>CM068388.1:15262205-16482205 GCA_034770075.1 Aralia elata
TTGTAGATCAAGAATGCGATTGATGAGGAAACTAATTGAATAACTCCTGTGATTTAGATGAATAATGTAAGTTGCACCCTGTTATCACAAGACAAACTCAGGAGAGTAATCCCAATGCAAAGCCAGAAAATATGGGCAAGGGATTTTTCTGTAAGATAAAAATACAACAATTTATAACATAACTTCAAAGGCAAAACTTTAGTCTTTAGGCCAAAAACAACAAGGAGGAAAGGAATATTTATCAAAGCAAATAATAATAGCAACTTTATGAAATGCCAACACCAATGAACAATTTTATATTACATGTTTTGAATGTAACCAGCCTGGATTTTTTAAGAAATGGACTAACCTAAAAACTATGTCAACAACAAAGTAAACTAGTAGTTGAGGAAGGGTTGGGTTCTAAGTGATGAATGAAGAAACTGCTGGAAGTCAAACTGAGGAAATTTCAAATCTTCTAGTTTAATGGCAGAGAAAAAAACAAGGGGGGGGGGGGGGGGGGCACAATGGACTCGTCACCCATAGATCTGAGGGTAAATTCCTGTAACAACCAATTACCTAGATACTGTTTACACACACACTTTAGATAACAAAAAATGAAGTTAAACAATCCATGAACTACAAGAAGCCTATAACTGGTTTACCATGAAGATAATGAAATATATTTATAAGTGAAGATTTTATTCAAAATTAAATAATTTTAATTACAGAAAAAATTAATTAGGTACTAACAGAAATCCTTGAAATAGAGAACATTCAATATTTGAATTTATAATGAATGAAAGTTGTTAATAAAAAGAAGAATAAGAGTAAACGAGAAAATGATTTTTCCAGAAAATTTTATTTTCTAAGGGAATGAATTAACATAGATTTAAGAAACCACAAACAAAAATTCTTGAGATAGAAAATTCAACACTTGTGGTAATTAAATGAAGATAGTCCATAATTACAAAAATCATGTGTTATAGGTGATAGAAATTAAATTAATCTCAAGATTTGAGAATATTTCATCTACTCTTAAAAAATGGGGAATTAGGGGAAAAACAAAGTGAAGATTCCTTTACTTTATATAAATCAAAATGTAGTAAATATTGACATATAAGATACGTGGATGATTTAAACATGATAGGTCAATTAATTCTACAAAAGGAAAAGATAAAATCTCGATGTTATGCTTAATTAAACAAAGATGTTTGTGTTTAACAAAATAATGAAATTAGGATACAATTAGAGAAATCTAGTAAAACAAAAGGCAAAGGTACTCTATCATGTTACAAGTAAAGAAAAAGAAAATCATATACATACTCCCTTTACATAAATGCATTTACTGTAACCGAAATGTTCATATCTATTCACTTGTACAATGCTTCCGACAAATGGGAATTATAAAGGAAAAAAATGAATTTTGGGTTCTAAAAAAGAACTTACACTGCACCAATTACCTGTGAGGAATCACAAAGGAAAAGAAGTTTCTATAATGAAAGATCTTATAGAATAAAAACAATCACAAATATATACAGGATATAAAAATAGAGTAAACACATGCAATTTCATAGACCTGTTGTTAATAGAGTTGCTTATGTCTATTAAGACTGATTATCCTGTACCCCAGTTTTTTGTTAATAGGAATATAACACCAAATATGTATCCTTATACAAAAATGGATAATAACTTACCCACAAAGGACCCATTACTTATTAAAAGGGTACCAGTATCGTAAAATTTAATATTACCATTGCAGGTAATGTCTTGCTGCTAATACTAAGCAAAATACAGATGGTTTCTTGATCAGCATGCTTTGGTACCAAGACATAATGACAGGAGATAAATCAAAATTTGATACAATCTACTAAGCTACAGACTATGGTGAGGTAAAACCTTTTGGAGATCATGCCAAATCAAAGAGTAAAGTAATTGGAATTATGGAAGTGTTAGTAATAAGCACATAATAATAATTTTTTTTCTATTTGTACAATTTAGTCACCTATGAACTCAGCGATTGGATTAAGGAATTTGAAATGAGCATGTTGGCGAGAAAGAATTAAATTTCTTCCTAGGATTGCACAATCAAGCAAGGGCGAAAATGGTATTTACATAATTTTCTCAATTTCAAATATTGGTAATAGAAATGACTTGTCTGTTTCTCAGATTCTGACTATGTCGGATCATCAAGTTGATCGAAAAAGTACAAGCTTAGGCAACTTGTCTAGTTTCTATGGGGTGGATGATCTTAGTTTCTTTGGTATTTACTATTGAAAATTAAAACTATCATTGTATCTATTTCCACATCCGAAGCAGAATTATATAGCTGCGACACGCTGTTGTTTGCATAGATGTTATGGATGAAACAAAATCTCTTGTTGGATGCTAGATATTATAAATATTTAATTTGTGTGTCAATATTATGTGGATTATATACAATTGTGTTATAAATATTTAAGTATTTAAATACTGTGTTGCATGCTAGACTCAATATATACATATAGGATGTTAGATCATCTATTTTTCTACTGTGTATCTATGTAAAACAGTGGCATTATTACATTAGAGCATATTGTATACACAATGATATAAACATTGATGAATATATTTACTAAATCTTTAAGTTTCTGAAAGATTTTGTGTAAAAATTACGTAATCGGGATTTAGGAATGCTGAGATATTTTACATTATAATCTGTATATGCATTCAAATATGTTAACCACATTTATTGTTTAATGTGTATAATGTTTTACTATACCATATTATTCAGAGATGTAATATATGTTATAATTTAGTTATTTATAAATTATTTTCTCTTTGTAAATATTATATGTAAAATATATTATAAATACTTATTAACCTATTTTATTAATAGTTAATTAGGTTAAAATTATTTTCAAAACAATATGGTTTATATATATATATATATATTAGATAAAATATATATATATATAATTTATATTTTATAATATCAGGGCTAATCTGAAACCGTTTGGTTATAAGTTCATTCTAAAGAGTTAACAGATGAACTCAATCTTGGTGTACACTCTGTTTTTGGGCCAATCACAAGCTCATTCACATGGATTAAGTCCTTAGACCGTTTGATCATTATTACTCAGTAAATGAATTTCATAACCTTCGGATCAGAATGTTCAAATCGGTCAGTTGGAATGGTTATAAAAACTCACCAGATCCCATCTTAGTCGTTGGATCATCTCTCAGGACTCACTCTCAACCATTGGATTACTCCAGGGTAATCCCTAATTATAAATTACCAAAAATTTAACTTATATTCTCATTTTTCTCATCTTTCTCTTTCATCCCTCTTCCAGCCGATGTGTCTTCTCTCTTCTTCCCTATTAAACTCTCTCAAACCCTAAATTTTTTCTACCATTAAAATCCTTGATTTCTAAGCTTGTTTTTGTAAAATCTAACTCCAATCAAAATGATTCCATTACAGCCCTCCTTACATTCGAACCTATTCTAACTACCGGAATTAATGTTCTCACAAATTTATTTTTCCAAAAAATCATATTTCCCTTATTCATCATGAATACTGAAAATTATCTCGTACATAAATTGTAAGAGTTCATGGATTTCTTCAAAAATCTTAAGTCGTAAGGAGTCAGGTTGATCGTAGAGTCATGTCTCCCTTATACCAAATCATAGAAGTCACTATACAGAACGTAGAGGTAACCACACATATTCGTACGTAGTAGTCCAGCATTGCAGAATTTCCTCTTATTTTTATACTTATGTTATTTTGTTCAATCTGAGAATTTTCTTTTCATTATATGATCTTAGCCTTCATGGCCTCTTTCAAGCTTTAAATTAATTTATTGGCTAGATCAAATCACTTTTGACAATAACAACAGATACCTCAATTTTTTTAAATCTCAGTTATAAATTTATTGATAAATGGGATATATTGTTTTAGTAATATGCTCATTATAGAGTGCCGCCAATTGAAGCAGTGGTATGAAGAAGTTGTATGCATGAACTACCATACACTTATTAATGGAATGAATACTAAGCAATCTGCTAAGGTAATATCTTATGTGTTTATCTATCTAAATTGCTTACTAATCAGATACTTCTACGTCTTCATCTTTTCTAAGGCTAAAGTTTTTCATAAGAAAATAATGGTCTAGAATTAGTATGTGTATGTGGGATACAAGAAGCATTATACGGTATAAATTAGGTGTTATATGAATATATAATGTTCATATAGCTAACTTACAATATTGGAATTATCTGTTAGATGTATGTAACATATATGTTGGTAGCAGTTTGAGATTATACCTTGATCTGATTGCAAACAGTATTAGTTCGTACTGTTAACAATCTCTCCTTATTCTATTTTGAAAACTGCACTAAGTTTTGAATAAATGAGACTATAATAATTTGGGTAAATGGTTATGATATAAGCTGATTTTCTCCTATACTCTTACAACTAACTGCCCACATTGTCCTTGACTGACTTGGCTTCATATAATGTTGTAAAACAGTATCTTACAACTACCCAAAATTCTACAACTATTTTCTTAAAAACTCCCTGATATATCTTGAAAAAGTAATCCATACAGTCCAAAAATAATGGCTTGGTTTCTTGTAAATCTTACTCTTGTATTTAACTGTAAAAATCTTTCTAGCATCTGTTTCTCCGTGTGTCATTCTTAGTGACAGTCAGTCACTCTCCATATTTATAGCATATAAATGTTGGATTTAGCACCCTACTATATGACTATAGTATTACAACATGTAATAAATTGAGTAACCTGCAGAAATCAACCTACAACTTATCTCACAGAGTCTTAACTCATATTCATCTTATCTTGTCTTCTATCTTGTCCCTGCTCCTACACACTTTCATCTGGAGTCTTACCTTTCAATATTAATTGCAATATTTCTCTGTTTCAAGTAGGTTTTGTATTTTCAAAACAAAAATGAGAAAACACTCTCATCTTCAAAACATAAAAAATCTGCATTGTTACTCTGAAGTCCATCCTAATACATGTATTCCACACTTAGTCACTCCACAGGCACAGACCAAGTACACATTTCTAAGACATAGTCTCAACCCTGGTTTGGGAATAACTTTTTAACAGTTTTCTCAATCTTTTGGAAAAATTGATAAGAATAGGATGGGAATCTTATAGTAGTTTTATTGATAAAAATATTTATCCTGGCCTCATAGCTGAGTTTTACTCTCATATGGACCTTCCACAGAGACAACTCTGGTGTGTTAGTTAGTATCACCACATGTATTCAAGGCATAGAATTTTACAATTGATGAATAAATGCTTGTTAATGCCTTACATTTGAGACACTCTATGTTAGAACTACCTAGACTAAATGAATATGTCTGTCCAATAGGTTTTTCTATGACTGCATGTATGATATTCAAGAAAAATTTGACAGTTGTAACTGAACAAATTGTTCCTGTATTAGTTTTAATTTTCCAGTTAATGTATTGGTGTGGAATATTCTTAAACTGCTCAATCTCAATTGCTAGGAAAATCATGAGAAAGAATTTTATGCTAGTTAGAGATGATAGAAGTTTATGTCCATTTGACTTATAACTCATAAAATATGTTTTAACATGAGTTTATGTCATACAAACTTAGTTTACTTTATTCTGAGATCCTTTGAACATTGCTTTCATTATAATTGCATGGGATATGGTCTCCTTCTGACTCGTATCTTCAAATTTTCTTGGTATTGATCTTCTTCTCCATAAATCTCAACTGATTCCAAATAGTAATATTGTCTCTCATTTAAATCTTCCTACCAAGACCTTTAGTTGTTTTCAAAAAATCCAATCATGATCATATTGAAACTCACCTCAGTATGATTTCTCAATTGGAAACTTTAAGTACATGAATCAACTCATGTTGCAAAATCAAGGAGGCGTGATAGTTAAATTTGATGAAATGTAACAAACATTTCTACACCTTAAAGAAATGATACATTTTCTGTTAGAAAGCCACAAGCTATCTGTTTCCCCCATACCACTATCACATCAAGTACAAGTTATGCTCCTGTTGGGCCAATGGCAATATCCCTTCCAGACATTGCTCTTCCTCCTATCAAAATGAAGTTCTCTCCTCTTAACCTAGGGGATTTCTGACTAACTATTTAGGCATGTATTATATAAATATATATTATTTAACTAACTATTTAGGATAACTGTAACCTAATGATATTACTTTACAGAACATCCTACTAACCTTTTTGCATAATGGTACTCTATAGCATATGATACTAACTTTTCTGCAGGATACTTTAACTTTTCTGAAAAGTATTTTCCCCCTATTTTTATAATGACAAAGGGGGAGAAGAAAAATATTAAAGGACAGGGTGCTAATATATATTGCCATTTACTAATATATACTGCCATGAGTTGGATATAACTGACTGCCATTTACTATTGATATACTGTTATGAACAGGGTTATACAACTAATATAGCAACTGCTACATACTGTCAGTGATAAATTTTTTTAAATTCAAATTGTTTTTAAACAATATGCATAAACACTGAGGGGAAGCCTTAATGAAAAATATTTTTAGTTATTGTCATTATCAAATATAGGGAGATTGATAGGTCTCCAACTTTTATGGATATTTTGATGATAACAATAATTAGGAAAAAGACTAAGTAAAGGGTAGAATTCCTCTCCCATAGGATTTATTTGTTATAAATTATTTTTAACTATCTTATCTATTTTGACCAAAAAAAATTTTCATCCTAAATTGAAGTTAATATTTTTCTTGACCTTTATAATCTAATATCAAGTGTTAGAAAAAATTAATTCAAATAACAACATTTCCTGAGGCAAAGAGAATTCCTATTATCCGAAAAATAATTTTTATTTACTAAAGGTTTTCAAAATAATATATTTATAAAGGAAACTTGCAAAAAGCTAAGGGTCTTTTATCTTCCTTTTATCTGAATTCCATGAGAAGACTGTAAAGAGGCAAAAATGCCTTTATCCGAATTCATGCATATGCTTATTAAATGAAAGTTTAATGTAAAATGATCATGTGCTGGGAAGTTAATGCTTGAGGCGATTTCTTTTTGTCCATCCGTAGCCTACATGAGCTTGGAAACTTGAAAATGTGATTGTTATGTTTGTGGAGCCCATTTGCTAAATTGGAGAAATGAACTTGCAAGACTTTAGAAGTCTTTGTCTGTTTGATCCGTTTGGATTAATTAAAATGAGTTAAATGCATGTGCCGGGAATTAAATGTTTTGGGCCATGTGTCCATAAAATTAATTGCCAACATGATTTGAAAATCTTCAACAATCCATCTGTGTCTTTCATCTGAAACTTCTTAGTTTCAAACAAATCATCTGAGCCGTTTAGTTCAAATAACTTCCAAAATTACAAGAATGCCCTCGGCTCTAAAATTCCTATAAATAGGAAAACTTTCTTTAGTTTACAATTGCCAATTTTCAAGAAAAGAAAAGTTTACTCTCTCCTGCCTACATACTCTTTCTCTAAAAATCTTTCCCTCTCTTCTACAAGTTCTGATCTTTTGAAGAGAAAATTGGTCAAAGTATTGTAAGATAAGTTATTGAATTGATTTATTTATATATATTATCTCATATCTGTTTATATTTATAGATATACAAATATAAATTGTTATACACATTTATATATATATATATATATATATATATATATAATATATTATATATATATATACACTTCATCTATTCTTATCAATTAAAAGATCAACTATAAATACCGCTATTTGAGGGTATTCCTTAAACAAGAATATCATTCAAAGGGTGTTTGAAGTTCTAAGTGATCGCTTATTGATATAATTTATTTATATAAATATCGTAAAGGTGATCATCACTAAAATACTGAAAAAAATTCGGAAATCTTTTCAACGAGTATTTAAAATCATAAGTGATCTATCGAAAATATTTATATAAATATCAACTGTGAAACTTTAAATTCAGTTAGTTTTAGATACCACTATTTGAAGGTATTTCTTAAACAAGAATAATCATTCGAACGGTGTTTGAAGTCCTAAGAGGCCTTATTTAATATTCACATAATAGATAAAATATATTGTTATATATATTTTTGAGTTAAACAAATTTATTTGTTATATCAAGTATTATTTAACTGATAAATATATTATACTTGATATCTGTCATTACAAGTATTTTGCATATAAAGTCATTTGTTCTTAAATACTTGTTGCATAATATAAAAGTTATTTAAAACTTTTATATCACAAATTTCAGTGAATATATCTGCTTACAAAGAAACATATCACTCACTATAAAAGTAAACTTTTATATCTTAAAGTTATATATGTTTAACATAGAAACACATTCTTTATTTATAAAGGAAAAATAAATCTTTATAAATCTGCACTAAATTATATGTTTGCTTATTCAGAAGCACATTTAAGTTAAGCTTAAATTTATTTATTTGCTTACTAAGAAGCATTTCTCACATAAATATAAAAGTTTTATAATCTTTTATAATTGTGCATAAATTTACATATTTGCTTATTTAGAAGCACCTTTTATAACTGTGCACAAATTAATATCTGCTTACACAGAAGCACATTCATACAAATAAAAAAGTCTTTGAACTTTTATATATATATATATATATATATATATATATATATCTGGTCTTTAATTGCTATATGTTTATTTAAGAAGTATCAAATATAAAAATTATTTAAACTTTTATATACTTGTACTGAATTATATCTGTTTATTCTAGAAGCATATCTTTCTCATAATTTTTGTAAAAAGAGAAAAAGATAGAGTTAGTTTATTTTATGTACCTGTGATAAAGACGAGTAATTCTTTGACTAAGACCAGAGCCTTAGAGAGGTCAGCTGGGAATTGGGTCTCTAGTGTACTTGTGAGGTGAGGAAGAGACTGTCGTTTCAAGACCAGATCATAAAGTAGAACTGAACTCAAAAAAAAAATGCAACTAAACTTGAGAAAGGAGTTGGGAGCTTGTTGTCTGAAATAGTTAGTTGTGGATAGTTGTAAGTTTGTATTTAAAACATTGTAAAGGCTTCTCCGCCTGTTGAAGGAGTATTTATTACTAGGAGTAATAGGATCTCAAGTCTTAGAGAGGAGCGTAAGACTGGACGTAGCAACATACCCGGGATGTATGTTGTGAACCAAATAAATCTTTATGCATTGTGTGATTGAATTTTTATTGTCTTGCATATTAATTTCTATCACTGCGTATTAATTAATTAAAAAATTCAAAAAGGCCTAAGATAAATTTTTAAACGGTAATAATCTATTCAACCCCCTTCTATATTATTATTGGACTTTCAACCCTATGTCCCAATTTCTGAAAAGTTTCTAAAGAAGACAGGATTAATTCTATTTTTTAATAAAATAATTGAAATATATTGATAATATAAGCTGTTACACTGATAAAATAATTACAACGGTAACAAACTAAAAAAAATCAAATAAATAACATATATTAAATTAGAGAGAGGATTAATTGTAACAATAGTTAGTGGATATCAAAAGTACCTAAATACAGTCAAACTCTAATAAAAAGTCAACAAAACATGCAGATTTGAGTAATATATTTTTCAGCATGAGTAATAAGATATCAAATCATTATGATAACCCCACATCTATATCTGAAAATATTTATCGTTAATAATAAGTGCAATGAAAAATATTATCCCAATCAAACAAATAAAATGTAAAAAAATAAAGAAACAGAATCTCATAATAGAAGATAATAAAACTCTCTTACCAAATAATAATAATAATAATAATAATAATAATAATAATAATCACATAAAAGAAAAGACAAACTCTCATATTAAAAAAGAATAAAATAATAGTAAGAAAAAAAAACATGAAAAAGGAGCTAGAGGAGGGTCACTCTAAAAAAATTGAGAAGCCCTCCCCTAAATCAAAAATGGAAGCTAATATTTTTTTACTAGAGAGCGATAAGAGAGAGGGAAAGAAGAGTCTAATACAATATAATAACCCTTGATCGAAGACATGACTTAGCATTTCTATTCATCACACATAAAATTTATTATCATTCCTAAAAAATTCAGCATCATTTATCAAATTTCATCATTAGTTTAAATTATACTTCCTCTATTTCCATATATATTATCGATTATTAAAATAATATGCACACTTATTAAGCATAAGAATTAATAAACTTAATGTAAGCAAGGAAATTGTACCTTGCTCGATTAAGGTTTTCGAATTGACTGAGGAGGAGAAAAATTCATAAAAAAATACAAGAAATGATCAAAGGTTTGTAAAGGGGAGAAAACGGGTAAGCGATCACCAAGGCAACGTGTGGCAGAACTCTAGAGAGCCTTTAATTCTTGTGTGCCTTGGAATGTTAGATAATCAAAAGTGAACCCTTCTAATGAAATGAAGGGAATATTTATAGGGTTTCTTGGTAAGTAATCATGTGCCTGGCACATATCTAGGTCATGTCTCTGTAATGTGATCTTAGGTAAATTTTTAGAAATACCCTCAGTTGCCTAAAGTGATGCTCGAATCATCCTGTCCTTCTAGCTGTCAATCCAAGTCCCTCACCCATTTCTCAATATGATTTGTCTCCATAAGTCTTTTGCCTCGAAACTCATGGAGGCTCCTATCGGGTCTCGTATTCCAAGATCTTTGTTATTCAATCATGTCACATGAATTCATCATCGAAAAAGTTCGGAGAACCTCGACACGGCCCTAGGGTGGCCAAGCCCTAGGGGTTGAACTCTAGGGTGGCAAAAACTTAGGGGGGCTAACCCTAAGTTCGTGCTTCCTTGGATTCATTTCATTCGCCTTGGTATTTCTTGCTCGATTTTCATCTTTTTTCGTGATTCTTGATATTATAAACAGCTCATCTTTTCATGGAGGATTCAAGGAAGATCATTCCTAAATCTTTATGGATTTCTTGTCTCTTTCCTTAGTTTCAATATCATTGTTCCACCATTGCTCTGATTAAAGTCTGTACGTTTAGTGTAACATTCAAGATCATAAAGGAGTGTGCCCCCTAAGAGGCCAACCCCTAGGGTGGCCAAACCTTAGGGGGGGATGAGGGCTCCCTTATCCTTTATGTTCTTCTTCTGTTCATTTATTTCTGACATTTTCTTCTTTCATTCAATTATTTATATCACACATGATCCCTAATTTATACTTAGGCCCCACATTTGCATGGGCCCCATACACGTGAGTCACCCCTTTTAAGTGGCAAACGTGCACAATACTTCAAGTTCCGAGTCCTGCCTTGATTTTCTGAACAATTTTTGGAACATAGTTTGTAAGCGTCTAAAAATGAAGTCTCTAGGAGAAGAAACCCCTAGGGGGATGAACCCTAGGGGGTCCAGGATCTCTTACTTGCTCTTTTGTCAAATCTTCCCAAATCTTGTTCAATCTCATTGTTTCCTTTAAAAAAAATTGGAAACCAAATCAAGTTTAATATTTTATGGAAATAAAATATATTCTATATATTTGATAGAAAGAGGGACTATATTATTTCCATATTTTATGGAAACTAAAGATCTTCTATAGATTGAGGGAGACCTAATCAAATTCGTTTCCTTTTGGAAACTGGATTCTCCTCTCTCACTATATATACATGTCTCCTTTGACTTATTCTCCACCCATCTCATCTTCTCTTTCCTCTCTAAGTTGCTCTATATTTTCTTCTTTTCTCTTTCAGATTTTGTTCTTTTTTCAAAGTCAAGAATCCAATCAAGTCATCAACCAAACCACGATGGAACCAAAGTATGGAGGCGATCCCCCGAGGTGGCCAAACCTTAAGGTGGCTAAACTTTAGGGGGTTGAACCGTAGGGGGTGGCCGAACCCTAGGGGGGTTTTTCGTCCCAAGGATTTTTCTTCTTATTTCCTTCACTTGTTCGTTTCTTTCCTCATTTTTCTGAATCTCTTTCTTCTATTTTTCATCTTTTCAAGTGACCTTAATCTTTATTTTCTGGGCTAAGTCGTCTCATTTGGGATTTAGACTTCTTTTTTGTCGGATATTTTCGAAGAAAGATCATTCTTTCAAGGCAACCTTATTCCTTGGATTAAAACTCTCCATTTGTTTTTCATCATGGTAAGAACTTTACTTCAAATGTTGTTTTCTTTCTCTACTTTGTATTGTTCTCATCATGGATATTTGTTCTTAAAGGCTTACTGACGATCATTCTGTGGACCAGAAAATCACCAAGGAGATTCTCTTATTGTCGAAATAGGGAAGAGCCTCTTTCATCAGGCCCCGTAACATTTTTTGGGATCCTATCAAGCACTGTGATCATCATGCCTTTAAACCTCCCATTAAGGAGGGCCTGTTTTTATATGTTGCAGCATACAAGAGTCAAGACAACTTTCCTCATTCTGATAGCATTCTCCGCATGTGCATTAAAAGTTAGAGTATCCCTTTAGCTATGTTCGCTTCCTATCTGATTCTCCCAATCGCATCTAGGGGTGGCAACATTAGACCAACGAAATCCTTAAAGATCCTTGACACGTGAAGATGTTGAGGGATGTTAGTATTCTTCGTTATATTCATCTGTGTCGGGACATCTGCATTCACAAGGATCATAGTGCCCTTACTTTCTTGATCTCTCGTTGGTGCTTTTCTACTTGCACCTTTATTACCGTTTGGGAGAGTTCACCCCACCCTTGAGGACGTCATGGCTCTCTACCAATAAGCTTCTTTTGTATGCCTTATGCATTTTATTCTTTACTTTAGAAATTATATTTCTCTTTTGAGTTGTATACTTATCCTAATTTGCATTTCGTAGTCTTCCAACTGCCTGCCGCCTCCGTTTCTTGTGGTCCTTCCAGTTTGTCTTCCAAAGACACCACGTGTGTGACTTATTTGACAGAAGCTTTCAAAAACACTTCTATCTATACTTCACATTATCAAGGCGACAAATTCCTCCCTGACTTCTTCGAGACTCCTTAACCGAAAATGCCTCCTGACTCTCTTAGGTGTGTTACTTCTTTTGGGTTTAATACAAGTCTATCCGCTATGATAGCACCATCTACAATGAGTCAGTTCTTGAATTTCATGGGGAGAAGTGTCATTTCTTGCTCGCTACTTATCTAACTATGTGGCTATCTCGCTTTATCTTTCCCGGTTCTCTGGTGGATGGTCCCTCGACCCGTATGTTTAGCTTAGCCGTTCAGCTAGCTCATGGCTTGGAAGTTCCCCTTGCTCCTCTCTTCTTAGGGACCTTGTACCTTCGCTTAGGCGAGGCCATTTTAGCCATGAAAGAATCTGTCATAAGGTATCCATATTCTAGCCTTATTTATTCCTGCAATCACTATCCTTTTCGCATTATACTTTCTTGTTACTCATCAATATTTCATTATTACGTGCCTAAGTTCGATGTGAATTTCTTCGTTCCAGACTCTTTCCTCTAGATCTTTCTTCTTAAGATTTTTCGTGGCCATTCTTCTTCATTGCATTTCTCCAAAAGAAAGAAAAAACCTCAACCACCTTTCACATCAGTCAATATTACCCTTCGCATTTCTGATGGATTGGTCATAACGCTTTTCCAGACCTGCAACCTTATATTGACAATTTCTCATCCTTCGTTGCTCGTCCTTATCCATAGTCTCAGAGAGTGGTTATCTTCCTCACTTCTACAAGGATGAGTTTCGATCCTTCCCGAGCATTGACGAGTTACAGGGCTAGCTCACCACTCTCTTGGTTCTTATTTCTTTGAGCTGTTGAGCTTCCCTACTTTATGGAGGATGATAAGTTTGGTATTGTCCTTTATTCCCATCAAAGGGTCATGCGGCAGTTCGGCTTCGACAAGAATAAACCCTTCGTCTATACTCACTATAAGGATTGCAAGCGGGTGTTTGACAACTTTGTCCCCACATCTAGTTTATTTTTATGGGAGTTCCTGAGATTGCCTACTGTTCACTATAAGCCTCTCCCCTTTGTAATTCCCGACACTTCTCGAGAGGGACACTATGTCATTGGTGAGCGCAAATTCTAGCTTATAACCTTAAAATGTGGTAGGAGGATGTTCTGGTATTCTCACTGTCGATATCTCCCCCTTAGCATTCTTGGTGGGCTAAGTTATTGTGCACTCCTAAGCCAAACACCCTACTAAAGATTTAGCCAGATAGTGCTAAGCTTATTGAGTGGGAGGCCTCGATGCTTAAATTGCCTCTTCTTTCAGCAGAAAATCTCCTCCGTAACCCTCCAGATGCTTATTTGGTTTCTCCTTCTACTGACTACAGGCGTCCTCCTACTCAGACTTTGTCTCAGGTTCCTCGTCAAGCTCTTCTCTAAGGATCCTCTACTACCGAAGGGATAAGAGTCACCCGTTCTAGAGCAAAAGTACCCACTTCACAAGCTCTTAAGGTGAATCCTCCTGTATGTGAGTCCGACTGCCTTAATATTATCAGGCAGATAAAAAATGGGACTACTGTCATTATGAAACCCTTACTCAAGCGTCTGCGTGATGATATTGATCCTAGTACACTGACAGTGCAGCATTCGGTTAAAAGACGTAGGAGACTGTTTGTAAGCCTTGTATCATTTTTGCTTTTCTCTTTTGATTAATATTTAAATAGTCTCATTTCTTCTTTTCTCATGTCACTCCTACCTTGTTTCTAAGATTACCAAGGATGAAGATGAGAGAGATAATTGTGATGATGCCCCTATTTTATTCCCTATGGATACCACTAATGAGGTGATAGGTTTTACTATTTGTGAGCCACGACGACCTACCGTGAGTGCTGTCGAGCCAACCTCTCCTCATGATGATTGTGTTAGTCTTGACACTGACGATTCTTTATCTGATGTAGGCTCAAATCTTGTTATTGGCACTACAGTTCCTCCATCCCGCCCACAGACAACATCTTCTCCTCCAGAGAAGGAGAGGAATGGTAGGGCTTCTATTGCTCATGATAGCCTTGAGGGTATTGGTTACACCCATGCTAATGATGATATTACAGCAAATCCTCCTCCCTCGAGGGAGAATCCTTCAGAGCCTATTACTGATTTTCATCCTCCCCAGAAGGATTCTGCCAAGATTTAATATGACAGGGAACGTAGAGTTAATATCTCTTTAGGTGGGGGCGATCGACGTCCTACTTTCTGTAGAGCCACATAACAACTTCTCAATTGGATATCTTATGAGTGCTTTCCTTAGTTGATATATACCTGACCCTTAAGTTTTCCTTTTTCGTAATTCGTTACGCCATTCCATTTTCCTTTTCATGCTAATAAGGTAAAGGATTTGCCTTTCCTCCTGACGAACTCACCTTATTTGACTCTCTTCATCTTGATTCTACCACCTCACATCTCATCGACCCTGGGTCCCACTAGCCAGAACTTCGTGGAACCATATGTAGTTTCTAAGCCCACGATTCATGCAGCTCCTCCCTTAGTAAATATCACAAGCACTTCAAAAGTGGCTCTTACTATAGCTTTTTTCAATCCAATCGGAGAACATATTCTTTGGAGGGGTTTTCATATTTCTTCCTCTAGCCAAGAAAGTCTTGAGCATCTCCTAGTTTGGTTCCCACAGATTCTTGATCGGCTATATGTAAGTGCTACCTCCTTTCAGACTTTCTCACTAGATCGCCTTGCGAGCTTTGTTCTTGAGATGCACAGTCTTTCTCTCCGTTCTTTGTGAACGGATGACTTGGATAGACTGAGGTGCGAGGTTGATGACCTTTCTCTCATTGACCTCGACATGTCTCCTTTTATGATAGGCTAGATCTCCTTACTCCTGCAAAGCGTGTTGTCGAATTGCGTTCAAATGTCATTTTATGTCACCGTGAGAACGCCTTGCTTCCGGGAGAACTTTTAGAGATCCGAGATGCCATGGCAAAATTGAAGACCAAGCTTCAAGAGTTTGATTATGCCGCTCAATACTTAGAGGGGATAATAGCATCGAATATGAAGGCACAAGATAATATCATTGTCGACTTGGAGGCTTTAGTTATGCCCCCATCTTCAGTTTGACATGTCATGGCCTTTAGATCATGACCTTTTGTAGTCTTTCATTTCTTATTTCAAACACTTATTTTTCATGTGATGAGTATATTTCTAATGACAAAATAAAGTTTCTTTCTTTTTCTAATTGTGCATCACTATGAACTGTCTTTAACTTGAATTCTCTTTTATGACAAAATATTAATTATTGAACCATAAGTTATTCAAATTATAACCCCAAGACAAAATAATGTGCACAATAAAGAAAAAAAACCACAAAATCTTTTAACAAACAAGTACTTTTTCAATTTTCAATGAACTGACACTTGAATTCATAAAAATTAGTCTAAGCTTAAGTGAAAGTTCAAAAGTAATCATCTTGCTTTTAAACAAAATCATAACGTTTCAATTTTCTTTAGAGGTAAAGTGTAACTTGTCGAGTTCGAGGACTTAGAATCAGGTGCCTCATTCATTTTTGATGATAAAGTGTAGCACTAAGTTGAGGACTTGTAATCAGATGCCTCAAATTTTCTTTTAGTGGTAAAACATAACACTCGTGCTTTATCCCTTAGTCATGCCAATTTTGGCATATAGGGTTTCATAAGGGTGTAAGTCGAGTGCCCCGTCACTTAGTCATCTAATTTCTTGACAAGTGCAATCTACGAGGACTTGAAATCGGGTGCCTCATCACTTGGGTCGTCCAATTTCTTGGCAAGTGTAATCTACGAGGACTTAAAATTGAGTGCTCCTCACTTGATCGTCCAATTTTTTGGCAAGTGTACTCTACGAGGACTTAGCCACCATCTAGGGTCGACCATCATCTTGGGTGGATTTTTAATTCATCAATTCTAGTGCATCCTCCCTTGTTTATTCAATTTATTGGTAAGGGATACTCCTAAGGACTTAAACGACCATTTTTGGTGGACCACCATCTTGGGTGAATTTTTGATTCATTAATTCTAATGCCACCTCCTGTGGTCATCCAAATTCTTGGCAGGGCTACTCTTGAGAACTTAAACCACCATTTTTTGTGGATCACTATCTTAGGTGAATTTTTAATATTCTAGTCTCTATAGTTTAGAGATCTTTTGATAGTAGAGCCAGTATTTAAGTTGTCCATCATCTTATGTTAATGAAGTTTACATAATAAAACTTCTTATAGTTTTGATATGAGCATTAACTATTGATTGTAGGTGCTTATTTATTGTATGCTACTGAAGCATGTTGTCTTGAATAGGCTATTGTTGCCCTTGATCATGTTTCTTGAAATCTAGTTTGAGCCTCCATCCTTATTGCCCCTTACGGCTTTGGCAGAGCAACAACTATAGCCGCAGTAAATATACTTTTGTCTACATTATCATAGTAAAATAGTCATGGACGAAGTAAGCAAGGACAGGCAGAGTCAGGCTTATTCGGCTTAAACTCCATTTTATTGACGAATGAATTCGTCTCTCTATTTCCACCTTCTAATGATCAAGCCCTAGGGTATACTATTTGATATTTAAATTTTCAAGCTTTATGCATTATGTGTCAAAGACAGGCTTCTCATGTCCTTTTGGATCTATGTCACACTCGCTTTTGCCATGGCTTGTTCGAGCTCCAAGTATTCTTTTATTTTTTTTGAGCTCAAGTATCCTTCAGGCTCTCTTGTGGAGTTGCTTCTTGGCCACTTTCAATATTGAGCTTGTTAACTTCTTCACATAAATCATCCTTCCAAGGGGAGACAATTTGAAAAGGGTCCATCAAACTCATTTGCCAACTCTGAAGAATGATGTCGAAAATATTTCTCCATAAATATTATCCGGTAACGTATAACAGTATATAACACGTGTATATAGGTACGAACAAAAATAGGTAAGGAGAAAGTGAGAGTTGTCTCTCATTCTTTACGTAACACGGCTCCTAAATGATTGAGCTTATGGTTCAAACAAGTAAGAAAGAGTATGTAGTCATTCTTTTAGTGGCAGGCGTTTGAATGAGCCAAATATCTTGATAGGATCTCCATTTTTTCTAGACAATCGTCTACTTTTCAAATCTAGCATCCCATCTCAGATCTTTCTCAGTACTTAGCTGTTTGGGAATATACACTTAAGATGGCATGCTCCATGCTTGACCACTTCTAGGCATATTTTTTTCTAGTCTTTGTACCGGTTTGAGAGTGGTCATGATCATGTTTATCTTTTTTGGATAGACTCATTCTTCTGTAGCTTTTAGTTTATCTAACTTAGCACCACAAGGCTACTAAAATGTCTTTAGTCGAAACTTGGGATGGGCTAGCCGAACCCTATACCAAAAACCTAAGGCAGTCCTAAATAACCTCACGAGAAAGAACAAGTCAACTTATTATATCTTTTCCATATTATTATTATTAAAACTCCTTCATATCTTGATCATGAATTATAAATCTTTTAATGTAAATACATTAATTTTACATAAATAAAATTCTCAAGAAATTAAAAAGGAATCATATATTCTCCTGGTTTGAGAAGTAGGAATTATGCAGTCCATTATGCCCCTAGTTTTTCTTTACTTTGAAAAATCAAAAAGTAAAGAAAACTTGTTGAAATACTTCCTCGAAATTGTTGTTTGGTTGTTATAATCAATGGACTTCTGACTCTCGTCGTTTCAATAGGTGAAATTTTTTTAATTCTTGTTTCGATGACTTTTATCGGTTAGACCTCCTTAGCTCCAGTCTTTTATGGCGCCTACCCTCGATTAAATCTCCTCATATCTAGTCCTTGGTAGCATTAATCGGTGAAATATCTTCAGATCTGATCTTTGATAACTCTAATCAATGAGCTCTCTTCAAATCTAGTATTTGGTGATTCTTGTCAATGAAAAAGATCCAAATTTTTGTGAATTTTGGCTTAGATCTTGGTTGTTCTCCCTCTTCTAGTCATATGCATACTCTTCACGAATCTTATACCTCCCCAGTAGAGTCGCCGGAAAAATATATGCAAGAAAATCGTACCTCGCTCGATTAGGTTATGAGTAGGTTGAGAAAGAGAGAAATCCACAAAAAATATGGGAAATGATCGAGGGATCACCAAGGCAACACGTGGCAGAACTTTAGAGAGTCTTTCTTGTATGTCTTGGAATGTCAGAGAATTAAAAGTGATCTCTTCTAATGAAATGAAGGGGTATTTATAAGGTTTCCTGGTAAGTGACCATGTGACTGACATATGTCTGGGTCATGTACATGTTATGTGACCTCAGGTGATTTTTCAGAAAAACCCTCAGTTGCCTAAAATGATGCTCGTATCATCCTGTCCTTCTAGCCGTCAATCCAAGTCCCTCAACCATTTCCCAATATGAGTTGCCTTCATAAGTATTCTGCCTCGGAACTCATGAAGACCCCTTTCGGGTCTCGTATTTCAAGATCTTTGTTATTCAATCACGTCGCCTGAATTCATCGTCGAAAAATTTCGGTGGACCTTGGCACGGGCCTAGAATGGTCGAGCCATAGGGCCGAACCCTAAGGAGAGGGTCGAACCCTAGGGTGGCTGAACCCTAGGGGGTTTAACCCTAGGTTTGTGCCTACTTCGATTCATTTCGTGTGTCTTAGTCTTTCTTGCTCAGCTTTCATCTTTTTTCCCTGATTCTTGATAATGTAAACAAATCATCTTGTCACGGAGGATTCAAGGAAAATCATTCCTAAATCCTCATAGATTTCTTGTCTTTTTCCTTGATTTCAATATAGTCGACCCCCCATTGCTCTGATCAAAGTCCGTTTACTGTAACATTCAAGATCATGAAGGAGTGTGTCCCTAAGAGGCCAACCCCTAGGGTGGCTGAACCTAGGAGGGATGAGGCTCCCTTATTCTTTTTGTTCTTCTTTCTATCGTTTTCTTAGTTTGTCTTTTTGTTCATTTATTTCTTAATTTTTCGTCTTTCATTCAATTATCTGGATCACACGTGAGCCCTAATTTATATTTGGGCCCACACTTAATTTTAAGGGGGGGGAGAAATGACACTATTATCCTTTAATGAAAACAGGAGAGAAAATGAAGAGTAGTTCTTTAATTGTACTAAATATCCTTAAAAAGAGAATATAAATATGGGTACTGTAGGAAAAAGAATTTAGGATTCTCCTGTATATATGTAAACGATAATTATTTTAAAATATATAAAATAAGTTAAAACCACAATTATAATAAAATAAAGGGCGTACATTTACATAGAAGTACTCAATAATTTCTACATAATAATTGAAGGTTCAAAGAGGAATACTCCCAAGCTTCGGAATTAAAATGAGACTCATTTTGATTTTAACAAGTCAATCAGTGAAATTTTAAATTTTTAACTTATATGAATTCATCATTTAACTCTTGAAACTAACAAATTTTTAAGTAGCATTTCTTGATAATTTATTTTATAAAGTCAAAATAAGAGTCTTTTTTTTTAATTATTTTTTGACCTGATGTTTTGAACCTTTTTCCTTCGTTTGTCATTTATGAAGAGACCAATTTGACAATTTTGTCCAACATATTAATTATTTGACCAGTCCAACACTTTTTAAGAAAATATCTATTTTTTAAAACATATTCTTAACATTAATTAAGATACAGTAATCAGTATTTAATTTATCTAACAAAAATTAAAATAATGATATTTTAGAAATTTTACGTTATTTTATAATTTAAAAATAAAAATATATTATTTATTTTAAAAATATTAAAATAAAAAACATACCTCTAATTTTATAATGTGGGAAAGAGCTTTAAAAATATTCCTTTGTGTAACGATATTGAAACATGATAGACAATTCCATTTACATTCAGCGGTGTCATTATCACCAATTTTTCTTTGACAATTTAGCAATTGCCTCCTTTATTGAATAAAACACGCAACTAGTACAATTGCAATCACAATTGTCCCACTTAGTCTTCGCTCTTTAATTTGTCTTCCCTCTCTAGTCTTCATTTAGTGAAGATCTTTTTTCGCCGGAGAGAAGTAATGATATATGTAATTATAAAATTATATTATATTCTTTAAAAAATGAGACTTTTAAAAAAAATTAAAAAATAAATTGATTGGGATAGACATACATAGATTGATTGAGACTATTTTCGTTCCAAAATATAAAATTATTATTAATTTTAAAAAATTATTCTAAAATATTTTTAAATTTAGAATTGAAATAATTTATCAATAATTATGAAATAATAAGTCTTACAACGATTAATACTTTTTGAATAGCTTACAAATTTTATTGATTAAAATTAAAGGAATATATGTTGACTTTGAATTTAAAAATGTCTAAAATTGATTTTAAAAAATTAATAATAATCTCTATTTTTACTGTAAGATTATAAGTAGGTTCAAGTCTGCCCATAAGAAATAAATCAAATTCATTCGGCATTAAAGAATATTAAAAGGTAAGTTTTTCTTGTATTCCTCTCTAATTCATGGGACCTAACCCCACTTTAGACTCTCTCTAGACTCAAAGATGAGATGTAACTCTAAAATTGAATTATAATAGTATGGGTTCTAAAATCACACACACATACACATATACATATATATATATATATATATATATATATATATATATATATAGGGAAAAGAGACGTGTCTTAGATACATATAAGTTTGTGTGTATTCTATTATTTTAAGAGTTTTTATTAATAACTGTTTTGCCATTTCATTATTTTTATTAATGACTGTTTTGATTTTTTGTCGTTTTATTAGTCAAAACTACGTCGTATTAAGTACAGAACACATATAAACTTATATGTCTAAAATACACTCTCTTTTCTTTTATATATATATATATATATATATATATAGAGAGAGAGAGAGAGGATCCAGTCTGTTAAAATCCGGACTTTTTTTTTTTTTTGCTTTTTTTTTAAAACAACTAAAAATAAATAAATAAATAATTATGGAACTGAAATTTTTACATAATACAATATTTGTTTTGTTATATATATCCAAATCACGCCCAAAACATTGTATTATGTAAAAATTTCAGTTCCATAATTATTTATTTATTTTTTTTTAGTTGTTTTAAAAAAAAGCAAAAAATAAAAATAAAAAAAATTCGTATTTTAACAAAGTCCGGGATCCCGGACTGTATCCGGACTATATATATATATATATATATATAGATATATATATATATATATATATTATTTTGCAATATTTGTGTTGTGTTGGATCAAATCTACAAGCAACTTACTTTATTAATTAATTCATTAAATAAAAGAAACATGTTTTGGAACGTACTTGACTACTTGCAGTGGATTAAAATAATAAGAAACTATTTTCTAAATCATTGTTCTTAAAGTTGGTGGCATGACTAGTGTCAGCCGTATGGCAGAGCGCTCGCCGTGAGAGTGATGACACAATTTTTAATTTAAAATTTTTAACAAAAAACTTTTATAATGAAATAAAAATAGTATGTGGTAAACATACTTTTTAATATATAAATTTGACTAATTTCTAATTTTTATATTAAACTTTAATTCTACATTCAATTTGCAGCTTAAATTTTATTTTAAATTAAATATACCTTAAATTTTGAGTTTCAAAACAATTTGCACATTTCGCGTTAAAATAATTTACACCCTAAACTTTAGTGCAAAAAATATAAATTATATTAAAATTCAAAGTTTAGGGTGTATTTAATTTAAAATATAAATTGAATTTAGGGTTAAAGTTTAAAGTCCAATTTGAAATTTAGTCAAATTTGAAGGGTCATGACCTAGTAAAAATAATCAAATTCAAGATTAGTAACTCCAGCCAAATCAAGGTACTGATGACTTTACTGAATGGTTACGGAAGCAAGTGGGGTCTATTAAACTTGACAGATTTTAGGACCTTAGCTTCATTTGAAATGTCTTCAATTATCTAAGAAATAGATGGAATACTTTGTTATTCTTCATGGATCCTTGATGTAGAAATCAATCTATTATATATTCTAAATTTACACGCACACATAATACAATAATTGTTAGATTTAAGATTTTATATTAGTCAGAATCACACAAAAATTATATAAAGAGTAAAAAATAAATAACATATGATATATTTAGATTCATTAAATTGTGACTAATTTTACATATATGATCTATTTATTAATATGTTTGGCACACTCTAAAATAATTCACACACCAAACATCAGTTATAAGCAACTAAAAAAAAAAAATTAATTACTATAATATGAGCTCAAATACATAAAACCTAAATTATTAAATAAGCTCAAGATCGACTTGCTAATAAATCACCAAACTCAAATCGACATGATTTAATGATACCTCCGACTACCCTGTCATAGCGACTATTATTCGGAACTGTTGGAGTATGAGTCAATCATAATAATACTTCCTCAATTTAAAAAAAATAAAATAGAAAAGTATTTTTGCCAAATATGAATATTTATAATATTATACATAAAAGTTTTAGTTTAGTAAATGGTGTGAAATATATGATAATGAAATTACAATACAAATATAAAATATTGTGTCATTTTATAATATTATTATTAAAAAGTGAACAGTACTTGTAAAATGAAAAAAAATGATAAATATAACTCTTTTTGTGAAATCGAATGAATAGATTATATGAAATCAAAAATTTAGAGGAAGTTAGGTTTTTCCTACATATTATAAGGCAGAAAAAAGAAAATGAAAAAAATATAGTTAATTAGAGGGATACGTAACATTTCAGCAGCCAGTTAAAGCTGACTGATTAATTTTCAACCTTGTTTCTGTAAATCCTTCCAAAGTTGTGTGCTCACCTGCCCTGGCGCCAGAGAGAAAAACAAACCCCAAGTCCATTAATTGGCATATTCTGCCCGACTGAGTCTCCCATGGCGTCGCATGGACGAATTTAAGCACACAACATTTCACGATCAACCATATAACTTTGTTCTTAATTAAAAAAAGGAAATCAGTTCAGCTTTTACAAATAAATGTGGCTCCCATGGACAATTTTTCCAAGGAATGGTTCGGATACCACTTAAGGAACATGTTTGTCTGCGGGTTTAGAGTATAAGATTGGACAACTAAATTCTAAATTGCATACTAAACTTTAACCCTAAAATCGATTTGCACCCTAAACTTTATTTTGAATTAAATGCACCCCCAAATTTTGAGTTTTAATAGAATTTGCACCTTTCTCACTAAAGTTTAGGGTGCAAATTACTTTGATGTAGAGGGTGCGGAGGATGCAAATTGTTTTGGAACTCAAAATTTATGATGCATTTAATTCAAAATAAAATTTATGCTGCAAATCAATTTTAGGGTTGTATAGTTTAGGGTGAAATTGGAGATTAGTCAAGATTGGACTATTAACTTATTTGAAAATAATAATGTTCTGGTTACATCATTAGAATTAGATTGTTAGTTTGATTAAAGAAAGATAATGGTATGAGTCTTAAATTTAAATTTTTGTCTCAAATGTTATTTTAAATGATATATGTGACATCACTATATTAATTGAGTTCATCTGTTGTGATTCTTTATGTTATAAAGTAATTTTTTATCTTATTCAATGTTACGTGATTTGAAATCTTTATATTTTCTTTTAATCTATGTTTGTTTATGAGAATGATCAATGCATGAGATATAACTATGTGTTAATTTTATGTCTTTAGGAATTATATTATCTAATTATTTAATCACATAGCCTACATTTTTTGATTTCTAAAGTTATTTGATGATGTCAAGTTTGTTTTGCCAAACAACACAAAGCATCAAAGAATAGTGAAGTATAATAACCTAGTCTAAATATTGGTATAAGGAAGCCCAATATGTGTCCATGAAAATGGGTATTTAGTTAAGGTCTTGCTAAGTTAACATCCTTCTTAGTATCCACATGTGGCCCATTAGGACATGATAGCCCATGGTAATACTATAGATAAAGAGGTTCATTGGATGACTGGGATAATATGATTATGAAAGAATACCAAAGAAACTTTACTCGGCCTTAAACGTGCTAAATGTACAGAATTTTTTGAATAATATGAGAGTTTCATTGCATGCCCCTCTATTGGAAAATCAAGTTGTCAAAAATGATTTCCCTATCACTACCAAAATTGCACACATCTGAAACAAAAAAATTTGTCTCATAATTTAATGATTCCGTCTAAAAATTAAGTTTGAGACAAATGATCGTGTCAAAACTCGTCTTTAAAATGTAATTAGAGACAACTGAAGATTTCGTCTCAAATCAGTTTTGAAACCATTTATGTTGGTCTCTAATTAGTCTCAACAGAACTTCTAATGATATTAATCTGATACCAATGTTTCCCTATCAAAATATCGCGGGAAATTGTGGCAACCGGAATTATTTTATAGAATTTGTTGTGTATACTTCCATTCCCTTTATGCTATATTTGGATTGATGTTTGGTGATTATTTCGGCGGATAAACTATTTCGAGGGAATGAAAATTCATTCTATTATCTTGATTTTTCATTCCGTCTGAAAGGTGGTGGAATGAGATCCATTCCAATAGAATTGAATGAATGGATGTGACAATTATATCATCCTATTACACCACCCACCCACCACCATCAACAATCAAATATGCAACTGAGATGCTAAAAAATAGTTCAATTCCTTCATTTATTTTATTTATTCAATCCAAACACAACACTAAAAATTGTACGAAAATGTGAATATATGTAAGAAAGAAATGTCAATTAATAAAGCACACCCCTCATGCCTTTTAGCACTTAAGAGTAGCGTCTATAGACAGTTTTTGACTATAGGCAAAAATTGCTTAGTTACCTTTTACAAAACATTGGTAGATTGTTATGTCTTATCCAGTTACCCAGTATTATTCTAGCATCTATGTAGTCTCTAACCTGTTATATATTGCACCTTATTTTATACTTTCATAACTTGTTATTTATCATATTTGAGTTTAATAAAATTTATTTGTGGACATAATTTAAGTGAGTATAGTAAAAAAAATATGTAGTTTATTGTCCTCTATGTAGAGAATAAGAGAGTAATTCATTTGGTTCAAATTAAAATCATTTGACTTGTGTTTATCAATGTCTAAAGTGAGGCTTTTGATAAGATGCAAAACTGCTTGTAAAAATTAATTTGTCTTGGTTCCATATTGATTAAATAAAAGATTACTAGTTGCTTTATATTAGTACCTACAATTTGTGTTTAGTTCTATTTGATTTGATGATGATTCTACCTTAATGTATATTCGTAAGCAAATAGATTTTGTAAAGTCCTTATAGAAAAAATCTTATATAAAAGGACTTAGTTTAGGGATCAAATTTGTTAGGATGATCCAAATCATAGAGTTAAACATCTGTAATAGTCATGTTGTTCCTAGCCAGAAGACGATCATAGAACTAAAGGCAATATTACTCTAAGATCATAGAGTAGACTGAAGACAGTTAAAGATCGTAGAGTATAAGCCAGATCGTAGAGTCAGAATCACAGAGTCACCAAAATTCATAGAGCAAAACAGTTATTCTACGATTTCACTCTAGAGAAGCCCAAATCGTAGAGTGCAGTCATTTGACAAGTTAGTGACAGGTTATGACAAGATTCATAAACCTTAACACTTGACCCTCCGAGTTAATCTTTGGATGATTTTGTGATATGGACAAGTTGACAAAGCCTTTATCTAACAACAATTTCAGCAAAGTCAAAGGACACATGGCTGCTACTACAGTGTTCACAATACTAAAGAAAACGACATGAGGTGGTCTAAACAAGTAACAATTCAAAGTTAAACAATTGAAGAATGACAAGTGTCCAAGCCAGAATGGAGTAACAGTAACTTTCCAACGGGAAGATCCCTAGAGAACTCTATATAAGGACAACAATTTCAACTATCAAAAATATACAACGAATCAATAAAGTCCAACTGCTGAAACTCTAAGTCCATACAAGCTTCACTCTACGCTTTCAGGAAACACATTCTGCTACTAAGTCTATTTAAGAGAAACCTTAAAGCAACTTAATTAGCAGCTAGACTTGGTAAACAGATGTGTTGGGTCACCTGCAGACCTGGTTGTTATGAGCCGAACTTTTTTAGGATGGGTTAAAAAGACCCATTTTTTAATGGGTTATACTTTCTTAAACCATGACCCATACATTAATGGGTTGGATGACCCGCGGGTTTATTATTTTCTTTTTTTTCATATATTTTTTAAGTGTTTTTAAACAATAAAACATTAAAACAAAAATTATTTCAAGTTCTTTTGAACAATAAAACATAAATTTCTTTAAGTATTCTAAACAATAAAACTCAACTTGTTTCAAAATAATGAAAATTTCATAAAAACATAAAATTATTTGCAAAATAAGATAATATCATTTCTCCCATCCACAAGAGTTACATTTTCACCATTGTCATTCTTTATGCAAAGAGAATAGATAGTATTAATAGCCACAAAAGAATTAAGAAGGAGTAATGACTAATTATAAAAAGAAGATGAAATAGTTAGAGTTAACTTATTAGTGGATATTAATAGGAGAAAATTTAAATAAAAATAATATTAAATATTAACTAACGGACTGAATCACCCGTGGGGTGGGTTAAAGTTGTTACGAATTGGGTCTAAATGGAAAGGACCCACTTTTTAATGGGTGATATTTATTCATGCCAAAACTCTTAAATTTAGCGAGTGGGTTGGATGACCCGTGGGTTTGGGTGATAAATTGTCAGGTCTATTAACAGCACCTTAAAATAAATATCTTTTCTTATTGTGTAATTAGATCTTAGTGATCTCTTGTAACCCAAGTTTGTGTGACTTGAAAGATTCTTTGTGAATCAATTGTGTAAAAGTTCTTAGTGAACTATAATCTTTATGATTACCCATCTTAGTGGAACATCCCTACTCCCGGAGTAAAAGAGAGGATTAGGAGACTTTTGTACTCTGAACCTCTTAAAAATCTCCTGTGCTCTTAACTTTCTGCATTTCATATTCTGTTACTCTACGTTTTTATAACTGTGACTTATTTCTATATTTGCTCACTAAATTTATAATTGTGTGATTTCTAATAATCTTTGAAGAGTTTTTAATAATACAATTCCATTGTGCTTAATCAATCAATTAACTTGCTTAACTGATTTGGTAACATCTCTTTAAAAAAAATTAAAGAATCTATTCAATCCCTCCTCCTTCTAGATCTCTTTGTGCCTTTTTGGGAATAACACTTTATAAGCATAAGTGGTGTAATCTTATTTAATTATATGAAACAAAAAAAAAGTCCAATATATTTTCGATTTGACTACCAGTTAATTTAAATATTTTAACGTGACGCTCCATTTTTCTATTTAAATTATATTTTAAATAATTTGTAACTTATATCAGTATGACTAATGTGTAACTTGCAATATTATTTAATAATAATGTGTAATTAAATAGAATTAATAATAGTTGTTACTATTATATATATATATATATATATATATATATCTACACACATATATGTGAGAAATGGAGAATGCTTACATTACAAGAAAAAAAATTACACATAAAATTCTCTCTTCTATCAATTTTTTCTGTAAACATATAACTATCACAAAGAAGTATTCAATTGGAACAGTTTGTGAATTGCTATAATAAAATTGTTCAACTTCAAAACTTGGCATATATCCTGGAGGTATATTGCTTGTAACTCAATAAATCTATTGTGTTGGGAACAATAAAGACATTAAATATAAGAATTACCCGTGTCATGTCTTTTTATTATTACTCTATAAAGCTATGGTTCTAACGTAATCTCCAGGTGATTCTGAGAGTAAGTCGGTGCATTTTTCAAAGGAATATAATTCAGATAGATATTTTAATTTGATTCCCCTGTTTACAAAAGATTTTTAATATTGCAACATAAAACTTGGAATAACAATTCATAGTAAATTAACTCAAACATAAATACGTACCATTATTATATGTTACAATTATTTCATACACAAATTTTATTTCTAATTAGTACTTCAAAACCTAACGTGGATATTTATTGACAATAAAAAAAAATACATATAGCATGACCAAAAGACCCAAAAAAAACGTGGTAAAACTACAAACACAACATTCTTTCTATGGAGTAGTAGTGAAGTTAAAGTTGGCACAACTTACACGTCTAAGCAACAAAGAAGAGCTAAAACCCAACCTAGACTTGGCCAAATCAAATTGAAGTAGATTGTTCTCCAATTGATGTGCTCCAATAACAATTGGAGTTCTAGGGTTTAACCCCCCATCCACAAATCCTAAACACAAAACGTCCGGTCTTGCCTCCACCATTGAATTAGCGCCAACAACTCGCCATGTAACATTTTCATTTTGTAAAACAAGTTCAATATTTGGAACTGCGGGCCCAACTCGACTCCACGTTAAATTTGTTGAGTTGAAACATACCCCAAAAGGTGAAACTGGAGGAACTCGAGGTGCCCAAATGAGTCGACTTGCGAAAAACTGAGTCACGGTTCGGAAAATCGGAGTCTCGAGAAGTGTGTAAGGTGTTGTGGTACTAATCATTGCATATGTGAAGGACCGTTTTTTGGTGTTTGAAAATGTGGATGTGTTAAATGGGACAGGCTTGTTATCTATTTTTATTGATGTCACTTTTATGTAGTACTCTCCTTTAGGACCCACGGTTATTGGGGTAAACCCTACCGGTTTAGATACGTCCATTCCGGGTATTAATTTATATGGTCCGTTTCCGAAGAAAATGAGCCCATTGCCTTTGTTGGTGGAAGTGAGGCACAAGGCGAATTTTGGTCGAAAACCAAAATGTGAAGCTAGTTGTGATGGTAAGGCAATTGGGTTGTGCCCTAGTCCAGCTATTCCTTGCACTTTTTCGGGTAGTGGCCCATTTAATAATTTGGCAGGTGCACAGGCAAAAAGGAATTGAGGGACAGTGACAAACGAGCCTTGGTTCGACCCATGGGCCAAGTGGATTGAGAGAACGTCTTGCCCAAGCTCAGCCATGGCAGTCTGGTGGGTTATCGGGTTGGTTGTCATGACACCGCATGTGTTGTTATGGCAACCGGGTCGGGCCGTGGAGGAGCACTTGTAGCAATAGTGGTTACCGGCACGTGCGCATTGAGTCGAACGGCAAAACGGGGCCCGATACGTGAATGATGAGTAGTTTTTTTCGCAGTTAATCCACAAGAATCGACCGTTTAAATCAACAAGAAGTTGTATTGGTAAAAGGGGAGTTCTTTTATGGATGTTGGTTACATGGAGACCTGAATTGCTATCTTTTTTAACCGGCAAAACCAGCGTGATAGACTTAAAGGTTGTTCGAGATTGTGATACAACCAGTGGCGAGAGAAAAAAGAAGATGATGAGAACATAGTAAAGAAACGAAGAAGCCATTAGGGAAGCTTATAGCAAGGGATATAATATATGGGACTAGTTTTTATATGGTGACAATTTTTGAGCGTGAATATATTGGGATGTACGAATAAAAGTATATACAGGTGGGTTTATATAGGAATTTAAATATGTTGTTTTATTATTTTCTTATCACTTGTCACATTCATGTATTGATGTTTGATAATCTTTATTTAGTTACAAATTTAAATATCGATAAAAATATGAATAACAATTAACAAAAATACATAAAATAAAATAATAGATAAGACGGTATTTGAGACAGAAAATTTGGATTCTTTATAGGGGTGGCAAGTTTTTCGTGTTTGTGGGGGGTGACGACATTTTTTTGGTGCTTTATGAGAAAATTTGGGTGTGGTTTTTGATGGGGTTATGACTTGTGACGTTATGAATGAATATCTGCAAGCCCGTTTTAGTATGTAAGGGTAGGGGAAAATGATGGTCATCTCTTTAGATATATAAGAGACCAAAAGAAATTTAATAGTGATTTAAGCCTCTTGTCATTTGTAGCGATAAACTTCACAAGCTACCAAGCTATGAGCTGGTTCTTGGCCCTTTTTCTTACATATCCAAGTGGATGTAGCTCTAAATATGGCTTTAAATTTATATTATATATTTTTCTCTTTTGTTTTTTCCTATAATTTTAGTACAATGTATAACTGGCAAACTCAAATGATAATAGTTACATATGCCTGATGTTATGAATGTAGCAACACATACAGGGCATATTGTTATCATTTACTCCTGTTTCAAAATTAGAAGAACAATTTAATTTTTGAAATCAAAAGACGACATATTAAATTTCAAAATTAGTATAACTTATAAAAGTTTAGAATGAAATAAATTTTATGATTAATAATTTTTGTTATATACTACACAATTAATTATAATAATTGTATCAACTAAAATTACTTAAATTTACATCAATTTAAAGTTTAATATATCATCATTTGACCTCAAAAATTAAATTATATATCTAATTTTGAAACAGGAAGAGTACATCTTGAGTTTGAAATTTGGCCTTGATAGGAAGCCGCAACTGACCCCTCCTTATAAGTAATGTTTTACAAAATAAAGTTATGTGCAACTCAAATTACTAATAAAAATAAAATTATTTGTTTGTGATTAAAAAAAAAACTTTAGTTAAAAGGTTAATATACCCCCTCTTTTGCATATATTGATGGTGCACTTTCTTTAGAAGTTACAAAATGAGATCAATAATTCTAGGTCGACCGGCGCCCGGCGACCCTTTAGCGACCGGTCGGAAATTTTTTATTTTATTTTTTTTTTTGTTTTGACTGTACAACACTGTTTTGTATATGTATTCAAAAACATACCTAAATCACTTTTTTTTATAAAAATTTTTGTACCAATAAATCATAAAAATTATTTGGGAGTCAAAACCAAAAACAAAAAAATTCGACCGGTCGCTAAAGGGTCGCCCAAAAGGGTCGCCGTAGAAAGACTCAAATGAGATTTCACTTTAAAGTAATATCCGAATACCAAGTATGGCTCGTAAAAATTTATATCTTCCGCGCATATGATAAATAATTTTTATTATATATAAGAAGATTGCTATTTTAACTGGAAAATTTTTATATTTAACCTTTTAATTCATTCTCTCAATGAAGTCAATTAAAAGTAACGGTCTCTCTCATTTTCAGTGTTTGTTGTTTTGAGATAACTCATAGCATAAGTTAGTGAATAGCACCTATTGGGATTTGGGATACTTTATGTAAGGTCAAATGGAATTCACCAAAAACCTTTTTTTAGGTGATTGAGTTTAAATTTTAAAATGTCTAGTGCTATAGTGAGGAAATACATTGGACTAATGGACTACTTATTTTTTATTTTTTTTTACTTGTGCGCAAGACTCTTGCAAATAACAAAGTTCGAAAACAGAGAATTAATTATACATAATTTTATCTTTATACAGAGAAAACTTATTCGCCATTGAAAATGTGACAAAATATTCAAAATTACAAGAGAATCCGCAACTCATTATCATAACGGCTGTTAATGTACCCGTCGTAACAGTCACGCCTCATGTAAAATTTCAAACTAATGTAACGAGTGAGTTAAGATAAATGGCCATTGGAGATAGAACTTCTGATATGGCCCGTATGGGTGTGAAAAGACTTGCCTTTGACCAGATTATGATGAATTGGCCACATAAAAAATTCAAAATAGAGAGATAACAAAGCATCTCAAGTTTACAAGGGATACATAATCCATATGAACACACCTAAGACAAAAAAAGCACCAGGATAATATAGTGCTATAGTGAGGAAGTACAATGCCTAGTGGGTATATAATAAAGAAAGCACACTGAACTGATTGTCCCCATGGCTTCATTATTATTGGTTATTAAAAGAGAAATAAAGTGTTTTACTACAACTGTAATGAGAGTGACAATTAAATTGATTATTTAGCTCTTTCATTGACAGCATAGAGTTTTTTCATTATGTAAACAAATGATATTTTTGTGCGACTCCCATTATTGGAGGAGTCACTACAAATCTATATTATAAGCCCTCCGCTTATTAATTTTGTGCCACGTTTATTAATTTTTTTTTATACTCTTTTATCCTTACAATTTTAAATATATTATTATTTTGTTAATTTTTTATCTTTATATTTAATTTTCTAAATTTTATAAAATTTTAATTTTATCCCATATGCCAAAGGGTGCTGATACTAATAAGACTCACAGAATTGAGTGGTGGACCTCACCAATTAAACAACAAACCCATCAGAACTTTCTTTTGGGGGCATACGGAAAAGAAAAATTAAGACTCATTATGTGAAGGAGGGACCAAGAGTATTAAAACTTATCAGCTCACAAGATGGATCCAAAGAAGGATTACCATTCTTTTGCTTGGAATGTAGAAAGCATTGTTTAATTACTGTCCGTCCCATAAAAATATCTTAACTATATTTTTAAACAGCTTAAGAAAAATAAAAATAAAACAAAAAAAATAAATCAATTTTCATTTAACCATAATGGACCACACGTACGTGCACCAACAATTAATAGTCTCTTCTTTCTAAATGTTGTAGACCCTAATTGAGTATTTTTAACGATAAAATAGATTGAAAACTGATATTTTCACAATATTTTTTGATATTTTCACATAAAAAGTGTCGCTATAGATGTATAGCGACGAGGAAAACCGTCGCTATAGAATCTATAGCGACACTTTTCATGTGAAAATATCATTTTCTGTTGTAAAAATATCAGTTTTCAATAGATTTTATATAACATTTTATATTTAAATTATGTACTTTTTAAACATCTTTCATAAAATCAATATTTTTTGTACTACGATCATCTTTTGTGTGAGTCATTCAGTATGAAGGCAAACAAGAAATCATCATATTTTGTAAAAAAAAGGATGTCCATTTGGAAGATATTTGCAAAGAGGTGAATTTAAGGAACTCTCAGACTTTGAAAAAGGATGACCCTCTAGGAAGATATTTGCAAAATGAAATACTCTCGTCTCAAATGAGTCTCCTTTATAAAATAAATAAATAAATTACACATTATCAGAAATTTTGTCAATTTTCTGACATGGGAAAAATTATCAGTGAATATTGAGTTTAATTTATATTTTGGAATGTATGAAAATTTTAAACAATATTATATTTTTATTTATTAATTAGGATAGTTTAGTAGATTTAATTATTTTAGACTCGTTTATGTTTTGGGCTTATTTTTAAAGTTTATTGAATTTTATTTATTTATATAGTTTAGGTGTATAAATAGTTTATTAAGATTATTATTATTATAGAACAACTCTCATTATTATTGAATTATCTGACTATTTTGACGATCGTTCTGCAATATTTTATCTCTTCTTTATGGATTTATGTGATCGCAAAATTTCAGATTCAATTCATGTGATTGTTTTTGTTGATCACCCTTCTTCCGCTGCGTCATTTTCCATTAAACCTTTTAACGCAATTTATATCAATACTAAATGAAAACTGAGCTTCACTACTAATCAGGAAAATTTTGGAATATTGGATCACTTTCTACTATAAAAAAAATTAAGTTAAAAATTAAATTAAATTTTCTTTTTAAAAAAAAAGGAAAGAAAAAGAGCACTTTCATTTTGGGCATTTAAAAAAATGAAATATATAGGATAGAAGGAACATTGCTAATTACATACTTAGCCCCATTCCAAACCCCAAAGGAAAAGATGGTTTAGATCCACTTGGAAAACAAAAGCCATTAAATTGGATGATAGAGTCTTGAAAAGCGAAAACAATAGTTTTCCATTCTATACAAACTAGTAACAACATATACATACACTTGAACCAAATCCTGCTCCAAAGTCCAAACCCAACCCCTAGATTTATAGCAATTCTTTCATCTAACATTGTCTCAAATATATAGATGAGGAAACTCTAACTACATTAACTAAGCCTAGTAAAAATACTTAAAAGGGGCAAATCAGAAAGAAAAATGAAACAAAAAATTACCCATTTCCAATTGACAAAGGCACAAGGTACGCTTAACCTCACTCTTTTGTGTAGGAGTTAAAACTCTTGCACAAAAAAGGAACCACCCCAACATAGCAAAACCATAACATAGTACAACTACTTTGCCTTGAAATTTTACATGATACTACAACTATTAGTATTCTCATCACTGAAGTAGTGAGTGATGTTGTCATTCACTTGAAGCGGCATTGGTGGTCCGTAGCTCATTGCTTGCTGCGGCCTCCCATACATCATCGGTTGGTACATTCCCGCTGCCGCCTGCTGCTGGTTCATCATCATTGCTGCCATGTACTGCTGCTGCTGCTGGTTGTAAGGGTTCCCTTGCCCCATCCCTTGGTAATACCCACCGGGCATTGCTCCGGCCGGAAGTCCTTGCACCGCCGGAATATTCCCCATTTGACCCATTGAATAGTTACCCATTAGCCCCATTGGGTTATTGCCCATTTGCCCCATTGGGTTACTTCCCATTTGACCCATTGGGTTACTTCCCATTTGACCCATTGGGTAACTACCCATTTGACCCATCTGTCCCACATTCCTAACACCTGCTCCCCCATTATGACTCATTTTAATCTCACGGAAGCCATCATTTTTCCCTGCCCCTTTCACATCCATACCCCAACCACCATTACTATGCCCACCCCCACCAGGTCCACCACCATTATTGCCAGCTTTGTTTTTTCCTCCACCATTTTTACCCTCTCCTTGCAATGCCCCACCATTTTTACCATTACCCCCATTTTTTTTACCATCACCATCATGATTCTGAGGTTTTCCTCCCTTCTTATCTTTCCCCCCATCACCACTACCTTTTTTCCCTCCATTTCCATCCTTTTTCCCATCATTTTTCCCAATCAAACCCTTAAATGATATAGGAAATTCAAATCCACTCTTCTTTTTCTCTCCATTTTCCTTCTTCCCATCATTTTTACCACCCCCCTTACCCTTGACTTGTATAGGAATTTCAAATTCCCCTCCTTTTTTACCATTACCCCCATTTTTCATCTGCCCAAAACTCATCATCCCATTACCATTTCCCTTATTTAATTTCATCTTATTATGTTGAATCTGTTGATGATAATCAAAGCCATCGTCATCAAATTCATCATCATCATCATCAAACTCACCATCATCACTAAATTCATCATCAAATTCATCGCTAAATTCATCATCATCTAAAGGCAAATTAAACTTAACTGATTTCTGATCCTTGTTCGGCATCTTCAGATCTTTAGCCCCTTTGTTATGTTGTTGCAAAATTTGCTGAAATTGGGCTTGTTGCTGTTGAACATTCTTTTGTTGATCTTTCCCACCCTTTTGAGAGTTCTTGTTGTCTTTCCCATTTTTACCATTATCCATCTGCATATTCTTGAACATATTCATATTATTCATCAAATTATTTGGACCCTTTTGTCCTCCCCATAGCTCAGCATGCTTTCCTGATTTCACAAGCTTCTTTACTAGTGTTGCTGGATCAACATTTCCTGTCACAGTCACCTTCCCCTGTTCTGCATCTATACTTGTAGAATACACCCCTAGCCAAAAAAAAAAATACCCAAAAGAATCAATAAAATAAACTAAACTATAAATACCAAGTGGAAGCTCAAAAATGACATGAACAATACTAAAAATAATTTTTAATGAGTTAATATTTCCACTTAGAAGAGTGGAACTCAAAACTCAGTTTCTTGTTCTAATTTCTAAATTATGACATGACCATAAATAATGAAGGAAAAGTAAATCAGGGAAAGAGGGGACTTACCATCAATTTTCCTCAACAACTTTTTCACCTTCTGTTTACATCCATCACAGTGTATGTTCACTCTAAGAACACAGCTCTGCAAGATATTTTATAGATAAAACAAATTAATTCAAAGAACAAGAAATGATACAAGTACTTACATACATACCCACATACAAGTACTAGTGAAAAACAAGAAGAAAAATGTTTATAAAATAAATAAATAAATAAAATAGTCCTAGTAAATCTTGAATGTACAAAATAAAATACATGAAATTTTATAATAAAAATAAAATTATTCAAAGAAAAACATGAAAAGATACAAGTACTTACATACCCACATACAAATATTACTGAACAAGAAGAAAAAAAAATGTTTTTAAAAAATAAAAATCAAAAGAGTCCTAGTAAATCTTGGATATATAAAATAAAGTACCTGCATCTTCAAGATATCTTGCTTATTCATTCTGTTTAGATGAATAAGAACTGAAAATAAAAGGGAATGTTGAGACTGAAATGAATATAAGGTAGGAGTAGAAAACACTCAAAAGGGCACACTTCCACACTCTTTTTGGTGGTTTTTTTTCTTTTTTTCCAGCCAAAAGGATTGAAGGAGTGGAAGGGTTTGAGTGTGTTAGCTGAGAATACTCTGCAAGGATGTGATTTAAGTGGGAGCACAGAGAGAGAGAGAGTATTAAATATATGGAGAGAATCAAGGAGAGAATCAAGGAGATGGGGCGAAGCCACAAGGTAAATATAAATCTATATGTATCTATCTATATCGAGTCACAAGCTCCGTAGGTTATTTTTTATTTTGGCTGAGTTGTCTAAGCTAATAACGAATTAACAATAAAAATAAAATAAATTAAATTTGACCATAAGTTCATTCATATAAAATTATAACCAAGTCAATTTCGTTGATACAAGTTATAATCTTCAATTTGAATCGTAAAATCAAAAAGTTAACTTTTTCGATTCAGAAAAAATACAAAAATTCTTCTTTTCCCAAAAAAAAATTCTTCTTTTTCTAATCAAAATAAAATATTTACAGAAAACATATATCGTCCAAGGACATGACAAAGTAACAATTTTATAAATTTATACTAGGAACAAATCCTTTTCTGAACCTAACCAACACCAATGTCTCCTATGACAATAACCTAGGAACCACTCTCGGTCACATGAGGAAGACCACCCAATTGGGGGGCGGTCCGGTGCACTAATGACCGGTACCGTCCGGTGCATAATGTTAAGTTTTTTTTTTTTTTTTAAACCACAATTATCAGGAAAAAAAATAAAAAATAATAGAGCAAGTTTGAAAAAAAAACTGTAAAAAAATGTATTTTTTGTATTGAAAAAATACCGTAAACAGTTTACAGTGTTTTTTCAATACAAAAAATACATTTTTTTACAGTTTTTTTTTCAAACTTGCTCTATTATTTTTTATTTTTTTTCTGATAATTGTGGTTTAAAAAAAAAAAAAACTTAACACTAATGCACCGGACGGTACCGGTCATTAGTGCACCGGACCGCCCCCCAACCCAAGACCACCACTCCAAGCCCCTCTTTTGTCGATGGCCTCCTCCGCACCTTGACCCAATTATTCAATCCCCAACTGGTAATTTTTATTAATATTTTTTTGTTATTATTATCTTGTTGTCTACTGTTAGGGATTTTGATAATAGAATTTCTTTTAATGGTGATTACATATTTACATGTGTGATCAGTGTTATGACGGTAAATTAGATGTTATTTGATGCCTTTAAATTTTGATTCACAAATAATAAGTGTGTGTGTGTGTATATATATATATATATTATTGTATTTGAAGTTACGTAATGTAAACTTGTCCGTGCTTACATAGTACTAATAAAAATGGTTGGATTCATATCAGTAGCAGCTGGACATTACCTTTACATTGGCTTCCAGTTTGAATTAATTGATGAGATTTGACCCTGACAACTAGATACTTCACTTTTTGATGAATTAAGTTAATACTCCTACAGTTGGTGGATTAGGCCGTCTGCAAAGTTAGACATCTTAGATTTGACAATGATCAAATAAAATATATTTGTTTAATTTCAATTAAATAAATAAATAAATAAAAGTAGTGGCTAGAAAGTAGTATTACATTGTCTTGATACAATACAATAATGCTTAGTAACTCAAATTTTTGGTCTTACACTTCAAATAATGTGATATTGTATAAGACAAATAAAAAATTATGAAATAACTAATTAACAAAAATATACATTTGAAGTACTATTTGAGAAGAGAGAGAGAGATAAAAAACAAAAAAAAAATAATAATAATAATAACCTTATCAAATACAAAAGTGATAAATTGCTTATTCAGAGGAGTTGTTGTCGAAGGACCATGCCTCGTACACCATGGTATTAATGTTGAAATAAATAGGTACACTAGTACCAATTACACAACAACAATTTTTTTTATATATATATATATATTCTTTCAAAAAAAAAAATTATTTCAACCACTCACTACACAACAATTTGATAATCTTTCTTCGGTGCGCAGTAATAATCCAAAAGAGAAGACAGACTGGATTGGTTGCCAAGATTTAATTAGAATGATTGAAGTCATTACCAGCTAAATTATCATTTTTCTTAGCATCTTTTACTACTTTTTATTTTTTATTTCTTATTTTTTTGAATGCCCCTTCAACATAGAGAAATTAGAACAACAATGAATCACTACACAAATCAATGGAAATAAATTCTCACAATAAAAAGAAAATAATGTTCCACAATAAAAAGAAATGAAATTAAATAACAACAATAAATAGTAATGCGTGGGACTTAATAATTTCAAGATTTTAATTTTAATCATCAGACTAAAACAATATTAACACTGTCTTTTACTATTCTGTTGTATTAATAAATAGTAATACGTAGATTCACCGATATAATTACAAAAATACTCACGATTATTACCCTTTGTTCTTCACCGTAGAGTTAAAATGAAAAGAAAAATAAAGTGTTACGATTGATAACATATTAAAGTGCATTTATTGTTTACCTTGTTAGATAAATTGACACTATCATTCAAAAATTTGTTCATATATATATATATATATATATATATATATATATATATATATATATATATATATATATATATATGTATATATGATTGATTAACTATTAAAATTATACTAATTTCATTCAATAAATAATGATTTGAAATCATCTCATGCAATTGCGTGAACGTGTTAGTGTTGTATAAGTACCGAAATCATACCAACTCTCTTATCAGATATCTTATTTATCAGATATCTTATTTATGTTTTTTTTAATTTATTTTATTAATATTCAATTCAAGAGATATATTTCATCTTAGATCCTCTAGGGGGAATTTGGGGAAGGGGCCGCTAGATAACAATTTCATTCTAAGATCTAGAAGAACCTAAGGAAGGAACCATGGAGAGTCAAGAGAGAACCTAGGGGAAACTTACTTTCTTCATGTAACACAGTTAAAATATTCTAACTTTTTTTGACAAATAAACTCCAATATGTGACTTTACACTATAAAAAAAATAGATATTTTTATCACTAGTAATCAACAAAGATTGTGCAACAACTCAATCGAGTGGACCAATAATAAAATGTTTAGTTTAAGATCTTTCGAGTAAGGGTGAAAATGATCCCGAGTCGATCCGAACACCCTAATGCTCAAGCTCGACTCGGATTAAAAAATTTGTGTTCAGGTTCGACTCGAATTCGAACTAATAATTTTCAAGGCTGCTTAAGTTCGACTCGATGAATTACTCGATACTACTCGGCTCGAAGTTACTCGACTTGTTTTCACAACGAGTAATTCGCAAGCCTTTTGGTTCGAGTTCGAGCCTGAGATGGATCACACCAAAATGAGACATAAAAAAATTAAAAAAAACTTTATTTTCATTTATATATAAAAATACATGTGTCACAAAAATTACAATGATAAATTTACAATATTAATTATATTATGATACAATTTCTTGTAACATCATTACATCAAGGCAATAACAGATTTACATAAACCAATCGACCATGCTCTAAAGTGGCAAAAGTCCAAGCTTCAATCCTACAAATAAAAATAATGGGTTAAAAAACTTATCTTTTAATTTGTAAAAAACAAAAAAAAATGTCAAAATAAAAAAAAAAATAAGAAAACTTATTTTTTTTCAGACTTTACACCAAAGCTAGCTTGAAGTTTCCTTGCTGGTTATGCATTATCAAATATCAACTTAAGGTTGCAAACCAAATATTTAAACTCCAAATTCCAAACTCAAGCACCAAAGCTAGTAGTTTAGCACCATTTCATAAACCAAATTCCAAACAAAAATACAAAATAACCAAAGTCCAACAGTCCAAGTCCAATAATAAACAAAGTACCAAAGTCTTAATAATTTAAAAACTAAAATGTAAATAGCAATGTATCACAGTAGCAACACTCAACTACTTTCAACACTTTAGTTTCCATTCTCCAAGCTCACCTCCTGCATTGAATCTCCATCAGCCTACTTTGTCAAACAATTAATATTAATCCATGATATTATTTGTATATGTATTTATTTATGGAAAAAAACTAAACAAATTAATACTTACAATCATGTTTTTTTTAATCTTATATTCAGCTCGCAACCAATCACCTGTGCAAATCAAAGCCTGAACTATGTCAGGCTTCAAAGAGCTCCTGAACTGGTCAAGAACCCTTCCCCCAGCATTAAATGTTGATTCAGAGGCCACAGTACTCACAGGTATGGACAATATATCTCTTGTCATCCTAGACAAAACCTTGAATTTTAAAGTGTTCGCCTTCCACCATTTTAAAGCATCAAAATTATCATCAACATTACAAACCAACCTCCCTTCTTCCAAGTAAATTTCCAAATCAGACTTCAAACATGGGGATGCAATGTCCATGTTTTGAGCCCAACTATCAAACTCTGCTCTACTTTTGGTCTTACTCTTAGTCTTAGATCCACCATCAGAAATCACTGGTTTATCATTATTTCTAGCACTTGAAGTTTTACATTGACTATTAACAACTTGTTCTGCATTATAAAGTGCCACATATTCATCAAACAGTTCTTGCAAAGCATTTTGAACAAGTGTTAAGTTCCTCTTTGATTCAAACTCACTGACATATATTTTTGGGAAACAAAATATAACTAATTGCATCTTATATCTTGGATCTAAGATAGATGCAATAGCCATCAGTAAGTTGCATTGTCCCCAATATTTATCAAACTTCTGTTTCATCTTGTAAGCCATTTCTTTCATATATTCACAATCATCAACAATAGTTTCATTCAACAACTCCTTGATTTTCCACATCTCAGGTAAAAACATATTGGAAGTAGGATATTCACAACCAGAAAATACATTTGTTGCTTCATTAAACACTTTTAAAAGTTTAATAACCCTCTCAGCCCTGTCCCAATCTTCTCTACTAGGCAAAGAATTATAATGAAGGTCTCTCTCTTTGTACAATGGGAACACATCCTTGAATTGCAAAGCAGATTCTAACATGGCATATAAGGAATTCCACCTAGTGGGGACATCTAAGATCAATCTTTTTGAAGATGGTAATTACAAATTTTTCACAATCTCACCAAATTTATGAAGACGAGATGGAGACATTTTCAAGTACTTGACAGTCTCACAAATATTTTGAATAACATTTTGGATAATCCCCAAACCATCTTGCACCATCAAATTAAGAATGTGGGCACAACATCTAACATGAAATATTTTACCATTAAAATAAAGGCCACCTTTCAATGTAAAATTATCCCTAAGATGACTTACAACAGAATCATTTGGAGATGCATTATCAAGAATAATAGTCAATATTTTATTTTCAATTCCCCACTCAGTTAGACAATGCAAAATAGAATCAGAGATCATAAGACCAGTATGTGGAGGTGTCATGGTACAAAAATTGATAACCCTTTTATGCAAGTTCCAATCAGAATCCAAAAAATGAGCAGTGAGGCACATATAACCAATAGTTTGATTAGAAGTCCACAAATCAGATGTTAAACTTATTCTACTAATACCATCAAACAAAGCTTTAATTTTTTTCTTCTCTAAACCATAAAGCTTCATGCAGTCATTCCTTACTGTCACCCTAGAAATGGGATCAAATCTTGGATTCAAAGTTTTCAAAAATAGTATGAAAAATTCATACTCAATCATACGAAAAGGGTATTCATGCACACATATCATCTTAGCAAAAACTTCCCTTACTTTTTCTTTATCATACTTGAAGAAATTCAACTTTTCAGTTTTACCTTGCATTTCTAAAGTAGGATAAGACAATACCTGCTACTTTGGTGTTCCAGAACTAGAAATTGAAGCTAACCGAATAGAGCAAGTGTTCACGTGCCTATTCAAATGACTGGTAGAATCAGTATTTTGAAGAGCAAGCCTTGTACGACAATGCTTGCACTCAGCCTTCTTGGTTCCATCTCTTAATGTCACAACAATAAACTCTTCCCATGCTTTTGAGGTTTTTTTTTTCTTTTTTTTTCATGCTCAACTTCAACCTCAATCTCAATAGCATTTTTAGGCTGAGAATCACCAAAATCAGAGGAATTAAGTACTTTACCATCAGTAACTTGAGATATGTTTTCAGTTATAGTATTTGACACTTGAAATGGTCCAGATAAATCTTCAATCAAGCTTATGATCTCATTATTACCACCTTAAACAAACAAACAAAACAATAATCAGAATAACAAATAACTTTGAATCAATATAACATATGCATGCACAGTAAAATATTATAGTTATACATATATAAATCAATTAATATATATGAATATACCAGAAGCATCAACATGTTCTATTGAATTAAATAAGTTATAAGTCTGAAGAGAATCGGAGATGAAGAGCCGAAGAACGGAAGGGGGTGTTAAGTTTTAATCATGACAATTATTCCCTAATATAATGCTACACTTTCTTGGGCTAATGCACCCATTAAGTTAAAATATTCCCTCCACTTCTTTCTATATCTTGGTCAGATAATTATTTTCTTACCCATCATGGTTTGTCTAACATGGCATATATATATATATATAGAATGTCCACTACGTCCTGTAACATCCACATGGACCACATCTTGTGACAAAAACTAAAAGGTCCACTACGTATACTATATATATATATATATATATATATATATATATATATATTACTTTACATTAACAAAAATACCCATCCAGAATTTTGCACATTGAAAGTTGCTAAGTTAGCACGCGGAAGAATACTGAACATGCTATGCATTTAAATTTAAAGTATATACTGAACATCCCACTACCTTCTACCACCATTCAATTATCAAGCATTATCTTGGGAGATACTAAACGATCAAGTAAGTATCGAACCCCTAAACGAGTAGGGTTCATCGAGGAAGGATCGAGTATGGATCAAATGAAAGAGGCAAGCTCGAACCTTAAAACGAGCGAACGGTATTGTGCTCAGATTTGAGTTCAGTATTATAACCCCAAAAACGAGCCTGACTCATATTCGGCTCGGATGCCAACCGAATCCGAGTCTCGGAACCCAAACGAATCCGAGTCTCGGATCATATTTTCGGGTCGAATCTGAATCGGATACCGAGCTACTCGGATCGATTTTCACCCCTACTTTCGAGATCAATTTTCACGTGGCACAATATTATTTAGGATCACCCGATATACGTAATGTTGAGGGAGAACTGAGGAGACCACACATCGTGTGTGCGTACACAAGGTGCTAACATAAATGTTTTAAACTCAACTTTATCCAAAAATTTAGGTCAGTAGGTCTTGGACTCATTCATGTATATTAATTCTTCGCACTTTATTATTTCTCCGATGTGAGACTTAACTCACTTATGATATCCTAACAATTTTTTCCTTACAAGTGAGTTTATCACATCAAAAGCTTCCCCTCACTTGAAAACCTTTTCTTTAATCACTGCACACCAATTCTTGGCTATTTATTTTAGGTCCTTTTTTCTCCATGGAGAGTCAACTTCCATCAAGAATTGAACGTTCTTCTCTTCAATCATACCACGGATCACCAATTCTTGACTAATCACATCTCGGAACCAATTCTCGGCTAAACCCATCGAGAATTCAACATCACCATCGAGAGCCATTTGGGGAAGCACCAACCCTTCAACAAGAATTCACCACCATCGTGTGCCAGAGAGCATTGACTTTAGTTTCCGTGGTAACAAGATGAAATACGCTTTGATCAATCCATAATCTAATCAGACCAATAGTCTTCTTGTTCATCTTATTCTACTGCGTGTCACTCTTGTGTTGTGAGCTTGACTCTTTCATTCTCAAGTGGCTCGTACAAATTCTTGATGTAAATCAAATCTTCCATTCTTAACTTCTAAATTGCATAATTTGAAGTCCTAAGTTTAATCATGCAACCTACGGTCTAATCCTTCATTAATTCGCACAAGAAAACTGCAAAACAACCAAGACCTTGATACCACAGTTGAAAAAAGTGAACCTAAAACAATCTCAATCCCAAGAATTACTTTTTTCTTTTTGTGCAATTAAATAGGAAATCAACAAACCTAATAATGTGAACAAAAACAATAAATAATCATCCACAAGTAAGACACAATATTTAACAAGAAAAAATTCTTAATAGGAAAAACCACAGGTCAAACTCCGAATTTTTACTATGTTACTAATAATGGGCTTACAACAATTCTCCCAAGTTTTACGCCCTAAAACTTGAGGTTACATAATAAATTAAGAGAGTACAAATTTACCTTTAATTAAGTTGAGAAACCTAATTAAATTCATTACCCAAAAACACCCCAAACAGTAAAGTCTTCTAACTTTCAATTGAACTGAGATGATGGCGGATACCCGCGAGCAACAAACTATAATCCTTTCAATTTATTCTTTTGACACCTTGCTATCGAGTTTCTCTCATAATAATAAGAGGCCTTATTTATACTACTCTTCCTGATTCATTCCTATTATGGATTGGAAATAACTTATTCTCCTAATTAGATTAGGGATCACATACTTATCTTGGTCACCAATCTAACAAGTAAATTCTTTTTCAACTTAGATTACTTTCATGCGTGAGGACCCACATCCAATAATCTTTCCCACTAACCTATGAGAGGAGGGTTCACCAGCCATAACTCCTTACTCAAAGTTAATTCCAACGAAGTCTTGGTTCAACTCAAGCTTCTTGAAATTTTCAATTATCTTCATGTCTGACTTTGTCTCATCGACTTGGTTCTTCTCAATAGGAGGATCTAAATTAAACTTGATAGATTTTTTCTTGCCAAACTCATTCACAATCACTTTGTACCTTGGCTGCAAGTTATCACTTTCCTTCTTCAATTTTGGTACCCATTTAAAGCGAATAACTTTATTCTCGTGGTTCTCATACAAGGCTTTTCTCCCATCTCGCATGACTTTATATCATATCTTTTTCTGCCTAACTCTCCCATCTTCAACACCCTTAACATACTGCCGCATCGTATAAATAGAGTCTACTGTCTTATCTTTAGTCACCACTAGAGACCCTGTAGTAAGCTTCCATTTACTTTCACCAAAGAAACAATTATAACCATTCTCATCAAGCTTGCCAGTAGTAATCAAATTAAGACGAATATCCAAAACATGTCTGACATCTCTAAGCATTAACTTGCAACCATTATTAGTTTCCAAACAAATATCTCTAATACCGATAACCTTGGATGCATTCTCATTTTCCATCCGTACATAGCTAAAATTATCACTAGTATAGGATGTGAAAATCTCACCATGAAAAGTAGCATGGAACGAAGCACTTGAATTAATCACCCAATCATTAACATGACATTTGATTTTACCATCACAAACAATAGTTACATCAACATCAGATAGATTCATAATCCAGTCATTATCCTTATTTTTTTCCTTAGACTGTTCTTTCTTCAAAATCTAGATTCTCGTCTTATGTGACTTAGTTTCTGACAGTGAAAAAAATTACCACTTTTTTATCACTGGACCTTTCCTTAGATTTTTTGTCTTCAAGAGAACTTATCCTTTTCTTTCTGCCTCTACTTTACGTGACAAAAACTTGTGACTCAGCACTAGTTACTACGACATCTTTTTACCTCTGTTCCTCGTTGAACAAACTTTCCTTGATTATATCCTAGTCAACGTACCATTGGGAGCAGAGTTACTCAGCGATACAATCAGCGTCTCCCAACTATCAAGCAAAAAGTTCAACAACAACAAAGTCTGCATCTCATCATCAATAACCATCTTCATTGTACTCAACTAATTTATCAAACTCTGAAAATCACTCAAGTATTCTGCAACAGAGTTTCCATCCTTAAACTTAGAATTCACAAATTTCCTAATCAAGAAAGCTTTGTTCTACGTCGTCTTCCTTTCATACATGGACTCCAATTTCTGCTAGAGAGTATAGGCTTTAGTTTTCGTGACAACATGATGAAACACACTTTGATCAATCTATGATCTAATCAGACCAATAGTCTCCCTGTTCATTTTGTTCTACTGCGTGTCACTCTTGTTTGTGGGCTTGACTCCTTCATTCTTAAGTGGCTCGTACAAATTCTTGTTGTAAAGCAAATCTTCCATTCTTGGCTTCCAAATTGCATAATTTGAAGCCTTAAGTTTAATCATGCAACCTGAGGTCTAATTCTCCATTTAATCTGCACAAGAAAATTGCAAAAACAACCAAGCTTTTGATACCACTTTGAAAAAAGTGAACCTAAAATAATCTCAATCCCTATAATTACTTTTCTCTTTTTGTGTAATTAAATATGAAATCAACAAACCCAATAATGAGAATGAAAATAATAAATAATCATCCACAAGTAAGATGCAATTCTTAATATGGAAAATCCTTAATAGGAAAAATCACAGGTCGAACTCTGAATCTTTACTGTATCACTAATAATGGGTTTACAATAATCTTCTTAAGTTTTATGCCCTAAAATTTGAAATTACAAAATAAATTGAGAAAGTACAAATTTACCTTTAATTAAGTTGAGAAACTTAATTAACTTCACCACCCAAAAACACCCCAAATGATAAAGTTTTTTATTTTTCAATTGAACGGATATGATGACAGATATCCACAAGTAACAAACTATAATCATTTCAATTTATTCTTTCGGCATCTTCTTGCTACCGAACTTCTCATAATAATAAGACTCACTCATAGTCTTATATAGTACTCTTTCTAATCTATTCTTGTTATGAATTAGAAACAACTTATTCTTCTAATTAGATTAGAGATCACATAGTTGTCTTGGTCACTAATCTAACAAGTAATTCCTTTTTCAAATTTGATTCATTTCAACATCCAACACGTAACTCGTGGATGACAATAGATACACAAGAGTTTGTACTGCAACTCTTCATTATGGAATGACCTAGATTAGGCTTCTTCTATTTTTCTTAAAAACTTTACAAAAAAAAATTATATGAATATGAGGGAGAGGGAGAGGGAGAGGGAGAGGGAGAATGGGAACAAAGGACAGTCCCTCTTTGATACGGACATGCAATGGAAGCTAAAAACTGAAAAGAGAATTAAAGGGGTTGTTGGAGATGATTTTAAGTTAATTAAATAGATGGACCCTTCTTTTGCAACCAAATAATTATTTGTTATCCTAAAAAGCCCAACCCCGTGAGAAAATTTTGTCCTCATACTTCACTTTTGTTCTTTGGAAACGTCCTTTTAACCAGAAGGAAAAAATAAAATAAAAAGAAACTTGAATGTTTGACAAAAAGAGGAAGACCACTACGCATATCCCCACAATTCCAATGATATCTATCTCCATTCATATGTATAAGTGCTCAATCTTGTATAGCTTTTCAACAATTTACAATAATATCACTGCAGTTTTTCTTGACGTTAATTCAATGGTGTGTATAGATTTTATAGGTTCTTTGATCTTTATGAAACACTGGTCACAATTTATTATAATTTTAGTTGTCTAGTATATTAATATGGAAGATTATACATACCGGAATAATTATTGAGAACGTTTGGTTAGATTAGTTTCCTATTAAAAAAAATTTATTTTTAATTTAGTGATACAAATCGACCACTTTAGAATAGTTAAAAAATAATTTAAGTCGTAAAAAAAATATTTACTTTATACTATTATAATAATCGTACACCACAACTTTAAGTTCTATGACTAATTAGATGTTTTTATATTTTTACATGCACTTTGCATATGTATAATTGGAGATTAAGATCAAAATAACTTGTGTTTAAAATAAACTTAGATAAGTTATCTAAATCGACTTATTAGGCAACTTAACAAATTTTACACTTATTTGACGGATTGTTGGCTTCAACTAAAGTTGGCTAGATATTTATCGGGTCAAACTTAGAAGACATATCTAAGATTACTTCAAATACGAAGTGATTTTAATTTTTACTTAAGTAATCAGTCATATAGATGCAAAGAGTATTCAAAAATATGAATTTTCATATAATTTATAATTGTGCAACACCATGTTTATGATGATGTAAAATTAGTAGGTCTAATAATGGGACGGGTATAATTTTAAAGACATTTTTTCATACTCGCCTTGTAAATGTATTATTTTTTTCTCGTGCTCAATTAGACCCTCGAAAGTAATACCTCACTCGACCTTACTTGAAAATTATCTATTACCCTTAATTAAATATTTTAAAAGTAATTTTATATTACTATAATATAATATTTTTTTAATTTAAAATCAAGTAACATGCAAAATATTTATTACTAACATCTTGTATTACGAATCTTAACAAATTTTAGAGAAAATAATCTACATGAGTATACTCACATTTGATTTCATATTTCAAAAAATGATTGTGAGGACGAAAAAAGATAGAGAATAAAAAAATAATAATAAATTATACTATGCAAATAACTACTAAACAGTATTTTATTTATAATAATATGAATTTCGAGGAAACTCACCTCCTCGTGTTTCATCCCCCATATATATCAAAACAAATAGATTAAAAAGAAAAAGAAAAATTTATACCGTTATTTTATTCATCCATACTAATTGGTACAAATTCATAATAAATAAATACTCTTTGCCTCAAAATAATAATTAAAAGTATAATTTATTTTGTCTTTAAAATATGATTAAAAGTATATAAAGTGAATGGTAAGTATGTCATTTAGTGGGGTCCATTAATATATAAAAAAAATATTCATCACTTTATATAATTGTGTGAAATCACTAAAAATAAATTTTAAATTTTTTTTATTTTATTTTTTTACTCTACATATTTTTTAATTTATGTAAAAATTTATTTAAGTCATTTTTTTTTAGGATGAAGGGAGTAGAATATTCTATAATGAGGACAACCACACTTATAACACCCCTCCCATTCTTTGCTTTAAAAAAATGATCACTCAAGCACTAGTACACTACAATAGTTGACTTATGCTACAACTTGATTTGGGTACATATAACTCCTCATTCCACAGAAACCAAGTAAAAACAAAATGTTATTTCGAACTTTGAAGTTACCAAAAAGAAATAAAATACACGGTATCACAAGAATTTTGAAAGTAATACTTTATTGAGTAAGGAAAATGATATACTCCCTCAATTTTAGATTATAAGATCAATAATCAATATTGATCAATAATCAATATTGATCTTTCAAAGTTAATTTTAAATATTTAAAATTTAAAATTAAAATGAATTTTTGAACCCGATGGATCTTTCCATTTTTCGGTATACAAAATAAGAGATTTTGCTAAGTCGATTTTTAGAAAATCTCAGATCAAACTATTTATCCTTATTTCAACAAAGGAAGTACGGGCCTCAATTCATTTATTTTATGTCAATACAATTATGAATATCACAAACTCCTTAAAAAATACTACTAGTTATAAAATTTATTATTTTGAAAATTTAAATGAATTATGTCAATATTAAATTTAAAAATATCTCAAATTAATTTTTAAAAAGTCAATAATAATCTTATAATTTGAAACGAATGAAGTATATTGTGAATGTTTACGTCGATATTTAATTGTTAGTTAAGTGAATAACTATTAATAATAATTTTTTTTAGTAAGATGTGTAATAAAAAGGGTCCTCCTATAATTCTTACCAATTTTATATATCGACAAGTTTCACAATTTTAATTCGGCGTAAATTTATTACAATATATAATAATTTATTGCTATGTAAGAAGTCAAAATTTACTAAGCACTATAGAAAATTAATAGTAATTTGTTTCTTCTAAATTTTACCTAGTTTGCTTCCCTCTTTCCGCAAGCCCTATGAGCTAAATTAAAATGCATCTCTAGAACTGAAATTGTAATAGTAAAAAGTTTTGAACAAAATCATGTTGAACATATAAAAGTTTTAGCCTTACGTGCAATGCACGTGGAAACTGCTGATTTAGAATTCAAAGCTTCCGAGATACAAGTACAAATGTACAATCATTAACTTGCTCAGTTAATTTAGTCAACACGTTTAATTATTGATTTGATGACTAATAATTTTCCGACCAGTATAGCTTAAAAAGCGGAATGGGGTATGAGAGAAGAGAAACCATGATTTGAGTATGAACATATCTTTGGGAAAAGCTAAAATTATCTCTACTATATATAATAAAGAAGAAAAATAAAAAACTTGGTTAAGTTAATTGATTTTAATTGGCCAAGAGTTGACTCATAAAATAAATATTTTTTTAAGTTATTTATGAAAATAAATTTTAAAAAATTTATTCAAAAACTAAAGCATAATTGTCATATTAAAAACTCATATTATCTCCTCTAACAATAGTTTAAGGTGAACAATTGAAAAAAATTGACTGAGTTAACTGAGTTTTTTTAATTAATTATGTGTTGACTCAGAAAATAAATATTCTCGAGTTATTTATAAAAATTAGCTCTAAAAATTTTATCCAAAAATTAAAGCGTACTTGTTGTATTAAAAATTCATATTATCCCCCCCCGACAAGAGTTTTTTTTCTTTTTCTTTTTTTTTTGGTGTAAATTTATATATTAATTCTCTAAATATTTAAAGTGCATAATATGTAAGATTTTCTTATTATGAGATTGTTAGTTAATTTTATATACTCATTATGTTTCAAAATAAGATTATTATTAACTTTTTAAAATTTATTTGGACATTTCAAACTCAAAATTGATATAACTTTATTTAATTTTAGTCTGTAATATCATATCAATTTTAAATTTAAAATGTTTCAAATTATTTTTTAAACAATTAATAATTTTTATATTTTGGAACGAGGAAGTAATTTTATATATGCTAATTTTTTTATTAAAATAATTGATCAAATAAGAAGAAAAAAAAAGCCATTGTCTTGCAAGGGCACGCGTACTAGTTATTTGTAAAAGTACGTTTACGTTTAAACTTAAAATATTTACCAAAATAATTTTATGATTTATTTAAAAAGTTATTTAATTTGTTAAATATAATTTGACTTTTACACGAGAATATTTTCTTATAACCCCAATAATAAAAGTATTTTATTCACCGAATAGAAACATCAAGAATGTCAAGTAATAGTGAGTTTTATGATGATTTTATTTTAAAACAAATTTTTTATGGGTATAAAATCTGAGGGAAAAAAATCATGATCTTTTTGAGACCATTCAAATACTTCCTATGTTCTACAAAAAGCCTCACTTACAAAAATTATGATACGAAAATAATAAATATCGTTGAAAGTTTAAATATGATTAAAACAAGTATTAAAGTGTTGCTCAATATATATTTACTTTGACAGTATGCATAAATATTATTTTCACATTGTCAATAGTCTTAAGAAATTATAAGAAATTGTTTAACCATATTTATTCCTAGTTTTGTCAAGTATTTAATAATATGACGGCATAATAATATGACCGTCACCGATGAGCTCTAGTTCAGTTGGTGTACTAAATCTCTTGTAAAGTAAAAAATCCTAAGTTCAATCCTTAACAGTGGCTAAAATAAGGTGTGCGTGTGTTTAAATTTAGTCTAAACTAACAAATAATAATAATAATAATAATATGACCGTGAAAATAAATTTGAAGATAATGTGTTATTTAAACATCAAATGAAATGACTCTTTTTGGAGAAACTAAAATGACAAACAAGATTTTTTGTTTGTGAAGTGTAGAGAATATAATTTATTATTAACTTAGTTATATGTGTTAGAATTTTGTTATGTATTGCGACAAATTTACTTAATACCTGAGATTGATAGGAATTATAGGAGAGTCTTGGTAATCAAAGAGTCGACGTAAACATTCGTAATATATAGTATTTTCCTATGTATTATTTATGAAATATTACATGAGTAACGTTATGAACACAAACTATACACAAAAAGTTGTACACAAAGAGTAACAAAAAAGAGACAAAATAGAAAGCGTGACTTACCATGAGATATTTTATACATTTTTATTGACATACAATATATGAATTCTAATATTAATGCACATTTTTGTGTGTATAATTTGTGTCTATAATACTATTTTTACCATTATTTTTACTATCATCAGTATTAAATTTTGTATGAATAGTGTTACGGACACAACTTATATGCAAAAAATTATGCACAAATAGTATAAAAAATAAAAATAAAAACAAAAATCTACCCTCGAATATTTTACATTTATACCAATCGAAGATCAATTCAAACACTAAATATATCATAATTAGATTACATGTACAACCAAATTTACAAGAACCCACACATTGGTCGCTGAAAGATTCAATTCAATATATAAGAACTGATGCTAAAATTCACGAAAATGATTAAATTCACTGAAAGATGCGTAGATAGTATTAAAAACGGGGGAGCGTAGATCCAGTTTCTTCTTTTTTATACTCCCTCCGATCATATATATATATATATATATATATGATGTTTTAGATTTGTGCACAATAATTAAAGTAATCATTTATAAATAGTTAAAATTGTAATAATTGTCTAATATATCCTTAATATGATAATATGTGTAGCTGTTATCTCCTTTAAACTTCCATTAGAATAAATGAAGAGCATAAAAAAGGGAAGAAGATATTTAACCAAAGAGTCCTATTATATATTGCGATCAAGTTGCGCGGAATTATAATTGTAAAACTTATCAATATATGTGATTGATAGGAATTATAGGAGGACTCTACTTATTATACATCTCTTTAAAAAAATTATCACTAATATTTATTCACGTAACTAACAATCAAATAATTGACGTACACATTCACAATATATAAACCAAATTTGTTCAATAATTAAGAGAAATGTATTAAATTAGGTCAAGTGATTGTAAAGGAAACAACCAACAATACAAAAGGAGATATTTAGTGGAATGGTCAGAGTTATTAGAGAGAGAAGAGACTTGACAATGCACAGATGGTTAACTAAGGTCCCCACTCCAATAAACACCCCGAGCAAGGGACATACAACACAACTCACACTGAAGTGTCAGGGGAAAAGAGGGGGGTGTTTGGTTCTTCTAATGTCTGTTGAAATGTTATTTATGGTGACAACTTAAAGTCAAGTCAGTTCTTCTATTGTTGCCTAGCTAGTTTTTAATTTATTTGGCCTGAATTCTGATAATGAAATGGCTCACCCACCCTTTGTTTTTGTTGGAGATTGGACAAAACCAAACAGACCCTACAAAAGTATTCCTGGTGTGATGGATAAAGCTTCACTTGGATGGATTTGATTTCAGACAATTTTAATCGGACCGTGGCAGTTTTACAGTAATGAGTTGTATTTGTACGCCAGAGAGTTACATTTATAAATAAAGATAATATAAATACAATTCTTTACTATATAAATACAATTAATACAAGATAAGGAGGACATAAGGAGGGGGAGGGGTATACTAAAAATTATTTCGAGAAACTAATATAAAGAGACCTACCAAAAGATACAAAAATAATTTATATGTCAATTAATTTTATGTCCGATATAAATCATGACTAACTTAAAATCATAAGTGATAAAACAAAACAGTAACACATGAGTCCCTTCTTTATACTCTCTTATCTCATATATTTACCTGCATCGTTATTAATATCAACATGAATTTGACGTCATATGTGACAACACGCTAAAAGATATGTATTTTAACATATACTAATTTGACGGACGTGGCCTTACTTGATAAGATATATGTTTTTTTAATACTAATTTTTTAGAAATTTATTTATTTTAAGTTTTTCTACTTTTATATTTTCATATAAAATTTATTTTCGATCTACTGAACTGATGTGGAATAGTGCTTTGGTGTAAAGAATGAATGCTAAAAATGTTTTAATAACAATGTGTATTATTATGATTGCTTATAATTACTAGGCTCGTAAGATGAATTATTAACTAATTATATTTTAACACGCACCTTACTTTTTTGAATAAGATTATTTTTTTTTTGTTTCTTTAGCAATACTCGTAGATTAAAAGGCACTGTTGACACGAGTATGCAGATAACTAGGATTAGTTTTCCAAAATCATGTGTCCTATTGACCATGTTTTTGAGTCAAGTAGGATGCATTAACATCTTCAGTTATTTACAATATGATTGAAAGCTCGTTCTTGCTAAAACTTGCAAGGATTAAATTCCACAATAGTCAAAGCAACATAATGATTATTGAAAGTTAGTCCTTAGAGATGATTATTGAACCAACGTTTTACTAGTAACCATTGTGATTTGTGTCTAAGAGTCTCATAAGTTCCCGGAAAAAAAAATAATAGATAAGATGATTTTTAAAAATATATATATGACAAAGTTGTAATAAAATACTCCCGTTTCAAAATCAGAGATACTTTGATTTTTGAGGTTAAACGACGACATATTAAACTTTAAAATTAATATAACTCATAAAAGTTTAGAATGAAATAAATTTTGTGATTTAATAGTTTTTTTTATATACTATATAATTACAATAATTGTATCAACTAAAATTAAATAAATTCAAATTAATTTGAAGTTTAATATATCGTCGTTGATCTTAAAAATCAAATTATATCCTTAATTTTGAAATGGAGGGAGTAAAATTTTGACCATCATTGAACTGCCATTCGATTTTAACCCTATTATTTAAATGATTTTTCCCCCATTATCTCTTTGCCCATCTTGTCCAAAACTTCTAGCTTCGTCCTTGCCAGTAACATGCAGATATAAAGGCAAAATTCACACGTTCTACATTATTTTCTGGCTGATTCTCTAGGTAGCAAACGGCCGTAAAATCCGCCATTTTCTTAATGCAGATTGCTAAGTCAACAAATATACAATCTTAGTGAAGAAAAATCTCCACATCCAGTCCATAGTATTCTGCATCAAAATGTACAAACAAGCTTAATTTATGAGACTATACAAAGGGAACCAAAAACTCTGTGCGAATATGATAATTGAACATGAGATCTTTACAATTTCACTTATTTATATTTCGACCCCCTATTATAAAAAATAGGGGATCAAAATACAAATAAGTGAAATTGTAAAGAGCTCATGTCCAATTATCATGTCCACATAGAAGAGCTCAAAGGGAACTAATAATTCCACATGAAAATTTAATATTTTCACATGATCCATCTCACATGAATAGTAAATAGATCCCACATTTATGTAAGAGACTCATGTAAAAATATTTTTTTTTCACGTGGAATTATCAATTTCGGAATATAAAACATCTTACAAATCCTGAGAGATTCCAATATTTGTTTATAACAGGTAAAACAACCCACTCCAAGAATAACTAATAGCACGGAAAATATTTGTATTGCGAGCATAAGATGTCAACTTTTTTTGCGAGAATAGTAAACACATCAATCAATTACTCATGCATCTGTATTAATTTGAAGACCCTGCCATTGTATATACTCTCAAAAATAATTGACATGTTTTTATCAATCAATTACTCATGCATCTGTATTAATTTGAAGACCCTACCATTGTATATACTTGCAAAAATAATTGACATGTTTTTTGTTGCAAGAATCTTACTACCTATGACAAAATTTATGTGAATAATAAATACCAATGAACGTGGATATATGAAATAAGAGAAAACTAGGAAGAAAATCGTATTATTTTATCGCTTAAAATTTCACGTTACATTCAACGTTGTAATGAAATTTATCGACATATAAATCGCAAATATAGAATTCCTATTGGCATCCCAAAACTGCATTATTTTTCAAAATTTCACTTTTTTGGTCAATGCCATGAGAGCCCATAAAACATTATGATTCTCCTTTCATTTTCAGAACAGAGGCCCCTTTGTTTTATTTGCTTCACTTTTCCATCACAAACCATAGTGAAACATTCTCCAGCACTTTTAATGCATATGACAATAGATATGCATTCAAGATTCATACCTTCAATCTCCCAAGAACAAATACAAAGAGGATCTAGCATCTTAAACATTGGGATCTGCAACTGATACTTTCTTTTACTTTATAAGGCTGCAGCCCCTTCAAACTTTTGTTCCCCCCTAAACTCACTTTATTCACTTTTGTATATAATTCCAAGACTTTTGTCTCCTCAATGCTTTAGTCTTCAGCAAAAAATTCAGACTCACAGCCAAATACCCATCATTAGCTTACTTCCATAGCAAATATTCTCCCATTTCTGTTTAAAGTTTACTCATCTGTTCTATCAACAAAAGAATTCCTTTCTTAAACATGATGCAACAACTTTAATATAAAGAATGAAGATATTATATGTAATTTGAGCACACTTGCTACAGTGTGAGAGTAAAGTAACTTTGTTCTTTTGTATAACTAAGATTTGATTTCAAATGAACTGTCCCACAAAATTTTATCAAGCAAAACAAAATCAAAAAGACGAACAATATCAAAGAAATTACGAAAAAGAAAAAGGGCAAAAGTAAAATGTTAAAAATGTATTTGTTTCAAATATATACAACCTCTGAACTGAGCTAGCAGCCATGCTCCATGACTGCTTGAATAGCAGCCATTCGCAAATTGTTTGTTGTACTCCTGAAAGAGGTATCGATTCCCCTGGAGCAGAAGATATAGAGAAGTAAACTGAGAAATTATTAAAAAAGACAAAAAAATAAAAAGATAAAATGCAAAAGGGAAGAAAGACCATATGTACAAGAAGCACACCTGAACAAAAGGCTTTCTAATTATTAGCTTCATTAACCTTAATCTCTAAAAGCTCCTCGATCGGCTCACGACAGATAGGACACTTGTCTAATTGAAACCTCAATTCTTTGGCACAACTACTGCACATACACTGAAAACACAAGCGACGTTCAACAAAGAACCAGAATTTTTAGAATGCATGGAAAAACAGAACATGAACAGATTCTTTCTGATATTTTTAATTTGCACATAAGTATAAATGGGTAGAGTTTTAAAATAGGAGCTTTTGATTACATTCCTCTCAACCTCACGCTCCCTCAGCAAATCAACACCTCAGAATGCATGTTTATGTTGGTTGATCATATACGGTCACATCATTGCTGGTCAATGGTGTAAAAGTGTTATTTAAAATATTTCATCCAACTTATGTCATATCCTGAACAGGGACAACAATTTTATAGAATACTACACTGGGAAGATTAATTTGTGAATTTATATCCATATATTATGTTAAGTGATTTCCATTGTCCATTAAGAGAAGCATATATTATGATGGAAGTCCAAGAAATTTTCGTTTTAATCTGTTGCTTCAATTGCATGTTTTGGATGTTGCAACATCATACTGTTTCTTGATACAGGACGAAAAAGAAAAGAAATGGATGCCAAGTTTTATTTTAATCTGTTGTGTTTCAGAGTTTTAAAATGGACGGAAAGAAAAGAAATGGAGGTTTTCTGTCCAATTCTCTTGTTAATGAATTTTTTAACAAATAGAAAAGAAATAAAATGGATGGAAAAACTTTTGCTTAGAAATAGTTGTTAGGGTATATATGGTATCCCACATCGAATACCTTGACAAAGTATATCTAGTATGTAATGAGTCTGACCAACTCTTCTCATTACCAATTGGTTTTGAGTTAAATAATTTGATGCATTTATATACTAGACTTAGACTCGTTTCATAAATCCAACATGGTATCAAAGCGGGTTATCCTTGGGCCTAATTAAACACTTCTTCATGACCTTCATTCTTACCCACTTGTAGTCCACTTCTTATAGTCAAAGTCACCTATTTATTAACTAGTAGTCACTTCTCAATTGGGCCAAAAAGTTGCCCGTGGTTTACTAGCTCTTCAAGGCCATAATGTCATTTTTTCTCTAGACTTGCTTATCTTGTGTGGGTCTCATATTCATTAGATCTACGTGCAACCCTCGATCAGATCCACGTGCAACCCTCAATACACCGAGTTACACGTGAGGGGAAGTGTGAGTATATATGTTGTCTCACATCGAATACCTTAACAAAGTATGTCTAGTATGTAATGAGTTGGGTCAACTCTTCTCATTACCAATTAGTTTTGAGTTAAAGAACTTAATGTCTTTATATATTAGATAAATCTAACAATAGTAATCTAAATTTAAACTTAAGTTTTCTTTCCGCTTCCTTAATAAACTCAAATACTTGGTAACAACCGAAAGAAAACTTCCCAAGCTTTTTGTTCTTTTCTTTTGTATCCTAATTTAAGTTTTCTATTCTTTTCTTTTCTTTTCCATCAAAAACTCAGAACCTGCCAAAAGCTAGGACACATAAATTCATTTAATTACGTCACATACACGGCCAACAGGAAGAAACCCTATATCAATCATTATGCAGGCAAACTTGTTTCACTCAGCATACCAACTATAAACTTGAACCATCAAGGAAAATCCTCAACAGATGGCATCAATCCATCAACTGGGATGTTCACAAACCCAATGGTTTTTACCACCACAAAAATACGCATTCAGTGCGCATTCTTTACAGGTGCCATGAACTGAATAACACATGCACAAATACAATCAGCCTAGTTAACAACTAGCATGGTTGTATAGAATGCATAGTTTTACTAACATGAAATACATGAAAAATGCAAAAGTTAAATTGGGGCTCTTACCATATGCCTACATGGCAAAACTGCAGTATCCTTCGGATCAGTCATGCAGATGACACATTCTTTACCCATCAAGTGGTCTTTAGTGGTCGTTTCATCCGAATTGTTGATTCCAAAAATTTTACGTAATTCATAACAAACCCCATCAACCCACAATATCTGATTGATAATTTTTACTAGGAAATGGCCATCATTGTTCTTCTCCAAGACAGCTTGAGTTATCTGTGCATTGGGAGATGTAATTGATGGTGGTTCGTCAAGCTGCTCAACCAATGATGGCATACATGACTCTGCACATATGACAAGTGGGAAAACATCTCCTTGAAATGGCTTTGATATGTCATCCATGTCAAGACAGCCTAGGTCAAGGCCCGTTCCAGATGGTTGATGAAATTTCTGACCCAGTCCTTTCTGAAAAGTAATTCTCACAGGTGTATGGATCTCAGGGTATAATGGAGAGAAAGTACAGTTGGCTCCTTCTTTAGCAAAGTAAAAAATGGAGATACTGTAATTGAGGAAAGAAGGACAAAAAGAGAAGATAGTGTCACAAACATGAAGAAATAACACATTTCGAACTAGTTCTGTTTAGTCCCAAGAGATAAAATCAAATGAGGTTATAAAATAAGTTGAGCAACCAATCATACAATTAAGCAGTAAAAACAGCTTAATCCACAGCAGGAAAGGAAAAACCAAAAGGGACGCAAACCAATCATAAATAGTAAATCTAAGATACAAAGTCAAGTTGTAGGCATTTATAAGACATCTTCAAGAGCTCTTCTGAAATATATATATATTTTTAAAATTCAAGGATTACTTTGAAATGAAAAAAAATAAAAAAATACCGCTTTAATCAACAGAATTGTCTTTTCATTTCATTAACAACAAGGATATCAAATGGTTGCCTTAACTCGTGTTAATTCGCTGCTCCGTCTAAGATATACATTCTAACCTTAACAGGCCCTTATATAGGTGAATGGTGAGCCACAAAATAAAATAGATACAGAAATTTGATGCTTGCACAACAAGCATGTATAATGTGTTATCCTAAACAAAATATTACAATTTATGCCCGAATAACCAAATTAACAACTATAAATATATAAGCCACATCAACTGGGGTTGAGGCTACGTCCACACCTAGAATAGGTCATGCTTGTATCATTGTACGATACTGACACCAAATATTATAGGCAGAGAAAATAATTGTCCTACAACTATGACAGAGGACTAGTTTTAAATTCAGCCATTGTTCTTTAATTTTTACCTTGAAGTGCACCAAATATTTCTTATATTTGAACAGCAACATCTACCTTAAAGAGAATCAAACAACTACTTTCCAATAGTACACTTTTGGTTAATGTTATTTTTTACCAGAAAACGGTAAGAAGGGGCTACCAGATTATACCAAAACTTACTTAGGTTTTACCCTAAAACCTAACCCAACGGGGAGCTCGACTTGGGTGGCCTAGATGGGACTCCATATGTGAGAAATGGCAGGCGCTCCCTCAAATCAAGCTTGAATTGTACCTGCCTACCCAGACTCCAGTCCCACCAAAGGCATAGAGGTCGAAGATGGTGAGCACAAGACGCCCAGAGGACTCCCACTACAGGCGTCCTTGCCATCAAACCTAAAGGAAGATCCCAGACCAGTAGAGTAGTGTCACCTTTCGGTGGTTATAGAGTAAAATTATGAGACACAGGAATCGCATGAATTGAAAGAATTCATTTATTTTCACTAAATAAGAATGCAAATCTTGATAGTACTAAATGGAAAGACCTCAATTTACAACCATAGTTAGAGAAGGATACCCTATTTATTATTTGAAGTTTAAAATTGTTCATTTGCTTTCACTGAATCAGAGCAGTTTCGGCCCTTGCCAAACTAGGGTATGTTTCGGTGAAATTTCGGCATATCGGCCTCGCGGAACGATTTCGTACCAGCAGATAAATTTGGGCATAAAGGGGAGAAACGCCACACACAAAGAAAATTTTAAAAAATTGTTGTTAGAATGTGTAAGGGAAAACATGTTTCCCTATTTTCCTCTCCCTGTTTTAGGGAAAACAGGGCCTGTTTTCCTCTCCTTGTTTTTCTCCTAGAATTAGGACATCATCTTGTGTATAAATGTAGCTACTAGCAATCTGAAAAATAACAACTGAATGTACATATTCTTACATTCTTACATGTTATTTTCTCTCTTCCAAAACCAGCTTCTCTCTTCCAAAACCAGCTTCTCTCTTTCTACATGGTATCAAAGCTCTGGGTGTGCAAGGTCTTGGGTTCAAATCTTCCCGGCCACACAATTGTCTTTATATTATTTTAATAGTGCAAATGCACTTTAATTTCTCCCTTCTCTATAAAAAGTTGCATTTGAGGGGGAGTGTTAAACATGATATACATTGTTGGGCCCTTCATCTAACAACTTAAGCTTTTAGATGGGTTGGTTACTTAACATGGGTTAAGTAACCATGTAGTTTGTACTCCTTTATTAACATTATCATCTGTTCTTTATATTCCTTCATTTACCGCAAACTTATTATCTATCCAACGTCTTACCGAATCCTTACATTGCTCAGCCACTTTTTTCCCAACTCATTGTATTTTTCAGGACTTGGTGACGGGGCAGAAGATTGGCAGTGGTAGTGCAGTTGGTGGTCTATATTATTTGGATTTTTCCACGTATAACATGCCTCTGATTACAGATGGGACTGCTACTTAGGCTCTTCAATCTACCTTTGAATCTAACCTGACTTCTCTTCATCAATGGCATCGACGTCTGGGACATTTTCCTTTATCAATACTAGGGTCTTTATTCCCCTTTTTAGTTAAACAGTGTCACAAAACTCCGTTTTTGTGTGAACCATGTGAATTAGGTAAACACAAACGCTCTACTTATTCTGCTATTATCAGTTGATATTCTGAATCTTTTGCTATTATACATACTGATGTGTGGGGACCCTCTCGGGTTGTCTCTCGTTCTGGTCATAGATGGTTTGTTAGTTTTATTGATTGCTATTCTCGTACAACTTGGATTTATCTTCTTCATTCCAAAAATGAGGAGTTTGACTGTTTTCAATTTTTTCATAAGATGATCCAAACTCAATTTGAAGCTAAAGTCAAGATTCTCCATAGCGATAATGGTCGGGAATATAGTAATAATAATACTTTTGCATCTTATCTCTCTCAGCATGGCATCATACTTCAAACCTCCTGTGTCACAACCCCAGAACAAAATGGAGTGGCAGAAAGAAAAAACCGACACTTACTAGAGGTAGCACGCACTCTTATGTTCACTATGAACACACCTAAATTTCTATGGGGAGATGCCGTTCTAACTACTGCATTCCTTATAAATCAGCTTCCTTCTAGAATTCTTGGGAATAGAAGTCCCATTTCTTTCCTCCAACACATTACAAGTCCTTCCCCTTCACCTCGAGTTTTTGGTTGTGTGTGTTATGTTCATGAAAAATCTCCCACTCGAGGAAAACTAGATCCCAAGGCTCTTAGGTGTGTTTTCATTGGGTATTCTCCCACCCAAAAAAGGTTACAAATGTTATCACCCTCCTTCACACAAAGTTTTTATCACTCGTGATATCACTTTTTGGGAGTCGGAACCTTTTTATTCTTCCTCACCTTCTCCACAGGGGGAGGATATTATTGATGAGGAGAAGCTTCCTTTTGAGGCTAGTATTACAAGTACTATTATACCATCTTTTCCTGTTCCTGCTGTTGTTTCTGATAATTCTACACAGGGAGAGTTACAGTTACAAGAGTCATGTGCTAGACAGAATGAGTCTGAGCCTGAGTTGAGGACATATGTTCGAAAAGGCAAAAATAAGGTCACCATCTCTGCACCACTACACCAACCTTGCTCCGAACCTAGTCTTGATAATACTAATGGTGAGAATCCTAACCCTACTTGTTCTTTTGATGATACTGACATTCCTATTGCTATTAGAAAAGGGATTAGATTTTGTACCCAACATCCTTTGTTTCTTCTTTGTCTTCTATATCTGTTTCTCAGGGGTGGAGAGAAGCAATTAGTAACGAGAACTGGAAACATGCTATGATAGAAGAGATGAATGCCCTGAAAAAGAATGATACATGGGAACTAGTTACTCTTCCTAATGGAAAAAAATCAGTTGGTTGCAAATGGGTATATACAGTTAAACAGAAGCCAGATGGGACAGTTGAGAGACTCAAAGTCAGGCTAGTTGCAAAAGGATATACTCAAACACATGGGATTGATTACCAGGAGACATTTGCTCCTGTGACAAAGATGAACTTTGTTCGTACCATAATCTCATGTGCAGCGAACTTCGGTTGGGATATTTAACAATTAGATGTGAAAAATACATTCCTTCATGGTGACTTGGGAAGAAGAAGTATACATTGAAATACCCCCTAGTCTTGCTTCATCTGTCACCAAGGGTAAGGTTTGTAAGTTGCGAAAGGCTTTATATGGTTTGAAGCAATCTCCCAGAGCCTGGTTCGGTAGATTCCACAAAGCAATGATAAGATTTGGGTACAAGCAAAGTCGAACAGATCACACTCTATTTGTCAAACAGATAAATGGTAAGACTGTCATTCTTATTGTTTATGTTGATGACATTGTGGTGACAAGGGATAATAGAGAAAGAGATAGTTAATCTCAAAGCGAGTCTGGCCAAAGAGTTTGAGATCAAAGATTGGTTCTTTGAAATATTTCCTTGGTATTGAAGTTGCAAGATCTTTCAGTGGGATTTTTCTATCTCAAAGGAAGTATGTACTTGATCTTTTAACAAAAATTGGCATGTTGGGATGTAAGCCTGCAGGTTCTCCTATTGAAGTTAATCATCATCTAGTAGGTGGCACAGGACCTACGGTTGATAAAGAAAGATATCAACGTTTGGTGGGACAATTGATATACCTTTCTCATACTAGACCTGATATATCTTATGTTGTGGGAATAGTGAGCCAGTATATGCATGATCCTCGATATTGTCATATGGAAACTGTTTACAAAATTCTGAGGTATCTTAAGTCTGCTCCTGGAAAAAGTTTATTGTTCGCACCACATGGTCATATGAGAGTGTAAGCTTTTTCCAACTCAGATTGGGCTGACTCTATAGAGGATTATCGATCTACATCAGGCTATTGTTCATTTGTTGGAGGTAATCTTGTTACTTGGCGTAGTAAGAAACAGTTTGTGGTGGCAAGATCTAGTGTTGAGGCTGAATATTGCGCTATCGCCTTGGGTATATGTGAACTAATGTGGCTTCGAACTTTGCTAGAAGATTTAGGTGTTACAACTAAAGGGCCTATGCAGTTATTTTGTGATAATAAGACAGCCATTAATATTGCAAACGACCCAGTACAACACGATAGAACGAAGCACATTGAGATTGACAGATACTTCATCAAAGAAAAGTTAATCAGTGGTCTTATTTGCTTACCTTTTGTAAAAACAAAACATCAACTAGCTGATATTCTGACTAAGGGTCTTAGTGGTAAGATGTTTCATCCATTGTGTTTTAAGTTGGGTATGCGAGATATCTATACACCAACTTGAGGGGGAGTGTTAGAATGTGTAAGGGAAAACAGGTTTCCCTATTTTTCTCTCCCTGTTTTAGGGAAAACAGGCCTGTTTTCCTCTCCTTGTTTTCCTCCTAGAATTAGGACATCATCTTGTGTATAAATGTAGCTACTAGCAATCTGAAAAATAACAACTGAATGTACATATTCTTACATTCTTACATGTTAGTTTCTCTCTTCCAAAATCAACATCTCTCTTTCTACAATTGTATTTAATACATTTTAACTAGTACCTAAATCGGTATTTAAAAAAAAATATTAACATCAAACTAGTATTCAAGTTAACTATAGTTTATAAATTTATAACTTAAACTACTTGGTAACACATAATTATACATACTATATAGACCTAAGTTAACTAGAGCCTAAGACAAACTGTAGCCATTTAACTTAGAAATAAAAAACATTATATTAATTATAAAAAAATGTACCTATATAATACCTAGTTAAGTATAACTTGAAAATATCTTAAGAATTTAATGTTCAATTTTTATGCAATATATCATTAGACACGTCCGTGAGATGTCCGTTTTATCACTTGGACAGTGCTATGTGCACTAGATAGTATTTTTTGTGAACATAATTGATTCATTTTGTTGTTCAATTTAGAATTTTTTCATAATTTTTTCAATTTTTCTGAAGCTCCTAACTAGTATAAGCCCGAAACCGAAACCAAGTCAAAAAATAATCTTCTGAAACATAGGCCGCTATCGCGACTTTGAACCATGAATTGAATTAGACTTGATAGCGACTTTGAACCATGAATTGAATTAGCCTTGATAGTAATAATTGATAAGAACTCAAATTTACAAGAATATTGTGGAGATGAATACCATTTGTTATTTGGAGTCAGAAACTAATTACCACAAGATAGGCATATTTTAACATGTCATCCAAAACAAATTTGGAAACTGTGAATAAATTGAGGGGTAACTTCAAATAATGAGCACATAAGCAAATGATTCAACTTTTGTCACGTCGAACTACTCCCCCAGTTCAAAACCCTTTTTTTTTGCGATAGACCTACAATCATATTCCCTTGAACATCATAATAATCCGACAGCTAAATTTTTTTCATTTTATCTTTAACAAGAATAATCTGAAGAGTTAAGGAGCCTAGACATCAAAGCAAAACACAGACCCAGAACCAACGATAACTCAAGAATCTTAGGACGGTATCTGTGAGGCCTACGCGTAGTTTTCTTGACTGCATTGAATCTCAACAATGAGATCAACTAACTTTGTGAAGTTAGTTTGACAAAGTTAGTTGGTGAATTAGGCCCAAACAGTGGATATTCGTGAGAAATTGCGTATGATTAGTAATGAAATGGGACTAAATAAGTATAGGACAGTAGCTAATTGAAGTTTTTAAGACTAAAATATAAGAGACTTTGAGAAACAGTTAGAGAGCAAAGACAGAGTAAGCCATTCTTCCAATAATTTCATATTAGATTCTCACATTACATGCTCCTACTATTTATACTACTTTACTACTTGAACTGACATGCAACACTGACTTACACCAGGCTATCTTGGCTTCCATCAAACTTGGGAAGAATAAAAATAAAAGATCCCAAGCTTTACTTAATTTCCATCAAGGCCCTTGGCCTTTATACTTTATCTAGGCTTCCTCAAGTCCCTTAGCTTTACAGTATCACAACGAAAAGACCACAAGTTATATCTAGAATTACATTAATAAAGTTTAGAAGACAAATAGACGTTTGTATAAATAAAGTTAATATGTGTTTGTAAAATCAAATGAGGAGTGATACACTAGATAGTTATTCATGCCATATACATAGACACAGAGAATATAATGCAGCCGCATGTATACCTCCCTCTCTTATGGCGAATTATTTCATAAGATCTTTTCCTTGCTTTTTTTCTTACAATATTTTTTTTCTTGATTTTCAAGGAATTGAACTTATTTTTTTGTTAAAAGAAGCCACTTCCGCGTATAAATTTGTTTGTCAGTTTTGGCATGTATTCTACAAGGATAGAACAAGACTAGCTGGAATTTTGAACTTGAATCATAAATACGGGAACATGTTTTCCATCAAAAGATAATGTGCTTCCTACTTGATAACTATCCTCGACCTTCCTTGCTAGAATGTTTCATCAATCAATATTTACATTAATAAACCAACTCATATTCTCATCCGTATTTTAATCTTTGAACCAGAACACTAGTAAGTTACATACAAGAAACAAAATTCATTATGGCAAAGGAGGGAAAAAGAAAAGGACAAGGCAAGGCTGAGAAAACCTTCAACCTCAATGAGAATAAACTTGCAGTAAGTGAAAGAAAGCATAATGAAATGTATATTGACAACATCCTCACCTTCACTTAGAAATTCAATTAGTGCGAGAGAAATAGTAAAAATAATCACAAATTGCGGCCATTGTGGAAGGTTTTTTAATTTTTTAATCACTTACAAAATAAAAGCACAATCTAGAAGCATAAAAAAATAGGGGGCACAAGAAATGCACAAATGCTTTACACAATACCACGTATTAGTATCCACTATCTTATCATCTATATAATAGAAGAAGAAGCAAAAGAGTGTAGGTAACACCCTAAAAGAAATAACATTGTCGAGACTCCTAAAGTAAAGCATCAGCTTGCAATGGAAAACCTTATAAGCAACTTGTCTAAAATCTCTAACGTAAGGAAGTATCGATAATACTCTCACTAAATGATAAATAAGGAATTAAGGATACAAGGCTCACAAACCAAATTCTCTGTATTATCAAGTAACTGAAATCTCCCTCCATGAAACAGCAATGAAGCCCCATGCTCAGAGCTGCCGTGAGATCTTCCAAGATGGCTACAATTCTGCTCAAGGATTGTGCTCATCTAAATAATAAATATTCAGCAGTTCAAATACTGGTGATGATATTATATAACCTGGCCTCCTGGAACAGCCAATGATCATGGCACTATGAGGAAACTAAGTGGAACCTACCCCAGCGATTTACCGTTCATTAATCTTGCATGCATTATATCACAACTTTAAACTCTAGAAACCAATTCACCGTAAAAACACAACTACATTTTGACACATGAATACAATAATGCACCGTCCGACAACTGACAAAAAGCTATAAGATGGGACGAATACTGTTTTTGGCGCAATAGACAACACTGCCTTAGATGCAATTTTTAGACTTGCTATGCAAATCCTTTTTCCATCAGTTAACACTATCTAATGCCAAGTCTTCTGTTGTTACAACTCAAGATATAGTCTTGTTACAACCTGATTAACTGATGGATTATGCTTCCATCTACCTTATTAAACCAATCTTATATAGCTATAAGTGCACTGGGCTAATGATTGATTAGTGATTACATTTTGCCAAGCATCAGAAAGTGTTGTTTAATTAGTTCCCTACCTGTAACTTGCTCCAGTTCCCACGTTCCGAGCCCCTAAATAGTTAATTCAACTACAAACGAGAAAATCATAACATTTCAGTGTGGTAACCAATTTATGAAGAGAAACTAGTTACATTACAAGGCATAAGCAGCCAACTTCAACTCGCAAACATAATTACTACACAATAAAAACACATGCCAAGTGTCAATACAAATAAACTACTCTTCATATCTATAATTCCAGGTTCTGTTCTAGATTACCTAGAATTTCTCTATAAATAAAAGAGAACAAAAACAATCGATTGAGAAACATACCTGCCATCAATAATAGCATCAAAAGTGAAAGAAATCAAATAGCAATCTTTGTTCTTCTCATCCACTTCAAACCTTATACTATCCTGGTGAACATTCACATAATTGTTTATCTTCTTGGGATGATCCACATACATCGGAGGGCGAAAAGGGACCCGCCTAGTATTTGGGTGAGAGGAATATGGAGGATGATGGAAATTGAACTGACCCATCATGGGTCTAATAGCATTAGTTTGAACATTGAAGAAATTGGGATCAGAGGGGGAGAAAATAGGAGGTGGTGGCGAAGGATAAGGCGCGTTGGCCGCAAAGGCAAAGCTCGGTGGTGGTGGCACCGGCGCCGGTGATGATGATGACTGTGGAGAGACGGTGACAGAAGGGTTTGAAGATGGAGGAGTAGGAGGGGATTGAGGAAGAGATGGATTCTGATTGCGCGGCTGGCGGTTGTGATGATGATTGTGCCTTCTTCTGGAGCTCCATGAATGGCCCATGGTTTTACAGAGAGGGTTTAACTGTTCAAGCCTTCAATGGGTTTATACACTATACTAAGTTTTAGAAAGCGGGTTTATACACTGTTTTTATGAGCTTTAAAAACCAACACTTCAGTATCTTTTTTCAAAAACAAATCAATGAGCTGTTATGAATTCATGCATTTGTCCGTTCATGTACATATGAATATTCATTGAACTTTTTTAAATTCAATGAACCCTTCAAATACATATATTCTAATGTAACTTACCTTTCAAATACATGTATCTCTTTAATATATGTATATGTATTTATTTTTGGTTCATTCCCCCTTCTATCTTTGTAAGTTTATAAATAGAAGTATATTATTTGATGAAGAAAACACTTGAGAATGAAATGAAATAATTCTCTTATTCTCCTCAACATTTCCTCTCTTAATTATTCTTTTAGATTATATTTTTAAACACGTTATCAACACGATAACATTTTTTAAGTTGTGATACCATATTGGTTTCATCTTCTCAAAACTCAAAGATGTAACTTTTAGATGCATTTTTGGGAGAAACTAAAATTGGCGGCCGAGAAGAAGGTATGCTTGTCTGTTCTTCTCATATTCTATTATTCTATCAATTTGAACCATGATGGTTACCATCTTCTGTTGGATGGCTAGAAGATTCAACACATTCCATTACATTGGTCGATTTTTTCTCTTGGGCTCTGATTATGTAAGCCTTATTTAACCACTCTGTTTTCTATGAGGTTGAATCCTATGATTACTTTTGTTTTAGTTGAGCTGCATTTAGGTACATTCATTATATTTCAAGTTCATCTCGTCAATATTGTAGTACCCCCTTTATAATATTATAATGATATCTTATTACTCCCTTTGCAGTTTTAGTTCTACTTCTTTCCTCTTTGGGATTTTATGATGTCGGCAAATCATGTTTTCTTAGTATTTAATTTTTTTTCAGAGGTTCTCGATTTATTAGTATTTTTAAATAAAAGAACCATAAAGTGGGGTTCTATTAAATTATTTTAAATTTCTACACCAATCTTAGTGTTATCTAAATTGTTTGAAAGTTAAATGGAGACATCTTAAATTGGACAGTCGGAGTACAATGATACATTTTTTTTTTGCCTTCTTATTTTATAACACGTTATCAGCATTCCTATTATCTCGTGTTTTTAGAGCTTCTGAAAACATTTTACTTCTTTTTCATGAGCATATGTGGTTGCTTAGTTTACTGCCTTCCTGTTCTGAAAGTATTCCTAGGTGATTTAATTGTTATCTTGATTTTGTTGGCAATCCATCAGAAGAAAACATATGTTATGAACTATTTATCTACATCTATGAGATTGTATTAAGCATAAGTTCTGACTTAAGCGGAATCCAAATGTAACAGACTAACAGTACAACGCAAATTTGCCAATGACATCTTAGAATTTCCTTTTCATCAAACAAATTGGAAAGATGCAAATAAATTGTTTTAGATTTCTTCTTTCTACTGTTCTAAAAAAAAAAGTGCTAGATGGACCTATGCGGGGGAGGGGCCCGTAGCCCCTAGGCTGCTTATTAGTTAACTTCTAGTATAATTGTGTGTTCAAGGTCATGAGTTTAAGATTGATGAACGCTATTTGGTTAAGGTTCAGAATCTAGACCCTGCTATGCTAGAGTGACCTAAGTTCAATGGGAATGTGACTCCTACTGGGAATTCAGTGCTTGATTGTTTGAACTTTAAGACAAGTTTTGCATTAGCTGTGGACCAACTTCTTCCTGCACAAATGTTTAATAAGCCTGTTAAGTTGAGTCTTAAGTTATTAACTGCAGGGAGTCAGCTCTTAGGCAAGTTGCTTAAGCATAATATCATGCCTACTAGAAATAATAGGATGTTAACTGCATTTGACTTGAATTTGGTCAAGTTCATTACCACTGAATACATGCTTATCAGTTTGCCTTGCTTATTATTAAGTTCATTTGTTTACTGTTATGATAAGAACTGCATGGGTTTTGGTTTGTTGTTAAGTTCTATCTTCAAGTTTGTTGGATTGGATCTTAATAAGTCTAAGGTTCAGTACATGAAGATTTATAATTTGATGTCTCACTTGATTCTGTCACCTAAGCCATTGTTTATGTATTAATAAGTGCGTAATATTCACATATTTTGATTCCTTTATGTTTAGTTTTATTACATGTTTTATGTGTATATGAGCTTATTAAGGTGTTTATTGATTTCAAGAAGAATTGGAGCTAAAAGAGGAAAAAAAAATAAAAAATCGTTGCTGATGAAGATCCAGTGCGGCCGGCGCTGAAAAGGCTTAACTTGAGTGCGGCCGACGCTGGAGACTCTGGACTTGAGCGCGACCGGCACTGGATCTATTGTTTTTTAGCGCCGCCGGCGCTGATGCGTGTCATAGATTCCGAGGACGCATTTTTGATCAGATTTTGAAGATTTTATTAGATCTTTTAGATTTCTATTTTAATTAGGAAGCTTCTTAGATAGATTTTTCTTCCTAATTAGTTGTTAATTAGTATTTCAATTCCTTTTGTAATTAGGGTTTTAGGATTTTATTCTAGGAGTATAAATATATGTTCTTAGTCTAGATTTAGGGGTCTTGGATGCTCACAATTGTAAACCCTATATTTAGGGGCAAGATTGAAGATATCTCAAGTTAAGTACTTTATTTTCAGTTCTAAGGGATGTTGAACCTTATTTGCAACTAATGGTTTAATTGGGTATTCATTATTTATCTCTTCTCATATGAAATTCATTCTTGATAATCTGATTGAACTGTTGAATGTTATTGGTTTAACTGATTTGGTTTCTGTAGGATTAAATTAGCTAATTGATAATATCTGCTAGATTAAGGTATAATATTAAGCAAACGATATTATATCTGATCATAAGTAGCAGTTAATAATACCTGATTGTGGACAAGCTTTTGATTATGATTATGATTATTAGAAGACATGTTAAATAATCCCTGATTGTGTGATTGTTGCTTGGAATAACCTAATTCTCTAATTCTTAATGCTACTGTTATATTAAATCTAGACTGATAGTTCTAGGTTGTATGATAGTTACGGTCTAGTGGGAGCGATTGTCACACTAGATTTAAAACCTAAGGCGAATTTCGGATAATTAGCGATTGCTGTTATCTAGAGTTATTAGTTTCATTGAAGGATAAATATTGCTATACTTGATTAGTCTGTTATTGTGAAAAGGGGATACTAAACTGAAGAATTGGAGCTTTAATTCATTGGTTATTCATATCATCTTAATTTCTGTTTTTATTAATTAGTTAATCAAACTCAAAAACCCCTAATTTAGATTCAGTAATATTAGAAAATATTAGGATAAATATAAAACAATTCACTCTCTATGGGATTGATCCTTGCCTGTCGCTATACTAATTTTTGTGTTAATAGAGTAATAGTAAGGTTTTATTTTGGAGTGTAAACGACAGCTCCCAAATTTTGGCACCGTTGACGGGGAGTGTTATTTGTTTTTATTTATTCTTTGTTTTCTTTTAGTTATTCTTTATTTTCTTTTATTTTTATTTTTAGTGTATTACTCGATCCTCTCACTTTATTGATTTGAAGTTTAAACTAGAGATAGAGAAAATTGCACACGGGTTCAGGAAAGAGAATCGTCAAACTCGAAGCACCATTGCAGATTTAGACGAAGAAGAGATGGCTACTCCTAACAATAACAGGACTTTGAAAGAATTAGCTTCTCCTAATCTTAATCAATCACCATTGTGCATTGAATATCATACTTTAGATGCTACTTTTGAATTGTAATCAGAATTAATACTCCTTTTGCCTAATTTTTGTGGTCTTGTAGGTGAAGATCCATACATGTATCTAAAGAAGTTTCATGTGGTGTATTTCACCATGAAGCCACAAGGAGTAGCATAGGAACAAATAAAGTTTAGAGTTTTTCCATTCTCACTATTAGAATTGGCAAAGGATTGGTTATACTATCTTCCTTCAGGATCGATTAAATCATGGAATGATATGCAAAGGATGTTTTTGGAGAAGTACTTTCCTGCTTCAAGAGTGGCGAACTTAAGGAAGGAGATATGTGGAATTAGACAGTTTAATGAAGAGACTCTCTATGAGTACTGAGAAAGATTTAAGAAGTTGTGTTCCAGCTGTCCACCTCACCAAATTGATGAACAACATTTGATCCAATACTTCTATAAGGGACTGTTTCCAATGGATAGGAGTATGATTGATGCAGCAAGTGGAGGAGCACTAGTTGATAAGACACCTTAGACTGCAAGGAACTTAATTACAAACATGGCAACTAACTCACAGCAGTATGGAACAAGGAATGAGCATGCACCAAAAAGGGTAAATGAGGTAAGCACTTATAATCTTGAATGTCAAGTTTCTAATTTAACTGGTATGGTTCGACAAATGGTTGCAGGGAACATGCAAGTAGCATAGGTGTGTGGAATTTGTTCAATGTCAGGGCATGCAATTGAGGCTTGTCCAATATTGCAAGAGGATGAAGTTGTTCAATAAGTCAATGTTGTGGGGACATTCCTAGGACCACATCAGCAGCAATATGATCCTTATTCCTATAATTATAATCCAGGATGGAGAGATCAACCCAACTTGAGTTATGAAGGTTTTCAGCCAGCTCAACAGCAGTACCAACCTTGTTAAGTAGTACCTGCAAACTCTGGAACATCTATGGAGGATATTTTCCAAGCATTCATGAGTCAGACACACCAATTCATGAATTAAACACAGTAGTTCCAGTAGGAAACAAAAACCGCTATTCAAGATTTGAGAAGTCAAATGGGTCATCTTGCCACCACAATTGGAAGGTTGGAATCTCAAGGCTCAAAGCAATCACTTCCTCAGTTTGTTGTGGATTTAAGAGAGAATGTAAGTGCAATTACTGTGAGGAGTGAAAAACAGTTGGAAGTGCCCAAAGCTATTGCTGAATTTGAAGAAGAGTCTAAGAGGGAGGAACAAGAAGAAGAAATACTGGAGATGGTTCACAAGGTTGAGGAACTTGTTAAGCAACCAATCAAAGAGAATTTGCAGGCTGATTTGAATAAAGTAGAAGAAATTGAGTAGAGTTCAGACCTGAAGGAGGCTATAACTGGATTACATTATTTATTTAAAATTTCAGATACATCTACAGTCTTTTCCATTCAGTTACCTGCTACTCACATGAATCTGTTATCTTCTTGTATGCAGGCACCTACTTTGGATTTGAGGCCGCTGCCAGTTCACTTGAAGTATGAAAATCCGATTACATAGAATGAGAAGATTGGTGTCGAGCAAACGACGTTAAATAAATGCGTTGCTTGGGAGGCAACTCAAGATCTCAGATTTGCTTTCTTATCTTTTACTTTTATTTTCTGCATTTTAGTTGCATTTTATTTAGTTACTTTATCTTTGCATAATTGTCTCATATTGGGGACAATGTAAGGTTTAAGTGTGGGGAGAGGGGGGTTTAGTTTATATTTAAGTTTACTCTAAGAAATTATGATCTAATCTGAGTTGTTTTGTTGAAAAATTGAAAAAAAATTGGCTCTAAAATTTTTCTTGTGATTATTTTGCTAAGTTTTTAAAGGTTTTTGGTTAAAGAATGAGAATTGATGTTCATTGATAAAATTTGTTTGATGTAGAATTAGTTGATGAATGATGATAACTAGGTCATGACCATAGTAACTGATTTGAATTGAATTTGTATTGCATGAGTTTTGGAATATGAGATATATGCTTATTTGGCTGAGTTATTTGTGGAGTTGTCTATGTGCACTGATTTCATGATATTAGAATTGTATATCTGCTTGATTTGTTTGCAGGACCATGGAAAAGGAAAAAAAAGAAAAATTAGAAAATTTGAAAAAGAAAAGTGTAAAGGAGAAACATGTCGTGGATTAAGATGGAGCGTAAAACGCACTCACTCATAAACATATGCAACGAGATGGAGCATAAAACGCACTCGTTGGTGAGACGAAAAGTGAGATGGAGTATAAAATGTACTCACTTAAGAAAGAATGAAAAAGGTGAAACAGAGCATAAAATGCATGTACTTGGAAAAAAGAGTGTGGAGTTGAAGGTTCTGAAAAAAAAAGCAGAAAAAAATATTTTTTGAGTTTTAAGTTAGTGTGCACGGCTGTTATTCCATGATAACTGAGTTGAGTATGTGTATAGGTCATAGGAAAGATACTTATGTGAACACAGTTTGATTTAGAGATGTTCGATGGTGAATGACGAGGTTACTGTTGTACATTGATTGATGAAGTGTTGATCAAGTTTCTGTTAGTTAGTGTTGATATTCATGGTTGGTAATTGATTTAAACCTTTTTGAAAGCTTGCTTAAATGAATTTCAGATGAAGTTAGTATGACCTTTGTTTTGGTTTATACGAGGATGTGTAAAGGCTAAGTGTGGGCGAATTTGATAAGTGCATAATATCGACATATTTTGATTCCTTTATATTTAGTTTTATTACATATTTTATGTGTATATGAGCTTACAAAGGTGTTTATTGATTTCAGGAAGAATTGGAGCTAAAAAAGGGAAAAAAAGATGAAAAATCGTTGTTGATGAAGGTCCAGCGCGGCCAGCACTGAAAATTCTTGACTTGAGCGCGGCCGGCGCTGGAGAATCTGGACTTGAGCGTGGCCGGTGCTGGATCTATTATTTTTTAGCGCCGCTGGTGCTGATGCGTGTCACGGATTCCAAGGACGTATTTTTGACCAGATTTTGAATATTTTATTAGATCTTTTAGATTTCTATTTTAATTAGGAAGCTTCATAGATAGATTTTGCTTCCTAATTAGTTGTTAACTAGTATTTCAATTCCTTTGTAATTAAAATTTTAGGATTTTATTCTAGGAGTATAAATATATGTCCTTAGTCTAGATTTAGGGGTCTTGGATGCTCACAATTGTAAACCCTAGATTTAGGGGCAAGATTGAAGATATGTCAAGCTAAGTACTTTATTTTCAGTTCTAAGGGATGTTGAACCTTATTTGTAATTAATGGTTTAATTGTGTATTCATTATTTATCTCTTCTCATATGAAATTCATTCTTGATAACCTGATTGAACTTTTGAATATTATTAGTTTAACTGATTTGGTTTCTGTAGTATTAAATTAGTTAATTGATAATATCTACTAGATTAAGGTATAGTATTAAGCAAACGATATTGTATTTGATCATAAGTAGCAGTTAATAATAGCTCATTGTGGACAAGCTTTTGAGTATTATTATGATTATCAAAAGATATGTTAAATAATCCATGATTGTGTGATTGTTGCTTGGAATAACCTAATTCTCTAATTCTTAATGCTACTGTTATATTAAATCTAGACTGATAGTTCTAGATTGTATTATAGTTAAGGTCTAGTGGGGGTGATTGTCCCACTAGATTTAAAACTTAAGGAGAATTTCAGATAGTTAGTGATTGCAGTTATCTAGGTTCATTAGTTTCATTGAATGATAAATATTGTTATACTTGATTAGTCTGTTATTGTGAAAAGGGGATACTGAACTGAAGAACTGAAACTTCAATTCATTGGTTATTCATATCATCTTAATTTCTGTTTTTATTAATTAGTTAATCAAACTCGGAAACCCCTAATTTAGATTTAGTAGTATTAGAAAATATTAGGATAAATATAAAACAATTCACTCTCTGTGGGATCGATCATTGTTAGTCGCTATACTAATTTTTGTGTTAGTAGAGTAATAGTAAGGTTTAATTTTAGAGTGTAAACGACAGCTCCCATGTATAAAAAATTTGAGGATGAAAAAGATACTGAATATCTATACATTACATCCATTATCTCGGGTAAAAAAATGTGTATTAAAAAAATTACCCATTTTATCCTCTAGATTATACTACACAAATATTAGAATGTTTGAAACCTATGCTACAGTAAACCAAAAGTTTACTAATACTTTTAATGTTTGGCATAACAGGTTGGGCCATCCCGGATCAATAATGATGCAAAAAATTATTGAAAATTCATGTGGTCATCCATTGAAAAACTAAAAGATTTTTCAATCTAATGAATTTTCATGTGTTGCTTGCTTCCAAGGCAAACTAATTATAAGGCCATCACCAACCAAAGTTGGGTATGAAACTCCTGCATTTTTAGAACATATTCAGGGTGATATATGTGGACCCAAACATCCATCATGTTGACCATTTAGATATTTTATGGTTTTGATAGATGCATCAACTAGATGGTCACATATATGTTTATTATCAACTCACAATTTGGTATTTGCAAGATTACTTGCACAAATAATTCGTTTGTGAGCATATTTTCATGATAATGCAATCAAGACAATTCGTCTTGACAATGCTGGTGAATTTACATCTCAAGCCTTTAATGATTATTGCATGTCTGTAGGAATAAATATTGAGCATCCTGTTACTTATGTTCATATACAAAATGGTCTAATTGAATCATTTATTAAACGCCTACAATTGATTGCAAGGCTATTGCTTATGAAATCTAAGCTCCCTATTTCTTCTTGGGGAGATGCTATTTTATATACAACAACATTGATAGGCATCAGACCAATAAGTTATCATAAATTTTCCCCTATGCAATTGGTTCATGGTCAGGAATCAAATATTTTTCATCTAAGAATTTTTGGATGTGCGATATATGTTCCAATTTCTCCCCACAACGCACAAAGATGGGTCCTCAAAGGAGGTTAGGAATATATGTTGGATATGAATCTTCATCTATAATTAAATATCTAGAATCGTTAACAGGAGATTATTTTACAGCTAGGTTTGCTGATTGTCATTTTGATGAATTAATTTTTTCTAAATTAGGGGGAGAAAATAAGCAACTGGAAAAGGATATTTCTTGGAATGCATTATCATTATCTAGTTTTTATCCTCACACAAAATAATGTGAACTCGAAGTTCAAAATATAATTCATTTTCAAAATATAGCAAATTTGTTGCCAGACGCATTCACTGACCTAAAGAGAGTAACTAAATCTCATATACCAGCTACAAATGCTCTAATTAGAATTGATGTCCCTGAAGGACAACGTGTTATTGCTAATGAGTCTAATGCACGCCAGAAGCGTGGGAGACTAATTAGTTCCAAAGATAAAAATCCTCGAAAAAGAAAAGGAGCAAATATTCAAGATGGTCAGAACGAGGAAATAAAAGCTCCAGAAGAGACTTTTGACATAATTGATAAAATTTCAGAAGACATTCAGGTACCTGAAACTAATGAAAATGAAGAGATCTCAATAAATTGTGTCATATCGGGAAAAATATGGAACCGAGATGAATAGACGTCGACGATATTTTTGCATATAATGTAGCGCTCAATATTATGGAAGAAAACGAGGATCTTGAACCTACATCTGTAGAAGAATGTAGACATAGAAATGATTGGCAAAGTGGAAAGACGCAATCAAGGCTGAATTGAATTCACTTGCAAAGCGAGAAGTTTTTGGACCTGTAGTTTGTACACCAAATGATATAAAACTAGTGGGATATAAATGGGTATTTGTGAGAAAGCGAAATAAGCAAAATGAGATGTAAGATATTAAGCTCGGTTTGTCACACAAAATTTTACCCAAAGACTTTGTATTGATTATGAAGAGACATATTCTCCTGTGGTGGATGTAATTACATTTCGATATTTGATTAGTCTGACAATACATGAAAAGCTTGAAATGTGTCTAATGAATGTTGTTACATCTTATTTATATGGATCACTTGATAATGATATCTATATGAAAATCCCTGAAGAATTTAAGTTGCCTGAAGCATATAATAAAGATTCCCGAAAATTTATTCGATCAAGTTAAATAAATCCTTATATGGAGTGAAACAATCTGGTCGCATGTGGCATAATCGGTAAAGTGAATTCTTGTTAAAAGAAGGGTATAAAAATGATCATATATGTCCATTTATTTTCATAAAAAGATTTGAATATGAATTTGTCATAAATGTTGTTTATGTGGATGATTTGAATATTATTGGAACTCCTGAAGAGTTATCAAAGGTCATGAGTTTATTAAAGAAAGAATTTGAGATGAAAGACTTGGGAAAGACAAAATTTTATTTGGGTCTTTAGATTGAGCACTTAGCAAATGAAATTTTTATCCATCAATCAAATTATATAGCAAAAGTGGTAAAATGATTTTATATGAATAAATCACATCCATTGAGTACACCAATGGTTGTAAGGTCACTAGAAGTGAATAAAGACTACCCTTTCCGACCTCATGATGATGATAAAAAAATTTTTGATTCTGAAGTACCATATCTTAGTGCAATTAGAGCACTAATGTATCTTGCTAGCAATATACGACCTGATATATCATTTGCTGTAAATTTATTAGCAAGATATAGTTCTTCTCCAACTCGAAGACATTGGAATGGAATTAAACATATTTTTTGATATCTTTGAGGGACAATGGATATGGGTCTATATTATTCAAATTTATCTAAATAAGATTTAATTGGATATACAGATGTAGGATATTTATCTGATCCACACAAAGCTCGATCCCAGACAGGTTATCTATTCACATATGGAGGTACTGCCATTTCACGACGTTCTGTAAAGCAAACTTTAGTTTCTACCTATTCTAACCATGCAGAAATTTTAGCAATTCATGAAACAAGTCGTGAATGTGTCTGGTTAAGATCAATAATTCAACATATTCGAGAAGCGTGTGGCTTGCCAATTAATAAGGAAATCCCAACAACATTATATGAGGATAATACTGCTTGTATAGCTCAGTTAAAGGAAGGATACATTAAAGGCGATAGGACAAAACATATTTCGCCTAAATTCTTCTTCACTCATGATCTCCAAGAAAAAGGCGACATTAGTGTTCAACAAATTCGTTCGAGTGACAATCTTGCAGATTTGTTCACCAAAGCCCTTCATATTGTAACATTTGAAAAGCTTGTACAAAAGATTGGAATGCGGCATTTTAAAGATCTCAAAGGATGTTGTCATCAGGGGGAGTAAAATACGCACTGTACTCTTTTCCTTCGCTAAGGTTTTTCCCACTGGGTTTTTCTTGGCAAGGTTTTTAATGAGGCAGTATTCAAAGCGTATTATTGAAAAGAATTATGTACTCTTTTTCCTTTACTAGATTTTTTCTAAGTGGTTTGTCCTAGTAAGGTTTTAATGAGACATATTCTTAGTACAATAGATATAAAAAGGGAAGTGTTATGAATTCATGTATTTGTCCATACATATGAATATCCATTGAACTCTCCTAAATTCAATGTACCCTTCAAATACATGTATATCCTAATCTAATGTACCTTTCAAATACATGTATCTCTTTAATACATGTATGTGTATTTATTTTTGGTTCATTCCCCTCCATCTTTGTAAGCCTATAAATAGAGGCATATTGTTTGATGAAGAAAACACTTGAGAATGAAATGAAATAGTTCTCTTATTCTCCCCAACATTTTCTCTCTTAATTGTTCTTTTAGATTATATTTTACAACATGAGCTTTATTTTTTTTAATTAAACCAATGTTGTGATTGATGTCTTAGAAATGTAACAATAATAACAAAAATTTGACCAAATGTCTAATCAAAGTTAATTATTGATGATGTGTCTTTACATGTGACAATTTATTTATTTATTTATTTATACTTTATTATTAACATCATATTAAATTATTTTAAATAAATTAAAAACTAATTAAAAATAACTTACCGATATAACTAGCCACTTTATTTAATTAAAAACAACTTAAAAATGAAACTAGCAATTTTATTTAATTAAAAAATAAATTAATTAGTTTAATTAATATTAAAAATATCCATATAATATTGAACCTTCATCAAATTGACTTAAAAATGTAACTACCTATTTTATTTAGTTAAAAATAAAATTAGAGTACAAAATTATTTTCTCAAGTCAACTGGAAAATATTTTATTTTATTTTTTTAATTAAATAAAATGGCTACTTTTATTTTTAAGTCCTTTTTTATTGAATAAAATGATTAGATATAGGTTTATATTGTTTTTATTTGGTTAAAATAACTTAATTACATTTTTTTAATTGAATAAAATGGCTACTTTCATTTTTAAGTCATTTTTTATTAAATAAAATTACTAGTTATAGGTTTAGGTTGTTTTTATATAGTTAAAATAACTTAATTATATTGTTAACAATAAATCATAAAAAATAAAAAATAAATACAATTGTCATATGTAAAAAACACCTCATAAGTAGTTAACTATGGTTAGAGTCTTTAAGTCCTATAACGAGCAAAACCCTCGTTTTGTGTTGCTGAGACATGTGCCTAAGGAGAAAGTCTTTGGAACTGAAGTGAGCGATATATTTCACACATCCAAGTCGGATAGACTCAGCGGATAAGGCGGGATTGGGGATTGAAAGAAAACTATTTAGCCATCTAAGCACTAATAGTTTACCCGGAAGAAGTGGATCCGTCCCTGCTTTAAAATGGAAGGGCGCTAGCGCACTACAAAGCTTCTTGCTTCGGTTCAGGAGTCCATGAGCATTGTCTTTTGATTCAGTGCAGTGGCAAGGGACACAAGATCCAAACCTGTTTTTTGCCTTTACCTTGACCCTTATCCTCTTCTTTGGAAAGCTAGGCAGATAGATAGACTCCTTTCCCGCTGCTAAGGGAGAGCAACAAAAAAAAATGATTGTTTTTGAACCAGCGCCCCCTTTTGGGTACTAGTTTTATCTCCGAATTACTTAGAATATAAAGAAGAGGGGGAACTATTCGAGTCCTCCACCCTGTTCTTTCATTTTTAGATCTTTAGATTCGTAAGATCATGATAGAGTCCCCTTTACTTGATATTTTATTAGTCAAGTGCTAGCGTCCTACAACTAGTATAGTATAGCAGAGCAGCTGGCTTCAAAGATCTATACTATAAATGTAATTTTCTGTAGTTGTGATACCCGAATAGTAATCAAAGTTTTTCTTAGACTGTCCAGTGACCGGCTTAGGCTTAGAAAAGAGAAATAAATGACTATAAGGAACAATGATTCTCTCTTCTTAAATAACCTATATCCTCCACACTTAATCCTTTTTTAAGATTTCATTGGTTTAATTGAAAATAAAAACAAAGTTAATAGGGTTTTTTGAAGGAAAAAAACAAAAGTTGATTGGTTTTCTTGAAAAAAAGACTACAGTTCATTAGTTTGTTTTGGTGATAAGTCTTTTTTTAAATGACTAATTCTCCAGTGACAAAAGATAACTATAAAAAGTAGATATAAAATAATGTATTAAATTATAATTAGTGGATATTTCGTCATACATGGATGAGTCCAATAATTATAATTAAAAAGTATCATACACATCATTTTATATCTAATCTTTTGTCACCAAAATATTCTTATTTTAAAAAAGAGATTTATTATAATGTGCTTAGAAAAGGCAGAGAAGAAAGATTAAAGTCTAAATCTGACATGTTTATTTGCTATGTTTTTGTAAAAATATTTTTTAACACATCTTCATTATAACATGCTTAAATCATTTTATTCTCATTGATTTACACAAGTATGGTGCCCGTGTAAGGTACAGACAAGTTTGAGATATAGTTGATAAAATGATATAAATTTATTCCCCAACAAATAATTTTTTTTATTCCAAATAAAAACCAATTTATATTTTCAAAATCAAATTTAAAGACATATTCTTTAAAATCTTCTTTTTTATACTTAACATAAATAACTAAAACTATTTTTAACAATCAGTTAGTGGCTAACAAATCCAACTGAATAATCAGACATCACACAACTAATATCAAAAATTAGATATAAGATCAACATAAAATGGTAAAAAGATAATTCAAATTAAAAATATAAGAAATAGAAAAGTGAGACAAAATTATGAATTAAACCTGTTAAAGACATTCTCTTAGCTTATGATCAAAGAATTATTTAAAGCATTTATCCCACTTGTCTGGGAATCATGGCCCTTGGAGGCTGGTCACTTACATAATTTTTGGTCAAATTCTCATTTGTTTACTACTCAATTGAACCTAAGTCTACGAATTTGCTAACTTATTATGAAAGAACATAATTAGTATAAATTTTTTCCATCCAAAAGGAAGCGAAACCTACCAAGCGTACTTGTGTAAACGAAAGAAAAGTCAGTGATCGTTGAGGACAAAAGGCGTGTGAAGATGAAGGAGATCAATGGTGGAATCAATGTCTTCGAGTTCTAGCGACCTTCTGATATGGCGAATTAGTAATCGTGACTAATAAAAAGAAGAGGAATATGAAGATGGAGAGGAAACGGGTGATGAGTCTTCAATTAAGTTTTCAGATTATGCGAATTCGATTATTAGGGTATCAAGTGTTTTTCAAATTCACATGTATCGAATCCATGCAATCTTATTTTGTAGTTTGCAATTGAAGAAAGAGACAGACCGGAGACAGAAAATTTAAGATATCCTCGAAAAAGGACATGAAATAAGAGGAGGAAGAGGCACAAGAATAATTCATAATGGAGAGACCGTTTGATTTTACAAAGGAAATTGGAGACCTGACTCATACCAACGAAATTAATTGAGTTACATTGTAATATAAGTAAATTTATCGTAAGCCAATTTTGTTAACTTTTATCGCAAAACTCGAGATTAACTCATCAAAACTCAATAAAATAAAAATAAAATAAAATAACCTAATCAACTCATTGGCGGATCGTCTCATGCCTTGTTATAGATAGGTATAGATTTGTGTCATTGAAATGAATTTTTTAGAATTGATCAGTAAATTGCTATATTTTACAAACTGTTACAAAATTAGTTAATTATTTGACTTTTAATAGAATCAGTAACACGTAAAGGAGAAAGTGTGTCCATGTCATACTTGCCATGGTGAAAAATAAAACTTATAAACGAATATTAATTAATTTAAACAAATAATGATTATTCATCATCTCTCTACTCCACCTCTATATCTCAACAACCACACTTCTACACTGTCGGGAAACACCTGCCAACAGCAAAACCTGATCAAATTATCATACTTTAGCAAAATCTATGGCTACTCATTTGAGTCATACAAATTCACTTCTTAAATTTTCAGATTTGGTTGAAAATAATCCATTCTTTCTCTCCATCTCCCCTAGCTATATATATGAAGAGTGATTCATAACTAATATTAGCTATGGACACTATTTTAAGTAATGCATCTTGAACTGTCCAAAAGAACATTCAAGGGTTAGAAAAATTACATTCCGCTTCTCTAAGGGGCGAAAGGCAAAAACTAAAGGATGGAAGTGGTAATTACTTTTTTACCCCTAATTTAAATAAGACTTTTGCCCCTTCCGCCCCGTAGAGGGGTGGGGCAATTGAAATAATATTGACCTTTAATTTTGAACTATAAAATTATTAAATTATACACCTTTCGGGCCTTAGGCCCCCGGAAGGCAACTTACTCTACTAAAATTACTATAACAAAAAGTAAGAATTTAATGATCAATACACCACATGTAAAATAAATAAGTTTTAAGAACACTTTCTAAATAAATTAAAGAACAACAAATTTTATTAACAATTTACTCCGTATACTATTGCAATCACTATAATTATTAAATTTGAAAAAACAGAGAGGTTGTTTTTCGGGAGTTTAAGGCCTAAAGGAGTTTAAAATATCTTAAAAGTTGGGGCAAATGATTAATTACTATTTCTGCCTATTAGTCTTTGTCTTCCACCCTTTAAAGAGAAGGAATGTTGTAAGACACCAACTTTTAATAAATAAAACTTAATTTTCTTTATAAATATTATTTTAAACAGTAAAGTGTTAACTTGATAAAAAGGTTAAAGTTAAGGGTGATATGTGCAAATTATAAAAAATAAAAAGTATGTCGGAGAATATTTGGTAAGCGCCGAAACAACCAATTATTTGTGGACCCCACAACGAAATAATTGTCGAATACAAAAAACGACAGAAATAACTTTTTTAATAAAAATTGTCAACGAAACTATTACCTTTAACTGTTAAAATACTCGGTGATAAAGGAACAGTGGCGCACGGTACTCCACAGTAGCACGCAATACTCCAAAGTAAGACACAGTATTGCATAGTATTTCATATTATTGAACCACTAATTATCACAGTAGCAACTGTACAGTATTTCATATTATTGAACCAATAATTGTCACCGTAGCGAGGGTAATAATGAAAAATTACGTAATTAAAAGTCACGGGTATTAAATAGTTAGACAAACTCATTATTTGAAGAACACTGATATATGTGATATTAATACATTAAGACAATAATGCAGAAGATGGATAATATAATAATAATTGTGAATAGTAAATAAAGATGTAATCTTGAAATGTGAAACATGTGGATAACTAATATTTGGTAGATTAAAGATAATCTTGAAATGTGAAACGTGTGGAGAAGCAATGAATGGTATAGATTAAAGATAATCTTGAAATGTGAAATGTGTGGATAAGCGATGAATGGTATAGATTAAAGATAATCTTGAAATGTGAAAGGTGTAGTTAAGTGATGTACTCATACTCTTAATCATCTGAAAACCTTCAACAACTGGGTACAACTAGAAATATGTTTTGCCTGCCCTGTTTATTTGTCATTCTCTATGTCTTTAATTAGTCTAAGATTATGGTTTATGTTCCTAATCAAATGAATCTTTAAGTTCTTTTAAATATATAAAAATTATGTGACTTGGTTGTTCCTAACTGCCATCTATAACCGAAAATTGAATGAACCTCTGATGTTTTAATGTGAGAAAGTTTTTAGTAGATATATAATGGATATTGGAATATCCTTCGACTTCAAAGACGTGGTTATTTTGATGGTAATGATAACGGTAACATGCATGCAAATTCAGTTGGAAAATATTGAATAGAAAGGTTGAATTCAAGTGACATTCAAGTGTAAATTATACAAGCATTCTGCATTTTCCTAGAGCTAAAAGCCAAATCCTCTCATAGTCTCACACCTGCTTTACCAATAGGCAATACATGACAGTAGCCTTCGTTGCAAGTTAATTTTTTGGGGAGTTTAAATGTTAACTCATCTTACAGCTTAATTTGATTGTTCGCCAACTCTGGAGATATGTTTATTTGTAAGGATTATACTTGAGATAAGACTATTAATTCTAAGTGTCTTGTTTATTTTTAAATTAGACTTGGGACTATTAGTCTAGAGATTAAAAATGACTTAATATGTGGAATTATTTAATACCATGTTCAATCAGGTATTATAATCTCGAGATTATAATCCTAGGATTAATAGTCTTGGGATTATAATCTCATGGATTATAATCACGAGATTATAATCTTTGTAAACAAACATGGTCTTAATGTTTCTTTCTTCTCAACCTACACTAGCTATCAAGATACAATGAGCCATTAGATAAATGACGGATGCTCAAGGAACTTGGCAGCATCAACTCCTATAAGATTCTCAAACTGAGGCATGTTGCAAGGAGATCGGTACAATTTTCCAACAGGGATACAAGAGAGAGGTGGAACTTCTATAATCCTGGGATTATAATCTAAGACTAATAATCTTAGGATTATAATCCTGAGATTATAACATGGTATTAAATAATTCCTCATATTAAGCCATTTTATAATCCCTGGATTAATAGTCTAAAGTCTAAATTTAAAAACAAACAAGACACTTGAGATTAATAGTTCTATCTCAAGTGTAATCTTTGCAAACAAACATAGCCTAACAAGAAAACATTTTTCGGAAAAATGGAAATAAACGAGAAAAATTAAATTGGCTCTCCTTAAGAACACTTATTAAAAAGGTGCATTTACAAAATATTATTTTTTTAGTGTTTTGTAGCAGAAGTTTGGTTAAAGGATATGCCTTATATTCCCTTTTCCCATATATAAAATGAGAATAAACTACCAAAACATGCAATTTGCCAAATTGAAGATGTCATAATAATAATAATAATAATAAGGCTTAAATATGATTTACTACCCTAAACTACATGCTATATTCCACTTCGGTGATCCACCTTTAAAGTTTTTCAATTAGATGATTGAACTATTAATTTTTTCCAATTACGTTCAATTGAAAAGCCACCTCAGAAATTGATGATGTGGCCCTGCATACATGGCAAATTGATGCTTATGTGTAAAAAAAAATCCTACATGGCATTTTTAATGTTGATGTGTAAAAAGAAAAATTGAAATAATAAGTTATCATTTGTGGTGCTTCAGAAAAATAAAACATAAAAACAAAATTAAAAAAACAAAACAAAACAAAACAGATTTCTCTTAATTTCAACCAAAAGAATGATCTGAAAAAATAAAATACATTCCTTAAACAATGGGAGTCGATGAACCCTAGGAACTCATAAATCTAACATCCATCGACTCCATTTCCTCAACCTCGAATCTGCTGCGAGCTTCATCACCATCGTTGTGGTGGTCCGATCTATCTCGCCGTTGTTCTAGTGCTCCGATCTATTAGGCTCCCCTTTCTCCGCCGCCTACTCCTCCCTCGACAACCTTCATCGGCAACAATGGAGTGTGAATCGGCGACAATGAGGCAACAGCGGGACGATGGGTCGTTTGCAGCGACCTCTATACTCCGACCGATTCTTAATTCTTCTTCTTTATCTTTTGCAGATTTTCCCTTTAATAGCCATGTTTTGGGTTGATGAAAGGTTTGTTGGGATCCCAGATCTGGGATCTAGGTGATGGATACCTCCTTATCAAAGATTGTGAGATTTGTAAGAAAGAGAAAATGTTGACTCTGCACCAGAGTTTGGAATTAGTGTAATAATTTGTGTTTAATGATCATGTCTCATGCTTAGTTCCCAGAGACTTTTGATTTGAAGAAATTGATAAATCTAGGAATCATCATCACCCACAATGGTAAGTTAATTTTAATTTTAATTTTTTTTTAAAAATGATAATAAAAAAAAATTGGGGATCATCTTCCACTTGTATAATCTCCAGTTTTTACTTTTGAATTTCTTAAGAGGAGCTTCGTGTTATTACTTGTTTCAGATTTGGGAGTTCTAATGTGATTTGTAATTTGTTTGTTCATTTGTCACTTTCTTTGTTTTTAAAACTCTTTTTCATTGTGTTTTATTTTTTTGTTTAAATTGTTTTTAATGAAGATTTAATTTGTTTTTAATATTTCTTATTTTTATTTGTTTTTTAGTGAGATATTATGGCTAGTAACATTTTTAAAAAAAGTCTTTTTACACATCAACATTAAAATGTGATGTAGGATTTTTTTTTTACACATAAGCATCAATTTGCCATGTATTTAGGGCCACATCATCAATTTCTTAGGTGGCATTTCAATTGAACGTAATTGGAAAAAATTAATAATTCAATCATCTAATTGAAAAACTTTAAAGGTTGATCACCGAAGTGGAATATGTCTATAGTTTAGGGTAGTAAATTATATTTAAGCCTAATAATAATAATCACAATAACAAGTATAAGGTAGAATCAAATAAATTGTGTTCTGAAGTACTGTACTTGCATGCTTTAGTTTCTCTTCTGTAATTAATGCATTATTGCATTGCTTATTTTCTGTTCTGTTTTTGAAGGGATTTAATACCATGTACGCTAGCATAAGTTTACACATATTCGAGAACCAAAAACATATCTCTTGAAGCGTATTAAATCTTTGGTGCGGAAAATCTCGAATCAATCCACGACCCAGCGGTGTCTCCGAATTACAATTCTTGTGAGATGAAAACGAAGCTCGATTCCACGATCCGTTCAACAAGATTTTACAGAATATTGGGAGCTCAATATTTTTGCAGTGTGCTCAAACCTTTCTTATTCTCACTGTCTCAATATTGCTATATTACTTCATCTGACAAATGGAAGTATCATAGTCTGCTTATATCAAAGGAGAGGTGCAAGAGATGAGAGCAAGTGGACTCACGGATCCAATAGAAAATGCATGAATCAGAAAAAAATGGAGGAGACATGCTTTATAGAAAATGCATGAATCATTCACCAATCAACAAAAACATGGGTGTCCCACATTAAATAATGGTGTCTTCCACTACCATTTTCTAACATCTCCCACTCACCCATGGCAGGGATGATGTAATCCTCACATCTGCAAAAATATAGCTCAAACCAAAAACTCGTAAATCTTTAATTGTCAGATCATGCGACCGCTGAGTTCACCTGCAACGCGGGAGCTTTATATCAAACCCGTTAAGGCCAACATAAAGACATCTACCCTTTTAAAGAAAACAGTGTGGGAGTTCTCATGTCAAACTCAATTAGTTCACGTAGATGCTACAACCCATAAACTCAGAGTACTCCAGACACATTTGATTTTCACAAGGTTAAGCATCTCTAATCCCTCAGAGAGCCATACTTAACTACTTTTGGGCCCTAGTCCATTTCGTATCTCACTTATTACTATATCGCTATCAAAGCGCTATAGTTATCCACAATAAGTATAGAACGAGGAGAAATCAAATTGTCTTCCCTTTGCCCTAATACTACTCAGATGTGAATCAACTGCTTTCCCAAAATCGGTCTTTATTGTCTCATCAATCCTAACCGTAGGAATCGAAACCAAAGTAGCAACATCAATCCATATCTTTGTAGTATAGTCAAAGATCACAAAGAGCACTAGATGTAAGACTAACAATCCTGTCCTATTGGACTCACATGGTGAGGAAACAGGGATTCATTCTCTCACCTCCATTGCTTGATCGCTTAGCTCATGTAACCTTCTCACAATATACTATTCTATAGCCTTGTTGTGCGGACCTTAGTCTAGTTACTCCTAGAGTGGCTAACCTGAATATTTCAAATTGCTCGCTTATCAAAGCGCCATATTTGAAATTTTGTGTCCGGTTATCATGTTACAGCAGACAATCTCTTTAATATGAGTATATGTCTTCTAGTCATGCCGTACGGATCTTAGTTCAGTCGCTCCACAAGCGCCTAACTCAAATTTTCAGATTGCTTGCTTTCCCAAGCGCCAACTTTGAACTTCACATCTGGCTATTAGTACAGGTTTATATAGATGGTGGGACATCTTATATTTGGTTAATTAAATTAACCTCATCTTGGCACATGCCAAGGCGACATTATGTTCAATTTGCTCGCTACTAAGCGCCAATTGATTGCTTATCTAAAGCATCAATAGCTCGCTACTCAAAGCGCCAATCAAATGAACTGTCTCAACTTTGCTCGCTTTTCAAAGCGCCAAGGGTGATTGCTCGTGTGAGTGAGCCAATCAACTTGTCAACATATATTTAGTGTGTGCATATCTAATATGCATAATAACTGTGTGAACTAATAATATTTATCATGTGCGTTATCACAATCATAAGTGGGAACAAATGAATCTCGCATATATGATAAATGTCTCGAAACAATAGTGAATATCTCAAATACAAGCCATACAATGAGTGATATTCCAGTAACAAAGAAAGTACATCAAACCCTACGAAGGCCTAACGAACTAACATATCTGCAAAAGGCATCTTTCGGAATAGGCTTCATCAAAGGATCCGCTACCATAAGGTCAGTGGACATGTACTTCAATATCACCTCATTATTCGCTATATTCTCTCTAATAAAGTTCATCCTCAGGTCAATGTGCTTCGTCCTACTGTGATACTTAGGGTCCTTAGTGTAATCTAGGGCTGCTGTACTATCACAGAAAATAGTAACATGGTCTGAAGCATTAGGGATGACTCCAAGATCCTCGAAGAATCTCCTCAGCCACATAGCTTCCTGAACAGCTGACGTACATGCTACAAACTCTGACTCCATTGTCGAAAGAGCAACGCAAGTCTGTTTCTTGCTACACCAAGTGATGGCGCCACCATGTAGCAAGAATGCATATCTTGAGGTCGATTTACGTATTCCCTGGTTACCTCTCCAACTGGCATCGGAGTAACCAATCAATCGCAGGTTCGGTCCTCTATAGCATAACATGTAGTCCAAATTACCCTTCAAATATTGTAAGATTCTTTTGATTGCCTTCCAATGAGCAAATCTAGGGTTTGACTGATAACGACCGAGATAACCAACCGCATATGTTATATCAGGCCAAGTACACATAACCGTATACATTAGTTTTCCTATAGCATTGGCATACGGGTAATGGGACATCTTCTTAATTTCCTCAAGAGAAGTAGGGCATTGTTCGGGTCTAATGGCGTCGCTTTTAGCGATAAGAGTGTCTATGGGTTTGCAGTTACTTATCTGGAATTGCTCCAGAACCTTCTTCAGGTAAGTCTCTTGAGACAAACCAAGAAGCTTTCTTGAGCGATCTCTACAGATCTTAACTCCAAGAACATAAGTTGCTTCTCTCATGTCCTTCATCTCAAAATTAGAGGACAATAACCCTTTGGTAGCAACAATTATCTCCTTATCGTTCCCAACTAGTAGAATATCGTCGACATCATCGATAGGATAAGGAATTTATCTTTGGACCGTTTAATATACACACAATGGTCTTCCTCGATCATCGTAAACCCATCACTAATGACGGCTTGATGGAATCTGAGATACCATTGTCTGGAAGCCTATTTCAAACCATAGATAGAACGTTTGAGCTTGCATACTTTGCGCTCTTGTCCTTCTATGATAAAACCCTCTGGCTGATCCATGTATATTTCCTCAGCTAAATCTCCATTGAGAAAAGCTGTCTTCTCGTCCATTTGATACAACTCTAAATCCAAATGCGCGACAATTGCTAAAATGAGGCGAATTAAAGCAAACCTTACAACTGGTGAGAAGGTTTCCTCGTAATCAATTCCCTCTTGTTGGGTGTAGCCCTTGGCTACAAGACGAGCTTTGTACCTTTCAATGGAACCATCCGCCTTGCGTTTGACTTTAAGAACCCATTTGTTCTCAATAGCCTTTCGCCCTGGTGGAAGGTCAACCAAATCCCAGACTTGATTAGTCCTCATGGAATCCATTTCATCTTCCATTGCAATCATCCATTTATTACTGACGACAGATGATAGAGCATCTCGATAAGATCGAGGTTCCTCCTTTTCCCGCGTATCAGCCACAAAAGCATTCCCTTCAATCTCAAAGAGACGACGTGGAATGTTACCTCTTTGACTTCTACGTATTTGAGGAACAAGAGACTCCTTATTCAATGAAAAAGAACTACTCGAAGGCATGTCACTCCCACTATCTACAAGAGCCTGATAAATATCCTCTTTAGTCTCTACTGTACGATTTGGGGTGCCTAAATCTTCCTCCATCTCATAAAGGTTCATCTCCTTGCTCACATCACCTATGTTAGGGAAATCTATCTCAAGGAAATCCGCATCTCGTGACTCTATTTCGGATATAGTCCCATCAGGCTGCTCTCCAACAAACACATAGCCTTTGGAATATTCAGAATATCTCACAAAGATACACTTCTTACCCCTCGAGCCCAACTTTCCATGTTGATGAGAAGTGTTGTGTACGAAAGTTGCTGATCCCTATGGCCGCATATGGCCCAATTTGGGCTTTCTGCCGGTCCACATTTCATATGGGGTGGACTGTAATGATTTTGAAGGCACATGATTAAGTATGTACGTCGCAGTTAACAATGCATCACCCCAATAAGAGATAGGCAAATTTGCTTGCGCCATCATAGATCTAACCATGTCTAATAATGTCCGGTTCCTCCTCTCCACCACACCATTTTGTTGCGGAGTTATAGGGATTGTCAGTTGCCTGATTATCTCTCTTTCTTCACATAGTGCTTTAACTGATCAGACAGATACTCGCGACCTTGGTCAATTCTTAGTACCTTAACACTTTTGTCTAACTGTTTCTCCACCTCAATTAAATAACGTCTAAAGCATTCTAATGTCTCGGACTTATGAGAGATTAAGAAAGTGTACCCGAAACGCGTATAGTCATCTATCATTATGAGAAAGTAGGAACGTTCATGTCTTTCTTTCACATTCAAAGGGCCACAGATGTCTGAATGAATGAGTTGCAAAGGTGTTTCTACCCTAGTAACTTTACCAAATGGTTTTCTAGTTGATTTACCTGTTAAACAATGTTCACATGTGGGTAGATTGACCTTAGCGAGTGGGCCTAAAAGACCTGCTCGAGTTAACCTAGTCATTCTATCCTGTCCAATATGGCCTAATCTAGCATGCCATTGAATTGAACTATCATGATCATTTTCAGCAAGTAATGAATAAGAATCATGACTATTAATACTAGAATCAATAGTATTCAAAACTATAAAACCATTTGATACAAAACCATATCCAAAAATATTCGTCCCAAATAAAATTATTACAGAATTATTCTCAAACACAACAGAATATCCCAAACGTAGTACTGATAAAACAGAAAATAAATTCTGCTGAACATCTGGCGCATAAAGCAATGCTGAGCATCCTCGCATTTCCAGTTTATAAGTGCCAGTGCCAGTGCCTAGCACGTCCACACTAGAATCATTCCCCATGTATACTTTTTTGCTAGCCGGAATGCGGCGGTATTCCACAAATCCACTCCGATCTCTAGCTATGTGGTCTGTTGCTCTAAAGTCTACAATCCACATATGGAAAGAATGAGCAACAAAAACAGTACTTGATACTAAGCACATAGATAGATTAGGACTAAGAATTACCTTATTTAGCTCAGTGCATTCACGAGCGAAGTGTCCCACCTTGCCACAGTTGTAGCATACCATTTTGGCCTTGTCCTTCTTACCAGAACCTCGTTTGCCCCTTTTCCGTTTGCCGACACCACCACTCGCAGCCCCTTTAGGCGTAGTGGGATTAACAGATTTCTTCTTTCCCTTCTTGGGTTTGGGCCTCCAATTAGGGTTTGATTTAGCTACATCTGGAGTTTTTGACAATCTCAAGGCGCTCAGCCTCAAGTTCTAGGTGACGACAAATATCATTAAAATTCTTGATATTCTCGTTATGGGTCATGTTCACCCGCATATGTTCCCAATTGTCGGGAAGGGAGTGAACCACTGCAGAAATCTGTTGCTCGTCTGACAATATTGAGTCCCACCGGTTTTAAATTCCCGGATCATATTGGTCATAATTCGAAGGTGTTGTTTCATAGTGTTATTATCACGTTTTTTGTAACCATCGAATCTAATAGCTAATTCCCTCAACCTTGTCAACGAGGTGTCACCAAACTTAGCTTTGAGAACTTCTCACATCTCGTGTGCAGTAGAGTACTGTTCATACTCAAACAGAAAGTCATTGTTCATGCAGCTCAACAACGTTATGCGAGCAATACGATCCTTTTTGCGCCAACTTTCAAAGGCTGCAATCTTGATTGGATCATCTACATTGTCACCCTCTGGTTTTACCATTTTGGGCAACAAGGTTTCTTCAACCTCTTGCTCCTCCAAAACTATCCTGACTTTCCTGTGCCACACGTCGTAGTTATCTCCGTCTAATTTGTTTCCCTGATTAAGATCTGCGATAATGTGTTTTGAAGCCATTTCTGTTGAACTAAAAAATATGAGAATTAATAAGAGATATTTATTGTTCACCACAGTATATAAAACATCTTTGCCGCATGAACTAAATTAACATAAAAATAATGTGACATAAATATAGAAGGGAGACTTCGCCAGACTTTGGAATCACAATCCACATAAATGCCCAATTGTTTAAATTTAATTTTTCAGCGCATTAAACGTGTAATTTAGGGAATAACTTAATTTAATTATTACCACCTAAAATTACTCCCACTAGGAACAAGTGTACATGAGTAATAATAGCATGATAATTTAATTCCAAGTTCCAACAATTAATATTCCAAAAATATTAACAAAATGAATCAAATTATAGGCAATATTATTCAATTAATATACCAAGTATGCTATAAACACATGAAAAAACTTCTAAACAATTTTCAACGGTAGATTGTCATAATAAAACATTACTGTAATTTTTCTGGAATTTTCTGATAATTATGCTAATTATTACAATTAATAAACCATAGCATAATATAATTAAAAATTAACAAAAACATCCAATTATAATAATATTCCAAAACTTGTAGTGGAAATATTAATAATAACCCAATAATAAATTTTTATAATTTTTCCAGAATTTAATAATCAATAAAACTATTTTATAATGAATTTCCATTAATAAAATAATTAAAGAAAACATTTTCTGGAATTAAAAAAATATTTTTAAAACAATTTCCGGAAACCGGGTTGGCGCGCGGGTTGGGGAACTGGGTGAATCAAAACCGCAGGTCAGACCGATCCGGTTGGTGTGCGCGAGTCAAAGCCGAGCATGGGTCGGGTCGGATATGGGCGTGGGTCAACTCGCGGTTCAGATCCGCGCGGGCGCGTGAAGCTCACGCGCGAACCTTAAGCAGCATCCCGCGCAATGCGTGCGTGTCACAAGGTGGCGGTCTGGCGCGCGTGGCTTACTCGCGCCGCCTTCCTCAGCTCTTTTCGCAACGAAAAATTTTCTGTTTTGATCGACTCCTCTTGCTTAGTCCAATGGTATGCTCAAACACCATTTTGTGAGCATCCATTGTGAGGGTATGATGAACATAAATCCTACCGAGAGTGGGATATTACTTCATCTTTAACCTCCAACCATCAGATAATTACAGAAATGCCATTTCGCGATCCAAACTTTGAAAGGTCATATCTCTTTCAATATTTATCCGTTTAATGCGTATAATATGTCGTTGGAAAGCTTACAACACGTACTACGCATAAATATCAACATAAATCTAAACGAACAAATATACAAAAAGTTATGGCTACTCAAAGTGTTCGGGATGATAATGTTTTCAAGCTTTATAAACATTCATCAATGGAGTTTTGTGTAAACTATATACATGGCATACATATGATCGAAATACGCATGCTCTGATACCAATGAATGGATTTAATACCATGTACGCTAGCATAAGTTTACACATATTCGAGAACCAAAAACATACCTCTTGAAGCGTATTAAATCTTTGGTGCGGAAAATCTCGAATCAATCCACGACCCAACGGTATCTCCGAATTACAATCCTTGTGAGATGAAAACAAAACTCGATTCCACGATCCGTTCAACAAGATTTTACAGAATATTGGGAGCTCAATATTTTTGCAGTGTGCTCAAACCTTTCTTACTCTCACTGTCTCAATATTGCTATATTACTTCATCTGACAAATGGAAGTATCACAGTCTGCTTATATCAAAGGAGAGGTGCAAGAGATGAGAGCAAGTGGACTCACGGATCTAATAAAAAATGCATGAATCAGAAAAGAATGGAGGAAACATGCTTTCTAGGAAATGCATGAATCATTTACCAATTAACAAAAACATGGGTGTCCCACATTAAATAATGGTGTCTTCCACTATCATTTTCCAACAGTTTTTAATTTGGAAAGGAAAAAAGTACGAGAATAGGAAAAGGAATGAAGCGAAAATGCCTATAACTAGATTTGGTTTTGCTGCAGGTTCCGGGGGCATATTTGAGACATTACGGCTGGGTAAACATCTTACTGTGGCAGTAAATGAGGATTTGATGGACAACCATCAAAGTGAGCTAGCAGAGAGAAAGCATTTGTTTTGTGCTTGCCCTCAAACGCTCTACCATGTTATTGCAGCTATGGATTTGGAAACTATCATTCCATACCCATCAGGTGATGTCACACCAGTAGCTAAACTTATAAATATGTTTCTGGGTTTCCCTGATGATTAACGACAATGCAAAAATGTATACTCCCAATTATACTCATATAAGGTTGTACTCGATGCACAAGACTCTCGTATATAGTAGGGTTTAGGAGGTCAAATGTATGCCTTTATTCACAAGGATGTTCTGTTTCATTACTAATATGCATGCTGGCATAGTGGCATATTATTTTATGTGCAAGACGTGTTTCACATTAGAGCCAGGGAAATTTTGTGCAGGGTGGAAAGGTCTTCAATTGCACAAAGCAAGTCGGACGACTCAAATTCGGTTAATCCTAGGGGGTTTTTTTTTTCGCTGTTTGTTTGTTTTTTTTTAAATGAAAAATTAATCCTATTTTATTTTCCTTACTATTTACAATATACATTTTCACAGTAGTTTTGTAAGCAATAGAAAATTTGATTTGACATAGCTCTTTTATACAAAAGATTAGTCAAACTAATAACTTACCACGCTTGTCAATATCAATATTAACTCCTATATCTAAAATCATGACATCTAATCTATGCATCAATGGAATTAACTCGATGAGTTTACTCTATTGGTATACGGATTGATTCGGGTGGTTACTTATTTAAAATTTCAATTATTTATTAGATTTTGGTGCAAAAAGTTTTTGGATTGATTAGACATTTATGTCTATTCATTTTTCGAATTTTATGAGTATATTTAATTTTAATCACATTTAGTCATGAATTGTTGTGATTTTCTGCACAAATTAATTTAATACTCCACTTAATTATATTCTTAACAAAAGAATAAAATAAAAAAAAATTGTACCTCAACTCATGCATGCATCAGTAATACTATGCTTGATTGAAAATTTTCAAATTATGACTGATAACCTCTTCAACTCGATGAGTTACTCTGTTGGTACATGGGTGGATTGACTCGGGTGGTTAGTTATTTAAATTTTTAGGTATCAATTAAATTTTTAATTATCAATGATGGGTGTGCAAATTGTCGAATTGGTGAGACGTTTATATCTATTCGTTTTTCGAGTTTCATTAGGGTATTTAATTATAATCACATTTAGTCATAATTTATTGTGATTTTTTAAATAAATTAATTTAATACTCAACTTAATTGTCTTCTGAATATAATAATAATATGAAATCATTTGTACCTCAACCAATGCATGCATCAGTGATAGCGATGGTCATTGCCTACTTGATTAAAACTTTTCAAATTCTGACTCCAATAACCTCTTCAATTCAATTAGTTTATATATAATCTAACAAACTTAAACTCAGTAAAAATTTAAAATTTAAAATTGTTATTATTACCTAAATTAATATGACATACTGGAAATTGATGTGCTTGAACAAGTACGTACTATTATCTTTATCTAAATTGTTATGACATGTACAAATTATTATGATATTATTTATTACATATTTGATTATAAAATTTCAACAACTAGCAATACATAAAGATTATTGAATTATCAAAAAAAATATAAAATAACAAAAAAAAAAATAAGGACTGTGCCTCGCACCGGCTAATATTAGTATCTAAAATCACAACTAATTTTTAGTATCGGCCGCTAGCGTTAACACTTCCGTTGAGTTGATGTGCTTCATCGATCGATAAAATTTTATATACATTAATTAGTCGAACCCTGTTTTTAATTCTCTTTTTATATTTAATGAGCGATAAGTTACTTTCTCTTACTCAACCTCAAAAGGATCAATTATTTTATGTTAAACTCTTCAACTCCCTCGCCATTAAATTGTAATTATCTTTGTAGGAGGATGAAAGGGATAATTTGTTGTCTGAATATCCATAATTTTGTCTTACTTTATGCTATATGTATTGAGAAAGTCCGAACACTCGGAATAGTTTCGAGCTTCGACCATCCTAATGTGCAATGGAAAGAGCAACCTTCCAAACCCGTTCTTTGCACGGGTTCGTAGGCTAGTTAAATTAGAAAGACTCCAAAACAAACAAATAAAGAGCCCATGATACACTGAAAATCAACAGTTTTAATCCATAAGCAAGATCTAAATGTATCGCTAAAAATGTAGTAATTGTAGTGTGATTCTAAAAATGATAATAATAAAGTAACGTCAAATTAGGAACATCACATGATTTCATAGTTCAAAATAATAATGTATTTTTTTCCTAAAATAAATTGAAAAAGAAAAATACATCTATAATTGTAGAACAGATGGAGTAATATATAAAGATGACAAGAGTCTGAGCAGCATCAAGAGTTAAGGGCTACCAGCTATAAGTGTATTGGCTTAAATAAACAAAAACTTTTATCTTTTTACCTCAACTTTATCTACATTTGCTGAAATCAATGGCAGCCAGTTGACTTCAATGAACAATAAGATAGGGATAACAGTATATAACCTAATTGCCCTTAGGCCAGTAACTGCAAATTTATTACTTATTGGTTATAAGATGAAGTTTGGATGACTAGATATAAACCTCTACATAAGCTTCCATTCTTTTCATACAAAAAGACAAATTGTAAACCTTACATGGAACACAAAAGAAGAGACATAATGAACTACACATGACCCCTTTATCATTCACCAGATAAAGAGACACTCAAATGGCTAATACAGGCAATATGACCTATTCCTAGGAAGGCAAACACAACATTCACTGCTCATATTGCATCTCATTTGTTGCCAAAAAAACCAAGTTTTCTTCCTCTTTTTTTTGCAGTCCATTGCTTTTTGTGCCCACGAAAACAACACCACTGCTGCTGCTGCATTGTCTTGCAGTGAAAAATCACACCCATAACCACCATCGCAGCTCACAGCTTCAAACACATAAAATATTCTTCCTTCCACTTCCATTCTTGTAATCGTCATATAGGTTATATAATAACTATCTTGCTCCTCGCAATATTGTTAATAGTAGTAATGCTCAGGTTCATGACAGTAGCCAAGAAGTTCCATACTCTGTTCGTATGCCAAATGGTACTCTGCAATGCAATCTCCACACTCCTCACAATTTATCTCAGCCGTTAAAGTAAGGTACGAGATTAAGAATAGTAACACGACAGAGCTCTTGAGTTCCTCCATGAAAACAAACACCCTCCGTAATCCACCGTGATTTCAAATGCAGTAACATATTCTTGGATCAAATTTTGGAGCCAAGGTGTCAGATTTCGGGTTGGCCAAGATAGGCTCAAGACAAGATCAACGGCCAGATTTCAACATGCAAGCTAGGGCCACTGGATATTTGGCACCAGAGTTAGTATATCATTATCTGTTACAAATCTCTTTTCAAAGCCATACATGATAAAATGTATTTTTACTCAACCATGGAAAAATTGCAGCAGGCTAAAAGGCCCCTCACGCAGGCTTTCATTTCCTCTAGTTCTTAATGGCGGTTTGAGAAAAGTTAAGTCTTGCCCCCGAAGAGCATATGGTTCCACACTACTTATCTCCTCAAACAATTCACAGATATTAGGCTAGAAATATCCTAACAGCTCCTTGGTTCTAGAAGGCATGCAAATTGCAATGTTCTCAAAATAGAACTGATAATGAAATGAACTTTAAAAATGCAGGTAAAATAAGCTGACAACAATAAAAGATGTATACGGCTATGTTGTGGTTCTGCTAGAGATCTTAACAGGTCGTGTACCAGTTGATACCAAGCGACCTCCTGGAGAACATGTTCTTGTTTCGTGGGTCAGTATCACATTTTATCATATTAACATGTCAAAATTTATGTTGTATTAAAAGAATGTAAGATATAGAACTTCCTAAATAAGACCTTTCTCCAGACCCATTGAGTATATACAGGAAAATGATTTTGAGCAATGTATATCTTGCACCAGCATAACATATAATAATAATTTAAATGTTTTTTTAGTCCAATAAATAAAAAAATTAAAATATATCCAACACCAATGCACAAATTGAGTCAAGATAAATGACCAAACACATCTAGTATTTCAGAACATCCTGATCCTAAAACCGTTCCTAGTAATTTGCAAACTTCTGGCCTGATGCCTCAAAAAATAGAGTAGAAGCAATATTTATTTATGAATAGGGAAGTTATAAGTCTAACAATATATTGCGTCCCCCATTAACAGTGACACAATCATGCCTTCAGTTTTGCAGTGTGTATTTAAGAAAATTTTGTCATTAGAAAAAAAAATTTCATGATAAAAGCACCCACAGGAGCATGCACATGGTACAAGTTAATTACTGATAAAAAAATTTAGTTGACCTCCTTGTACAGGTGGCTCCACTCACGTCTACAACTGTTCTTATTGTTCTTTATAAAAATAACATTATATCAATATTCTGATTTTGCGATTGTTGATATTTTCTCTGAGTTTATATCAATGAAATCTGGATCACGATTCGATACAATACGTGAAACAAAATTGGGAAAGAAAACTGTCTCATTCTATGGCATAGTGTACGGTATGGGTAGAATTTTTTGGGTCGTTTAATTGGTATGAAATACGTTTATTTGAAACGTGGTATGGTATGCTTGGATAACTTTCTTAGAAGATGTAGTTAAATCTAATTAAGTTAGTGGCACAACATGCGCATTTTCAAGAGGCTACACCATGTCAACCCTTATTAGACGCCGTCACTTTCACAAGGAGCTTACTTGGTGATATTAGTTGATATTTTCAATAGTTTCTTATATTTAGGGTTTCTGATAGAGTATTTTAGATTTATCTATGTAATAACTAAGCTCGTAGATATTATAGATAATTTGGAGAAATGTTATAAACAAGCAATCTTAGCCTTCCAACATATTTGATCTTAGCCATTAGTGACCATACAAAGACACCCCTAATTTGCAAAATCACAAAATAAAGTTGTAATCATTCTTTTGGAATAGAGGTTTTAATCTCTTGTTACTAAATAGGAAAATAAGTTTTGGATTGCAAAATTTAATTTTTCAAAACGAAAATGTTTAATGCTTTGAAATGTTTGTACCAAAACACAATTCGTTAACATAATAACATTTTGTGATAACACTGGTTTATATGATATAGTATGGTAGACAGTTGTTTTCTAGCCCACCATACAAGCAGTTCAACAAGTTGTGAACGATTTCTATTGTTTTTTTTGTGAAATGCAATTATTTCAAGTCTTTAATTATTTTTTCTTGACATTATGAATGTAGGTGATTCAACTGATCATTTATGTCCATAATCCATGTCATAATTAAATCATAAAATCGAAAGAAATGATTTTCTGGACCAATCTAACATAATATTAGGAAGTTGGTTTGACACTAACAATATCTTTGTACAAGCACAATATAATCATAATTCATTAGCTATTAACAATATATATTAAACACCCTTTAATAAAATTAATGTATAAATTAAGTTGAACTGCTTAGATGCACCTTAGCTTTTACTCGGACACAACTTGTGACTGAACTATTTTCCACGGTGTCTTGCACAATAAAACCCAACTATAATTAAATTCTCTAATTCTCACTATAAGTGATAATGTTATCTGTTCTTGCACAATTTTCCAAATCTTAAATCCCGTAAACTGTTGATTGCTCTATAATTTTTAGGCTCTTCCCAAGCTAACTAGCAGGATAAAAATAGCAGACGTGGGCTCTACAAGGCCAGTATTACAAAAAGGATCTAATTCAGGTCTTTAGAGCTCCATCATAATGTTCATTATCAACTAAAATGATCCAAGGTTTGGATGTATTGTAACGATAACATTAGCTCCATTGACCATATACAAAGAGCTGTTTTTGCAGCAAAGTGTGGGCAAACAAAAGCAGATTACCTCCCTCTAATGGCAGATATTGTGCAGTCCTTAATTTCTCTAGTTAGGCACCTATCATTTGTATGTCCGTTCAATTCCTTCAGATTTTAGCCAAAGAGTTGGTCTCAGAGCCTAGGACTGGGTTGGGAACTTGCATTCTATGACCCACTTCTGGCGTTCTGTCGCGAGCACCCAAAAATAAAACCTTACTGTAAAAGATATTAATGTAGTAGTGCAAGTAAGAGTCGATCCCACAGAGAATGATTAGGCTGAATTTATACTTTGTAAACCAAAGGGGGGTTCGGAATTTTATTTAACTAATTAAAACAAAATAAGTATAAAATAAAGACTTTAATTTTTCAGTTCAATATCACCTTATCATAACAATATTTATCCTTTAATGAAATTAATAGCCCTAGGTAACAACAAGCTCTGCTACCCGAAACTCCCCTTAATTATCACTCAATGAAATAAGTTCTTCACAAGATTTTAACCATTATACAACCTAGAACAAACTCTCTAGATTTAATATAACAATAGCATTAAGATCTAGGGAATTTGACTATTCTAAGCAATAATCACACAACCTTGGATTATTTAACTCGCCTTCCAATAATCATAGCAATACTCAAAAGTTTGACCACAATCATGTATCACTAATTGCTACCAATGATTAGGAACAATATCAATTACACGTAATACTATCCCTTGATCTAGCAGATCGATGATACTAGTTAACCAATTTAATACTGCAGAAACTGAATTAGTTAAGCCAAATAACATTCAACAGTTAAAACGGATTATCAAGAATGAACTTCATATAAGAAGGAATGAATAGTGTAAATAAAGTTCAACATCCTTTTGGAACTAAATAAAAGAAATTAGAAGAGTTCATAGCAAATATGCAAAATATAATTTACAAGATATTCAACAATAATAGAATACAAAAATAAAGGAAGATTTTAGAGAAGAAAAACTATGTTTTGATATCCGACTGTCACTTCGGATCACAATCTTCAATCTCCAAGCTTTCGCCTTCGATTTTAGGCTTCCATAAGTGTTGATCTCTTGTATACTCTTAAACTATAAAAATGGAGAGCAAAGTAGCCTCTCCCTGGGGGTCTACTTCCTCTCCCTACTCCTATACTAACAAACTAATGTGGAGAATGGATACAAGGAATTGGTGTATGAATTGATGGTGAATTAGTGTGCAAATTGATGTCTACAAACCTAGCTTCACTTGGTATTTATAGGAACTCATGGTGTGCTAACCTAACATCATAAGTCAAGATCAAACACCCAATCAACACATGTGCATCAGCCAACCAAGGAAGAATCCACCCAAAAACGTGCCCATGTGATGCACAAATAGTCCAAATCTAACAACTAAACTGATCAGTACCTTGTAAGCCAATTTTAAATTTGTAAACCACCGAATTGGACCTTGGACAAAGAATAAAAGTTGTAGCCCTGGATTTTCTAATGAATTTGGACTTTTGAATCACCTGATTTGGAGTTGAGAAGCTCAAGTTATGGCCCAAATACATCAACTGGTCCGAACAGGAATTTAGTCTAGGCGGGATTCGGATCAACTGTCTAAAAAAACAATATTTGGAGGCCCAAATAAACTTGAATTTTTGCTCACCATACCATTCTGAAAAGCTTGAGAAGTCTACTAAAATCTTCAAGAAGAACACATTCTCATTTGGAAACTTTAACACTATCGAAATCGCAAACGAAGCTCTAGAGGTCAATCTGTCCAATCGAGTAATTTTCTCGAATATTCAGCTTCGACGACTGTTTGAAAATTGGTCGTAACTCTCTCATTCGAGCTCTGATTTGGGCGTTTCAAGATGTTCCGAAAAGTTAAGAAATAGATCTGCAACTTTCCTTTTTTGAGCTTTGAGAGATATTGGTTGGACGAAGGACAAAATTGAGCTTCAATGGGCAGCTATGTTAATGATAAATTCTGTGCATTAATCCAAGTACCCCTTTTATTTCTTTTTCCTATAAAACAAAGTAAAAACACATAAAAGTGATAAAAAAAACACATTTTATACCAATAAGATAAAAACACATAAAAAGAACATAAATTACTCAAAAACTCACAAATCATCAAGTTAAAAAGACTTAATGTATAAGTATAAAATCGACTCATCAGATACTCCCAAACTTGAATCTTTGCTTGTCTTCAAGCAAAACAAACACAAAATATGAAAATGAAACTCTTCTAATAAAATCTAACTTGAGCAATGAGACAAAAAGTTCGAATAATGAGCTCAAAGATGTCAACACATGATAACTCTAGAAAACTTTAAAAATATCGCAACATCTAGGATTTTAACTTGTTTGTTAGTCATACCTCAGTTTAGATCCTTTTCTTGTGTGTGTGTATCCATTTGCACTAAACCAATAATAGCTCGGATGAACTTATGCAGCCACATTACCTTATGAAACAAATCAAAATAAACTCGAAAAACTACATGCTTAATACATCACTCACCGCAAATGTAAACAAATCAGAAATTCTAAAATTTTAAGATCAAAGGACTTTAGGTAAGTGCATTTTATACTCCATCTTATCCTAAGTTCACTCTTATGGGTAGACTTGGCAATTAAGGCCCAGGCCCGCGGGCCGGGCGGGCTTGGCCCGTAAAAGTTGAGCTACGGGCTCAAGAATTTTAGCCCAGGAAAAACTGGGCCGTTTTGGCCCGGCCCGTCCACATATTATTTGCAAAAATTCAATGCCAATGCTTCCAAGAAGACTCGAACCCAAGACCTCTCCAACTTCATAACAAGTGTTTATACCAACTGAGCTACAATAGTTATTGTTATGTATATGTTACATATATATGTATATATATATTATTAACATATATATATATATAACAATATATATTATTAATGTATATATATTATTAACGTTATATATATATATAATAAAATTTGTTATTATTTATTTTCCTCTCTCTAAGTTACCTTCTCCTTTCTCAAGATTTCCAAAAGTTTTTAAAAAATTGTTATATATATATATATATATATATATATATATATTATTAACGTGTATATATAACAATATTTGTTATTATTTATTTTCCTCTGTCTAAGTTATCTTCTCAAGATTTTCAAAAGTTTTACTAACATTATATATATATATATATATATATATATATGTATGTATATTATTGTTATATATACGTTATTATTATTATTATTATTATTATTATTATATATATATATACACACACACACACACGTTATTGCCTTATTTGTATGAGTTCTTATTTAGTAATAACTAATGAGAGATGTATATATTAGTAACGTATGTTATATATATATATATATATATATATATATATATATATATATATATATCTATATATGTATGTATGTATGTATGTATATATATTATTGACGTGTGTGTGTATATATATACACACACACACGTTATTGCCTTGTTGGTATGAGTTCTTATTTAGTAATGACTAATGAGAGGTGTATATATTAGTAACGTGTTATATATATATATATATATATATATATATATATATATATATATATATATTATTAACGTTATATATATAACAATATATATTATTAATATATTATATATATATATATACGTTATTGTTATATATATTTATATATTAGTAACGTGTATATATATATATATATTATTAACGTGTATATATAACAATATTTGTTATTATTTATTTTTCTCTGTCTAAGTTACCTTTTTATTTCTCAAGATTTCCAAAAATTTTACAAAATTTGATACATATATATGTTATTGTTATATATATATACACGTTATTGTTATGTGTGTGTGTGTGTGTGTGTGTGTATATATATTTATATATTAGTAACGTGTATATATATAATTATATATATTATTAATGTTATATGTATATATATATAACAATATAAATTAACTGTGTGTGTGTGTATATATAATATATATATATATATATATATATATTATTAACGTATACAATGTCACAAAGTTCTTCTAGCTTAGTTGGTAAGAGTTCTTGTTTAGTTGTAAGTGGTCATGAGTTCAAATCTTCCCAAATGCATTGTTTTAAAAAAAAAATTGAAAGCCCGCGGGCTGGCCCGGCCCAACCCGGGCCACGGGCCTATTGTTTTCAGCCCATAAAAACCCCGGCCTTTTCGGCCCGGCCCGTCTCAAGCCCGGCCCGTTTGTCTGGTCTACTTATGGGCGAATGTGTTTTACGCTCCATCTCAACCCACCACAAGATTTTGTGATTTGTTGCTTTCTTTTTCATTTTCTTTTTATATATATATAAGTGAATGTGTTTTACGCTCTATCTCCCCTAAGCATGTGTTTATGAGTGAGTGCGTTTTACGATTCATCTCAACTCACCACATGACCAACAAATCAAATTTGAGTACATTGCTACGAGTGATGTTTAAACGAGTTCTAGAGCTTATTGATCTCTCACACAAGTATTTGGTCATATATAAGCATTCTCTAAGTGTATCACTGGTTCATTACAAATGGATAAGTGCTCAAATGTGGTAGGGATTCAAGCAATGTAATAACCAACAAAAAAGTTAAGCACACAGACTAAACAACATTTGTCTATTTTTTATGAGTTACATTTTATTTAATTGGGCTTTTATCATTGGTCGTAGTTCTAAATCAAGTCAATGCTCAAGAAACACAAAATAATAACCCTAAAATTTTATTTTATTTTAAAAAAATTCATATATTTTTTTATATATAAAAACACATTTTTTTTATAAAAACACACAAATACTAAATACTAATAAAAACACAAATACTAAATACTACCCTCAAACTTAAAATTGACATTGTCCTCAATGTAAGCAATAAACGAATCAAATGCAAAGGACTTCCATGTAAATATGTCAATCATCGTGGGGCGTTGGAACTGTAGAATGACCTAACACGAAAGATAAAACTAAACAAAAATAAAATCAAGTGAAATAAAATTAGATTAAAGAGATGCGAAATTTGGGTTGCCTCCCAAGTAGCGCTTGGTTTATAGTCGTCAGCTCGACTTCTTTATTTTTTATTCGAGACCTTGAGATCGTCGTGGACAAAAAAAAAGTTCCTGCAAGATTAAAAGGCAATATCAGCTTAAATTAAGATAGAAAAGTGCTAAAATGAAATAAGGTTCACAAAAGCACAAAATAAAATTAAAATCATTCCCCGACAACGGCGCCAAAATTTGGCGTGCTGTCGCGAGCACCCAAAAATAAAACTTTACTGCAAAAGATATTAATGTAGTAGTGCAAGTAAGAGTCGATCCCACAGAGAATGATTAGTCTGAATTTATACGTTGTAAATCAAAAGGGGGTTTGGAATTTTATTTAACTAATTAAAACAAAATAAGAATAAAATAAAGACTTTAGTTCTTCCGTTCAATATCACCTTATCATAACAATATTTATCCTTCAATGAAATTAATAGCCAATAGCCCTAGGTAACAACAAGCTCTGCTACCCGAAACTCCCCTTAATTATCACTCAATAAAATAAGCTCTTCACAAGATTTTAACCATTATACAACCTAGAACAAGCTCTCTAGATTTAATATAACAATAACATTAAGATCTAGGGAATTAGACTATTCCAAACAACAATCACACAAGCTCGAATTATTTAGCTCGCCTTCCAATAATCATAGCAATATTCAAAAGCTTGATCACAATCATGTATCACTAATTGCTACCAATGATTAGGAACAATATCAATTACACGTAATACTATCCCTTGATCTAGCAGATGATATCAGTTAACTAATTTAATACTGCAGAAACTAAATTAGTTAAGCCAAATAATATTCAACAGTTAAAACGGATTATCAAGAATGAACTTCATATAAGAAGGAATGAATAGTGTAAATAAAGTTCAACATCCTTTTGGAACTACATAAAAGAAATGAGAAGAGTTCATAGCAAATATGCAAAATATAATTTACAAGATATTCAACAATAATAGAATACAAAAATAAAGGAAGAGTTTAGAGAAGAAAAACTATGTTTTGATATCCGACTGTCACTTCGGATCACAATCTTCAATCTCCAAGCTTTCGCCTTCAATTATAGGTTTCCATAAGTGTTGATTTCTTGCTTGCTCTTAAACTATAAAAATGGAGAGGAGAGTAGCCTCTCCCTGGAGGTCTACTCCCTCTCCCTGGAGGTCTACTTCCTCTCCCTACTCCTATACTAATAAACTAATGTGGAGAATGGATACAAGGAATTGGTGTATGAATTGATGGTGAATTAGTGTGTAAATTGGTGTCTACAAGCCTAGCTTCACTTGGTATTTATAGGAACTCATGGTGTGCTAACCTAACATCATAAGTCAAGATCAAACACCCAATCAACACATGTGCATCAGCCAACCAAGGAAGAATCCACCCAAAAACGTGCCCATGTGATGCACAAATAGTCCAAATCTAACAACTAAACTGATCAGCACCGTGTAAGCCAATTTTGAATTTGTAAACTACCGAATTGGACCTTGGACAAAGAATAAAAGTTGTAGCCCTGGATTTTCTAATGAATTTAGGCTTTTGACTCACCTGATTTAGAGTTGGGAAGCTCAAGTTATGGCCCAAATACGTCAACTGGTCCGAACAGGAATTTAGTCTAGGCGGGATTCGGATCAACTGTCTAAAAAGCAATGTTTGGAGGCCCAAATGAACTTGGATTTTTGCTCACAATACCATTCTGGAAAGCTTGAGAAGTCTACTAAAATCTTCAAGAAGAACACATTCTCATTTGGAAACTTTAACACTATCGAAATCGCAAACGAAGCTCCAGAGGTCAATCTGTCCAACTAAGTAATTTCTTGGAATATTCAGCTTCGACGACTATTTGAAAATTGGTCGTAACTCTCTCATTCGAGCTCTGATTTGGGCGTTTCAAGATGTTCCGGAAAGTTAAGAAATAGATCTGCAACTTTTCTTTTTTGAGCTTTGAGAGATATTGGTTGGACGAAGGACAAAATTGAGCTCCAATGAGCAGCTATGTTAATGATAAATTTTGTGCATTGATCCAAGTACCGCTTTTATTTCTTTTTCCTATAAAACAAAATAAAAACACATAAAAGTGATACAAAAATACATTTTATACCAATAAGATAAAAACACATAAAAAAGAACATAAATTACTCAAAAACTCACAAATCATCAAGTTAAAAAGACTTAATATATAAGTATAAAATCGACTCATCAACTTCTCAAACCATCTGATTCATCAGTAAGGAATTTTAAGGTGTTTCCAAACTTCGTGGCTGACAGTTTATGAATTAGGACCATATTCACAAGTAGATGACCAACTTTTTTGTTGCACTGAGAAGCACATACTGCATGTAGAATGATTATGATTCCACCACTGACCATCATTGCTTTAAGTTTAGACAACACCAATCATACCATAGAAAATGAAGGAGCAGCAAAAGTACCAGTTTGTTTGGAAGTGAAAACGCACCTACAAGGAAGTTTAAATGGTCTGATTGGAAGGCACCTTGGAAACCAGGAGTTCTACAAGCGTTCTGATTGTTATCTTTAAGCAGGCATCTTATTAAAATGTCCTATAATACAACGAAAAAGAATGCAAACATTAATAAAGAGATTACATGTTTTTCTCAACTTTAAGAAGTTGTGTTCAGGGGCCCTTTTTAAGATCATAACCATGATGATGGTGAGAATGAAAGTACTTTTGCATGAACTCTAGAAGTCACATATATGCTGTAAAATTGAACTTATCCAGAAGTCGGGAAGATAAATCCGCTATATTGTGCAGTATATAATATAGTTATCCTATTCAATAAACAGCAGGAAGGGACTTAAAAGAATCTAAAGACTAAAATACATAATAGCAAGCTACAAGGTCATAATAAAATTGTTAACAAGTCAAATGAAGCACAAAAACTTGTCTAATACTCATGTATTGTCATCTGCATACCTGTTTATTATAAAATACTAAATAGGATCACTTCATTAAAACATCAGCAGATTAGCTTTGCCTTCACATTTCCTTTACAATTAGTCTTTTGCCGTGGGCTATGTTTCTACCCTCCATTCCTTATTGGAGCATTCGCCTTTAAAATTTGTTTGAAGAAGGAAATGCATACCTGGTTGATTGGTCAACCAAGGAGAATAATTAGTCATGGATATAATCTCCTTGTGTGACTGAATGGGGGGGGGGGGTGTCTTACGTCTGAATATAGATATAAGAAAGCGAAACTCAAAAGAAAAAAAGAAGAAGATAAACCTTAAGAGTCTCACTAAAGCCCTCTAGGGGTCTCACTTAGAGTTTTAATGGAGTCTCACTGTCAACGATGTGCTGAAAACTTCAAATGATGCAATTATTAATAATCCTAGTGGCAATATAGACTTAGAGAGACCGTAGAACAAGGAGGAAGAGGTTCAAAATGAGTTGGTGACAAAGCAACCACAGGTGTCAGGTAATCATACCATGTTTCAAAGATGTAGTATAAAGTCAATCAATGTGTCCTCTGTAAAACTATGGTTAACACTTTCAAGCCTGTGACTACATGAATCAAGCCTGGAAATTTATTATTTATTAAATTTGTTCGACAACTGCTGTGGAAGATACAAATATTTTAGTTTCTTAGAAGCTTCCTTAAAAGTAGGAACCAACAGCACACATGAACTATACCCTCCCTCACGTACCCCACATAGACTTCGATGCTATGGCCGGCGATTTGACCCCATGACATGTTGATCAGTTTTGGTACAAACCTCCCATTATAGTTCAAGCACTCTGTGGTTACTAGTAGCTTCCTGAGACCTCTGTCATGAACAAATAAGAGAACTATCAATCCCTAAAAGCAACATAAAGCTGCATAAGAGTAAATTAAAGAAAAAGAAGTGAACAGCACTACTTCTCAGCAAACATCTTTATACCAAGGAAACAGCTCTTTGACCCTCATGGTACAAAATTTTTTTTAACCAACTCCTTCGCAACTCTCGAAGATTGCGATGCAGGGTGTGATCATCCAAATTTAATTTCAGCTTTACCCACCTCCCTTTTGCCTCTTTTATCATCCCAACCTTGAAGTCAATCACTTAAACTGGCAAGCCAAAACACAACCTAAGACCCCAACGAAAGTTAACAAAAAAAAAAAAAGAAATATAATAACAGAGGAGGGTTGGTGATCAACAGATAATGCTTCCTCTTGCTCATACAGTGCCAATCAGGGATGTACATTGTTCGGAGAAACAGTGTAATCCACCATTGTGATTGCTCAATTTTCTAGGCTCATCCAGGGATAAAGCCAATGTTGCATTAAATATATTAGGAAACCATAAAACACGTGGAGATGCGACAGACGTCCTAACTATAAGCATCCATATAAACCTACCCCTGCATACGACATTATAGGCTATGTAGCATAAACATTCCCAGTATTGGCACCACAAACCGAATCGATCCGCGTCTAGAAACTAGGAAGTAACATATTTTTTTGGAACGTAAAATACACATTATTATTGTTCAAGTAACTCCAAAGCTTAAGTATCAACAGGTAATTGCTCTGTCTGAAGATACGACTCAATCACCAGTAATGAATCAGCATCACATAATTGCAAGGGTTCCATTTTAAAAGCATAGTGAAATAAATGGAGTACACACCTGCAAGTAGCTTTTCAGATGACCAAAGCAAAAGGATATCTTTGTGAAGTGTCTTCCTCCCTGCCAACACACACACACACACACACACAAAGGGGAGGGGAAGAGAGATTTAAGATCATGTCAATTGATGTAGATGCTGTCATCAAAACTTCAAAATAAATTTAAAAGGTTAGTTCTGTACTTTGCACAGTAGCCTTAGCACATCATTTTCAAGCCCCTCCAAATGCCAGAATGGAATCCAAAGTTGGTAGAGATTAAATTATTCTCTGGCAATGTACTCCTTTCATTCTGACAAACAGCAACAGAGCAGATTACAAAACATAATCTTCCATTTCTTTAGAGGTGAACTAAAGAGAGTTTGCATAACATAAAAGGTCAATAATTACTGCCAATCCTACCAGATTGCACTTTAAAATGTAAAGGGCCAATGCTCCAGACTCCACACTCAAATATACTTGAAACCTACAGGCAAAAAAGCAATGGCTTCAATGATACAATCCATACATTTTGACAACAATCATGAGCAAATCCAAAGTCCAAACTCGTACGTGAGTTCGGAAAACCAGAACAAAGTTTGCGGACAAAAATGCTAACAATCGCAGTACAGTACATAAAGAAATTTGAAAAGTTAATAAACCAGCAAAACGACATAAAATTGGCCTGATAGAGAAATATTTGAGGTTGGGGATAAATTTGGGCACCACAAACTAAGGAAATGTTAAATGAATTTGAAAATTGATCAGATAGGAAGGCAACGGTAATCCCAGCAATTAAATATTTAAACCCATTCTCTTCCTTCAGATTTAGCTTTTGGTTGGGAGGGATTGTTTGGGGGTGGAGGAATTAATAAAGACAAGAATATATTAGAGAAATGATACAGTAAAGCAAAGCAGGCTAGAACACATAACTAATAAATTCTAAAAATAATTAATATATCATCATGCAGGATCACTTCAGGTAGCACTCTCTTGATAAATGTGTAGCATATTGTTTATGACCTCAGGAGCATCCAGCAAATACTCAAGTTATACAGATGAAACATAGCTCATAGAGTGCGTATAAAGCTGTTCCAAGTATGTAGAGGACAACATACGGTGAGACGGGGGTTCATTGAGGTGTGCAGTACCCACAACCAAATGCTAATAAATAGATAATGTACCAAAAACTATGCAGCTCAAAAGCTGGTGAGACTGGGGTTCATAGAGGTGTGTAGTCAAAGTTTAAATGTCTTCATAGATTGATACAATAGCATGAAAGTTATGTACCTCAAACAATTCCAAGCAAGTAGAAGTTTGGACAAAGTTGTTGCATTTGCTCCAAATGTAAGCTACAGACCAGGAAGATTGGGATGATTAGGGAGGACATTATAAAGAGAGTGAAAATATGTTCAAATTGGTTTCCGATGTCTAAGGTGGAAAATGGTAGTGGATCATCTCCTAATTCACCTGCAGTGGGAGGGAAGTTTAGCATGTGCCCTGTTTCGGGTGATGTGAGTATGTACTAGATCATTCTACTATTGCATTTGCATAGCTGGATAGGTTCAAAAGTTAGCTACAAATGGAAAAGATGAAATCCTTGTCCTCTATGCTTGATGGTGCATTTGAGAGTAAAAGCTTTCTATTGAAGGAATGGATACCCCAACATAAGTTAAATAGAACAGTTGATTCATTGTTTAACTAAATAGAAGAACGGGTGACTTTCTCCTTTCAGACATTTTTTTTCAATTTTTCTAAGGATGCTTTCTAGAGATATTTGTACTTTGTATGTCCGACCTACATGGCAGATCATGTTTGAAAGGAATAGAAGATTATGGAAACGGCAGTTTGTTATTTAGAAAATAAAGTTTGCTTAAATCAGATAGTTTAGAAGGGGAGATAAAACACTAAACTTAAGTACATTAAAATATGATCAGGTCAGTAAGACGGTATTAAGCTATAAATGTTGCCTATAAATTGGAAATTCAGGCATAGCAGGGGGAAAAGGTCTAACTAACTTACTACGTACCTTATGGTCCTTGACAAAAGAATTTCCTTTGCTTTCTAACCATCGTTGACCACACCTGTATCCAAGCCAAGCATCTTAAAGATGCTATCCTCTGGGAAAACACCCGCCTTCCTCATTTCATCAAACACATCATAAGCTCTGGTGCGGTGTCCCTGTCTAAGGTAAGCAGCAATCATTATAGTATAAGTGACAACATCAGGAGCAATTTTCTTTCTTCTCATTTCATCTACCAACATGTTGGCAATATCCATGCGATTCGCCTTACAATACCCATCAATTAGACAGGTATAAGTAACAATGGAGGGCAAATGGTCTCTTTGCAACATTTCTCTGTAAAATCCCAAAGCCTTCCTCATGTCCCCAATTTTGCAAAACCCAGATATAACTGATGTGTAAGAGATTTTATCTGGATTCAAACCCTTACAAATCATTTCCTTCAACAAACAACAAGCTTCACGCATTCTACACCTAGTAGAGAATATGTTGATAAGAATTGTATATGTAATTCTGTCGGGAGTAACCCCAGCTTTTAACATTTTTGCATATAGCATGAAGACCTTCCGAAAATTTGATTCTTTAGCAAAACCATCCAAAAGGGTGCTGTAGATTACAACATTAGGTAAAACATTCCTCTTAAGCATTAAAGGAACAAGCTCCAACGCTCTTCCTGATTTTCCTTCTTTGCACAGCCTTTTAATAACAGCATTATAGGTAAAATTATTCGGAGAAATGCCTCGGTCACACATCTCATCCATAAATTGCAAAGCTTCCCCCACACGCCCTTCGCTGCAGTACCCTTGAACAATTGAATTACAAGAGACCATATCTGGCAAAATACCGCCTTCTAACATAATATTACAAAACTCTCTTGCTTTATCCAAGAAGCCCATCTTGCAAAAACCCTCAACGAGACTCCTATAGTTTAAAGAATCAGGAGTCAAATTATTGCTGAACATCTCCTCCATTAATTTACATGCAGAATCAAAATCAGACTGCATAAAACATCCACGGATCAAGATGTCATAAACATGCTGGTCGCATTCATTACCAGAAGTGTCAAAGTTGTGATATATATCAAGTGAAATATCCGTTTGTCCACCTTCACAAAGACCTTTTAACAGAGGACTGTAGCTGACAACCGAAGGTTTTATGTTGTTGGATTTCATTTCTGCAATCAAACCAAAACCTTTATCAAGATTTCTGCTTCTGCAAAACCCATCAATTAATATGCTATAGCTATACACATCCGGTGTAACTCCACAGCTCTTCATCTCTTCCAAAACCCTCAAAGCTTCCTCAGGTTTACCTTTTTGGCAGAACCCGTGTATAACAGCATTATAACAGTAAGTATTGAGAGGTTGGTTGTCACATCTCATTTTGTGTATGAAGTCTACTGCAAGTTCAACACATCCAGCTTTACAGAGTCCAGAGATAATTATGCTGTATGTCACAACAGTTGGTCTTACCCCAGTTTTCTGCATTTCTTCGAGAATGTCCACGGCTTTTCCAATATCTACTGCTTGTCCTCTGCAGTAAAAGTTCATTATAATGGTATAGGTGTAGACACTAGGTGCAGGTCCAAAGTTCTTTATTTCTTCAAACAAACTTAAAAGATAATCCGCTCTGTTTGCTTCTGCCAAACACTTTAGCAGGAAATTGCAAGAGAAAATACTCGGCATAAGTCCAAGTTTCTTAGTCTGCACAAAGACATCTACTGCATTTTCAAGCATTGAATTTGAAGCCAAAACCTTAATAAGTACATCAACTACAAGAATCGAGCCTGCAGCATTACTAGGTAAATCCACTAAATTGGTGAACAAATCAAACAAATCAAGATTGGAGTTTTTATAGTACTCAACAATATCTCTAAGAAATACAAACACTTCAGTTTCCATCCCCGCCAATGAATATATATGTACAATAACTTTAAAGTTATCTATTGATTTAGAAAATCCATACTTCTTTACAGCTTTTAAAAAACTAACATCTCTTGCAGCACGCCAATTCAAAGTTTTAACTACTGTAACAACCATGTGAAATAGCTTGCGGCCTATCGGCCTAATCAAGCGTTTTTTGGGAACAACAATTCCACTTGCTACACTGCTTTCTGTCATTGGCATTGAATCAAACACATGGTCATCAACTAACAATGCTGAAGAAGCAGCTGAATGCATTCTAAAAACCCAATTGTTTCCGAAAATTACCTGATTTTGGAGTATACCCAGCTCAGAAAAAAGCTTGGAATTCGGGAAAAATGAGCAATTTCTGGGAAACAAGCACAAACCCATGAAGCAAAAGTTGGAGTCTTGGAGTGTTTGATACAAAAACTGAGGTATCCCAATTCTCTGGAATCGTGCCAGAACCATTTTTGGGATATGGAGTGAAAATTGAATGAACGATTTCTGGGAAACAAGCACATACCCATGGAGCAAAAAGTTACAGTCTTACGGACACAGGAGTTGAACTATCCCTAATCTTCGCCGTTTGTCGATACAAAAGGTTTCTACATTCTTCTCCACAGCCGACAAACTAATTGGTCAGTTGTTTCATTGTGCAGTTCCTTGTGAATTCTCAGTTTCAGAAAGAGTGGCGGCCTCCGTAAGGGCGGAGCCATGTTCGGGTTGGGGTTTGGTATGATAATTGCTCCCCATGACGGTTGTGGGCCAAGAACAGTGCTTTTTTAAAATAAATAATAATAATTGTTATTTTCACAAAAAAAAAAAATTAACATTCACAATTTTTGTTGATATTGACACGGTCCTAATAGGAAAAGGAAGGAAGAAATTGAAGAGATCCAAATCCAAGAAGAAAACTCATTGATTTTAGTTTAACTTTTGTTATGTTTAGAGTTACGGGACCCATAATATATCAAATCGAAACTTGCGACGAACCCTACAAAACTTATCGCCTTCAGTCATGACGGACATCGTAAAAAGCCCAAAAAAAGCCTGAAAAGTTGTATTTAGGCATTCCGAAGTTTTTTCAGTTTTTAGTTTATTTGGACTATTTCGTATTTAAATTATTTCTTGCGTAATTAGGATTTCCAGTTTATTGTTTAGTATTTAAAGGATGTTTTCATGTGTTTAGGGTTAACTCTTATTATCATATTTGTGAAATATTGTGGCTACTTATAGTCAATTTATCTAACTTTGTGAATTCATGTGACTCCAAAGTTATATAGATTCAATTCTTGTGATTGTTTCTATTCTCTACCGTCTTCCGTTGTGTCAGATATTGGTATGGATCTCATTTGTTATTCATGTGTGAAAAATCTTAGAGTTCTATTATGTATTGCGATAAATTTATGCCGACTTACAATTACGAAGCTTATCAATACATGTGATTGGTATAAGAGGGCTCCACTTATCACACATCTCTCCACCATTAATACTTATCTATGTAACTGGCAATCAAATAGTCGACATAAGACATTCGCAATATATATCATTATCCAAAATCTTATAGGAAAATGATATATATTGCGAAAGTTTACGTCGACTTTTTGATTGTCACTTACGTGGATAAGTATTAATGGTAACTTTTTGGAGAGATTTGTAATAATTGGGGAGTTATTATAATTTCTATCAATCCCATGTATTGATAAGTTTTGCAATTGTAATTCGGTATAAATTTATCGTAATACATAGCATGACTCAATCTTATATTATTCGGCTTGTAAAAATATCAATAACAAAAAATTAATCAAAACTTACGCATTTTTTTGTGTGCAAAAAATGGGAAGTAGGTAAAGTATCACAAACTCCTGACAAGGTAGATTGTTCCTATAACAATGACACATATATGAAGAAACTTTGTCGCACCTATATCGGGACCAAAACTTAAAAACCTTCTGCGAGTAACATATAAGACATAGAGTTGTCACCGATTATCGACTCTGAGCGAAAATCTTAGTCTTATAATTTAAACGGATCCGGTTAGAATAAAATTGACACTTGACACCAATTTCACCGTAGTAGGTTCATATAGTTTCTCATTGTATGGGTGATATAAAATATTGCATTAACCAATGTAATAAAAAGTTATAGAACTTATCAATGTTATATTTTTTATAACACATGCAACAAAAAACTATAGAATTTATCAATGCAATATTTTCTATGACACATGCAATAAAAAGTTATAGAACTTAATACGGTGAAATTAGTGCTAATTTCACCCTAATCGGATCCAATTTAAACAATGGACCTCTTACTTATTCCTCTAATATTAATTTGTCTTGGTAGTTTATTGATCATCTTTGGGTGAAATTGAATAAGAAATATATTATAGGGGTGTTAAATCTATTATATACCGAAGGTACTAAGAGATCTAGAAGGAGAGTTGAATAGATCCTTTAAAAATTTTACTTTTAAAGAATTATTACCAACATATAATTCAAACAGATTAATTTAATAGTTTTGCACAATATAATTATTGTCGACGCCGGTTTCTCGTCTTTCCCAATTTTTAGCCTTTTGATTAAATGATTTTTTGGAAAAGGTCGGCCTTGATGTCGACGGGGTTTTGAAAGATCGTTTTTTTATGATGAGCCAATTAACTAGAGTCGCCAGTTGGTATATTTGAAATGGATGTACCAACTCATCCGAGTTTTCGTTTTTTATAAATCGATGGCTCATATGTGACTCCGAATTAATTGGTCTGCGAACCGAGATTCATAGAGTTCGGGGGCTTGCTTAAGCGAGGGGAAGGTGTTAGGCACCCCCCGACTTCCGTGAAACACGGTTACCGCAATCTTGATGCTTTCCTATCCTTTAATTCATGAAATGTGTATATGTGCGTGTGTATGTGTGTGTGCCTATGTGAATATTGTGGTGAGTTTGTATGAAAGAATCATTTGGGATTTTTTATGGAAAGTTGTGTTTTATTTTGGGAATGTTTTAGAACGTCGTTTCCGTTTGTACGAGAGAGCTCCTTTATTTATGAGAAAGGTTTGATTTTACTTGTCAAAAGCTATGAGATCTTTATTAGGTGTCGTTTTGGCAAAACAAGAATCCTTTAAACCTTCGTCAAAATAGGAATCGAAATCTATACATTGCTTTCATAAAATGATGGGCAACTTCTAGGATATCTTTAACCCTATGCACAAAGGTTTAATAAAACGTTTCGTTTATTCATAAAAACCATTTTTTGGTGATGTTTGAAAACGATTTTCTTTGGCCTTCTCGTTTAATAGGAATCGACATTCATTAACACTTCCAATTTTTAGCTATGTGATGCTAACCCCCTAATTTGCTTGATTTTAATGAAAAACCTTCATCGTTTAATCTTTGAAATCATTTTTCGTGTCACAAAATCGAATCAAGCATAAACACGCGTCGGGGCTATTCATGGGCATGTAAGCCATCAAAATAAACCCCAAACGCCTACAATCACAAGTTTCATTATTTCGGGGCCTTAAACCCGACCTCCGACTTGGTATCGTTTTAAGGCCCGACGATTACATATTTACATTGACGAATGCATCTACCCGATTACATACATCCAAAAATGTCCATCATTGGATTTGGACCACGGGGTCGCGTTCCTAGGCTCACATCCGAACTTGTTGCACAACCGCAAAATGGATATAACGTAAATAAACAACCGTGGGATGCCTAATGCTCTAGGATATCTTACAATAGCAATTGAAATACACTACGAGCGATACATTACCGTAATAGCTAAAATTTGCACGAAACGGATATCATCGGGCTATTAGGGGGAATTTCATTCCGATGAGACCCTCACTAATAGTCCCTAATCCATGGTTTCACAATAACATGTAAGAAAGCTACACTCAAGATAATTCGGATGAAAAAAAGCTTGGCAAAAATGGTATAACAAAATGCTAAAACAAAGGATTCTTCACCTTGCAAATGATCCCCACAATATGTATGAATTTTTGTATTGAATAGAGTAGAAGATATAAGGTGTAACCTCACAAAATGGGTACAATTTCTCACTATTTCTCACTCTTTTCTCTCTAAATTTTGCTGTTTTTCTTGCTGTTTTTCTCTTCTTCTCAAGCTGCTGCTGCTGCTGAATTCTTTTTTTTTTCTTTCTATATGCGAACTGGCCTGATAAGGGACTGCCAAGGGCAGTCGCAGATTGATCTGCGGCTGGCCGCAGATTGATCTGCGGCTGCCCTTGGTTCTCCCCCCAGCCGCGCTCGAGTCCTGTGCACTCGAGTCCCGTGTCGTCTCGAGTTCCGTCCTTGGTCACGGATTGATCTGCGGCTGACTGTGCTGATTTCCTCATTTTTCGTGCCTCGTCTCGATTTTCGTGTCGTACCATTGGTTTCCGCTGAAGGGCTGGCATTCTGCAGTCCGAAAACCGCCGGGAAACGTGCCATGTCATCCGGGTAAGCGCAGTGATCAATAACCGACTCCCGACATTCGCTTGTTGTCGTGTCGGCTTCGATCTCGTCCCGTAGTGGTGGCTTTGAGTGTTCGTCTTTATGTCCACCTTTTATTCTCGTGTGCTGGGTCAATTGACGATTTTGCCCTCTTGTTAGGGTTAGTATAGGAAGTGCAAAATTTGAGTGTCTACAATTATAATTTGAAAAATCCCTTCAAAGATTTAAGAAAATTCACATTTCCGAATATAGCAACCTAAGTGGAATTAAGTCACGAATTAATTAAATAACTTTACAGAAAAGTAAATGCAAAATTTAAAAGAGACACAAAATTTTTAAGTGATCTAGAACATAAAGATCTCCTAGTCCACTCTTCTACTCTTTGAGTAGGTATAATCCACTGAGGATGGGTGATCACGAAGATTTATTCACACAAAACAATTACACCAAACGAATCACAAAGATTCTTTCAAGTCACAAAGACTTGGATACAATAGATCACTAAGATCTCTTCAAGTTACTAAGACTTGATTACAATGGGTCACTAAGACCTAAACGATCACTAAGAGAGTATGATTTTTGGGTGCTGCTAAGTTGCTTGAAACTCAGTGTTGAAGGACTTAGCAGCTGAACAAGTTGTTCAAGTTCGTAGAGCAGAGTTGTTTTTAGTTTGACAGTAATTCAACTTTTTGTTGTTCGATCATTACTGTTTAATTGAATTTGTTTGCCTTTTATAGACCTTCCTCGAGATTTTTCCATTAGAAAGTTGTCGTTACTCAATTAATGTTCTGATCCTAGAAGATTTCTGATTGTTGACTTTTGGAGAGGATGTGTCAGTTTTTGTCTATGATATGTCACATCAATACTTCTACAGAGATACTCATGTGGGTGCTGTCACTTCACCAAACTAGTTGTTAGATACATTTTTCGATTTGACATTCTCTTTAGTCTTAAAATATTCAGCAAACTTCCTAAGAATCTTCACTCTACGAGTTTTTTTTATTGTCAGTCCATTATCAGAACTGACGTACTCTGCGATTTTCCTAATCGTAGAGTTTGATGATGGTCGTAGAGTATTTAGTTAAGCGGACTCTACGATTTACGCAAAACTTCAGCAGTCTATACGATCTTCAATAGATTCTACGATTTTCCAGCTACTTTACGATCTTCAACTAGTATGCTTTGTGATCTTCAATGTATTCTATAATTTTCAATATACTGTACGATTTTCAGTTACTTGCTTTATGATCGTCTATTGACTTAAGATCTATACATTAGATTTACTCAACGAAATAGATTAACCTAATAAGTTTGATCTTATAATATAAGTTTTTTTATACTATTTTTATTATAAGGACTTTACAAAAGTTACTGGTTACAAATATACATTATATCATCATTAAATCCAAAATATGCATTGTACTAACAAAATCTATGACTATATATTTCAGTTATTGATCATAGTCTTAACTCTTAATAACATTTGAAAATGAGGAAAACAAATAAAGTTTCTTGTTAGGGAGATAATATTAATAAGGTAAAAACTATAAGTACAAAACAAAACAATTGACGATTAGTTTTGACTATAGTGGTTTATACTATTTTAATGACACGAACATATTTGTTGAAAAAAATTAAAAAAAGAATCTTGTTCCCATAACTTTTTTTCATGTTAATTATTATCAAATAATAAAAAGGAACAATGATAATACATCATCTTTTATGACATTCACAAATTAAAAAATGAAAAATACGTGAATTACCATATGATCAATCATAATTATAAGACGAAAAAAGTATAAGACAAATTGTTTTCTTTATCCTAATAATGTTTAAATGATTATGTGATAACATTTTTGCATTTAATAATTTTTATAAAATAAAGTTAATCGACTCAATAGGTTTTCATGGTAATTGTAAAGGTCAAGTAGAATTAATCTATAATTAGATACTAACCCGCGCGTTGCGGCGGGATTATTAACATATAATCTGATAAAACCATTTTCATAGTTCAGCATCTGATAAACATTATGTTGCTAAAATTATTCTCACATTCTAAAAACTGAGGCACTCCAGGTATATGCTAATGTTGCAATACTCAAATTAGTTCAACCAAAAGTTTCCCACCTAATTGTTAGTAACACACCCCACTTCATTCCCTAACAAATCATAAAAGTAGCAAATAACATTTGGTATCACATGTTCTTCTGAAAATAAAAACTTAATTCACCTTAGAAATAACATTAATATGCCATCTTATACGCTTCTCCTTTTGTTGATAAATAAGAAAACATATTTAACATCGAATACCTTCATTTATTTGGGTTACCTTTTTGCACTTTGTAGCACCTACCAATATAATATTGAAATTAAAAAACATATATTTTCACAGAAAGAACAACATCTGAAAAAAACTACATATAATAAAAGTACATAATATCTAATAATAAGGAAGTTTCATTCAAATAATCCAAATTTAAAACTCAAATAGGATTATACTAAAAGTCTTCAGAAATTGTATAATTTTAATACAACCAAGTCACGTAGTAAAATGAGATAATACATAAAACTTCCACATAAGTGCAATCAGCATAAAAGCCAACACAATACGGATGGTGATGTACACCGCATAGATGGTGTAATTCTTCATCCTCTGGAAGATGGCTTTGCAACTGGAATTTGGCTTGATCTAGATGGCTTTGAAAATTCATATCATGGACTTACCTAAAAGTATTCAAATAGGTTATAGTTAAAAATTCATTACATATAAGAATAAAATAGTCAGGGTTTACACTATTAATGAGATGCAAAAAGATAATAGTAAAAAACAGTCATACCTTTCTACATTAAATTGTGAAATACTTCCTTGAAAACTACATTCTTTGTAGTATTGTATGTTTTTCCATCCTTGTCACAAATTAGTATTTTCAATCCACTCTTGCTTGTAACTCTTGATACTGCTACATACAATTGGCCATGGCTAAAAACTGGACGTGACAGATACAATCCAACATGTGAGAGATATTGTCCCTGGCTCTTATTAATTGTCATGGAAAAGCAAACAACCAAAGAAAATTGTCTTCGTTGGAATTTAAAAGGTAATCTAATGTCTGACGGTGTTAAGACCAATCGAGGTATGAAAACCCTGTGTCCAAAATTGCCGGCTGAAATTACTTTTGCTTCTATCACATGTTTTCCCAATTGGGTTACTATTAATCTCGTGCCATTGCACAAACCAGAACACTGATCTATATTTCGAAGTAACATTACAGGAACCCCAATCTTCAACGTTAGCTTATGGTTTGGCATTCCAGAAGATGTAATGCTATTCAAAAATTCTGGGGTGTAAACTCCTTCATAGTTGTTTGAGTTTTCATCAACCTTACATACACTGTCCGAGCTTAGATATGTTACTTCATCACCTGGCCATAAAGACATCACATATTCGTTGACTTCATTTACAGCATCAAGTGTAGGAGCTAGGATGGCTTGATCTTGGAAATAAAAGCCATCGTCAAATTTTTTCAATAAATTGGGATATGTGCTATCAACAATTGCTGCAAGGGGATTGATCGGATCTTTGATAAGAATATCATCAGGGATTTCTAAATCTGCTTCACCATCATTAGCTCCGCCAATTGTGCCATCTCCAACCTTCAATATCCAATCAAAAAATTCTCTCAACTCCTCTATATCAGAATTTGAATTTCGAGATTGAAGTCTCATGTTCTTTGTTAAAGTCAATACCTTGCAAAAACTCCACAAATAGGAAGACTTTAGAGTTGCAAAAACAACGTCTTGTCTACTAGCCTTCGGAATAACAGGTAATATTTGCCTAAAATCTCCACCAAACACAATTACTTTTCCACCAAATGGTTGATCTATACTATTCGACTTAGTAAATTTCAGGACATCTCTTAATGTTTTATCCAAAGCTTCAAAACAATGTTTATGTACCATTGGAGCTTCATCCCATATAATAAGTCGAGTTTTTTTAAGCAACTCAGCCAATTGACTTCCCTGTTTAATGTTGCAAGTTGAATCCTCGGTAACAATTAATGGGATACAAAATCTAGAATGAGTTGTTCTACCTCCAGGGATAAGAAGAGAGGCTATTCCACTTGATGCAATAGTTAATATTATTTCACCAGTTGATCGTAGTGCAGAAGACAAAGTTTTTCATATAAAAGTCTTCTCAGTTCCCCCATATCCATAAACAAAAAAACACCTCCTTCATCCCTTAAGACCGCATTCATGATGGTTTGATAAATATTTCTTTGGTCATTATTTAAAGTGGAAAATAGTGTTTTGTGCTCTCTTGCCAAGTTTATCCTATCATAGCAAAGCTCATCTTGAATAAATCTATTTTGTCCCTTTTCAATATTTATCGAATTTGGAAAAGGCAATGTAGGGTAATCTCGCAAAGTTTTCCCATTGTTTTGTAGTAGCTTTTCAATTTCAGCAAGAGTATAACTCTTCAATTGGTCATCACTCATTTCCAAATCTGCTCAATAAGAAAAAAAATATAAAATATAACATTTCCAAGTTAAAAGTTAAATAGATAATTGCAAAAATTAACAAAGTGAAAAAAGTAGTATATTCTTAAGTTGTCACGTTGATAATAAATTGATTAAAATTTAAAAATGAGACAGTTAATTTGGCGAGGAGGAAATAGATATTAATGAATTAATAATTAAATTATGAATTATAAGAGAAGGCATCAAAAAATAGTGAATAAATAGATATTTTTAAAATGCGATTATAATCATAATATATTAACAAAACCATACATATGATATTAATGTGAAAGAAGTAGCAAGTCATAAATTGAATTAATCACAGATATATTACGTATTTCACATTGTTAAAGTATCAAATTTGCTATGTTATCCTGAGATTCGTGTATTATACTATAAATATGTACAACTCCACCTATAACTACCAATAAAGGTATTTAACTGATAATTTATGTGAAGGTAACTGATATCATGGATATTTATTGGAATAAAGTCCTACTATAGCACAGGTGGATCTAATGCAGAATACGGTATTTTTTTATTAATTTTATGCTTATTTAAATGTAGGATTCGCTATGGTTTTGGATTAAAATTTTTATTATTAAAGAATGAACGAATTTAATGCCTAAAACTCAATTGATATAATTTACTATCAATACAGAACAACAAATGTTTTAAAAAATGTCAGTCGAGGTTAAAAAGCTAACAAATTGAAGGAGATATATTATAAAACAAATTTATAAACTCATTATGAAATATAAATTTGGTTCTAGTTGAATGTGTAATGCATATTTAATAATAACATAGGGTGTTTAAACTTAATGTAATAATTTCCAATAGAGAAGATAGCAAAATTCAAAGTTTTAAAGCAATTAAAAATGTTTAAGCAAAAAAAATTAATAATAAAATATTTATAATATCAGATATGTAAGCTATAATAAAAAAATACAAATAAAATAAGGAAAACATGTGCATTACGACTGTAAATGATTTTTTGAGTTTAAAATAAAAAGCATTAAATGAGGTTGATTTAGTTTATTTATATTGTGTAATGAACGCTTGCCTAAAAGATAAAAATATTTTTTATATAATATTGCTAAACATACCTTTATACTGCAAAATATTTTTTTGTGTATGAAGAATATCTTCTGCAAGAAGATTCCATGTCTTCTCCCAAACTACTCCAGGCCTTGAAAGACAATTTGAAAATAGTAAAGTCACAAAAAGACTCCGTAAATAATGTGCTGAACCCCATAATGATGCTTCCGTTATGCCATCTATATATTCCTTATCATCATCCAGTAAACCTAATGCATAACATGTCTCTTTGAATGAAGGATATAAAACCCCATTCACAGTCTTTATATCATCATAATATGTTGCACCTTTTACTGTGTTTAGCAAAATTCTCAAGTAATATAATTCTCCACTCCCTGGAGGAACACAAAATATTCTTCTAACGCTTAACCGTTACTTTCTTGGACACCATTTTTTCTTCTTTGTAACTCCATCACTTTCAAGTTGCTCCTTCCATACATACTTTGATGAAAATTGAGCATATGTAAGTTCTCTAGCCTCAAGGTAATCCTTGTTAGCCTGGATCCATTGCAAGAACATCGATTGGTTATTTGTACACTTGTTCAAAACTGAGTCAATTGGATCATCATCTTCAAATACAATTGTCTGCTCTTCTGGAAGATGAAAACTTAACCTCTCCACACCTGGTTCCCTATAATTAATTCCAAAACCAAAGATTCTCCAAGCTGCCTCACATGGAGAAACATACCTACAATCATAATACATTTTGATTTCATCAAGGGCTTCATGTTCTTCTGTATTCTATTTATTCTGATAAAAAGCAGCGGTGATCCGATCATGACCTTTGTTTATATATTTGAACAAATACTTTATTGACCTTGATTGATTGCACCATTCAACATTAATATGAGCCTGATACATCAGCAATAGTTGTGGATTATAAGGAACAACAAACCTATTATCAAGTACAACTCCATTCTTTTCCACAGTTCTACCATCATCTCTTCGTCTATATAGGGGATAACCTTCACCATCTACAGTGGTTTGATCATTGAATCTTTTTGGAAAGTGCTTTGAACACTTGCCATCTTTCATACATGGAGATTTTTTGTTAGAAACACCGCATGGCCCATGTATCATGAAGTTTTTCACAACTTCATATATCTTTGGATTTCTTTCTTGATCCGGTATTTCCGCTGTAATTATTTTGTCGATATCATCACCAGTAGGATACTTGTCTTCTGGATGCAAGAACAGTAGAATATGAGCGTGAGACAAGCCACGTTTTTGGAATTCAAATGTATACAAAACTGCAAAATATGAAAATAATCAAAATAGATATAGATGAAATAATTAAATTATAAAATTTTAATTAAATTGAGCATACCTGCTTTTATCCTTCCAAAAACTTGTCCGTGTTTCAATTCTGTAACTAACTGATCAAGTTTTATTTTGAAGACTCTACAAATTATGTCAGCTCTATCTTCGGGTCTAATGCCTTCTTTGATTAGCAAACCTCTGTATCTCTAGCCACTTCGAATTGCATGTGAATGTAATAAAAAGGTCAGGGTATCCAACCCACCTACAAATCGCCATAACATCTTGATAATTTTAGATCATGTATCGTGTACCACCAACATATGAAGAAGGCAATATAATTCGCTTCCCTTATGATGATGGATCGGTTTCTCCTTTTAACAAAGCTTCAGTTAAACCTTTGTGCATATCTGCTTTTACATTCTTTTGATTAGTATGAATAAAAAACAACCTATCTCCCTCAATCATAATGTATGAATCGACCAAAAATTGTTGAAATAATTTTCTTGAATGTAAAAGTGTCTTTGATTCATTTTTCCTTTCTTGTATCCTAAATACAAAAAATTGTCTCATGCTTACTCTTCCCCTTTTTCCTTTTGATTTTTCACTAAGAAGAATATCATGTCTAAATCCATCTTCACCATATGGGAAAAGCAACGGGCCGGTACTGCATTGGAAGGTAAGAAGGGTACAACTCACTTATTCGTTTTAATAAACCATTCTGAGTCTCCACTATGATATCCCTATCATTATTTGAGTCTCCAATGTCACCAACAATTAAACCAGCAACTTCAGGTGCAGTAGGGAGATTATACCTTCGTCCATCACAATTCCTTCTTCCAATAAACCTCAATTTAACATCTTTGAATTCTCTTGAATCAAACCTATCCCTAGCCATCCTGAATGATTAAGCCACAACATTGTTGTCATCAAGCATCTTTTTTAAATCTGCTACAATCGATGATTAAAATGTTTTTGAATTATTTGCTGAACTGTTTAATAAATTAACAAACGGAAAAGTCAGTTAGTAATATATAATAAGAAATAAATTTTGAAGATTACATAGAAAAAAAAATAATACAAACCTGAGGGCACCAATTCTATTTGTAATTTCATTCTCTGTATCATATATGTATAGTTGAGCAAACTTTGGAGTGGATCCTATATTTAGTATCAAACTTCCAATTTTGTGACAATTTTGGCCATGTAATCTAAACACTGCTGGACCCTTTCCATTGTTAAGTGATGAATCAATCTTTCCACCCATTGATGTGAAAGAAAACATCATATTGTATGCATGAATGTTGTCAATGAAATGGCTGCTTCTATGATTAGAACCATTAAGTAGATCTTTCAGAATCTGCGATGGTTCTTTTAGTAAAGGCAGTTGGACTTTCCCTTCAGCACAACACATTGAGAATTCTGGATTTTTGCTTTTTTGATTCTTGTTTATTCTTTCTTGATACCACATCAACGCATTACATGATAAACATTCCCAGTTTGGGTCACCGATGTCCCAGTAATCTGAATTTAATACATTTAGGTGGAAATATCATCATTAAAGTACAGTTGTCATATAAAATTAAAAATACTGGAACAAACCAAATGATAATCATGATTAAGAATTTACCATCATTAGCATAATGAACATCAACATCCATTTCACCTAAAACAAAAAATTAAGAAATGTATTATAAGAACAATTATCGTATAAAAAGAATATTGGACAAAAAATGGGATCAAATACTATTTACTGTTTATACATAAGGTCTTAAAACTAACTATACATACTAATGCTTAATATGTTTCTTAGATGTGCATGGTGTTTATTAGTATAATAAGGTAACATCATACCATTATCTGGGGGATCAATAGAAAATTCTGAAGGTTGAAATGTGTTGGCATCGAGTATTTGTTCATTCATAGATGTGTTAACATGATCTGCAATATTTACCGATCCTGGTTGAGATGCTTTACTCTTCCTATTCTGAGTAACATTATGTCTATTGGTAGGTAGAGTATATTGTTGATAGAACCTTGATGTTTGCATCGATTCAGTAGAACACGATTCAGGATGATTGACATCTACTTCATTAAGGTTGTACTTAAATCTGTACAAATTGCATAAAAAACTAAATTTATATTTATGAAAAATAATCATAATTTAGGACACCAACTAAGCAAAATAGTAGACATTTTTTACCGTTTGAAATGTCGGACATTGGCAATCTTGACTTGTTATGTATACTATTAAGCATATCTCTTCCAGTGATAGTATTAGATGATTTGATCAATAAAGTAGAAATAGTAGAAAGGTTCATTGGATAGGTACCTATAATATAATAACATATACACGAACATATATAAATCTGACATCCCATATTTTTTGAATTATTATAACGCATTCAATTCAATAACGGAAAGAAAATTAAAATGAACACTGAATACCAGTAGCCGAAAGATGAACACAATTTTCTCTGCTAACCGGAGTGTTTTCCTTTCCTTGAATAAGTTCGTGTCATGATAAAAAAAATTAGATTTCATTAAATTAATTTTAATTTAAAAGCACATATGTAAAGAAATCGAATATATAAATACCATCATTAGGTACTGGATGAACCCAATTTTGACCAACAGCAACTTCATCGAAAGATGAATTGAGATTTGTACAAACTACATAAAAAATAAATATTATATTTGTAATATTCCGAACCCTAATAAGATCCGTATATGTAAGTTATGTGTTTAATAAATAAAATTTCATGATCTGACTTTGTACTATGTGATTGTGTATTTTATTAAACAATTAGGTCAAATAAAAAATTTTCGCCAAGCAGCTGTGTCGTGCTTAATCGGACAAAATGATTTGTCGTGCTTTCGACGAATTCACCGAGAAGCGTCTAGACAAATTATTTTTGTAAGCTGCTGTGTCGTACTTGGTAATGACGAAGTGCTTTGTCGTGCTTCGGAGTTAATATAATATTATATTAACTGACAAAAATCTAAAATAAGTTAATTAGGGTTAGAACAATAAACTGAAACAAAAACTCTAATTTGAAAACCTAATTGATAATATTTATCCGAATTGTCTAATCGAAACCCTAATTATTGTATAAGAATCTTAATTGATATAATTAGATTCTAAATAATGAATCATAATATTAATTATGAATTATTAAGATTAAACTAAACCCTAAACGAAAGATTAAAACCCTAATTGTAGGATTGAAAACCCTAAACCCTAATTTGAAACCCTACAATCCTAATTTGGTTTAATAACACTAAATTATGAATTGATAAACCTTAATTATGATATATAACCCTAATTAAGATATTACTAAACTTAAATTAACATCATAAACATGATTAGCAAAAATTTAATTTAATTAGTAAGTAAATAAATGAAAAATAAATTCTAGCCAATGAAAATTAAGCTAGGAGTGTGCAAACTTGTGCTTGACACACTCCAGCACAAGTAGGTGAATTAGGCCAGATCATAAGTAGCACAAGTTAAGTGGTTAGATATTTTTGGAGGCAAGATTTGGAAAGTAACCCTAGGAAACCCTAAATTGGAGTTGCTATAAATAGAATGAGATGCTGGTCAGCTAAGCCACAAAATTTACAAAGCTTATACACTTAGAATCATACCATAACAAGCCCAAGCAACAACAAGTTCAGAATCAAAAGCCAGGAATCAAAATTTAAAGAAAAAGGTGCATAAACCCTAATTTGTTGCTAGATCTTTAAGTTGAAATTTGATGTTATGTTTTAGTGTTTAGGAATACTTATTAATATGTAATTAAGTGATCTGGGCGGTTAAAACACGTTTACATAACATCTAGATATGAAAATCAAGCTAAAATAGCAAACTGTTCTTGGCAGTCAAGAACAGTCTGACAAGCTACTTTGTCAGAGCTTTTGATCGGCTTAAAATGTTTGTTTGATGTGTTTTAAAGCATGAATCAGTAGTATGCCATGTTAGCTTTAAGATCCAATTGGTAGAAGTCCAAAATTATCTCACAGTAGGAAGATATGGCTGGTCAAAACCCATTGACCGACCATGATAGACTGTTTCTGGGTAACCCAGAAACATGAAGAACACTCTGACAGTGTCTGACAAGACTTTTGATCAACCCAGATCAGGCCTAGATGATATTTAATATGTTGTTTCTTGTTTTAAACATGTTATTTGGTATGTAACTACAATCTTGAATCATCAAAACACATTTAGCAAACACAGAATCAAAGTTATTAATGGTCAAATCACGTTGACCGTTATGACTGACTGAGTTTCTGGGTTACCCAAAAACTCAAGAACAGTTTGAACCCGGTGGTTTGACTATCAAATTTAAAGCATGATATGATATAATTTGAAGTGAAATTTAACATGTCGTTGTACACTGCAATGTGGGCTATAATAACAAACAAAAATCAAACACAAACAAGGAACGAGCTGAGATTAATTTGAGGTTAAAAGTCCCAACTGGACATTGACCAACTGTTCTTCATTGAAGAACACCTTTAGCGACGAAATGCATGTGAAAACCCAGAAAACTAAAACCTTATGCAGACTGTCGCTATAGGTCTTTTGCGACGGTTTTCAATAAAAATTAATTAAATAAATTATAAAATAATAAATAAATATTAAATAATTATAAATAATTACTAATTATATTCAAAAATTCATTTTTAATTATAAAAATTTATTTTTAATATTTTTATATATTTTTGAATTATTATTTAATTTAATTAAATAATAATAATAATTATAATAAATCATTTAATAATAAATTAATTATTTAAAAATGATATTAAATCATTTAATAATTATATTAATTATTTAAAAATGATATTAAGGTAAATAAAATTATTATATATAATAATTAAATAAAATATTAAATATTTAAATATTATTAATGATAAATAAATCATTTAAATAATATATTAAGTATTTAAAAATTTCTTTAAATGATAATTAAATCATTTAAATATTAAATTAAGTTTTGAAAATTATTATAAGTAATAATTAAATTATTATAATGATAAAATAAATTCTAAAAATATTATTAATGATAAAATAAATCATTTAAATAATATTCTATCTTTTTAAAAATATTATAAATGATAAATAAATCATTTAAATAATATTTTAGGCATCTAAAAATATTCTAAATGACAAATAAATTATTTAAATAACATATTAAATGTTTTAAAAATATTCTAAATGATAATTAAATCATTTAAAAATATTCCTAAGCTTGTAAAATTATTTAAAAATAATACCAAGCTTCTAAAAATGTTATAAATAATAAATAAATTATTTATACTAATAATTAAGCTTCCAAATGAAATTTTATCGAATAACCTATGTGTTTAAGTGATTAAGGACGCGACCGAGACACCGAATCAACGTCGAACCTTAATGAAACTTGCCTAGATTAGCGTAATACATGTTTATATACGTGCTAACGCTTATTATTGGTATACGTAGACTACGTACGTTGACCAACTGTCTTAAATTTTTAACGAAACTACGCTAAGGCAAGTCTCCGAACCTTGTTACCTTTAAGCAATTCTTTTATGTCTTGCTATCAATTGTTATAAAGTTATTGCTATTTGTTCAACATAACTTAAGAAATGAATCAATTATTGACTGTTTGAGCTTAAAATTATTGTGTCAAACCAAATTATTTTGGTACACATCTATACTGAGTAAAAGGGACACCGTGGATAGAAGGTGGTCCGACAAACCTTCGAATAAGGTTTAATTTGGCAATTAAATGAATTGACCAAAATTGGCAATTAACTTAAATTGACAAAAAATGTGGCAGGATGATATGCATACTCCTAGGATATTAGTGAGGCTGATCACCTACCAGATATCCGAACTCAAAGAGGTTCTAAGTCATTGAAGACTGGCAGAACAAATTGAAATATATGGTTCCGGTACAGAACCCTCAGTATCAATTATATATCACCTGACATCTTTCAAATCAAACACACTGTGTTTACATTTTCAAATGAACTTGCTGAGCATTTGTAGCTCATTCTTGCGCATATCTTTTTTTGCAGCTTTAAATGATATCTCTAGCACTTCTGGGACAGATAAAGGAAAATGGCATGCTTACTAGTTTTATTAACTGCTTTTGAATAATCTAAGTCTTTTAAAGGCTTTTGTTGTAATAACTTAGTACTGAGAACAATGTAATCGAACCAAATGATATATAATATATTATGATCCTTTATTTCGTCGATTACGGTGTACTCTGATATTTATTTTATTTAGCATAGTTGTACTAAGTTAGATATAGTATTTATACGAACTATACATCTGAATGAGGGTATTTAAATGATGTTGAAAGTCCTATAAGCTCTGAGGTTACACTTAATGAGCACCGGTAAGGTGCCATCTTTACCGGAATGCGCCCCTCAGTTCTATGGATAATCTTATCATTAATATTGTGAATGTCAGATAGATAGGGAATATAAATATGAAAGAGGTATTCATTAGATATGAATCTATACATCCAAGTGAGGGTATCCAAACACAAACAACGTTCTGGCCGGAACTAGTACCTGTTATGGGATACTGTGAACCTTGGATAGATAGAAGTCATATTTTATTGAATATTTATAGTTGTATAGTTTCACGTGAGCACCAAATCTGCTACAGGGGAGTGTAGAGATTTGGGGGCATCACAGGTTGGTATCAGAGCTATAGATTATAGCTCTAAGGTAGTTAGGAAATACCTTAGGATATAGTCTTTGAGTCCGTAAAATACTTAATCATACATAAAATACTCGTAAAAGCTTTATCTTATGTGTAAATTTATCTCCCCATAATACTAAACAAATTAAAATTCTTTTATAGGATGGCATGAGTAGATCAACACATGGTAGGGTGGCTATCAGACAGTGAGCCCGATGAGGTGCCTGATTATGAGCCGGCTACCCCTGAGCTAGATTTAGAAGAGGAGGATCCAGAGGAGGAAGAACTCCTACATGACAAAGAAATATTAGAGGCTGAGGATGCTAATTACCCTATAGATGGACAGCTAATAGATCCAGAACCCGATGAAGTCATTGGAGCAGGGCAGATGATGCGTGTCGACATACACGAAGAGATAGTTATTGGATTAGTTCAGCAGTCAACGGAAGAATTAGAGGCTGCTAACTCTCGAACAGGTATAGCTGCAGGTTTACTGGAAAGTGAGAGAGATACGACTCGTCGTCTGAGGACACTTCTTCAGACCACCCATAAAGAGAAACAGGATGTACAAATGCAGGTGTACAGAGCTGACAAGAAGTATAGGACTGCATTTGAGGGCCTAGAACGAAGGGTGTTTAGGTATCCTGTGGAGGAGGAGAAGGATGATTATATGATCGATAGAGCGGTGGTTGGTCATATGATACGGGATGCTTATAAGGGAGTACGTGATTGATTAGATTAGTATAATACTTAGTTTACGTTTCGTAGTTTGTAATATACAAATTTTGAGGTTGTAAAATAGTGAGTTCTTTGTACTAACTAGTGGTAGTATAAACCACTAGTCGAATATGTACTCGTTTTGCATGTTATATACAAATTGCGTTTGTACAATTAAAGTGTTAGTTCTATGTGTAACATATTCTTGTATTCATACATGTTTTTCTTTATTTTAGAGTCATGGCATCAGGAAGGAGAACCCAAACTAGAAATGAGCCTACCGAAACAAACCCCACACAACAATTGGTAGATATACTCTTAGGAGTTTTACAAAATCATCCACCACATCAACCTACCACAGTTAATCCACAAAGTACTATGTTTAAGGACTTTAAACTGGTAGGACCGCCTGAATTTAAGGGAACCGCAGAACCTATTGAGGCACAAACTTGGGTTACCAAAATAGAGAAGGTTTTTGTGGTAACTAATGTCGGCGAAGATCAAAAGACGGTCTTTGCCACTTTTTTCCTCAAAGGTGAGGCGAACCATTGGTGGGAAAATACTAAAATTCGTGTGAGTGAGGGTATAATTCCTTGAACTAGATTTAAGGAACTATTTTTCGAAAAGTACTTTCCCCAATCGATGCAGGATCGTATGGAAGTACGATTCCTAGAATTGAAATAAGGGGAGCTTACTATATCCCAGTATACGGCTAAGTTCACTGAATTAGCTAGGTTTGCCCCACATCAGGTCAATACGGAGGTAAGGAAGACCAGGAGATACGAAGACGGATTGAAACCCCAAATTCGTAGTAAGTTGTCAGTGTTCCAAGTGAGAACTTTTCCTAAAATTCTCGAGAAAGCTATCATAGCTGAAAATGAGAATGAAGCTTTGATAAAATTTCATAAAGAGAAAAGGAGTTTAAATGAAGGAGGAAAGTTTAAAGGAGAAGTTAGTACAGGGGGTACTAATAATAACAAGAGGAAGTGGGATGCCACTGTTCCTACAAACTTTGTGAGGAGGGGTAACAATTACAACAATAACAACAACAACAACAGAAACCAGAACAGTAATAATAAGGTGGTACGTTGTGTTATATGTGGAAAGAATCACGCGGGAGTATGTCGCCACAGAGTGATTACTTGTTACCATTGTGGACAAGAGGGACATTTTCCCCCTAATTATCCCAAAAAGAGTAATGATAATACTCGTCAGGGTAACCCGAATGTTACTTGTTACACATGTGGTGCAACTGGGCATGTGTCTAGAAATTGCCCGAGGAATAGAAACCAACCTGGGGGAGGAAACCAAGTCCCAAACAATAACACCAAACCGATAGTAGCAGGAGCTGGAGGTCCAGGTCGTCCAACAGCTAGGACATTTAATATGACGATGAGGGATGTTGTTGCTGCACCGGACGTGGTAACAGGTATCATCCCTATCGACAATTTAAATGCATATGTGTTATTCGACTCTGGTGCTACTTGTTCTTTCGTGTCTAATAACTTTGCTAAAAACTTAAAATTGCAATGCGAAGATTTAGACATACCTTTTAATGTGGAAATCGCAAACAATGAGATAATTCCCGTCAAAACCATATATAAGAATTGTGCCGTAGAGAGTAAGGGACACAAGTTTCTTGTGAACCTCATTCCTATACAACTAGGGGAATTTGATATAATCTTAGGAATGGATTGGCTGGTAAATTATAATGCAATAATTGACTGCCAGCGGAAGCGGGTAAATCTAGTGACTGCTTCAGAGTCAAAAGTAGTATTCAACGGTGGTTGTTCACCTTAACGATCTCACTATCTGACAGTAATGCAAGCAGAGAGATTGCTTAGGAAGGGTTGCACAGGTTATTTGGCATATGTAGTAGATACTCGAAAAGGAGTAAAACTAGATCAAATACCTGTAGTTAGAGAATTTACGGATGTGTTTCCAGATGATTTACCAAGTCTACCTCCGGATAGAGAGATCGAATTTGTTATTGATCTTGCGCCGGGTAAGACGCCAGTTTCCAAAGCACCGTACAGAATGGCACCTGTAGAGTTGAAGGAGTTACTTGTGCAGCTACAAGAACTCTTAGACAAAAAGTACATACAACCCAGTGTTTCACCTTGGGGAGCACCAGTATTGTTTGTAAAGAAAAAGGATGGTACGTTAAGGTTATGCATCGACTATAGAGAATTAAATAAGTTAACTATAAAGAACAAATATCCTTTACCACGAATTGATGATTTGTTTGACCAGTTGAAAGGGGCCGAACACTTTTCGAAGATCGACCTACGTTCAGGTTACCATCAATTAAAGGTAAGAAAAGAAGATGTGTCGAAGACAGCATTTAGGACACGCTACGGACATTATGAGTTTCTTGTAATGTCTTTTGGATTAACAAACGCGCCGGCAACATTCATGGACTTAATGAACCGAGTCTTTAAACCATGCTTGGACAAATATATCGTAGTGTTCATCGACGATATTTTAGTATACTCGAGAATAAAAGAGGAGCATGTTGAACACTTAAGGAGCGTATTGGAGATATTACGCAAGGAACAACTTTATGCAAAGTTTTCCAAATGTGAATTCTGGTTGGAATGAGTCCAATTCTTGGGTCATGTGATTGACAAGAATGGAATAGCGGTAGATCCAATAAAGATAGAAGCGGTTGTGAATTGGGAACAACCAACAACTCCAACATAAGTAAGAAGTTTTCTCGGTTTAGCAGGGTATTATCGGCGTTTTATACAAGATTTTTCAAAGATAGCAACCCCGCTAACCAATTTGACTCAAAAGACGGTAAAGTACGTCTGGACAGACAAATGTGAAGAAAGCTTCCAAGAGTTGAAGAAGCGGTTAAGCATGGCACCAGTATTATCTTTACCAGATGATACAGGAGGCCTTGTAGTTTATAGTGATGCGTCACATAAGGGATTAGGGTGTGTGTTAATGCAACATAGAAAAGTAATTGCATATGCATCAAGACAACTCAAAGATTATGAGAAGAGGTATCCTACGCATGATCTTGAGTTAGCCGCGGTAGTATTTACCTTGAAAATTTGGAGGCATTATTTGTACGGGGAGAAATGTGAAATATATACAGATCATAAGAGTCTGAAATATATTTTCACACAAAAGGAGTTAAACATGAGGCAGAGGAGATGGCTAGAGTTGATAAAAGATTTCGACTGTGAAATTTTATATCATCCCGAAAAAGCCAACGTCGTAGCAGACGCATTGAGTCAGAAGAACCAAGAGAAGTTAAATGTCATGACCAATAACGAAATATTGATAAAAGAGTTTGACAAGCTTGAGATCAAGGTGGGAGTTTCAGATAACCCTACCGAGAAGTTATTTGTCATGGAGGGTAGTTCGACTTTATTGGATAGAATCAAAGAACTACAGGAGACTGATGCAGAATGTCAGAAGTATAAGGCAGAAATGACTCATAAAAAGAATGTTAAGTTTAGAGTGGATAAGGATGGAGTACTAAGATACGAAAATAGAATCTGGGTACCTTCAGTACAAGAACTAAAAGACGAAATATTGAATGACGCCCACAGTTCTAAATTCGCTGTACATCCAGGGAGTACAAAAATGTATAAAGACTTGAGCCAACATTTTTGGTGGTCTAACATGAAAAGAGAGATAGCAGAGTGGGTAAGTAAATGTTTAACATGTCAAAGGGTTAAAGCTGAACATCAAAAGTCGAGTGGATTATTACAACCCTTAGAAATTCCTGAGTGGAAATGGGAGCATATTACCATGGATTTCGTAGTTGGTCTGCCAAATACACAGAAAGGTCACAAAATGCCGTTTGGATAATTGTAGATCGTCTTACCAAATCAGCTCATTTTCTACCCATCAAAATCAACTTCAGTCTTGACCAGTTAGCCAAACTATACATTAATGAAATCATTTCTACACATGGAATCCCTGTTTCTATAGTATCAGACCGAGATCCACGATTTACTTCGAAATTTTGGACAAGTCTCCAGAAAAATTTAGGAACTCAGTTGAGACTAAGTACAACATACCATCCACAAACTGACGGTCAGAGTGAGAGAACCATCCAGACATTGGAAGATATGTTGCGCTCTTGCATCATGGATTTCAAGGGAAGTTGGGAAGATCAATTACCTTTGGTAGAATTTGCCTACAACAATAGTTACCATGCCAGCATAGGAATGCCACCATTTGAAGCCCTATATAGAAGAAAATGTAGAACACCTCTATGTTGGGATGAGGTCGGAGAGCGACAAATGTTAGGACCTGAAATAGTGCAACAAACCGCGGAGGTAATCCGAATTATACGAGGAAGATTACAAGCATCACAGGATCGACAAAAGAAATATGCTGATCAACATAGAAAGTTACAAGATTTCGAAGTCGGTAGTCACGTATTCTTAAAAGTATCTCCGTGGAAAGGCAAAATACGATTTGGGAAGAAAGGGAAATTAAGTCCAAGATTCATTGGACCATTTCAGATACTGAGAAGGATACGTGAGGTAGCCTATGAGGTAGCCCTACCTCCCGAGCTAGAACATATTCATAATGTATTTCATGTGTCCGTGTTGCGACCGTACAAACTCGATTATAAACACGTTATCGACTACGAACCCATCTAGATCGAGAAAGACTTATCTTATGAGGAAGTTCCTATCGAAATCATAGATAGGAAAGAACAACATTTGCGAAATAAAGTGATCCCTTCAGTCAAAGTTATTTGGAGGAATCAAAATATAGAGGAAGCTACGTGGGAGCTTGAGAGTAAAATGTGAGATAGTTACCCACACTTATTTGTATAACCCGTACTGTAATTTGGAGGACGAAATTTTTTATTAGTGGGGGTGAATGTAATATTCCGAACCCTAATAAGATCTGTATATGTAAGTTATGTGTTTAATAAATGAAATTTCATGATCTGACTTTGTACTATGTGATTGTGTATTTTATTAAACAATTAGGTCAAATAAAAAATTTTCGCCAAGCAGCTGTGTCGTGCTTAATCGGACAAAATGATTTGTCGTGCTTTCGGCGAATTCACCGAGAAGCGTCTCGGAAAATTATTTTTGTAAGCTGTTGTGTCGTACTTGGTAATGACGAAGTGCTTTGTCGTGCTTCGGAGTGACAAAAATATAAAATAAGTTAATTAGGGTTAGAACAATAAACTGAAACAAAAACCCTAATTGATAATATTTATCTGAATTGTCTAATCGAAACCCTAATTATTGTATAAGAATCTTAATTGATATAATTAGATTCTAAATAATGAATCATAATATTAATTATGAATTATTAAGATTAAACTAAACCCTAAACGAAAGATTAAAACCCTAATTGTAGGATTGAAAACCCTAAACCCTAATTTGAAACTCTAAAACCTTAATTTGGTTTAATAACACTAAATTATGAATTGATAAACCTTAATTATGATATATAACCCTAATTAAGATATTACTAAACTTAAATTAACATCATAAACATGATTAGCAAAAATCTAATTTAATTAGTAAGTAAATAAATGAAAAATAAATTCTAGCCAATGAAAATTAAGCTAGGAGTGTGCAAACTTGTGCTTGACACACTCCAGCACAAGTAGGTGAATTAGGCCAGATCATAAGCAGCACAAGTTAAGTGGTTAGATATTTTTGGAGGCAAGATTTGGAAAGTAACCCTAGGAAACCCTAAATTAGAGTTGCTATAAATAGAATGAGATGCTGGTCAGCTAAGCCACGGAATTTACAAAGCTTATGCACTTAGAATCATACCATAACAAGCGCCAGCAACCACAAGTTCAGAATCAAAAGCCAGGAATCAAAATTTGAAGAAAAAAGTGCATAAACCCTAATTTATTGCTAGATCTTTAAGTTAGAATTTGATGTTATGTTTTAGTGTTTAGGAATACTTATTAATATGTAATTAAGTGATCTGGGCGGTTAAAACACGTTTACATAACATCTAGATATAAAAATCAAGCCAAAATAGCAAACTGTTCTTGGCAGTCAAGAACAGTCTGACAAGCTACTTTGTCAGAGCTTTTGATCGGCTTAAAATGTTTGTTTGATGTGTTTTAAAGCATGAATCAGTAGTATGCCATGTTAGCTTTAAGATCCAATTGGTAGAAGTCCAAAATTATCTCACAGTAGGAAGATATGGCTGATCAAAACCCATTGACCGACCATGATAGACTGTTTCTGGGTAACCCAGAAACATGAAGAACACTCTGACAGTGTCTGACAAGACTTTTGATCAACCCAGATCAGGCCTAGATGATATTTAATATGTTGTTTCTTGTTTTAAACATGTTATTTGGTATGTAACTACAATCTTGAATCATCAAAATACATTTAGCAAACACAGAATCAAAGTTATTAATGGTCAAATCACGTTGACCGTTATGACTGACTGAGTTTCTGGGTTACCCAAAAACTCAAGAACAGTTTGAACCCGGTGGTTTGACCATCAAATTTAAAGCATGATATGATATAATTTGAAGTGAAATTTAACATGTCGTTGTACACTGCCATGTGGGCTATAACAACAAACAAAAATCAAACACAAACAAGGAACGAGCTCAGATTAATTTGAGGTCAAAAGTCACAACTGGACATTGACCAACTGTTCTTCATTGAAGAACACCTTTAGCGACGAAATGCATGTGAAAACCCAGAAAACTAAAACCTTATGCAGACTGTCGCTATAGGTCTTTTGCGGCGGTTTTCAATAAAAATTAATTAAATAAATTATAAAATAATAAATAAATATTGAATAATTATAAATAATTAATAATTATATTCGAAAATTTATTTTTAATTATAAAAATTTATTTTTAATATTTTTATATATTTCTGAATTATTATTTAATTTAATTAAATAATAATAATTATTATAATAAATCATTTAATAATTACATTAATTATTTAAAAATGATATTAAATCATTTAATAATTATATTAATTATTTAAAAATGATATTAAGGTAAATAAAATTATTATATATAATATTTAAATAAAATATTAAATATTTAAATTATATTAATGATAAATAAATCATTTAAATAATATATTAAGTATTTAAAAATTTCTTTAAATGATAATTAAATCATTTAAATATTAAATTAAGTTTTAAAAATTATTATAAGTAATAATTAAATTATTATAATGATAAAATAAATTCTAAAAATATTATTAATGATAAAATAAATCATTTATATAATATTCTATCTTTCTAAAAATATTATAAATGATAAATAAATCATTTAAATAATATTTTAGGCATCTAAAAATATTCTAAATGACAAATAAATTATTTAAATAACATATTAAATGTTTTAAAAATATTCTAAATGATAATTAAATCATTTAAAAATAATACCAAGCTTCTAAAAATGTTATAAATAATAAATAAATTATTTATACTAATAATTAAGCTTCCAAATGAAGTTTTATCGAATAACCTATGTGTTTAAGTGATTAAGGACGCGACCGAGACACCGAATCAACGTCGAACCTTAATGAAACTTACCTAGATTAGCGTAATACATGTTTATATACGTGTTAACGCTTATTATTGGATTACGTAGGCTACGTACGTTGACCAACTGTCTTAAATTTTTAACGAAACTACGCTAAGGTTAGTCTCCGAACCTTGTTACCTTTAAGCAATTCTTTTATGTCTTGCTATCAATTGTTATAAAGTTATTGCTATTTGTTCAGTATAACTTAAGAAATGAATCAATTATTGACTGTTTGAGCTTAAAATTATTATGTCAAACCAAATTGTTTTGGTACATATCTATACTGAGTAAAAGGGACACCGTGGATGGAAGGTGGTCCGATAAACCTTCGAATAAGGTTTAATTTGGCAATTAAATGAATTGACCAAAATTGGCAATTAACTTAAATTGACCAAAAATGTGGCAGGATGATATGCATACTCCTAGGATATTGGTGAGGCTGATCACCTACCAGATATCCGAACTCAAAGAGGTTCTAAGTCATTGAAGACTGACAGAACAAATTGAAATATATGGTTCCGGTACAGAACCCTCAGTATCAATTATACATCACCTGACATCTTTCAAATCAAACACACTGTGTTTACATTTTCAAATGAACTTGCTGAGCATTTGTAGCTCATTCTTGCGCATATCTTCTTTTGCAGCTTTAAATGATATCCCTAGCACTTCTGGGACAGATAAAGAAAAAGGGCATGCTTACTAGTTTTATTAATTGCTTTTGAATAATCTAAGTCTTTTAAAGGCTTTTATTGTAATAACTTAGTACTGAGAACAATGGAATCGAACCAAATGATATGTAATATATTATGATCCTTTATTTCATCGATTGTGGTGTACTCTGATCTTTATTTTATTTAGCATAGTTGTACTAAGTTAGATACAGTATCTATACGAACTATACATCTGAATGAGGGTATTTAAATGATGTTGAAAGTCCTATAAGCTCTGGGGTTACACTTAATGAGCACCGGTAAGGTGCCATCTTTACCGGAATGCGCCCCTCAGTTCTATGGATAATCTTATCATTAATATTGTGAATGTCAGATAGATAAGGAATATAAAGATGAAAGAGGTATTCATTAGATATGAATTTATACATCCAAGTGAGGGTATCCAAACACAGACAATGTTCTGGCCGGAACTAGTACCTGTTATGGGATACTGTGAACCTTGGATAGATAGAAGTCATATTTTATTGAATATTTATAGTTGTATAGTTTCACGTGAGCACCAGATCTGCTACAAGGGAGTGTAGAGATTTGGGGGCGTCACAATATTAGCATAAGCAATATAATTGATGGAAACATAAATACAAAGATATAATGAAATAATTACCATTTGAAATGTCACTCATATGCATTCTGGCTGTTTTGCTTGCTCTAACAGATGTTGTACTTGTGCTCATTTTGTTGGTGGATTCTAACATAAAACATGAAGCACAGTAAATATGCATAGGATATTTTGATAGTAAAGAATTAACTTTATACACTTAATTAATATATAACTAAGTAGAAAGTATACGTTGTATTTTTTTCTCTCTTTTTTCTAGCATAATCAGCCTTCTACGCATCCTTGACTGAGATTTGTGCCACTGGTTGACAGTAAATTCATGGTTTTCATTGTTTTCTGACATGTATGGCTTTTAGTTGATTTCCCAATTTTTGGAAACACGAATTCTTGCATATAGACAAACAGAAATCAGAAAATTTTTGCGATCCTGCAGTACATATTATAGCTAAAATTAACATAATTACACAAACAGTTAACTACAATCTCATTTAAATAACAAATATTCAGGAAAAAGGAATCATATTGAGTGATAGTGATTTAAACCTTTTACTAATACTAAGCAAGATACAAATAACAAACACCAATCACTTACTAGAAATTGAAAGAATAATTTTAAAGCCATAATTTTACATATACACTTCAGCAAAAGTTTCAAAAATCCTAAATTAAAAACACGCAGTTGAGATAAATTAAAGCAACCAAATTTTATTCCTGAATATAACCAAAAAAAACTAATTTGAAATAGGCAATTGAATATATATTTTTCACAACATAATTTTATACTGATACATTCCTATTTCAGGTAGCAGGAGAAGCAGAGTACACTGATGACGCACCAATGTTGCCTAACAGTTTACATGCTGCTATGATATTGAGTAGAAAACCTCATGCTCGTATCCTTTCAATAGATGATTTAGAAGCCAAGTGTTCACCTGGAGTTGCAGGAATATTTTATGCTAAAGATATACATGGAGATCTATGTTTGTTCTGAATCTCATAATGTTTTCTTTATTGTTTCATCATTTTATATATACTAAAACTGTGATTGAAGTATGCCTAGATTTTTGATGCAACTGAATTACTGCAGGCGGCATTTTTTCACAGTTTTTCTGGCATTAGGGGGCTACAAATTAGACCGAGCCTAGCTAAAAGTTGATATTCATAGGAGAATAAAAGTAGACTTGTATATATATCCGCATATACATTATGTAAACATATGCCAAATGTGAAAACGGAAACTATATCTGAGCAGCAATGCTTCCAGGTTTAAAAATGTGCTACTTCTTTTGTCAAACTGACTCACAAGAGGAACAAACAGCTCGCTATGCTAGACTTTACAACTATACATGGAAAGATATCAAACTCACATAACAATAAAACATACTACCCACCGGTTACAGAACTAAAATGTACATGGAAAAACTAAAATTGACATAATTATGTATATCATGGTAAAATCAAAATTAAAAATATAAAAACATTGTTAATGTTAGGGTTTGAGAGATAAAATGAAAGATTTAAAAATACCTGATTTTGTGCAAAATTAATCTTCAGAGCAGGTTTTGGAGTTCCTCAAGTACACAAATAATCTATCCACTTCAATTCTTAATTTGAAATTCGATCTTTGGGAGGAGTGAATGTATTAGAATGAAATTCCTCCAAGAAGTTAGTGATAAGCAATAGAATGATGGAGGTACCGACGCCAAATTACCTTTTGTTGGCTTCAAATCGTGTGAATCCCGAATAAGTTTCGGCTCCAAAGACGTAGTTTTTCTTGTCCTGGGAGGGTAAAGTCATGAATTGGTTTTGAGATTTGTTTCCAAGTACTCCTTATCCTGGAGGTCCCTCTCGGTAATAGTATTTGTGAAGCTTTTACTTTCGAAAGTGGGTTTCAATTTTTTAGATAATTAATTTTTTGTTGTTCAATTTTTATTTTTATTTTTTAAATTTCATTTAAAAATTATTTTAAATATACTAAAATTTAATTTTTTATATTTTATTTTAAAATTATTTACCCATCAAATGATTTGTAAAACATAGTATTTGTTATCTTAGAGAAAATATTCCTTCTAACTTATCAGGAAAAACAATTATATCTGTTTGATGATTAAAATCTTAAATGATGTAATTTCATAGATATTGAACGTATGGAAGAATATATGAAAAATACAAAAAATAAAAAATTAGCAAAACATCCACATAATTTAAGAGAATAAAATGTCATACTTGAGCCTTAAACCGTACAACAGCCATCACACAGTCATTGTATTTTTTGATATTCAGTAGAGGAAACAAAAAGTGCCTTCGAGCATATAGTTGCATATATTTCAAAAAGAAAAAAAAAACTCTGTATTAAATTTAAGATGAAATATAAAATACTTCACAAACAAAGAACATACAAACTTTGCATGGTTAGTTATGGAGATACCCACTTATCTACTAAAAATTATGGAGATATTCAGTGTGACATTTTTGTATATTGATTCTCAATTATTGGATCGCAACCATTCAGAACAACTTTACATTTATATTTAGTAACCACAAAACATAGCTTTACCATGAGGTTTTAGCATTAAGCTTATACAGGTCAGTTTTTCTAAGAACATAAAATTACCCTTTTCTATCTGGTGTTTGTCCTTTAGCTCCTTTTAACATAATGAAGCAGAGTGGCAAAATATTTTCATCACTAAAAAATGATGTAATTTTTTATTTTTTTTAAAAATTATTAAACTGAAATCAAAACACAAACCTCATAAATGCAGTCACCAATGAACGCCGGGGAGCTCTTGTCAGCTTACCGTATCCTTCTTTATTCATTCTATTTTAGTTCTTGTCATAGTGGTAAGAAATTTTGTTTACTTTGATTTTTATTGCATGAAATGGAAATCATCCTTTGTCATTCCTTTTTAAATAGTCACATCTCTTCTCTTTGGCTGTACAATTGTTAACATTCCGAAATTAGGGAAGGAGGCTAACTTAATTTGTTTGTATTTTTTTTTTATTTTTTTTCTTGTTTCCATTTTCTTAGAACTATGGGTGATTGACATACTTCCCTGATTGACATACTAATAGCATTTGAGAAGGGATATGTTATGTTGAAAGATAAGTAGCATCCAATTAATTAAGCTCAAGAAACTGGTCTGTTGATCATTTTGATGTGATGGACAAGTATCCTAGAGAGTCAGAAATCATCAACTGCAAACCACAGTATTAAATGAAGTTGTCTCAATTTATTTTGTTATGCAAAGAGAGATCATCGTATAGAATAAGTGCAATGTTAATAACAGGGATATGTGTGGTAATAATTTTCATGTTTTAAGGAAAATACGGAAAAGTTTATTATGCGGAACAGGCTAAGAAAGCTAATGAAAAAGTTGATGTGTAATTCAGTAACATACACTCGTAATAACAATATTAAAATCCACTTACTGCAACTTACAGATAAACAGTATGGTCAAATACTAAGACCATCTCGGAGCAACAAACTACTATGACTACCATGTCCAGAAATCTTAATGTTACAACATTAACTCTTAAAGCATTACTGAAGCAGTAGGAAGGGTTGTGGAGCTAAAACAAATTTCAAGTAAGTTGAAAAAGCATGGACTCAATAATTATACATTAACAATGACATCTACTTCGAAAGCAGTAATATAATGGTGTTATGAGCAATAGATTAATCCTTATGCTGGCCAAGGAGTGAGGAAGAGGGATACATATTGGTTCCCATGTCGAGCCTATGACCAGTGTCATTTCCAATAGCTAGCTGGTCACCCGTGATCATATTAATATTGACACCGAGGTTGAGGACACGACGAATGGTTTTTGAACTATCATGCATTAGAGGATCAAAAAGAGGCAAAAGCTCCACAAATACTCATGGCCCTCCTTCACTCTCCTTAGTCTTATGCAGTACTGTCTGCAATCAATACGAAAGAATACCACCAAGGTCAAGTCAGGTTCAGTTATATAATATGTGGCCCAATTTCGTTGATTAATTAACCAATTAAAGTTAATTACATTATAATTAAACTAACTGTTATGCAATAAAAGTATAGTTTTAGTAAACTAAATAAATGAAACTTCGACAAAGTATGATGAAATATCTAAATACTTGACTTCAAATTTAATGCCAATATCATTTACAAAAATGCATGTTATATGCAAACTCACACGAATTTATCCAAGCAGAAAAGCACTAAAATCCAGTTCAAGGTTGACTTGCTTAATAAATGAATGAGTTCAAGCTGAACAATGGCCATAAACAACTATGATGTTTTTCCAGATTTGGCTCAGGTCAAGGATCCATAAGCTGGCAATTCTATTGTTTACTTTCTTAGATGACGCTATTAGAGTAATGATTCTTATTATTATACTCTTACGATATATGACCAAATGCAGTTATTGTCATTAGCGGGCAACATAAATATAGGATTAGCAGTTCAAAAAAATTCTTACTTATATTTGTTTGGACAGATCCAGGAACTTGAGGCTGAAGGCCTTAGAATCTGCTGTCCTGTTGAAGTTCAAGTCTCTCAAACACGTACCCATATGGAAGGATGAAAGGCTGGAAAGCATAAGAGGTACAACTGAGCTTAAAGTGTACAGGATAAGTAAATAATCCAAGTATGAAGGTATACTTATCTACAGAAATTTTGGATGACTTATCTGGACGCTGAGCAGTGTAATCATTAATCAATCTCGACTTCAAATTTAATGTCAATATCATTTATAAAAATGCATGTTATATGCATACTAACACGAATTTATCCAAGCAGAAAAGCACTAAAATCCAGTTAAAGGTTGATTTGCTTAATAAATGAATGAGTTCAAGATGAACAATGGCCATGAACAACTATGATGTTTTTCCAGATTTGGCTCAGGTCAAGGATCCATAAGCTGGCAATTATATTGTTTACCTTCAGCCTCAAGAACTGTTTGCAATCAATACGAAAGAATACCACCAAGGTCAATTCAGGTTCAGTTATATAATATGTGGCCCAGTTTCGTTGATCAATTAACCAATTAAAGTTAATTACATTATAAGTAAACTAACTGTTGCGCAATAAAGTATAGTTTTAGTAAACTAAATAAATGTAACTTCGACAAAGCATGATGAAATATCTAAATACTTGACTTCAAATTTAATGCCAATATCATTTACAAAAATGCATGTTATATGCATACTCACACAAATTTATCCAAGCAGAAAAACACTAAAATCCAGTTCAAGGTTGACTTGCTTAATAAATGAATGAGTTCAAGCTGAACAATGGCCATAAACAACTATGATGTTTTTCCAGATTTGGCTCGGGTCAAGGATCCATAAGCTGGTAATTCTATTGTTTATTTTCTTAGATGACGCTATTGGAGTAATGATTCTTATTATTTTACTCTTACAATATATAACCAAATGCAGTTATTGTCATTAGCGGGCAGCACAAATATAGGATTAACAGTTCAAAAAAATTCTTACTTATATTTGTTTGGACAGATCCAGGAACTTGAGACATGCTGTCATGTTAAAGTTAAAGTGTCTCAAACACGTACCCATATGGAAGGATGAAAGGCTGGAAAGCATAAGAGGTACAAATGCATCAAGGCGTTGTTCTTCTTCAAAGGTATATCTTTTATCCTTCCCCAATTAATAATATTGCATAAGGTGATTCCTGTGGAATTGCAGAAAATTTTAAATTACGTTTATGTCATACTTCCGCTATTTTACAATATGATTGTATACGCTTTGATATTGTTTCTGCAAACCAACAATTTTCTTTCATACTCGTAATGGATATTATTTTCTTTCATACTCCTCCATTTATGGTAAGAAATTATTATTCGTTTCCATAACATTATTATTAAATGGTGAAAATTCCTAAAATTAGTAGAATATCCTTAATAGCTTGTGCTTCATCTACTATTTTTTCACCTGAATCTTTTTATTGCGTTTTACACATTATAGTTGAATTGTGAACCTTATTTATTCTATTCTTGAACTCTAATTGAATTTCTAGATATCATGTTAACAATTTGGACATTCTTGGACTCTAAATAAATTAAAATTACAAATCTCTAATGTTTATTCTTGATCTTATTGTTCTTATTATTTCTATTCATCCTTTATATCATTGTCATAATCCTCAGACTTAAATTGTGGTAAAAGTTCTCTTTGGTCTGTAGTGCAAAGATGAACTGGTGATTGGCATGATTATGACCATGAACTGTGTATTGGTATATTCATGACCTTTGGTATTAAAGACAAAGTATTGTGGTGAAAGTTCTCTTTGGCCCGTAGTGCAAAGATGGACTGGTGTTTGGTATGATCATGATCATTAGTGTTATAAATGAATATCTTTGGCCCGTAGTGCAAAGATAAACTGTTGATTTGGATGATCATAAACAGGAATTGTTGATTGGTATTACAAGGATAAATTAATAATAGTGAATTTTTGTTAAATAGGAGAAAATAGTAGACACTATGTTCTATTTGACTCTTCTAATGAATTATTAGTTCCGCTGCAGTTATCGTTGAAAATTTATTTTCGATAAATCTCTGATTTATTATTGTTGAAGGCTAAAGATAATATATTCTTCATTATCTTAGTTATGATATTCTTTATTGGGCTAATTGAGCTCACCCTTTTCAGTTTCATTCTATTATTTTTCTCAGAAAATGAGAGTGTAGCTGGGATTAGTTGGGGAATGGAGTGATGGTCCGAAACCATAGAAGTATCTCAATACGTTATAAAATAGTGTAACAATAATTGTCTTGAGAACTTAAGTTATATTTGTATTGGAACTCACAGTATGTGTATTGTCATATTTTACACGATAGTATAATAGTTGTAAATAGGAAAATTTGTTCGATTTTGTAGTATGTATTTTGGCGACTCAAAATGGGTTGTGTGGACCTATTTTAGGGGCGTCACAGTTGGTATCAGAGCTTAGAGATATGATCTCTAGTGGAGATCTGAGATTAGACCTAGGGGGGGAGAGACGAGTAAAATCCTTTGCTAGTGTATCCTACCTAAGCTATTTTGTTATTTATTAGTTAGTTTGCTTATAGGGACAAGATGTAACATGTCAATTTCTTTAAAGTAATCTTTGTTTTGTGGCTGTATTTCAGAATGACATCTAAAAATCAAATATGGCTGAGAATCAGGAGGCTACTAATAATATTGTTGCAAACTCAGAAAATCGTGTTGCTAACAACATGATGAATAATGATGTTTTTTAGAAACTTCATGCAATTTTTTACAAAACCAGGCGAGAGAAACTACTGCTTATAATACCGGTAGAAATACAGGTAATTTACGAAGGGTCATTGCCAAACAGTTCAAGAAGTTAGGACCACCAGAATTTCTCAGAAAGCCAAAACCACTCAAGGAAGAAGTGTGGCTCAAACAAATGACAAAGATATTTGATGTACTGCGTTACACTGACGAACAAAAGGTTCCTTTCGCTACCTATATGTTGCGAGGAGAAGCGGATCATTAGTGGGAATCCGTAAAACGTACCCATCACTTGGCACTCGAGATGTCTTGGGTGGAGTTCCAAGAATTGTTTAACGAAAAGTATTTTCCAGAGAGTATTCGTCATATGAAGGAGGTGGAATTTATCAAACTGGAGCAGAACAACATGACCGTATCGCAGTACGAAGCCAAGTTTGCTGAATTGTCTCTATTTGCGCCCCATTTGGTGGACAATGAGGAACGGATGACGAGAATATTTTTACGAGGTTTGAAACCTGAAATTCGTCAACATCTTATTTCTCATAAACTTTGTCTATATTTAGATATCGTGGATAGGGCTCAATTAGTGGAACAAGAGAAAGAAATACTACAACTAGGAGATAACACCTAACAGCGAGAGAGAAATTACGATAATTATCATAACAGTGGCAACAATCATCGGAATAATGAGAACCAACAAGGAGGAAATCATCATGGCAGAAATGGTAACCACTTCGGTGGTAATCCCAATCTAAATAATAGAAAAAATGAGTCGAGTGGAAACAATTTCAAAAAGAAAAGATTTAACAATGACCATGAAAAAGCACCGATATCAGCACCAACACAAACACTAGTTTCAAGGGGAGGAGAACGACCACTAGTCAGTTGTTACAAGTGTGGAAAGGAGGGATACATCAATCCAAACTATACACAGGCATTTCGGGTGTGTTACAGTTATGGAAAGGAAGGCTACATAGCTCGATTTTGTCCTATAGCAAAATTAAGTGCAGCTGTAATGATGACACTAAAGGCTGTCATGGACAAGTCAAAGTCTGTGCTTTAGGGGAGAGCTTTTGTCATGACATCCCAAAAAGTATGGAACCCGAACGAAGTTATCATGGGTAAACTACTTATTAACTCTTATGAAGTTTATGACTTATTAAATACTGGTTCTACCCACTTTTTTATTTCACCTACATGTGTTCAACGTCTGAACTTGACTCTTGAGAAATTAAATTTTGACTTATCTGTTGAAACATCATTAGGACAAACATTCGTTACATCTATGGTCTATAAATCTTGTTTTGTTCAAATCAGCACCCTCACATTACCTGTTGATCTTTATCTCCTTAGACATGCATGAATTTGATGTGATTTTAGGAATTGATTGGTTAACTACTCATTATGCTAAAATTGATTGCTTTCGTAAGGTCGTTAGTTTTAATATTCCTAATCAACGTGCTATACGAATTCAAGCAACCAAATCGTTGAAATTAATAAGTGTCATTTCTAGTCACAAAGTCATTCGTTTATTGAAAAACAAATGTCAAGCTTTCTTAGCCCATATAACTGATTTAAACAAAAGTACGTCATGATATTTATGTTGTTAATAAGTTCCCTGACGTATTTTCCGAAGAACTTCTTGGCCTACCCCCAGACCGTAAAATCGAATTTTGTATCGACCTTGAATCCGGTATAAAACCCATTTCCAAGACCCCATATCGAATGACTCATATTGAACTTTAGGAGTTAAAAGTCCAACTACAAGATTTGTTAGACACAGGTTTCATACATCCGAGTACATCGCCATGTAGTGCTCTTGTCTTATTCGTAAAGAAGAAGGATAAGAGTATGAGACTCTGCATTGACTATCGGGAGTTGAACCATATCACCATCAAAAATAGGTACTCGTTACCTCGCATTGATGACCTGTTTGACCAGTTGCAAGGTGCTCAATTTTTTTTAAAGATCGATCTCCGTTTTGGATATCATCAGTTTAAGATTAAAGCTGATGACATTCCAAAGACTGCCTTCAGAACTCGATATGGGCATTACGAATTCCTAGTCATGTCTTTCGGATTAACTAATGCTCCTGCTACCTTCATGGATATGATGAACCGAATATTCAAGGAATATTTAGATTATTTCGTGGTTATTTTTATTGATGACATCCTCATATACTCCAAAAGTCATGAAGATTATGAACGACACTTGAGGTTGATACTCTAAAAGCTTCGTGAAAACAAGTTATATGTCAAGTTGAAGAAATACGAGTTCTGGCTTAAGCAGGTAGTATTCCTTAGATACATGATCTCTAAACAAGGAATATTGGTTGACCCGGCGAAGATTGAAGCGGTATTAAATTGGGAACAACCTAAGTCAGTAACTGAAGTACAAAGCTTTTTGGGCCTAGTTGGTTATTATCGGAGGTTCGTAGAAGGATTCTCTCGAATTGTTATTCCATTAACTCAGCTGACTCGGAAAAGCACAAAATTTGAATGGAGTGAAGAATACAAGAAGAGTTTTCAATAACTCAAGAGAAGACTCATTTCAGCACCTGTTCTGACAATACCATCAGGATCAGAAGGATTCGTCATCTACAGCGATGCTTCAGACAGAGGTCTAGGTTGCATTCTCATGCAACATGGGAAAGTTATAGCTTATGGTTCTCGACAACTCAAGAAATATGAGATGAATTATCCTACTCATGATCCAGAGTTGGCAGCGGTCGTTTTCACATTGAAGATCTGGAGACACTACTTGTATGGAGAGAAAGTGGAGATCTATACAGATCATAAAAGCCTCAAATATTTCTTCACCCAGAAGGAACTTAACATGCAATAACGACGTTGGCTTGAGCTGTTGAAAGATTACGACCATACCATCCAATACCATCCTGGAAAGGCGAATGTGGTAGCTGACGTGTTGAATAGAAGATCATATACGGGTATGAATGCAATATTGTTAACATAAAGGCCCATTTTGTATGATTTACGAAAGATGGATATAGAGTTAAAGACTCCAGGAACCCACGTGAAGATGGCATATATACAAGTAGAACTGACTTTAATCAACAAAGTAAAACTGCTCAAGCTACAAACCCAGAGCTGGTGAATATGAAGAAGAAAGTACAAGAAGGTTCTATTCCAGAAGAAAGAGTCGACGAAGAAGGGATACTTCGAGTAAACTCTAGACTTTGTGTTCCTAACGACCCTGATTTAAAATATAAAATCATAATGGAGGCACACAATACATCATTTGCAATCTACCCTAGAAGTACCAAAAATGTATCATGATCTTTGACATACATTTTGGTGGAGCAATATGAAGAGAGAGATTACAAAATTTATCTCAAGGTATCTAATTTGTCAACGTGTTAAGGTAGAGCATCAAGCACTAAGAGGTCCATTGCAACCACTTGAGATTCCAGAATGAAAGTGGAAACACATTAACATGGATTTCGTGACAAGTCTTCCTAAAGTTTCTCAAGGTTTAGATGTAATTTGGGTCATTGTAAATAAATTGACTAAGTCTACTCATTTATTTCCCATACGAGAAAATTATTCCCTTGAGCGTCTTGCTAGTATGTTTATAAGCGAGATTGTGCGACTGCATGGCATGCCAGTATCCATAGTTTCTGATCGAGACCCTAAATTCACTTCATAATTTTGGGTCAGCTTACAAAAAGCTATGGGCACTGAATTACAATTCAGTTCTGCATACCATCCCCAAACAGACGAGCAATCGGAAAGGACCATTCAAATTCTCGAAGATCTGTTGAGACTCTGCATACTAGACTTCAAAGGAAGTTAGGACAAATACTTACCATTGGTGAAATTCTTCTATAACAACAATTATCAAGAAAATATAGGCATGGCTCCTTTCGAGGCGTTATATGGACAAAGGTGTCGTTCTCCAATATGTTGGGATAAAGTAGGTGATGCAAAATTTTTGGGACCGGAATTGGTACGTATAACTGCAGAAAAGATTCAAATGATCCGACAACGTATACAAGCAGCACAAGATCGACAAAAGAGTTATGTTGATCTTCATCGAAGGGATGAGGAATTCAATGTCAGAGACCATGTATTTTTGTGTTGCCCCATAGAAAGGAGTTACGAGATTCGGCAAAAGAGGAAAGCTCAACCCTCGATTTATTTGTCCATTTGAAATCCTCGACTAAGTAGGAACTGTGGCCTATAGACTCACCCTACCACCAAACATGTCTCGTGTTCATAACGTTTTTCACATATCTATGCTACGTAAATATGTGAAAGACCCGAATCACATTATTGAATTAGAACCAGACGAAATAACAGAGGATTTAACGTATGAGGAGATACCTATCAAGATCTTGGATAAGAAGGAACAGATTCTACGCTCAAACGTTATACCTCAAGTCAAAGTTTTATGGAGAAACCATAATATAGAGGAAATGACCTGAGAGTTAGAATCTGAAATGAGAGTAAGGTATCCTCACGTCTTCGAGATGCGAGGTACGTACATCAATTTCGAGGACGAAATTTCATAAGGAATGAAGATTGTAAGACCCCGACTTTTATGAAATAAAAGTTATTTTTCTTTATGATTATTATTCTAAACGGTAAGGTATTTAATTGATAAAATATTATATTTAAGGGTGATATATGCAAATTATCAGATAAACAGTATGTCAATGAATATTCTTTTTGTTGGGGAATATTCCTTCTGTCGGGAAATATATTCGGTAAAGTACGATGGCGCCGAAATAACCAATCATTGGTGGGCCTCATAACGACTAATTGTCGAATACAAAAAATGACAGTAATATTTGTTGTCAACGGTATTATCACCTGCAACTATTGAAATACCCGGTAATAAAAGAATAGTAGCACGCGTTATTCCACAGTAGCACGTGGTATTGCACAGTATTTCATATTATTGATTCAATAATTGATATAATAGCAATTGCATAGTATTTTAATTCAATAATTGTTACAGTAACATCTACATAATATTTGATATTGTCAAATTAATAATTGTCACAGTAACTCATATTATTTGATATGATATTATTAGACCAGTTAGCATCATTGACAATGTCTAGAAGTTCTGTCAAGGAAAATGAGTTGTTTAATTGAGTGCCGTTTTTATGGAAAGCCCCTACTTTCTTGGGAATGATCTAGTTGTTAATAGTGTAAGTCTATAATATTAATAGTGAATAAATATTAAAAGATTGAAAATGTGTTAATTAAAGATAAGTGATATGTGGTAGTTATTTGTTCAATTTTTGAGATTTGTCATGAAGAGTTTGTCATAAGTTTGACTTATTATTCTATGGACCCCTCATTTGTCAATTTGTTAAACCGTCGGCAGAAATTTTGTTCAGTATTTCTTTATTTTATTATTATTATAATAGTAATAAAACAGAATTTTTTTATATAAAACAAAAAAACTTTTATATTATATATAAAGTTATTTATTTTATTAGAATATAATTAGAATATATTATATTATATATAAAGTTATTTATTTTATTAGAATATTTTATTGCATAGTAAATATCAGACGAACGAATTCGAAATCGGTGTGCTAAGCCGATGCATTTATCAAACTTGGTATGCTAAACAGTTTCCTATAAATAGGTTGCTCAGTTGAGCAATGAAACTCACACCGAAATCACAAAATTCTTCTTCTATAATATTGTGCGTATTTCTTTTGAGTATAAGGATACTTTGAGCGTAACTAATAGTACAAGATTTTCTCAAGATAATCTCCTTTATACCAGTCAGATCTAGTCCTACTAAGGTAAAAGATGTCATTTTATTTCATACTCGTAAATGATATTATTTTCTTTTATACTCCTCCATTTATGGTAAGAAATTATTATTCGTTTCCATAACTTTTATTATTAAATGGTAAAAATTCCTAAAATTAGTATAATATCCTTAATAGTTTATGCTTCATCTACTATTTTTTTACCTAAATCTTTCTATTGCGTTTTACACGTTATAGTTGAATTGTGAACCTTATTTATTCTATTCTTGAACTCTAATCGAATTTCTGGATATCATGTTGACAATTTGGACATTTTTGGACTCTAGATAAATTAAAATTACAGATATCTAATGTTTATTCTTCATCTTATTGTTCTTATTATTTCTATTCATCCTTTATATCATTGTCATAATCCTCAGACTTAAATTGTGGTGAAAGTTCTCTTTGGCCTGTAGTGCAAAGATGAACTGATGATTGACATGATTATGACCATGAACTGTGTATTGGTATATTTAATGACCTTTGGTGTTACAAGCAAAGTCTTGTGGTGAAAGTTCTCTTTAGCCCGTAGTGCAAAGATGAACTGGTATTTGGTATGATCATGACCATTGGTGTTATAAATGAATATCTTTGGCCCGTAGTGCAAAGATAAACTGTTGATTTGGATGATCATAAACAAGAATTGTTGATTGGTGTTACAGAGATAAAATAATGATGGTGAATTTTTTTTAAATAGGAGAAAATAGTAGACATTATGTTCTATTTGACTCTTCTAAAGAATTATTAGTTTCGCTGCAGTTATCGTTGAAAATTTATTCTCGATAAATCTCTGATTTATTATTGTTGAAGGCTAAAGATAATATATTCTTCATTAACTTAGTTATGATATTCTTTATTGGGCTAATTGAGCTCACCCTTTTCAGTTTTGTTTCATTATTCTTCTCAGAAAATGAGAGTGTAGTTGGGATTAGCCGGAGAATGGAGTGATGGTCCGAGACTAGAGAAGTATCTAGAGCCGGTCCGGGGTTTTTTAAGGCCCGGGGCAAATTTTCTTAGTGTGCCCCTTTAAAGGCATGCACAAATAGTGTGCTCCTTTCATGCCAACTGCCCTTCTAAACTTGAAACTCTCCTTTATTTATAGAACTGAGGCAGGAAAAGAGAAGCTATTTTAGACGATGTGGGACTCTTGTTGCTATATCCCATTGCTTGGTTAATTGTGAAACGCTCTTGTAGTTGTATCCCATTTTTTAGACGATGGTACTCTCATTTGATACTTAATGTTCTGGTATTAGCTTGGATGTGTAGAGAGGATAATGAGTCACATCATTGTATTTGGCTGGTTACCTGAACACCATGTGTCACTGCAGTGGAACATGAGGAAGGTTGTTCTAGAAACAGATTGATGCTCCTGACATTACCTTCCACATTTAGTTTAATCAGACCACTTTCTAAGTGACAAACATGTTCTTCTAGCCATAATAGCATAGCATCCTGTTGCTGATTACCTTTGCCATCATGCACCAAACATACAATTCATTTGGTACAAAAGGAATCATTTCTCCATCAGTTGAAAGATTCCTCGTGCCAACATATAGTTGACCATTGTTACAATTGAAGAAGAAAATCTTTTCATTAAAAGTGGAAGAAGCTGCCACAACAAGATATTTAACTCTGCTGCTAAATCCAAGATGGAAATTGATATCCTTGGTTTCTCTTCTCACCTGTTTCGAGGGCAACAAGAACACATTCACTGTGTGGTCATAAAATGAGTAGCCTCCAATGAGTCCCAATGGACTTCCAAACAGGCTCCCACTGACTTCTTTGGCTGGTTTCTGTGGAGACAACACTCAAAAAGTCTAATCAGAATTAATGTTTATTAAGGATGAAGTTTTTGCTTATGTTTGTATCTACCCAACAATAGGGCAAAGACCAAAGTCCCACATCGAGTTAAACTTGAATTGAACAATACACTTCATACTATAACAGCAAGCCTCACCACAATATTTTACTAAATGACAAAGTCCCACATTGGTTAGGTGATAAAAGGCCAAGAAAGCTTTCCTTATAAAAGGTCTAGTAAGTAACAAGCCAAGCTTTAATTGCATAAGACCATGCCCAAGGACTAAGCTTTAATCTTTATTGTAATATCTTTTATTTTTTGCATTATTTATACAAACAAAATTTAGCAAAAATAAAATAAAATTGCGCTCCCCTCAGCTTTGGGCCCTAGGCTGTCGTCCTGGTTGCCCTAGGTCAGGGTTGGCCCTGGAAGTATCTCAATACGTTATAAAATAGTGTGACAATAATTGTATTGAGAACTTAAGTTATATTTGTATTGGAACTCACAGTATGTGTGTTGTCATATTTTGCACGACAGTATAATAATTGTAAATAGGAAAATTTGTATTTGAATTTTGTAGTAAGTATTTCGGCGACTTAAAATGGGTTGTGTGGAACTATTTTGGGGGCATCACATGAGTGGTCAGGATTAAAAACTGAAAATCGACGTCCCCTACTATTAGTAACGGATTATAAAAAAAATACTTAGCTCCCGCTACTAAGGGTTTGACTTGACCAATAAATGTTTAGGGTTTATTAAATAGGGTTTAGAATTTATTAATCAGGGGTTAAGGTTTCTTAACTGGAGTTTAGGATTTATTTCTAGTTAATAAACCCTAGTTAATAAACTCTAAACCTTGTTTAATAAACCCTAATTATTAAATAATAAACCCTCGTTATTAAACCCTAAACTCAAGTTAATAAAGTCAAACCCTTATTCTGATTAGTTAAACCCTAAACATTTATTGGTAAAACTAAACCCTTATTCTGATTAACGTCTGTTACTATTAGTAGCAGATGACATGTGTTTTTTTAACCGTTCGCTACTATTAGTAGCGGATGTCAATTTTCACTTTCTAATCCTGATTGTTCATTATTTTTTTCAATGGTATAGATGGTGTATGTTTTATAAGAATCTATAGCAAATACATGTTATGGATCATTTCCCTATATATATATATACATATCTCTGGTTTACGAACTTGGCTTCCCTCTATTACACATTTCCTCTAATTCTATCTAATACATCATATTTTTGTAGTTTTGGATAGTATAATTTAAATCAAAACTGGTCAATTAATTTATAATAATGAGTAGTATAATTGTTTCAAAAAGGAAAGTAATCCAACAATTTTTTATTATTGATGAAAATGTAGATTTTTCATCAAAATTTCAATGGTTGAGAATACTTTCAAACTTTTAACAGTAAAAATATTTTTAATGACTTTAATTTTTAGTAGAATTGATCTTAATATAATTAACTATCTATTAATATTAATATGTTTGGATTATTATTAACAAAATTATTAAGATTAAATTATTAGTACATTAAATGAAATCGGAGGAAATATATAATAGAGGGGTGCCAAGCCACCCCAAGCCAAATACGTGGTTTACTTTCTCTACGTGGTTTACTCTCTCCCTTTCTTTCCCAAAAAAATAAAAATAAAAATAAAAATAAAAATCCTCTTACACCCATATCTTCTTTTGCCATTCCTTTCTCTCATTTGTTTGCAACTCCCAAGGAGTAAACTTTCAAAGTTGAGAAGTTTGTCCAAATAAACTACCATCTTTGTCCAAGTCAACTGCTACAACCTTCACATTCTTGAAATCAAAAGGGACATGGCTGGTTCTCAATGCTGCACCAACCCTCCAATTCTGAGCTCAAACAGTGGGATAGGCTGTGTGCAAGAAATTGGCGGCCTCAAAACTTATGTTACTGGTTCCCCTTCATCCAAGCTTGGGATTCTTCTCATCTCTGATGTTTTTGGTAACAACGAACTTCAAATTATTACCATTTTTGATATTAAAATCTCTAGTTCGGCTTCTTGTTTCCTTTTAGAAGTGAACAGTGGTTAGTTTGAATTTTCTTGATTTAGTTTGTAAGGCTAAGGGGCTAAGCTTTTAATTTGTGATTGTATTGCTTAATTTGGATTATGGATATATATTATGACGAAATTGTTTAATTTAAATGGGTATTGGTGTTACCATGTGATTTGTTTAGTTCATGACCTTGAAAAGATAATCGATTAGTCAGCTGTTTATTTTCTTGGTTTCTAAGTTGTTGATGGGAGTTCATTTGAATGGAAATTGTAGGATATGAAGCCCCAAAGCTGAGGTATGTAGAAAAACTCTTTTTCCTTGATGGGTACCACTTGTTCAATGAAATTATGTTGATTCATTTTAATACATGGGAAATTTTAGAAAATGGATACATTAACCTCTGTCAAAGAGAACAGCTTAAATGAGAGTCGATACACAATTCATATAGTGAGTTTCGATTTATTTATTTATTTATTTTTTGCTAAATTATAGTGAGTTTGGATTTGTATCAAGCAATGAAGAGAGTGGCAGTGATGGGTATTGCCATATTTCTAACCCTACAATCGCTTATTTCAACTTTGCTTGTTATGAGGGTTAATTTCTTGCGTGAAGTTTGAATTGTGCCGAGAGAAGGACAGTAAAATTGAATGCAACCAACAATTTTCTGTGTGATGCAGTCTGTACATGGACTCACCATGAAATGAGAACTATAATCACCCTTGGTGCTGGTTTGTTTGCACGTGAATTGCATAAAGGAAACAATGTAAGTTTGCAAAACCATCACCCCATACTAAAGACGAAGTTAGAATTTTTTTTATTGCAGTATACATGGACCCTTTATCGTACACAAATTGGAGCAAAGAGAGATCATAAATTTGATATTCGTATTATGATACCCAAAAAATGAGAAGAGTGATATATTTATGAATTTGTCCATATTAAAAAATTAAAATAAGTCCTATACTTGAATACAGGAAGTACTTTCTTACATTTTTTTATAAATCTTAGAAGGTCTGATGAAAAATTATCAAAATTTTATAGGCTTAACGTTTTTTTCAAAAAAACCCGGGCTAGCCTAGACTCGCTATAGTGGCTCCGACCTTGCGCAAGTAAGAATAAATAGTAACATGGTAGGAAATTGCGTTTTGGTAGGAACGTTCCAAAATATGGTACATCTTCGTTCTAGAATATTAAATGTAGCGATGTGAAACTCTTTTTTCTATATAGCGATTTGAAACTCTTTTTTCTATATAGCAAACAGAGAGGATGTACTGTAAACTTTTATTATATAAGAGTGATTATAGTTTGGTTTTAGGATTTTGCAAATGAGTGACGTCTTATATAGGCATCCGGTTATACAACCAGTGGCTAAGATCAAATCTAATTGACAGCTAAGATCAATTATCTAGAAAAATTCCTTCAAAATATATAAGATATTCAAAAGTATAATTATCACATATATTAATCTAGAACACTATTAAAAACCCTAATAGGTATAAGAAAATTCTTAAAAATGCACATGTTGTGATATTAACTTAGCAAGACTTGACTATAATTTTTATAAAAGTTGTCGTAGTTTATCTCGTTTCAGATAAATGTATAAAGAACCAATTAAGCAACCTGAAGAAACCTACCCTATCGTACTCCGCATCATGGAAAATGACATTTTTCGTTCTCGTTCCGCATAATGGGGGGCTCATTACTTCAATTGAGATAGTAAAAAATCATTTCATCTTTTTAGTTGGAACTTCACTTTTTAGTTGGAACTTTAGGTGGTTATCTAAAAAGAATAGCAAAAAAAGTTATACCTAGAACCGAGAATAATAAGAATGTATATTGAAATACTCATAAATGGTATTTTCCGTAAAAATAGTGTTCTTGCTTATTTCGATGATTTGTTTCGAAGTGCGATCATGGTAATATTAACAGCCAATAAGTAGTTAATAGAAAAGGAGATTGTTATCTGGTTAAAAAGGCAGCGTGACTTGGATTATTTAGGTTCTTTCTTCCTATTTATATGAATTTATTGTCCGTGATCATGATCTTATATCCTTTTCCACATTTGTTCTTGTTTGGGCATTTCGGAGGTGAAAAGGTTGAATGATTATATTGACTTGGGTTGGAAGTGGGAGGCGAGGGAAACTTCATTGCTGCAGAGCTGAGGATCTTTTTTGGATACAGATCATTGAGAGAAAACATTGACAATTTGGCATTTAGGAAGGGATGGAGGGAGTTTTTGTTGCTGTAGTCATGGGGGAACCTTTTCAGAGTGAGAACTAAAGAATGCTTTATAATGGTTTGCTCCTTCCGAAAAACTTGATCAGTTGATAGCCTACGAATTAGCCATGCTGTAAAACTGATATCAAATTCCATAACAGAGTGTAATCTCAGACAATTAGACATATATTTGTTAGTATACAATGCAATATGCCCCAATTTCCTATGCTGCTAAATCCCACTCCTGTCTATGATATATATCAGTTTTGAGTCCTACTCATTTTTAAATGCTGAATGCCATAGTTAGTTTGTTGGAAAGAGAATTTACTTAGCCAACTGACTCCATTGCTAAAATTATATTCCCTGTTGAAGTCATAAAAATTAACAGAATTATGGCCATGAAATTGTTTCAATAATCATCTGCAAACTTTATGTATTAAGTCTATCTTCTTTTGGTTCTTTACATTAAAAAAGTTTAACTTGTAATCCTTTCTGCTCCAAAGGAAGCTTGCAGACAAGGTTGCAGCAGCTGGCTTCTATGTATTGGTTCCGGACTTCTTCTATGGAGACCCCTTTTCATATGATATCGCAGAAAAGCCACTGCCAGTGTGGAGAAAGATCCATGGAGGGGTTGTTTTTTCTTATTAGTCATGAAAACTAAACATTAATATTAAGTTTAGTATAGCCAAAATTAGTACTAATTAGAATATCTTTAATACCTACCTGTCTGCATTTACTTATGCATCGGTAAATATGAAAACGAATCCGAATTCTTTTTGCAATCATCTGAACCACCACTTTGAAATTATCTGTTCCTAATAATTGGATCGTGATGAATTAAAACAATCACTTGGATGTTATTTTTTGTTTGAACAAGATGCTTGAAAATGTATTTATAATCAAATTTTTATTTATAAACTTTCTTGAGTTTTTAGTCTCACTCTGTTCATACTGAGGCAGTGAGGCTTATATCAAATGGACTTTGCATTTTTTCTGCTACTTATCTAATGAATGCATAACTTTAGTTCTGTATTTATTCTAGCTTAAATATACATCTAATGCATCATTATTTGTAAATATTAAATACTCTAAACCATTTTCTTATGATATCAGGAAAAAGAATTTGAAGATGCGAAACTTGTGATTGCAGCTCTAAAGAGTGAAGGCATATCTGCAGTTGGGGCTGCAGGTTTCTGCTGGGGCGGTGAGATTATAATGTTCAGATATCTTAGAACTATTATTGGCATGATTAATATAACTAAATTTATGTTAAATGGGTGATATGTGACAAGCTCATGTTTATTGTTGACAACTTTAATGTGGCTTCTTTTCATCAGCAAAGGTGGTAGTTCAACTTGCAAAATCCAACCACATTCAAGCTGCAGTTATGTTGCATCCTTCATTTGTTTCCATGGATGAAATGAAAGGTACTTAGTGTGTGTTTGGTTGCACATCGTCTGGAGTGTTTAGTGCGTTTGAATTTTGTTCGTTTAGAAACCGCTTTTTTCAAACGCAACTTAGTTAACTCACAAACGCAGCGTTTGGGACTCAAACACAATGCATAAAAATGGTGCAATGCGTTTGGGGCTCAAACTCAACGCATCAAAAATAGTGCAGTGCGTTTGGAGGTCTAAACACACCAAACGCTATTGCCGCAAACTCTATAAACGCTAGTAACCGAACAAACATTAGAATAATGAAGCAAGTCAGGTCATGGTTTACCATTTTAACTCTCTTCCTCTCTCCCTAGCCTCAATGAGTTTGATGTGTTAGCATTGTTGGATTTATGTATGTCGCTCCCACAGAGGTCCAGGTTCCCATTGCTATTCTAGGAGCTGAAGTTGACAAGTACTGTCCACCGGAAGTTTTGAAGCAATTTAAAGATATATTATCAACTAAACCGGAGGTAGAAATGATCAAGTCTCATTAGTAATTTATCACTCATTTGAAGAATGCTTGTTATTATATAGTAAAATTACAAAATAGTTGTTCTCTTCCCCTCCCTTTAACTATACCAAATAACAAATGGTAACAATGAGGATTATTTCCCTTAAGGGTAACGTTTTCCTCCCCCTCCCCTTCCTCATATACCAAACTAATTTAGCAATGTTGTTCCTTCCTTTAGAGGAATGGCAGATGAAACCCCTTATGTAGAGAAAGGAAATATTTGAGCATATTTTCTTGTACTCTTTGCTTTTAGTAAATTAAGATTTTCTCTTTCTTCAGGTTTCCATAAGAACTTTCCTGCCTATAGGTTATATTTAAATAGGCATTAGTGTCCCATATAAATATTTGAGTACTATTGCGTAAAGCATCCTCCCATCCTTCTATTTTTCTTTTCTTTTTTTTTTTTTGACTCAGATAAATGGTTGAATTTAGTGGTTTTTTACGTCATTCGTTGATTTCCAAATGGTGATAGTTTTAGTATGCGTTAAAATTCATTCGTTTAATTCTGTTTGGTTGAATGAATTCTGGTTTAACTTATGTTAACCATAGCTATCTGTGTTCGACACTCGACACTCAAACAAAGGTACGGGTACTGGACACTTCATTTTAGTGCGAAAAAATTGAGAAGTATCCATGTTGGCTTCTTCATACCACAGTGTCCAACAGGACACTCCATTTGAGTCCATGTAACATTTACCCGTTTTAGTGCATAAAATTACTTTAAGATATTATTTGTGCTAAATGTAATCAAGTAATTTACCATTCAAGCACTGTAGTTTTTACCAACCCAACCCTCCCGGCGGGAACAAATTATCGGGATTTGAGCTTCTCATATTCAAGTAATCCAAATTTACTAATAAGAATCTTGTTCTAAACTCAAATATTAAGAAATTATCCATTCTTCAGAGAGTACCTTTTAACACACACTATACTTAAACAACGATAAACTATTTAGTTTGGCTCATTTACTTAACATTGTGTCAGGTTACAAGTTTTGTGAAGAACTTTCCTGGAACTGTGCATGGATGGACAGTGAGATACGACGATGAAGATGAAAATGCTGTCAAAAGTGCAGAAGAGGCTTACGAAGATATGTTGACCTGGTTTGCCAAATATGTCAAGTAAAAGCAGCAGCTGCAGCAACAACAATTCAAGTGTTGCCAATATAGCCATTTCCCTCATGTATAGAAGGTTGCATCCCTTACTTGAGAAATATGGGAAGCTTGTGAAGTATACAACTGAGTATCATGTAAACCTAATAATTATGCGAAGAAATTTCTAAAGAGTCATAAAAAAAAATTGCTCTACACCAAGTTTCTGGCTCTGTTTATGTGTACAGTATGTATGGCTATATTATGATTATGTTGTAGAAAGTTTATTCAGTCCATGAACTCAATTTTATTTTTTTATGTTTGCCTGAAAAGGAATTGCTATAATTTTACTAGAGAAAGCTATATAGTCTTGTACTTTGCACAAGTTTATGGCTAAATGTACAATTGTGTATACTCAAAAGTACATGCTGCAAAACAGTAGTATTATCGTCCTCGCTTGGTCTGGGACATCATAAACCCTAAAGTTATTGCCGTCGTAATTTTCTTTTGAACGCCTATGTATGAACTGCTATTTTTCTCCAAATTTCGGTTATGTTAGCTGAATTTGCTATTCAAGTAGGAATCGCTATAATTTTATTGTCACCTCTTTTTTACCTCAGCAGGAAAAGAGAAAAATGAAACGGCAGTGGCTCATTTTGTAACTGAATTTGCAGAAAAACTAACATTATCAAACATAGGTCATTTGCATGGAGTTTTTTCTTGCAGTCCCTTTCTAGAGTAGCTCTGTGTTTCCTTCAAAGTTCAAAGAAGGAAAAAAATTCTTAACAAGTACAAAATAGTGCAGATGAAGCTACCAAAATAATCTTAATTTCAAGTAACCATATTTACAAATAATCTTATTCACGAAACCATATTTACAAATAAATTGGACACATTACGCGGCATGTTACCTCATCCACAAAAGTACTTCATAGCGAACAAAACTTCGATCCTAGCTAACGGATTTTTTTTTAAAACAAAAGAAATAAAGAATTGGAAATACAACATTGAAGAACTCGAACGATGTGCTTACATAAAAGATGAAAAGTATAAATATTTTAGTTGCTCAAATATTTCCATCACATCTAAATCTTAATAAAAAAGTTAGCATTGCTGTAGTGGATCAGATCAACTGATGGCCTCTCTTCACTAGAATTACTATCTTTGGCTATTGCTTCACTTCTTCACCCTTCTCCTGCTGAGATTTATTGTTCTTTGCACCAACTTTCCCAGAATATTTAGCAAAAGCTTCTGTCAGGGCTGATTTAACTGTTAATTCCGGCTCCTTCTTCCTACACTTGCTATCATCCTCCACTTCCTTTTCATCTTCCTTTCTATCACTCTTGGGGCAAGGTTGGACAGGAGTTTCTGGAACAGCAGTCCAATTGGAAACTACACGCTTGAATGGTTCATGAAAAGTCTCATACAAGCGTTTTACCTGATGTATGAAGAAAATGATCAGTACCATTTGACCCACAGGAAGATGAAGTAATCTTTACGGAGACTTGGGAGAATCATTTTTACTTGGGATTAAAAACTATTAACCTAAATAAAATCACACTGCATGCAACTAGAAAGCAAATGAGACACATCTCACTTTAAAAATCTTTGGCACTCTGTTCTTTTATTTCCATTCATGGATCAAAACCAGAACTAACAGCCATCAGAACTCATCCCAAAATTGTACATCTAAAATTAACAGTGATAAAAGTGCCACCTTCTATAATGCAAGTTATACTCAAATTAGAATTGTACATAGACATTTAGTCTAGGTAGAAAGTTGAACAAATGAGAGCACTGAAAGGTACCTTGCGTTCCCCTATTCCAGGACATCGAGCTAAATCTTCCATGGATGCATCCATGATGTGAGAAAGAGACTGCAATGAGAAAGCAATCAATCTTAAGGAAAATTTCCAAGATATATACAGCCAAAGGTCATAAATGGCTCATTGGAATTTCATAGGTTACCCCGAATGTTGAACCAAGAGTAACCACATCTGTCTTGTTGACATGTCGGACAGTTGTGAGAGCATGAGTCAACTACAATGAAACAAATGTTCTTTCAACTCCCTCCATTAAAGAGTAATAAATGTAAAGCATTCAATGCCACTAAATTTACACAAAAGCTCCTAAAAAGCTGAAGTCCCTAGTTAGCCCCATAGCTGTCAGAATCTTACGATACACGATATGATACAGGAGCATTTCAATATAGAATCGCTAGAGTATCAAAAAGTAGTTAGCCGTATCTTACGATATGTCGCATGTATCCTACGATACCATACGATTAACGATACAGTCAATACATTTTTAAGTAAATGGTGAACCTGATACGAGTTAAAATAGCACATTAAAGCATTTTTTTTATTACTTGATTTATACAATAATTCTTAAAATGCTTTTTAGGATTTCTTATATTTTTCAAAGGACTTTGTTTACACTTTTTCTTTTACATGTCTCATACTTGTATGGAAACATAAATACATAAATTTGAAGTTGTCTTTTGCTCTACACCTTTCTATTTAGGGTTTAATTTCACATGGAATTTATATTTATAAGTTAAGTAAACTATTTTTTTCTCTTGTTCCTTAATAAATATTACTTGACCAATATTGATTATTGATTAAGCCTCTAGTTTAAACTCTTCAAACTATAATTTTAATATTTAAAATTTGTTTATAGGCTCATTTGATTACTTCAACATTACACTTAAGCTATTATACTTTATCGTCCAGTAAAATGAGTTCTCTTATATGTTTAAATATATAAGTATTGTGTTTTGCATGGCTTTTTGTATTTTACGATACAAATCATGATTCAATACACGAGTCACATTTCAGGAATTTTTGGTACACGATACGATTCACAATTTAACAACTATGGTTAGCCCATATATTAATAAAAAACTTCATCAGCACACCAAAGACTTGAAAGATATAGATACCCGTGATAAATAATCTGTGTCCATTTGACCTTGGATGATGTCTGCTGGCTTGTTTTCATAGACTTTTATAGTCTCCAAGTACCGGCCACATTCTTCCAAGCTACAACAGAGTAATACGGAGACTAAGTTTCTTTTACATTGTGCAGTGCTAGCAGCAATATTCTAGATAGTTTTGTGATATGTACATAAAAGCCATGATATGATTGCAATGATAAGTTTCAAAAAATCTTTGCAGAATAAGGACCACAACAAATACATCATACTGCTAAAACATATAATATAACTTAAATGCTCAAATATCTATCACATAACAAATAGCAAATTTAGAATCAATCAATTTGCACAAGAGTAACTACCTCCAAGCACACAAAAGGGTGCAGTCGTGAAGCAGAGCTGTCTTGGTGACTTCAAGTAAAGGTTTAGCCACATCTTCCTGGGAAAATATGGCAAGAAAGAGAAATCATAACCAAGCAACATATGAAATGTAAAACTGTTACTATAATTGTCTGTGTACTGCACATAGTATGCCAAGAAAAACACTGTAAACAATATGTAATTGGAACCAGCGAACCCTGATTCTTTAGTCAAGGGGCTTACAACATCAACATGACACAAAACAACACGAAGCTTGAAGTTCTTTTGCAATTCCCTTATTCGAAAATACAGGTAGTCTGGATGAAGCAGATGATAGCGAAGACTGCATCAAATGGTTGCTGTAACTAGATTAGTATAAAGGGAGGGAAATATAAATTTGACAACAAAATTCCGTAGGTTTTGTGATACTTAAAGATCAAGTTAGTTTAATCATTTGGAGCCTACAAAAGTTCTTCCAGCTAGACCCAGATTGAAGTTCTCTACACTGACTATAAATTTAAAGTACCAGCTATGTAGAAAGCACAGATACCATAAATACTTAAAACTCCTTGCAGAGCCTTTAATGTGTGACAAAGGAAGAAAGATATAACAGATACACATCAAATTGCTTAAAGAAAGTGCCAAGCAAGATAAAGTGTTAGAATATTAGGCTCAACTCCACTAATTTTTCAGTCAGCTGACTCAGCTCCATTAGGCCCTGGGGTCCAATATACAAGTCAATTGCAAATTATGAAATTAAACAGCTGCTCTTAGATTAGGCTTCTTGGAGATAAAGTCAAAAAAGTAACCTAAAAGACACCATGAAACATGCTAAAGTAATGAGGTACCTATTTTACAGAATCCAAATTCCAAAACCCTCACAGAACCGTTATATCAGTCAGATAGAAAATTTTCAATCATGAATTGAAATCTATTGTTTGTGTGAACCTCCCACGACAAAGTTTAATAACATAAGAAAACGAAAAAATGACACAGAAGGTGTCAAAGTGCGAACCTCAGATAAAGAGCACAGGCATTCTGCCCCAACAAGTAATCACAAACAATTTCTGCAAACTCCCATCTCACATTTCTTATATGTTTTAGCAAAGGATTTCCCTTCTGCATGAGCAATAGAAGAAAAAAATATTAGATACTGGTTCATAGCAGTTGTATACGTTTATTCCAGAAATTTGCTTAACAAAAGTAAGTTTTCTTTACAAATTATAATCTGCTAAGGGTGTACCTAACCCTTTTACTTTCTATATATTAGGACCTAAGCTTAAATCATTTGATATAAGAAACTTGAAAAGAATTCTATTGTTAAATTTTCGAATGTCTACATTGCCAGGTCTACTAACCACATATAATTATGGTGAGGATGTACCCTGAACTTTTCATGCCTATCATTTCCTTCAGTGGTAACCACATGAAATTTCCTAATTTCAAAGCATTCAACTAGCAGCCAATTAAGTGAAAAAAAAAACAACAAAAAAACAACAAAACAAAACTACCAGTTTATATAAGTTACTGCAAACTATAAGTGTCGTCCTCCATTTTTGTGTGTTATAAAGGCTGGTCTGTTACATGCCTAAAAATGAGTAGTAGGTGTGTTATATGCAAGTCCAGCACTACCTTGATAGCAATTGTATAACTTGTATGACTACAATATCAGCCCCCGTCATGCGTGGAGCAGTGTAATGTTCAGAATCTTTAAGATAGTATACGATTCCTTCCATCATACCAAATTTCCTGCGACTATGATTTTCGGACTCAAAAATAACAGGGAAAGAAATGAAAAAATTTACTGAAAAAGCAAAGGAACGGAAAAGAACGGAAAAGACTCTCTTAATGAACACAGTGACACAAGGACATTTACATATACTTTTCCAAATTCAATATTAAGTATCCGGATGACGAAGATTTTATATTTTCATTCTTACACGACATTTTATTTCCGTTTCCCTCAGTCTTTCAGAGTTCCAAACGGACTAACATATAATTTTATCTTTCATGTTATAAGATGATATATATGCACAAGCCCACAATTGGCACATACGCACAGAGGCCCTGGCTCCAAAAGGAGAGAATGAGGTATCTCACTCAAGCCACTAGCAAATATCAATATACGATCGAAATCAGAGTGTATTGGCCTTCACCTACTATAGAATTTAGACCAGATTATGGTTCGATTACCACATTAGATATACTCTAGAGTCTAGATTCTAGTGAGAGCATGAATATAAAAGCATCGACCCGTCAAATGTGGTGATGGTATAATTTGCCAAAACCTAAAATTCTATAATCACAAGAAAGGCATACTAACAAAGTTTCAATTTTTCATTATTAACTGAAGAGTCAACCTACACAACTACAAAAACATTCATTTTTCATCATACAATATCAAATGAAGTCGCACATTCTTCATATAATGCAATTAGTATAAATTATACTCCATATTAAAATGACTCACCTGTCTATGGCTTACTAGAATTGCATTGCGGGTGGGAGCACTTCGCTTAAACGAAGAAGAGGAAGCTGAAGCTGAAAATGACGATGAAGAAGAAGCTGGAGCCTCCGAATAACTGATTCCCCTAGAAAATCAACCAAAAACAAAAACAAATAAACCCTAATTTACCAAATTTTTAAACACAATACATACATTACAAATACACATACATATTTATATAGTGAGATACCTTGAAGAGCCAGGAGTGGGGTTTGGCGGCTGAGAAGAGGCGGAAGGCGGCGGGGCCGACACCGGAGGGGGAGAGTAGAACTCGGAGTTTTTTATGAAATTGAAGGCTTGAGAGAAGGAAGGTGAAGGGTTGAAGAGGGACGGTGTCGTTTTGGATTGAGAAGCACTGCTCTCGATTACTTCTTGGTACGACGGTATCTTTATCACGAATGAACTAGTATTATTACTATTCATCTGATTCTGTTGATTTTGATGCTCTTCGTTCTCCATGGCTACTCTCTCTCCTCTGTTTCAAAATTTCCCAAACTTTTCCAATTCAATTTTTATAGACCGCAAGAAATATATTTGGTTCTTTATATGAGTATACAACAAATAGAAAGTAATTACAAAAAAAGTGCATCAACTAAATAATTACAAAAAGAGTATAATTAGGACTCATATTATAAAAATAGTATAATTCACATTAATAAGGAAACTTAAAATCAAGGACAAATAACTACCATAATTAATAATTTAAATTCAAATATTTGGATCTAACAACAAAAACAAATTCAAATTCAAATCTTCATCTCCCTCACATACACTTTGAAATAATAGTCCGCCGTTACACCTCACATACTCCACCGCTACATCGCCGCGAATCTCCGTTGTCCAAAACGCCAATGAGAATAAGAAGAAGATTCGCCCTATAAAAAGTTTAAAAATAAATAGATGCAACTTTTAATGTTCTGAATTTTTTTTATAACTATTTTGTTACTCATAAATAATAAAATGATTATCTTTGTATGAATGGTTGGATACCAACTGCATCACATTCAAACGAAATTGGTAAATTAATAAATTTGAATTGGTTACCTTGGTCTGAAGGTTTGACTACCAACTGCACTATGAAAAAACTGCAGGTGTGGTTGTGAATTAGTTACTTTGGTATGAAGGTTTTGTTACCTTAGTACGAAGGTTTGCTTACCTTGATCTGAAGATTTGGTAACCAACTGTACTAAGAAAAAAATTTAAAGTGTGGAGGTTGATTGACTACTTTTATATGACAGTTTGGTTACCTTGGTATGAAGGTTTGGTTACCATCATCTAGTATTCATATCCACCGCCACCACCGTCTGAATCTTCATACCCACTTCCATTTTGACCCTTCATTCTGAGAAACTACTAGAGATATACAGTTGGTTGACTCATATATATATATATATATATATATATATATATATAGAATCAGGTCCGGACTCCCGGACCTGATTAAAATGCGGACCAAAAATTTTTATTTTTTTATTTTTCATTTTTTTTCAAAACAGTTAATAAAAAATATATAATAATTTTTGGTATTGAAAAAAATTATTAAAACATTGTTTTGGGTGTGATTTGGATACATATAACAAACAGTGTTGTACAAACAATGTATCCAAATCACACCCAAAACAATGTTTTAATAATTTTTTTCAATACCAAAAATTATTATATATTTTTTATTAACTGTTTTGAAAAAAAACGAAAAAAATAAAATAAAATTTGGTCCGCATTTTAATCAGGTCCGGGCTCCCGGACCTAATCTTAACTCTCTCTCTCTCTCTATATATATATAAATATATATTTATATAGAAAGAATACGTTGAATGAAGAAGAAGAGTGATTATTAACTGCAGTTGTTATAGATGAAGAGAGAGAGAAGAAGCCATGAGTATAACTAATCCCTAAATTAAGGAATTCTAATTGAATACTAATTCTCTAAATTAAGGAATCCTAATTGCATTAACATTGTAAATAAATATGAAAGTGAATTAGTTGTGTAAAGATTTTATGAGTGCACTATTATTGTAATTATTTTTAAAAATATAATAGAATATGTAAATCATCCAATATATGGATAATAGGCTCAACCAAGAGCTTGGCCCAACTCATATATAGGCCCAACAATTCAATCACTTGAGAGTCCTTCATATATTGTGACAAAATCCACAAAATCATTTGAATTTCTTGTTGTACAATATATATATATATATATATATATAGTATATATTCAAAAAACATAATTGTAAATTAAGATAAATATATGAAAGTCATAATAAAAGTCGATATGTTTTATCGTTATATAAATATTTTTCATCACTTGATCCGGTCCTCTATTTTCACTTACTTTTCTCTTCTTTTTTTTTCTTCCCATTTTCTCATACTCATAATATTTCTTTATTAAAAAAATTCCTATTATCAAACAAGTGGATAACACTTTTAAATGGCGGGATATATTAAAATGCAGTGTAATAGAACATAACCTACAACTACCTAAAGCCCCAAAAAAAAATTAAAAATGTATTTAGCAAACAAGTGGATAACACTTTTAAATGGCGGGATATATTTTAAATTTTTTTGTTAAAAATCATCAAATGTAAAATTTAAAAAGAAAATGTTAACTATAATGATTTTCATATATTAATGCCACGTTTTAAAAATTGTAAGATTTACATTCATTTTTTTTTGAAAGCCCCATAATCAAATACATCATGACTATTACAATATCAAAAACTAATTAAACCTGAAATATACTCACCTAAAGAGAAAACAAGGAAAGAAATAAACTCACCTAAGTAAGAAAATAAACTCACAAGCCTCACATAAAAGAAGAAATAAACTCATCAAAATGAAAATTGAACCTGAGACCTAAAGGGTCACAATATTTTAGTCTTAACCGCAAGGCTAAGACTTCATCGGCATTTACATTCATTAATTTAAAGTGAGAGAGTGGGAAAAAAAGTAATGTGAGATATTTGAAATTTTCACAAAAAAATTACTTTGATGATTCATCAGTATTTATTAGGATTATTAATAATGTTAGACTATAGTATTATCTATTATGCTTGAGCAAGCATGTATTTAGGGTCGATGGTAGTTTAATGGACTTTCATACTCAATAAAATAGTGATCTAACATCAGCAACCATTATTAGAGTTATTAAGTTTGGTTTTAATTTAATCAAGTACAACCAGATAACTTTAAAATAATTGGATTTATAAATCGATATATAAAATTTTGAATTGCTTATAATGTCGATTTTAAATTATTTTTTGTCAAAAATTGATCTAAATAGTGGTGGACTCAGAATTTCAAGCAAGTGGGGTCACAAATATGGTAAAGATAAAATACATGTGAGATAAAACTCAAACTTAATACTAAATTAATTAACATGAAAATCCACAAGATATTACAAATTGAAATATTTTACAAACAACTTAAAGTTGACTAAGATAAGCATTACAAATCATTCGTCTAGCCTTCATCCCTTGAAAATATTGTATGATAATATCAACGTGGACAATGTCAAATACATCATACTCAATATAAGTCAACATACAAGCATTGAACCAATCATCACCCATTTAGTTGTACAACTTATTCTTAATAAAATTCATTGCAGAAAACACTATTTCGATGCTAGCGGTTGCAACGGATAGAATTAAAGCCAACTTCACCAATAAATAAACCTTTGGATAAACAATATCCTTTTTTCTTCCCGACCATCTTTTGAGCAAGTTGACTGACTCCTTTCAAATTAGCAAAATCATCATCATTCCTCACATCAACAATAAAATTATTGAGGCTTAAAGTAAGAAAAGAAAGATCTCCACACTCATCAAACTCCAAAGGATACATCTTAGCAAATTCAATCAATTTTTGTGTGTTGAAGGTGACAAACGAATCACGTGGATCAAAATAACTCACACTCAATCAACTTTGTATTCACATTGTCAAAGCGATCATTCAACTACTGAAGTTGAGCATCTATCACTGTATTAAACAAGTTAACTTTAAAGTAGTGAAAGAATGTGATTGATGCAACCCTTCGTCTTGGTCTCCCTTTTAGACAATAATTATCTTTCATCTTTGGAATGCCAATGTCATATTTCTTGCAAAACTCTCTCACTTCTGTAAATAAATCATCATCTCTAGCACTTTGTAATCGAGACTTGGCTACCTTCACTAGCGCAATTGCATTTGCAAGGTCTTGATCTTTCTTCTGTAATGTTTGTGATAATTCAAAAGTAATCCCCAAGATCAGTTGCATTAGATGCAATAAAAATGAAAATTCAAAATCGTCAATGACATATAAAATTGTGCTTGCGGTCCTCTAGAATGATATTCATCAAAGAAATAATTGGAGAGAACAACAAAATCATACTCAGAATTGTAGCATAATGAGAACCCTAACGTGTGTCTCCAGGACGTTTCAAAGTTGCCTCTTGATTTAAACCTCTCCTAGTCACCACTTCACCACAAGCAATTCTTTCAAGTATCAATTCATATTGTTTCACTCGAAACATATCTTTTCGTTTGCAAGAACCTCCTACAACAGTGGACATCTTTTGAAGCATATCAAAGAACTCTCGAATCTTTATGTGATGTTTTGTAAGCTTTAAAAGTGCCTGTTGGGATATAATTATTTGGGTCTAGCCATGGTGTAACCCAATTTATTTAACAGTCCGGATCTGGTGTTGGTCCATATATATTTATTTTGACAGCTTGCTTAAATAGTGGGATAGTCCTTATCAAAGTAAAATTGTGTTTCCTTATTTGGGGGAAATAAAGAGATCTAATTTGAGAAGGAATCTATCACTCATTAATTGCAGTTATAAGGTGATTCTAAAAAGGATTCATGCTCCTAATTGGATTCAGGTGGACATGGTATCTATAAATACAACAATAAGTAAGGGTTTGAGGGAGAGAACACAATAATGTATAACAGAGAAAAAAGAAAAAATACGGAGCGTGAGGAGGAGGAAGAGAGGAATAAATAATTTATACTTTTCATATTATTTTATAGTGGATTTCTTATCTCTTTTCGTAGTTTTTTCCTAATTAGGTTTCCACGTAAAATTCTCGTGTTATTATTTTATTTTCATGTGTTATTATTTTATTTCACATACACACACTAAAACAATTGTATATCCTCCATTGTAAACGTCTTTTCAGCTTGCTATTTGGTGATTTGGCGAGCGGTCAAATTTTGGCATTAACATTGGCGCTAAAAAGAGGGCTTTGTTTTAGTATTAATTAAAATCACTGATTCACCATCAGCGCACCGCGCCCCCGACTGCCCCTGCACATATATGTTCGAACATCTCTTTAAACTTTGGCTTCTACACTCAGATTAGTTTCCTTTAAAAAAAAGAAAGAAAAACCATGTTCGACCACAGGTTCGGATTTATCAGTTATGTTTTCGATTATTCTTTAACAAGTTATTCATGTGTTCGAACAATGTATGCATTCATTCGGGGTTCGGCATTTAGTTCACACAACCATGATCATCTACACTTTTACAATAAAATAAGTCACTATGGTCGACTTCTTTGTGATTTCGATCATGACTAATTTGAATTCGGATTTAACTAAGGCTTAGGAACATATCTCTCCAACATCGAATTTCTTCGGCATGGATCCCATCATTTTCAGGTTCTGATAGAATAAAAAACAAACATCTTCGACATCGGCAAGTCTAAATTCTCTTCGGCTACCAAAGCCAAACTCTATCATCATATGGTAGTACCCAATATCTCGGCAAACATATCAGCATAACACGTTCGACGTTATATATATTAGATTCGGGCTTCTTTTCTTGTTTGAGCTGAATTCCCTGAGGTAGAAATGTAATACCCCGAATATTTATGAGGCTTATAAATGTGATCGTATACGTTTAGAATTAGAACGTATAAACCTAAAACTAGGTATCGAGAAGTTTAAAACCTTAAGCCCTAATAAGATTCAAAATTTATAACATATGTGCTTAATAAAGATCGAAATGATATTTCGAACCAGGTGTTTTGTGATTTTATAGTGTAAACGATGAATTAGGTCAAATAAATTTTTTTGTCAAGCTGCTTAGTCGTGCTTACATTGACAAAATGATTTGTCATGCTTTCCACGATTTCACCAAGAAGCATCCTGACAAATTATTTTTGACAAGTTGTTGTGTCGTGCTTGAGAATGACAAAGTAATTTGTCGTGCTTACGGTAACAAGCTGCATTGTCGAGCTTGGAAGATATTTTCATTGAGGAGCTTAGAAGATAGGTTCAATTGCAAGCTGCATTGTCGAGCTTGGAAGATATTTTCATTGCGGAGCTTAGATTGCAAGTTGCATTATCGAGCTTGGAAGATATTTTCATTGAGGAGCTTAGAAGATAGGTTCAATTGCAAGCTGCATTATCGAGCTTGGAAGATATTTTCATTGAGGAACTTAGAAGATAGGTTCAATTGCAAGCTGCATTGTCGAGCTTGGAAGATATTTTCATTAAGGAGCTTAGAAGAATATTCTAAGAATATGCTAGGGTGCAAAGTGTAATAAGCCGAGCCCCTAACGTGCAATTAGGGAAACTATGTTTTCCTATAAATAGCAAGCTAACTTCATTCATTCCTTACCATATTCAAGAGCAGTTCAAGAACAAAAACACTCTATATTTATATTCTGAGAGATATTATGAGATAAAAATTACTTTCGAAGTATCGAAGCGCTACGCGATTGGAAGTAAAGCTAGCAACTACAAGAGGATTTACGACGAACGTTTAGACCGTTATATTTATCTTTAAAAGATATATGAGACAAATCTTCTATTCCTTTAAACTATGTGCAAGTATTCTAACTCTTATGTGTTATTTTTATAAGCTATATATATGTGGTTTATACGCTTTGTGTGACACCGTGATATAAACTATTGAATAAAAAGTTATTTGTAATATCAAATTGATATATGTGATATGTCAAGGCATGTTAAAGTTTATATGAAAGTATAAACTGTTTATGTGTTATTAGTTAGACTTGCTGAGCCGTAGTGCTCACTCTTGTAAATAAACATTTATTCGCAGTTATGAATGAAGATCATGAACATAAAGAAGAAGCGTAGACTAGGTTTCATGTTTTAATTACTTGTTATTTGTATTAAGTCATAATGATTGTTGTAATACGAACAAGCAAACCTTGTAACCGAATGTTCTATCAATGATATTATTTATTATCATAAAATGGTGTTATGTCTTTACTTTGATATAACTTAGAATTGTTAAAGATCTATTAATCTGAATGAGCGTATTGGTAATATAGACTGACCATATTATGTCGATACTCTGAACTTCAGATAAATAGTAAAATATTAATACAATGTTGATAAAGAACTATACATCTGAGTGAGGGTATTGAATGATATTGGGAGTTCTATAAGCACTGATGTTACACTTAATGAGCGCCGGTAAGGTGCCACTTTACCAGAATGCGCCCTTTGGTTCCAAGAACAATCTTATCATTAATACTGTGAATTTCAGATAGATATGAATTATTAATATGAAAGAGATGTCCATTTTTTATAAGATTATGTATTTAAATGAGGGTATTTGGCACACTGAAAATTTCGACTAAGAAATAAAGGTTAGGTCATCTAATTGCGCACCAATATCGATTTATCTTTATTGGCAAGCCCCCTTCAGATCTGGGAACTATCTCTAGTACTGGTACTGTGAATCTTGGATCCATATAAAGCTTATAAATAACAGAATATTTAAATCATAAGGTTAAAAAATTGACTGATATATATATGGTGTTATCTATATATACGAATGAACTACAAGTTGATACTTATAGAAAGAATGAGATCGAGATTAAGTTAAGATCTAGGGATTTAGATAATAGAAATTTATAGTCTGTAATAGCCTAATTCAACCAATATGATTATGGGATCATTGGTTAATAGAAGTACGAGATAACATCGGACCCTTGTTCGGGCGACCAGCGCACGAATTAGGGGGCGTCACAGTTGGTATCAGAGCAATAGGTTATAGTTTTGAGGTAACAAGTACCTTGGAGTATAATCTGATGGGTTAAGATTAAATGGACTTGTGAAGAGTTCACAGATAAGTAAAAGATATGCAGAAATTGTAATAAATCTTAATGCATAAAAATATTATGTGAAAGAAATATACTGATTGAAGAGTAACATTGAAATAAATCAGGTGTTATTTGATTAGAGTTATGTGTTTGGAATTATGTTTAAATTATATTATTTTGCATAAAACCTAGGTAAGTAGAGGAGTAAACTCATAGAGAAATGTAAGTAATATGGGTTAAAGAAATTCATACGATAGTTAAGAAATAAGTAGGGATTTCAATTGAAAACTTATGTTGTTAGCTGAGTTGAACGACTCTCTTGAATGGGCAGGAGTTTAATATGCGTAAGTAAACCGATCTAACTACACTATTGGTATAAATGATTCATGTTCAGTGTTTTCAAAGCGGGTTACACACTAAATGAGATCATTTAAGGATAGTGTGGATGAGACGGAGAACTTATTCATTAGTTCTTGGGTGGAAGAAATACCCAGCTGATTATCATGATAATAGATTGAAATCTTGTGTCAAACTATTCCTTATATATATTCTGAGGAGGTGATTCTTTTCTCATATGTATATTGATTAGTTATTAGTTGTTATGTCCAATTATAGTTTTAAAGATATTTGTATGTTAGTTACTGAGCAAACGAACCCTTGTATGGGCGGGGGCTATGATATGTCAGTCGAACCGACTTATGAGATGCGGCTACGAAATTTCATAAAGTGGTGCATTAAAAATGATTAATATGCACTAAGATCTTTCAATCCCGTGTTTATGAGAAGGGGAACTGATATATTTGTTTGCATTTGGTTTTACAACCAATCACTTTCCTATATTACTATATATTTGCAAAACTTGTGTTATGGTTAAAGGAAAAATGGAAATAATAGAGGATTAAGGGTATTCCAAAATCTTCTAGCTATGTTAGTCATTCATGCGTATATTCGCACTTGGGTGCCTTTGAAAAAGAATTGTTCAAACGATTGAACTGGAAAATTTTTGAACCTATGTCTATGCTAATTTTTCAAGCTAGACATGGTTGATTTGAAAAAGATAAAATGATTTTTATCATCAACACATGGTAGCCTGAGGTGTGAAGATTAACACATTGTTATCTGTGTGGAAATGATAAAGTCATAAAATTGATTTAGCTATATTATTCATAAGTCTTGCTAATTGTTTTGGCTAGACAGATTTAATATGAAAAATAAAAATAAATTTTTCATCAACACATTATTTAACCTGGTGTGGTATGATAAATGACGAGTCATCAACGTACTCTTGCAAGGTGCGGTATACAGTCATAAAATTGATTTTCAAAAGTTTTAAATGGTTTAAAGATGAGTCAATGTCAATTGTTTCGGCTAGACAACCCTTTTAATAAGGAAGAATTTGGAACGGACATATGATTCTGGTAGACGCAACATACCACGTCTTTAAAACTATTATATTATACATCACATGTGGTACGATAGGCTGATCACCTGACGTACTAACTATTGTGTTTTTCAATCCTGGTGATTGTTAAACTTGTGGGTCATATAGTACCCATAGAATATGAAACAGTTCAAGGTATTGATTGACCCTCGGTATAAATTAAAAGAATTCTTCGTAAGAGAAGAATAAAACTGAAAGTCGAGTATGATTAAAGGTTTAAAACCTAGTATAAGGAAAATGTGTAGATTGAACATTTTTACCTAATTTAAGTGTTAGGAATTTGATGTGAGAAAGGATGAATTAAGAAAATTCATATTGAAGACTAAGTTAGAGATAATTTCGAGGACGAAATTTTTATAAGAGGAGAGAAATGTAATACCCCGAATATTTATGAGACTTATAAATGTGATCGTATACGTTTAGAATTAGAACGTATAAACCTAAAACTAGGTATCGAGAAGTTTAAAACATTAATCCCTAATAAGATTCAAAATTTGTAATATATGTGCTTAATAAAGATCGAAATGATATTTCGGACCAGGTGTTTTGTGATTTTAAAGTGTAAACGATGAATTAGGTCAAAAAAAGATTTTTGTCAAGCTGTTTAGTCGTGCTTACATTGACAAAATAATTTGTCATGCTTTTCATGATTTCACCAAGAAGCATCCTGACAAATTATTTTTGACAAGTTGTTGTGTCGTGCTTGAGAATGACAAAGTAATTTGTCGTGCTTATGGTAACAAGCTGCATTGTCGAGCTTGGAAGATATTTTCATTGAGGAGCTTAGAAGATAGGTTCAATTGCAAGCTGCATTGTCGAGCTTGGAAGATATTTTCATTGCGGAGCTTAGATTGCAAGCTACATTGTCGAGCTTGGAAGATATTTTCATTGAGGAGCTTAGAAGATAGGTTCAATTGCAAGCAGCATTATCAAGCTTGGAAGATATTTTCATTGAGGAGCTTAGAAGATAGGTTCAATTGCAAGCTGCATTGTCGAGCTTGGAAGATATTTTCATTAAGGAGCTTAGAAGAATATTCTAAGAATATGCTAGGGTGCAAAGTGTAATAAGCCGAGCCCCTAACGTGCAATTAGGGAAACTATGTTTTCCTATAAATAGCAAGCTAACTTCATTCATTCCTTACCATATTCAAGAGCAGTTCAAGAGCAAAAACACTCTATATTTATATTCTGAGAGATATTATGAGATAAAAATTACTTTCGAAGTATCGAAGCGCTACGCGATTGGAAGTAAAGCTAGCAACTACAAGAGGATTTACGACGAACGTTTAGACCGTTATATTTATCTTTAAAAGATATACGAGACAAATCTTCTATTCCTTTAAACTATGCGCAAGTATTCTAACTCTTATGTGTTATTTTTATAAGCTACATATATGTGGTTTATACGCTTTATGTGACACCGTGATATAAACTATTGAATAAAAAGTTATTTGTAATATCAAATTGATATATGTGATATGTCAAGGCATGTTAAAGTTTATATGAAAGTATAAACTGTTTATGTGTTATTAGTTAGACTTGCTGAGCCGTAGTGCTCACTCTTGCGAATAAACATTTATTTGCAGTTATGAATGAAGATCATGAACGTAAAGAAGAAGGGTAGACTAGGTTTCATGTTTTAATTACTTGTTATTTGTATTAAGTCATAATGATTGTTGTAATACGAATAAGGAAACATTGTAACCGAATGTTCTATCAATGATATTATTTATTATCATAAAATGGTGTTATGTCTTTACTTTGATATAACTTAGAATTGTTAAAGATCTATTAATCTGAATGAGCGTATTGGTAATATAGACTGATCATGTTATGCCGATACTCTGAACTTCAGATAAATAGTAAAATATTAATACAATGTTGATAAAGAACTATACATCTGAGTGAAGGTATTGAATGATATTGGGAGTTCTGTAAGCACTGAGGTTACACTTAATGAGCGCCGGTAAGGTGCCACTTTACCAGAATGCGCCCTTTGGTTCCAAGAACAATCTTATCATTAATACTGTGAATTTCAGATAGATAGGAATTATTAATATGAAAGAGATGTCCATTTTTTTATAAGATTATGTATCTAAGTGCGGGTATTTAGCACACTGAAAATTCTGACTAGGAAATGAAGGTTAGGTCATCTAATTGCACACCAATATCAATTTATCTTTATTGGCAAGCCCCCTTCAGTTCTGATAACTATATCTAGTACTGGTACTATGAATCTTGGATCTTGTAAAGCTTATAAATGATAGAATATTTAAATCATAAAGTTAAAAATTTGACCGATATATATGGTGTTATTCATATATACGAATGAACTACAAGTGGATACTTGTAAAAAGAATGAGATCGATATCAAGTTAAGATCCAGGGATTTAAATAAAAGAAATTTATAGTCTGTAATAGACTAATTCAACCAATATGATTATGGGATCATTGGTTAAGTTACGATAGAAGTACGAGATAACGTCGGACCCTTGTTCGGGCGGCCAGCGCCCGAATTCGGGGGCATCACAGTAGGATATACAAGATGTTCACCCATGACACTTCGGATAATAACAGCTCACCTTAGACTATATCACATCGACTTTATTATGTCTTCGACTATCTACATTCGACGGTATAATTCAATGTCTTCCACCGGGGTCGTGACGGCTATTATGGCGATATAAGGTCGGATGGTGATATAGGTCAGATCGAAGCCTCCCACTGGGGTCGGGAATGCTATTATGGCGATATAAGGTTGGAGCCTCCCAACGTGTTGGGAAGGCAATTATGGCGATATAAGGTCGGAGTCTCCTAACAAGTCGGGATAGGCGAAAGTCATCCCCTCGAAGGGAAAATCCCGAGGCACTTGCCTGGAAGGATAGGGATAGGCAAGAGTTATCCCCTCGAACAAAAAATCTTGAGGCACTTGCCCGGAAGGACGAGGATAGGCAAGAGTCATCCCCTCAAACAGAAAATCCCGAGGCACTTGCCCGGAAGGATGGAGATAGGCAAGAGTCATCCCCTTGGAAGGAAGATCCTGAGGCACCTGCCCGGAAGGAGAGAGATAGGCGAGAGTCATCCCCTCGGAAGGAAAATCTCGAGGCACCTGCCCTCCCTCAGAAGGAAAATCTTGAGGTACCTACCCGGAAGGACGGGGATAGGCGAGAGTCATCCCCTCAAATAGAAAATCCCGAGGTAATTATGGAAAAATAAGGTCGGATCAATGCCTCCCACAGGGGTTGGGAAGGCTATTATGGCAAGATAAGATTAGTTCGATTATGATAAAGTTAGTTATCTATATCTTCGGTTGTGATAAGGTTGGTTATCTATATCTTTAATTGTGATAAGGTTGGTTATCTATATCTTCGGTTGTGATAAGGTTGATTCGGTTGTGATAATGTTGGTTATCTATATCTTCGGTTGTGATAAGGTTGGTTATCTATTATGGTGTTGTGTTCGATTTGATGGATTTGGCAGTAGATATTGTGGGTTCAGCAGTTTTACCGACACGGTACTCAGAGGGTATGGTGGACTTTTTGATTACTCTCCTATTATAAATCCTTTATAACAGGAGAGTGGGGGACAATGTTGGGATGTAATTATTTGGGTCTAGCCCAGGTGTATCCCAATTTATTTAACGGTCTGGATATGGTGTTGGCCCGTATACATTTATTTTGACAACTTGCTTAAATAGTGGGATAGTCCTTATTAAAGTAAGAGTGTGTTTCCTTATTTGGGGGAGATAAGGAGATCTAATTTGGGAAGGAATCTATCAGTCATTAATTGCAGTTATAAGATGATTCTAAAAAAGACTCATGCTCCTAATTGGATTCAGGTGGACATGGTATCTATAAATACATTAATAAGCAAGGGTTTGAGGGAGAGAACACAATAATGTACAACAGAGAAAAGAGAGAAAATACGGAGTGTGAGGAGGAGGAAGAGAGGAATAAACAATTTGTACTCTCCATATTATTTTATAGTGGATTTCTTATCTCTTCCCATGGTTTTTTCCCAATTGAGTTTTGTTTGCCAAATATCATACTAGCAAAAGCACACAAGTATACGTGGTCAACAAATAATAAAGTGATAAGTAGAGTATCGTTCCCACGAAGAATTAATTCTAACATTTTCCCAAATACCAATTTTATATCAAGTCTATCTTATTTAAGCGTATGAATTAATTAAAATTAATAATTAAAATAAATATTAAAAATAAATAACTAAATAATAAAACATAACTAAATAAATAAATATAAGAATTTAACTTCACCCCATGCTTCATTCAAATCTCATAACTTTCCATTTGATTATATGGTCACGATGAATTGTTAACCAAGAATACGTAATTTCATTTATAAACCTCTTCCGATAGCAAATAAAAATACTCACTCTAACTAACTTGCTATATTCCTATGCAAATTAAATTAGATTAGATTCATTAAGAACAAATTCTCGAATTAGTTACATTCCTGTCCTATACACAAATTATGGATTCCATCTCATGCAGAAAATACAAACACATGTCATTATATTCAGATCTAACCCTAGATTTCATCTTCCAAATTCATCTAAAATATCCCACTAATTGTTGGCCAGACAATTAATCAATATGCACAAAATATAATGAACCAATTCATATGGTGCCAATCAAATAGAAAGAAAATCAATTTAAACTGCACATGAGATTCCATTAAATACTTAAATAAAAAGCTTGTTCATAGCAAATAAAATTATAATCAACAAAATATTCACCATCAATAAAAAACAAAGATAAATAAGAGTTTAGATAAGAAAAACTGCTCCAGCGAGTCTTCTATCTTCAAGCTCCATCAACCTCTGACCTCCATCTTTGTTGATACCTTGTTTGCTCTTGAACTGGGAAGAGAGTTAGCCTCACATGGCGTTTCTTTGGCCTTTTTCTCCACCTCTTTAGAGTTCCTAAATCAGATTATTTATAGGAGTTATTCCACCTAACCCTAATAGAATTACAATTACATTTATTGTGACGCCCCCAAATTCGGGTCTCCAAACACCCGGATCCGATTATCACGATCCAATACAACATTCACCTCTAACAACATATGGTAACTAAAATGCGGAATATAATAAACATACGTTGTTCATTACAAAGGTGTTACTAGTCCCAGAACACAGTAACCTTAAACACTTACATAAATCCACACCCTAAATAACTATCAGGGTTTAAATTACATTAACAGAAAATAATTATTCATAAAATGAAAATCTGCTACAAGAAGTCTATCACTTCATCTTCTTCTTCCCTTTGTTCTTCCCTGACGTCTCGGGTTTAGCTGCAATGGAGTCATGATATAGCAAGGATGAGCAACGAGTTTGCTCAGCAAGTTTAAAGTACAACAATAAAATTATATCATGATGAAAGGGATATAGGAAGAGATTTCAACCATAGAATTATCAGAAGCAAAAACAATAAATGCTTATAGAACAATTGATAGTCAAGTAAACTTTGAACAATAACTTCCAAAGGAGTCAATAGCTAGTTGACCCTCTGGTTACTGGCCACAGATAAGTACTTGAGGGGATCAGCCTCGCGTACGCTATGTGTATGCATAACATTTAATTCCGCTAGTTGTACCTTATATACGGTACCTGGGGTACTCCCTTATAATAAAAGGGGTGTTCATTCAGTCGAAGAATCCTTACCTTTGATTGGTTCGGATAGCTTTTATAAAATTCTCACCTACTTGCCTGACCTAACAAGGGTTCAGACTTAACCATGAATAGTTCATAAATTTCTGAACTTAAATAAATATACGAATTCAAATGCACGAGTGCGAATGTCAATAAATACATAGATGTGGAATAATTTTAAAAGTAATTAGACCACTTAAGGCATGCTTGGAGATAAGATTCAAGCTTAAAGAATAACTTGCAATAATATATACCTTTTTGCACGAATTAAAAATAGTGTATAAGGTTTAGAAACTTGCTCAATGTAAAAGTTGAGTAGGATAGAACTTGCATTCAATATACTGAAAGAATGAAGTAGGGAACTTGCCTGTTTGCTCAGCTACAGATAAAATTTAGCTTTAATTAATTGATCTTGAGTGACATATCATTGGATAAAGTCGACTTGTCAATTAATATGACATGGTTGTATATTGGCACACCTTACTATACCATTTACTTAGCAGGTAAAAATTCACCATCTGCATTTAATTACTATTTAACATTAGCTAAACAGAAATTAATTAATGATCTTTAGCTATTAAAATGATGGTAGCTAATCATGATTACTATTCTTCGATTGCTCAAATTTATTACCCTTATCTGTTAACCATCCTTATTTATTATCTAATAAATAGTAAACTTATCATGGTTTAATAGCAATTAAATAAGGGTTGATCCCTTATTTGATTTTATTTGCGCTTAATTACCATTCACCCTTAAGGGTAATTAAGTAATTATTATTCTTGTTCCTTATTAATTAATTCTACACACAATTAACTGTTATTAAATAATCATTAAGTGTTTACTATCATTATTATTAAGGGCCAAAAATAATTAACTTATTAATTTCCCCCATACGTAATCATTATTTCATTAATGATTAAGTGGTTGTTATCCTTATTAGCTTTATTCATACCTAATTATTATTAGTTAATAATTAGATATTTATTATCTTTATTTATTATTATTAAATAATAAATAATTATTTTATTACCATTATTTATTATCCTTATTTATTATTTATTGGTAAATAATAAATAATTAATTTATTCATTTATTCATATCTAATTCTTATTTAACATCGATCACACAATAATAAAATATTTATTATCTTTATTTATTATTATAATAATAAATAATTACCTCATAAATCTTATTCATACTTAATTACTATTAAACAATAATTAAGTAACCATTTTATTAACTTGTTCATACTTAATTATTATTTAATAATAATTAAATATTTATTATCTTTATTTATTATTTATTCATAAATAATAAATAATTATTTACTAACTTTACTCATGTTTGATTATTATTTAATGTTAATTAAATACTAATTAAATATTTATTATTTATTGATAAATAATAAATAATTATTTACTAGCTTTATTATTATTTAATATTACTTAAATAATAATGAAACTTTTATTATCTTTATTTATTATTTATTGATAAATAATTAATCTAATTAATTTACTAATTTTTTTTAGTATTATACAAATAATAATTTTTTTATTATTTATTATTTATTGATAAATAATAAATAATTACTTTATTAATTTTATTCATTAGTTATAATAACTAATCAATTTGCAAGTGCATTATTAGCTTCAAATTAATAGCCAATATTTGAGTCAATGATAGTACAGTTAGCTTAATTGCTGTATCACAGGCACTAGAGATGTACCAAGCCCCTGCAAATTATTTTCAACCCAACCCAATATTATTATCCAGTACAACAGGCATCAGGCCATATGATATACTGTGTTTAGCCCAACATTATCCCATACAAGAACCCAGAGTTTGCCCCTTGATTCATATTACCAATCGAACAATTTATACCCAAAAATGAAAACAGACCGTTCAAGCATTATAACCAAAAATACCCATTTACCAGAACCTATGATCCCTTAATATACACAACTTTCCAATTCACAAGACCATAGAACACAGTTTTAAAAGCAATATGTAGTATGAACCAACGCCCTCAACTGCTAGAAAGAAATACAAACATTACCCAAAAACAATTGAATCCAGTATAGAGAAACAATATCCCAATACAGAACAGTTCAATGCAACCCAACAAGAACATCATAACACATTATATACTATCACAACACAGAAGGGAAATTACGAATCCATCAGTATATTACAATATCAGACTTGTCAATCCCAATAATGCATATAAAATCTAATTTCACCGGCTGCTAGAACCCAACACAATCCTAAAACAGTTTATCCCAACACAAGAAAACCAACTGCCTAATACAGAGAAACAATTTATCCTAATACAAAGGAACAAAAATTACTCCAATGTAGTAGAGGATTTCAACTTAATACAAAGAACAATATACCCAGCACAGAAGGAAAAATTAAAATTAAAATCACTCAGTCACTCACTGTTGTACCTTGCCAACGATCGAATCGCATCCTTTCTTTTCCTTCCAAAATAGATGGTGAAATTGGACATTCACGGCTAGTCCCTGCTCCCTTTCTCCTCTGCAATTCCTCTCTTTCTAATTTGGAACCCTAAATTTTTTAATTGGGAACTCACAAAACAAAGGAATCGGCAGTTTTGGTTTAGGGCATGGGGTTCAATTTATAGTGAAATTTTTACCCAATTGGCTGGGTATTACCTCATTTGGCCAGTTAAGGACCATCGGTTGGAAGGAAATAAGCGATTGATGGTATACATCACGCCGACTGTAAACTCGCCGGCTAATTCCTCGAGCGTCGTACCCCCCCCCCCACCGATCGCGTCGCCGAATTTGTGGGACCTTTGGTCTGTTTGGTGCCGCTTGGTCGGTCGTTACCCTCACTCGCTTCACCCGCTGGTTAAACCGTGGTAGCCGTCGGTCGCCTCTTGTCTGCCGGTCCTTCTCCACCCGTCCGTTTCGACCGATCGATTGAGGGCTTTGGTTTGATTGATTGAAAAGCTAGGGCTTAGGTCGCTCGACTGTTGATTTGAGTGTCTGATTTCACTTGGCTTGGTCTCAACTAGTTTGAGGGTTTAGGATTTTGCTCGGTTTCTGCTAATCTCCCGTTCAACTTCACCGATTGTCCCAAAATTTTGCTCGGCTGCAACTTTAAGCAATTACCCGTTTCCTTTTTTTTTCGGGTCGATCCGGTGCCATTTGCCCAACCCGCTGGAAGTTAATTTGGGCTTAACCCACTAGTTGGGCCGGTTGATTTAAAAGTAAACAAACCCAAATGGTCCGATTAAATTAATCACCTTATTCTCCTTATTTTTTTTAAATTAAATAACTAAACCACTTAATTAGTTATTTCAAATATTTATTTTAACCATAATCCTTTATTTTATTTAATCTGCTCATGCTAGATCCTTAGGGTCAACTCACTAATTTATTTGAACTATTAGTGAACCCCTTCGAGGCGAAGAAAATTATTAGACCACGTGTTTATATAATTAAAAAAATACCTATATGGATCCAATTAAATTCGTAAAAATATACAATAAATGAATTTTATTTATAAAAAAAATAAATTCGATACAATGTTTAAAATTCCTGGACATTACATTTATAACTCTAAGTGAATTTGTATTGAAGTCAGCCTTGTAGTCTTTGTAACTCTTTAGGCTTTAATTGGCAAGTATCGCATTTTATTTGGAAAATAAATAGCAATTAAACCCTTCAGCTCAGCCGCACCACGTGTGCAGAAAACTAATCGTGCGCCGCGACCCACATTAACGCGCGTCGCGACCCACATGCCATGTCGCGACTTGCACAATTGAGCGTCGCAGCCCATAAGTTCTGTTACTCCCCTTGGTTTTTCTTGCCTTGCTCGCCCAATTGATTCAATGATTACGATTTTGCCACTTAACTCCTTTATTCCTACAAAATAAATAAAAACAATAAAATAAATACAAACTCTATAAAATACTTAAAAACACACAAATTATCAAGCCTAAAAGTATCCAAATAATAGGTATAAAATTCACTTATCAAATACCAACAAACTTAAATATTTGTTTGTCCTTAAGCAAAACACAAACAAAAACTATAAAAATAAAAGTAACAACTAAATATACAATAAGCAATGAACCAATTTGAGATTGAATATGGCCTCAAAGATTTCTTCAAATGAACTTCTAGAAAATTTTAAAAATGTGCAAAGCCTAAAATTTTAACATCTATTAGTCATTCTTTATTCAAGACCCTCCGTGCGTGTATGGATCCAAATGTATCAAACTAATTAAAACTCGAATCAGTTCATGAATTTCAATGCTCGTAAAAGCTAACTGCATATGAAGAATTACAAAGCCCTCCTCTTTATACATATGAAGAATTACAAAGCCCTCCTCTTTATACTTACCTTCACACATTTTATTGCTATTTATTTTCTTTTTATATATTACGAGTGCGTTTTAAGCTCTATCTCGTATGTATTTTGATTTTGGCATGTGCAACGTTTGTTTTTCTTAGACTTTTCAAAAATAACCCCTGTAGTGAACTTTCCACCAATGTATCCCAAACCAGATGACTTTAGGTCACTAAGTGTAGAGACACTCCTAAGGGCATACTTGTTCGAGTTTAGGGTCACAAAAATAAACTAGCCAAACTTTACTTATATCCATCACTTTTATACAAATTTTTTTCTTCATATCTCTTCTTTATGGACATTGAAGATAGTAACATGATCAAATAAGCAATAGAGGTTTTCTTCTATCCTTCATTAGCATCTAACATATAAATTTCCTCAAAGTTAAAACAAGTTCAACCAAATGGATATGTGCATAATTGAATTAAAGGATCTCAAACAAAATAAAAACTACCAAGAAGCCAAAATTCAGATTAAGTAATATTTATCCCTTTTCTAAAAATTACTAAATAAAAATCATAATTCTATCATTGACCAAAATTTTTTAATTTAATTAATTCATTGCCCAAAAAATACTACCTAACAACAGTACAACACCATTTTCGTAGTAAACACGATTGCACTTAGCATGTGCAACAAGCCTTTAAACTCCAAGGTTACCCCAAGTGGACGAGTTGTGTCTCGTGAGAGTTTGCAGTGAATATACCCACAAAATTCAAAATTTAACAAAAATTAGACCAACACATCAAAACAAAATATAGGAAGACCCCCAAACTTGAAACTGACATTATTCTTAAAGTTGCGATAAAATAAAATTAACGCACGAACTTCCCTGAAAAGAGGTCAGTTGTTGCTCTCCACATTCGTTTCCTATTATCTGCTGAGATGCATGATCGGAAAAACACAAAAATCAAAACAAATTAATTACAACAAAAATACAAGTTTAAATTAAGATCAACTTGATTGAAGTCAATATTGGAAAAACATTAGAAACTAATTCCCCATCAACGTCGCCAAAAACTTGTTTACCAAATATCGTATTAGCAAAAGCACGCAAGTACACGTGGTCAATAAGTAATAAAATGATAAGTAGAGTATCGTTCCCACGAGAAATTAATTCTAATATTTTCTCAAATACCAATTTTATATCAAGCCAATCTTATTTAAACGTATGAATTAATTAAAATTAATAATTAAACTAAATATTAAAAATAAATAACTAAATAATAAAACATAACTAAATAAATATATATATAAGAATTCAGCTTCACCCCATACTTATTCAAATCTCATAACTTTCCATTTGATTATATGGTCACGATGAATTATTAATCAAGAATACGTAATTTCATTTATAAACCTCTTCCGATAGCAAATAAAAATACTCACTCTAACTAACTTGATATATTCCTATGCAAATTAAATCAGAATAGATTCATTAAGAACAAATTCTGGAATTGGTTACATATAACGTATATGTATATTCCTATCCTATACGCAAATTATGGATTCCATCTCATGCAGAAAACACAAACACATGTCATTATATTCAGATGTAACTCTAGATTTCATCTTTCGAATTCATCTAAAGTATCCCGCTAATTGTTGGCCAGACAATTAATCAATATGCACAAAATATAATGAACCAATTCATATGGTGTCAATCAAATAGAAAGAAAATCAATTTAAACTACACATTGGATTCCATTAAATACTTAAATAAAAGCCTTGTTCATAGTAAATAAAACTATAATAAACAAAATATTCATCATCAATAAAAAATAAAGAAAATAAAAGTTTAGATAAGAAAAACTGCTCCCGCGAGTCTTCTATCTCCAAGCTCCATCAACCTCTGACCTCCATCTTTGCTGATACTTTGCTTGCTCTTGAACTGGAAAGAGAGTTAGCCTCACATGGCGTTTCTTTGGCCTTGTTCTCCACCCCTTTACAATCTCTAAATCAGACTATTTATAGGAGTTATTCCACCTAACCCTAATAGAATTACAATTACATTTATAACACTAGGTGGATTTATATTGAAGCCAACCTTGTAGTCTTTGTAACTCTTTAGGCTTCAATTGGCAAGTATCTCATTTTATTTGTAAAACAAATAACAATTAAACCCCTCAACTCAGCCGCACCACACGCTCCACGCACGCGAAAAATTGACCGCGAGCTGCGGCCCACATTAACGCCCGTCGCGGCCCACATGCCATGCCGCGACTCGCACAATTGAGCGTCGCGACCCATAAGTTCTGTGACTCTCCTTGGTTTTCCTTGCCTTGCTCGCCCAATTGATCCAACTATTATGATTTTGCCACTTAACTCCTTTATTCCTACAAAATAAGTAAAAACAATAAAATAAATACAAACTCTATAAAATAACATAAAATACTTAAAAACACACAAATTATTAAGCCTAAAAGTATCCAAATAATAAGTATAAAACCCACTCATCAGGTTTTCATGTAAAATTCTCGTGTTATTATTTTATTTTCATGTGTCATTATTTTATTCCACGTACACACACTAAAACAATAGCATATCCTCCATTGTAAACGTCTTCTTAGCTTTCTATTTGGTGATTTGGCGAGCGGTCAGATTTTGACGTTAACAGTGCCAATTGAAATTGATGAGCAAAACAATGAATATAAAATGCAGATTTATTCTCTGCCAAAATCAAGCTCTTAAGCCCATTAAATTAACCCTGCATATTACTAACACCATCATAACCTTGACCACGACATTTAGACAAACTCAAGCCAAGTGTTAAAAAAAGACCATCAATTACAACTTTTAATGTTTGAGCAGTATTATCCAAAACATGGATAACTCCGATAAAACGCTCAAGAATGGATTCTTTTTTATCCACATAACGTATCACAATAAACATTTGCTCTTTAATTGCTACATCACGAGCCTCATCAACTAGCAAAGAAAAATAGTCATCTCTAATATCATCAATTATAGGTTTCACAGTTAAATCGGCATGAACATTAGCAAGATCTTTTTGAATTTTTGGTAAAGTCATCTTATGATTCTCAGGGGCATTTTTCAAGACCATATTCCAAATTTCTTCAACGGGTTTGGCATGGAACTTTAGAGTTTCAAGAAATAGACCTTGCCTATTTGAACTCTCTAATTCATTATAACCACGAAAAGGCTGCCCATTTCGCAAAAGATATCTAGCACAATATAAGGATGCTTTCAACCAAGTACGATAATTACTTTAGCTTGCTTAGAAATATTTGAAAGTGTTACATCAATGTGTTTCTTCCTGTTCATTAAATCTCGACCAGCTTGGTAACATCTGTTATGAACACTTTTATGGTCTCTCGTGTGAGTATTCAACTTATCCTTTTTATTCCAACATGTAAACCCCGTATCAACAAAGCATTATGGCAATATGTTTACATTGGTTCAAATCCATCTTGGCCCAATAATTCACCAATATAACATGAGATGGTATAACCCATTTATCCTTCAGAAATACCCAATATGAAGGAATAAAAAAGAAAAAAAAATTCTACTAAATCCCTAGATGATGAGATTCCATTGATACAGAACCAATTCCAATAGACTTATTAGAGGGTCCCATTAGCCTGCATCCAATAGGAATTGCAATTGACTGTATGAAGCGCATCCACCTTCCTCATCATATCGAACGAAAAAGAGACAAAGTTAGACACTGATTCTATGATAGAACAAAGAATTTGACCATAACAGAGAACAGAGAATTTGACCATAACATTAACAGAAAATGGTAGGTTAAGAAAATCTAATTGTAATTCACATAAAGATATAGTAAATTAGTTAACTAGGGTGTTCTTCTTAATTCTATCTTTTGTGGATTTGGGGAGATTTATGTAAGACCCCGACTTTATGAAATAAAAGTTTATTATTATTTTCTTTATGATTATTATTCTAAATAGTAAAGTGCTTAAATGTTATAATGTTATAGTTAAGGGTGTTATATGCAAATTATCAGATAAATAGTATGTCGGGGAATATTTCTTTTGTCGGGGAATATTCTTTTTGTCGGGGAATATTATATTCGGTAATGTACGACAGCGCCGAAATAACAAATCATTGGTAAGGCCCCCTTAACGACTAATTATCGGATACGAAAAATGACAATATTAATATTTTTATATAAATTGTCAACCGTACTATCACCTGCAACTGTTGAAATACCCGGTAATAAAAAAAATAGTAACACACGTTATTCCATAGTAAAACGCGTTATTCTAAAGTAACACACGGTATTCCAAAGTAGCACACGATATTGCACAGTATTTTATATTATTGATTCAATAATTGATAAAGTAGTAATTGCACAGTATTTTGATTCAATAAATTGTTACAGTAGCATCTGCATAATATTTTATATTATTTGTCACGACACTATTTGATATGATATTTTAGCATTATTGACAATGTCTAGAAATTCTGTCAAGAAAAGGGGTTATTTAATTGTGCGTCGTTTCTACGGAAAGCCTCCTCTTTCTTGGGAATGATCTAGTTGTTAATATTGTGAGTTTATAATATTGAATTGTTTATGTGTCCTTGAAAATTGAACTTCTGGTGCGTTAGAATATTTAATGTAATGACCCTTGTCTTAATTATTTCCTACCTAAAAGATGACAATCTACGAATATATTAAAACATCTATCTTTCTTATGTTGGAGTTATTATGTAAATTATGTATTAGTGGTACTTTTGTAAACTTTCTCATTTTTAAATTATTCAAGGGAAGGTCCCTCATTTTCTAAAATTTCCTAAGAAGTGTACCTATTCCTTCTTTAATTTTGGGCGGATGATGAATTCCTTTTCAAGGAGTGGCCCCTCATTTTCCATACCTTCCAAGTAATCTGCCTTTCCTTTTCTTTAAACTTTGGCAGATTGATAGGTGGCCCCCCTCCAATGGCAAAATTTCAAAACATGTGCTCTTACTTGTTTTCCCTTACATTCGGGTAACTTGTTTTCTCCTATGAGCTTGTGACTTGTTTTTCTTCCATGGGCCACAACTTTAATTAAACCAACAAAGACTTTTTGAGCCGTGGTGTTAAGGGAATTGAAATCATTGGCTTGAGATCCGTAACTTAAGGAAACATGTTTCCCAACCTCGCCTATAAAAGGATACATCTTCAGACGATAAAAAACACAACATCACAATACAAAACCTTTTTATTGTGAGTATAATATTGTGAGTATTTTTCTAAGTATAATTATACTTTGAGAGTTACTTTTAGTGCAAGATTTTCTCTCGATAATCTCCTACATATCAGACAATATATAGTCATCTACTCAGGTAAGGGATGTCATTTTCTTTATAACTCGTAAGTGGTATCATTTCTTTTGTACTCGTCAAGGGATATCGTTTTCTTTCACATTTCTCCATTTATAGTAAGAAATTATTGTTTGTTTCCATAACCTTATTATTAAATGGTGAAAATCCCTGAAATTAGTAGAATATCCTTAATAGTTTGCGCTTTATCTAATATCAAATCACTTGAATATTTTGTTTCTATGAACTTTCTTATTGAATTTTAATCTATTCACACGGGGGTACTATTCACGCCAGAGTACTATTCACGCTGTGGTACTATTCATGTCAGAGTACTAGTCACGATGGAGTTTATTTATTTTTATTTATCTTTGAAATATGAATCTTGGATATCATTCTTGAATTTGACTCCACAATTTGGTTATCGTGTTGGCAATTTGGACAATCTTTAACTTTTGATAAATTAAATTACAAATCTCTAATATTTATCCTTGATCTCATTGTAATTATTTTTATTCATCTTTATTACCATTATCATCATCTTCAGATTTAAATTGTGATGATAGTTCTCTTTGGCCCGTACTGCAAAGATGAACTGGCGTTTAGCATGATTATGACCAAATTGTGTATTGGTATAATCATGACCTTTGGTGTTACAGAAAAAGGCTTATGGTGAAAGTTCTCTTTGGCCCATAGTGCAGAGATGAACTGGCGTTTGGCATGATCATGACCGGTGATGTTAAAAATAAATATCTTTGGCCCGTAGTGCAAAGATAAACTGTTGATTTGGATGTTCATAAACAGGATCTGTTGATTGGTGTTACAGGGATAAAATATTGGTGGTGAACCTTTAACTTATAGAAGATGGTAGATATTATAATCTACTTGACTCTTCTAATGGATTGTTTGTTCCGCTGCAGTTGTTGTTGTTGAAACACTTATATTATCTTTAAATCTCTGATGTATCAATGTTGAAGGCTAAAGATAATTTATTCATCATTATCTTAGTCATGATATTCTTTATTGAGCTATTTGTGCTCACCCTTTTCCTTTTTGTTCCATTGTTCTCCTCAGGAAATGAGAGTGTAGCTGGAACTAGCCGGGGAATGGAGTGATAGTCGAGACCGTAGAAGTATCTCAATACATTATAAAATAGTGTGACAATAATTATATTGAGAACTTAAGTTAGGTATTGTTGTATTAGTTTTGGTACACAATTTGTATTAAAACTCACAGTATGTGTGTTGTCGTATTTTGCACGACAGTTATTAGTTGTAAATTGAAAATTTTGTATTTGTATTTGTATTTTGTAGAATATAATTGGCGACTCAAAATGGGTTGTGTGGACCTATTTTGGGGGCGTCACAATTTGTTTATAAGTCATCGAGAGGTATTTATAAATACTGATGAGCTCTTAGTTAACAATCCAACATAATTAACATAACTTAACAAGAAGTGATTTAATTAAAGTGAAACATCAAGCGAAGTTGTAATCTTAAGCCTTTAGCATCTGGATTCAGGTTTTGGTGATTAGTGATTAATTAATTTAGTTATTTTATTTTAAATATTCATAAATTCAGGCAATTGTTTAATAAAATTAATTTGATATAAAATTAGTAGTTGATAGGATAAATCATAATTCTCCGTGGGAACGATACATTGCTTGCACTATATTGCATAACTGACCACGTATACTTGCGTATTTTTGCTAGTACGATATTAGGCAAACATTAAGAAACATGATGGATCTTGGAGGATGTGCGTCGATTATAGGTCCCTTAATGATATGACGGTCAAGGATAAATTCCCTACCCCAACTATTAATGAATTATTAGATGAATTATATGGATATAAATGGTATTCTAAGCTTGATCTCAGGTCTGGATACCACCAAATTAAAGTACATGCACCAGATATCCCAAAAACTACTTTTAGAACTTATACAGGCTATTTTGAATTCTTGGTAATGCCCTTTGGGCTTACAAATGCACCAGCTACTTTTAAGTCTTTAACGTTTTCAAGCCTTACGTCAGAAAATTCATGTTAGTTTTTTTTGATGATATACTAGTATATAGCAAGAGCTATGAAGAACACTTAGAATAACTGAGATTAACTTTACAGCTCCTACAAGATAATACCTTATTTGCTAATAGAAGCAAGTGTGTGTTAAGCACTGAACAAGTCTAGTATTTGGGGCATATTATTACTAACAATGGTGTTTCTACTGACCCAGCAAAGATTAGTTGCATGACAAAATGGCCCTGCCACATAACATTAAGAGCTTAAGAGGGTTTCTGGGATTAACAAGTTATTACAGGAAGTTTATCAAGGATTATGGCCTCATTAGCAAACCTTTGACTGAGCTGTTAAAGAATGATAAATTTCATTGGCATTAGGGAGCTACAAATGCTTTTTTGGCTCTTAAAGATGCAATGATCAGGGCTCCAACATTAGCAATGCCTAACTTTACTATGCCTTTTGTTTTAGAAACAGATGCCTCACATTTTGGTTTTGGGGAAGTTTTGATGCAACAGGGTCGGCCCATAGCAAGGCTATAGCACTAAAACACTTGGGCTAGTCTACATATGAAAAGGAGTTGATGGTTGTGGTCTATACCATCACTAAATGGAAACATTATGTGCTTGGTAATAAGGTGTTGATTAGGACTGATCACCACAGCTTGAAGTCCCTTTTGGATCAAAGAGTTACTACTGCCAATCAGCAAAAATGGATCACTAAACTAATAGGATTAGACTATGAAATTAAGTACAAGAAAGGACATGAAAATGTAGCAGCAAACTGTCTATCAAGGCAAGTCGAATTCTCTGAGAAAGATCATAGTTGTTCAGCTATTTCCATAGTCACTCCCCAATGGATTCTTGAATTAGCTAAGTCGTGGGAATCTGATGAAGAGATGAGAGATAGTATTGCTCAGCTCAGTTGGATCCCCAGTCCTTATAGGGATACTCTTTTTATCATGGTCGACTTAAGTTCCAAGACAAACTAGTAGTAGGACTAGACATACCACTAAGAACCAAGTTGTTTTATGAATTCTATGCTTCACCGACTGAGGGCCATTCTGGGATCAAGGGTACATATGAGAGGCTTAGTAAATATTTCTTCTGGCCTTCTATGAGAAATGATGTTACAAAGTTTGTTAAGGAGTGTGATATATGCTAACAACAAAAACATAAAACTGTGGCCATACCAAGATTATTGCAGCCCTTCCCTATTCTTGAGGTTCCTTGGGCTAACATATCTATGGATTTTATTGAGGGATTGCCCAAATCTAATGGTTTTACAGTTATCTGGGTAGTAGTGGATAGATTAACTAAATATGGCCATTTCATAGCTCTTAAACATCCTTTTACTGCTATAGAATTGGCCCAAATGTTCATTAATCAGATCTATAAGCTTCATGGGTTCCTTCTACTATTGTGTTCGATAGAGATAAGATTTTTATTAGTCTTTTCTTGGTAATCTCTTTTTAAGTTGGTAAAAACAAAACTCCATTTGAGTATTGTATACCACCCACAAACTAACGGGCAGACCGAAAAGCTTAATCAGGTATTGGAATGTTATCTCAGGTGCATGATTTCTTAGAGACCTAATAATTGGTCAACTTGGTTAGCTTTAGCTGAGTGGTGGTACAACACACACCAGCATTGTGGATTGAAGGCCACACCATTTGAAGCATTATATGGATATAAGCCTCCACATCTCAATTTCTACCAATATGGCCAAGTTCATGACCCTACTACTAGATCCTTTTGTCAAGACAGAACTCAATTAATGCAGTTACTTAAGCAAAGTTTGACAGCTACTCAATCCAAAATGAAACAATATGCTGACAAATGTAGAAGTGAGATATCTTTTATGGTAGGTGACCAGGTATATTTAAGGATCAAAAACCTTATAAATAGACCACATTATCACAGACCAAATTTGAAAAGTTAGCTCCTAAATACTTTGGGCCTTTTCCTATAGAGGAGAAAATTGGCACTGTTGCTTATTGGCTCAAGCTTCCTGTGGATGCCAAAGTTCATCATGTGTCACTTCTTAAGAAGAAGATTGGACTTCATTATCCTAGTTCTACAAATTTACCTCAACTTGATGAGCATAACCAATTCTTGGTAGAACCAGTGGTTGTATTAGACTAGAAAATAGTTAAAAAGCACAATGATGTAGCAGTCGAGGTACTAGTCCAATGGTCTAACACTTTACCTTCTGAAGCCACATGGGAGGACTAGGAGCAGCTCTATAAGAGATTCCCCCATTTTCAACCATGAGGACAAGGTTGGTTTGATGAGGGGATGATTATAAGGAATATGAGTTAGGTTAATAATCCATTAGTTAGTTAGTTAATAAGTCATTAGTCAGTTGTTATTAGTTTTCATTGATTTACAATCGTAGAGTGAATCAATGAAATCATAGAGTGGAATCAGTGTAGTCGTAGAGTGAATTAATCGTAGAGTAATTAGCTAGTTAATAAATCATTAGTCAGTTATTATTAGAAGAGATAGAGTTGTCATTTCCATTATAATTCTGTAGAGAAAGGGAGTAAGGTGAATTTTCTGATAAATACTGTCACAGATTGTATTGTTAAGGCATGTGAAATATGAATTGCATTTTTTGTTTCTTTCTCTAGCTTTTTCTAGAACTCTCTCTTATATTATCCCTCTCTGTCTCTTGTTTCTCTCACTTAAATCTCTATTTTTATCTAAAACTAAGTTTCATAGCTGAGTTATGTAAGGTTATGTCCTCACAGATCCTTACAAGATGGTAGAATGAGAGATTGAAGAGAGAAGTAGCCTCTTTTCTGCAATAAGAGATTGAAAATGAGATTAAAAATAAAAGTCTCAATTTTTACAAGTTAGGATTTCAAAAATTAAAACTAATTTAGAGGAATTTACTCTTTAGATGATCAAAGAAGAGATGATATTCAGAATGAAGGAATAAGGATCCATAACAGAGATGATTCTGATTTTCGTCCGTGAGGACCGTGAGAGATGATTCCCGACTCCGTGCAAATTATTTCCTTCTTTTTGTTATGAGGTGAAGTTGCCAACTGATGGAAGGAACCTCTTGTATCCCCGCTGCATCGCTCTGCATATTGGGTTAATGGGTTTACTAATGGAAAATTACAATTTTACTCCCTATACGTAAAAAAATAAAAATTAAGTGACTGTAAATGACTCCACAGGTCCCACGGGTCTACCACTGGACCGAAATACCTAATTTGTTGACAACTTATTTAATTTTATACGATTTAATCATATTCAAATTCGATTTAATTTTATTAAAAAATAATACTGATTAATACATGTACAAAAGAAACTATACGTATTCTACCACACAAAAATTCAAGCTAGAGAAAACTCTTTTTCAATTCCTTTACTCTCTCTATTCAATCATCCGCCCAAGAAAAAAATGATTCAAACAAAGAAACTCTCCAAACTCATTTGACGTTCTAACCCTATTTCAATTCATTGAAGAGATGATGGAATCTCCAAATTGAAGGAAACGATTTTCAAATAAATTAATAATTTTTACTTTTAAAAATTATTATCCCAAGATCTTTCTCATAATTTAGCATAATCAAAAATTATATTACATACCTCATGCTCGGTTGTAGCACAATGAAGAATTTTTGCTTATTTTGATGATGGATTTTTCTTCCTCCTGATCTTTCTCCCTATGACCTTTATTTTGATATCACGTACTTTTCTGAGTGTGGGCTCAAAATACTGCAAAGTGATAGAATATATAGAGTCCTCAACTCTTTGATATTTATCACGATATTTGAAAACTTTTCTAATATATTTTATCCTACTATTTTATTATATCTTAATAAGGGCGAGAGTGGGATCAAACAGGATTCTATAATTCTAGCTCCAATGTAATACTAATTACTGATTAACTCTTTAATTAATTAGAATTATATTAATTATAACTAATTCTACCAAATAGTTATAATTACACTTTAGAATTAATAGAGTTAAAATTAATTAATTAAATCATTCCACTATTAGTATCTTGCAAAAATACTCCTCTACAATAATATCTATAAACGTGTGTAGGAATAAAACTGTTAACCCATTACGTTTACTGCTTATATCCTTGACTACATAATTTATAAACTTTTGATCACACATTAATTTAATAAATTAAACTACTATTTTAGTAATTTGAATTACTAAAATACTTGGCCAAGATTCTGGTGATCAACCAATAAATTATATCAAGGGGATATTATAATTTGATTGTAGAATTTCATCTTGAAAAATAAATGTTCCTAATTTCATAACATATATCACCCAACATATTGAGGTATTGATTGTATTAAAAATCTCACTCTTTAATATATTAAAGTGATATACCTTATAAAATCAAGTTCATTATTCTCTCAGTATTAAGAGTAATTGCACATTAATAGTAATTGAAAAATTATTTATAATAACAGTATTTAACAAATAATTTTTCGTAATGATCCAGTTCTATGTATTTCAAAAATACACCAATACACTAGATTAAAGTCTTCACTTTACATGACTAAGACAAATCATCCAATCCAGTGTATTACAATCTACTAGAATGGTATGTTCATTTCCATGTAAGATTGAAAATAATATATTTCTTTAATTATACATAACATATAATTTATGTCTTCTGTATATGGCACTCCTTCATATACATAAATTATAAAAATATATAATTATGGACAAAATTTAATTATGACGCATTTAATTATGCAAAATGAAATTAAATTTTATTATTAAAATAATAAAATAAATATCAACGTTGGGTTTTTCTAGGCTTAAAACCTTACACAAATTACATAAATTTTTTCAACCAGTTCATCATCGCATAAACTAATTAAATTTTCTATTTTCACAAAAAAATGAAAACCCAAAATTTCCAAATTACACTTAAAAAGAAAGAGATAGTGGAATAGTTGTAAAAGAAAAGAAAAGGCAGATAAATGAGGTTGAAAATCGTAGTTGTCCTCACTATTTATAATCCTTCCGCCGCCATCGAGAAAGTTTATCGAAGAAGAAAGAAGAAGAAGAATGTCTCCAAACTCCGCCACTTGCCTCAATGGTTTAAGAGAGAACTTGGGTCCAGCCGTAAACTCGAAAGTCTTGAGTTCGACTCTCACTCGAAGTAGCATAGAGGTCATGGATCGCAGGCGTAAGTCTGTTTCGGAAGTCTTGTTTGGGGTGGAGAAATTAGTCCGACGCAAGTCGGGATAGTCCACATATCAAAAAAACAAAAGAAAAAGAAAAAGAAAAATGTCTCCATTCTTCCCACTAATAGTCCTCTAGCCGTTGTCGAAGGTACCTCTCCTTTGATTTGTATAAATCCCCAAATTCATCAAACCCTAATAAGAATGGTGAATGATTATTGTAATCAGTTTTTTTGACCAGAGGTAGGTTGATCGATTTTTCGATGGTTCTGGGTTTGGTGGCTAAGGCGCGATTTGAATATGGGTGCTGCATTTGGCTAAGGTAATTATATGATTTGAATTAAAGTTTGATTTAGTTTGGCCAAGGTAATTATATGATTTGAATTAAAGTTTGATTTAGGTTTTAGTTGAGCTTGAGGTGAGAAAGAAGCTGACATTTGAAGGGTTTTTTTATTTTTATTTTTATTTGCTAGTTAACATTTGGGAATGTTTTTTGGGGTGTATTAGCTTTGATTCTCCGGTTAACATTAGGATTTTTTTATTTTTTATTGGGTGGATTAGTTTTGATTGTTTGAGTTTGGGTGTATTTAAGTGATTGTATTTAGAAGTATTTTTTTAATGAAGTCAAATCAAATCTAAATCAAATCAAATCATATAAAATTAAATATGTTGTCGATAAATTAAATATTCTGATTAATTTTTGTCGAAAATTGATTTTGTGGTCGATATTATAAGTAATTTGAAATTTTTTGAATCGGTCTACAAACTTAATTATTTTTAAGGTCAAATTATGAATTTAATGATATTTTGTGACTCCCCCAAAATAGGTCCTCACAACCCATTTTGAGTCGCTAATAACATTCTACAAAAATACAAATACGAATACGAATTTTTCCATTTACAACTAATATTTGTCGTGCAAAATACGACAAACCACATACTGTGACTTTCTATACAAATATCGTACCGTATGGTACCACAGTATCCAAACCCAAATTATTACAATGCCGTAAAAAGACGGCAACACACGTTTTAAGTCTTTAGTACAATTATTATTATACTATGCTATAACTTGATGAGGACAACCACTAACTCAGACCATTACTCCACTCCCCAGCTAGTCTCAGCTACATTTTCCTTTCTTGAGAAGAACAATGGGGCAAAACTGAAAAGGGTGAGCTCAAATAGCCTAATAAAGAATATCATGATTAAGATAATGAAGAATAAATTATCTTTAACCTTCAACAGTAATAAGTTAGAGATTTATAGATATTTTAATTGTTTCAACAACAACAATTGCAGCGGAACGAACAATCCATTATAAGAGTCAAGTAGATTATAATATCTACCATCTTCTATAAATTAAAGGTTCACCACTAATATTTTATCCCTATAACACCAATTAACAGTTCCTGTTTATGAACATCAAAATCAATAGTTTATATTTAACAGCTTCTCTTTGCACCATGTGCCAAAGATATTTATTTATAACACCATCGGCCATGATCATGCCAAACGCCAGTTTATCTTTGCACTACGGGCCAAAGAGAACTTTCACCATACGCCTTTGTTTGTAACACCAAAAGTCATGATTATACCAATACACAGTTTGGTCAAAATCATGTCACGCCAGTTCATCTTTGCACTACGGGCCAAACAGAACGATCACCACAATTTAAGTATGAGGATGATGACAATGATATAAAATAAATACAGTGAGATCAAGGATAAGAATAAATATTAAAGATTTATAATTTAATTTATCCAGTGTCAAAGATTGACCAAATTGCTAACACGATGACCAAATTATAGAGTCAAATTCAAGAATGATTTTCAAGAATAAAGTTCATGATTCAACTATAACGTATAAAACGAAATAGAAAGATTTAGGTGAAAAGATATTAGATGAAGCACAAACTATTAAGGATATTCTACTAATTTCAGGAATTTTCATCATTTAAAAAAAAGGGTTTTGGAAACAAACAAAGATTTCTTATCATAAATGGAGAAATATGAAAGAAAACGATATCCCTTAAAGAGTACAAAATAGATGATATTTTATACGAGTATAAAAGAATATACGAAACTGCAAATGAATTTTTACCCGTCATGGGATAATCCGCTTAGACAGATCATTTCCACAAAAGATTAATAATTAATGAACACGAATGATTATTCACCAGGTACGACACTCCGTACATACAGGTTATTCCCACAGAGTACTAAGGAATGAATACAAAAGGATATTCACCAGGCATGCGTCAATCCGCACAGACAGGTTATTCCCACAAATTAATACGAAATGAATAACAACCTTTATGAGTATGAAGTAAACTAATAACACTTACGAACATGAAAGCAAGGATATTACATACGAGTATGAAAGAAATGATATTCCCTACCTTCATTAACAAGTGACTGAATGTTACTTTTTATGAAGTTTACTAACTTGGACAATACTAGTATTCTCACAAATGCTCACAATAGCCTAGCACACTTAGAGAACTTAAGAAATTTAGAGAGTGAAAGGAAGTATAAGCAAGTATGGAAGTTATGATTTTTCTTATACTAAACCCCCCTATTTATAGTAAAATGTAATCAATATCTACCACACATTAATTATCACACTCTTTTTATATCATCCATCCATTTTTTCTTTAATCTATATCATCCATCCATTTTTTCAAAAAGATTAATCCATTATCAAAAAGATAAATCCATTATCAAAAAGATAAATCTATTATTAAAAATTTTATTATTAATAAATCCATTTTCTGTATTATTGTGTTTGTATTAATATCACAGATAACATATACTCGCAATACTGGCAACCAGATTATTCCCAAGAAAGAGGGGGTCTTCCATAAAAATGGCGTGAAATTAAATAACCATTTTCCTTGACAGAATTTTTAGACATTGTCAATAATGCTAAACTATCATATCAAATAATATGTGTTACAATGTCGTGACAAATAATATAAAATATTGTGCAGATACTACTGTAATAATTATTGACTCAAAATACTGTGCAATTGCTATTTTATCAATTATTGAATCAATAATATAAATTATTGTGCAACACCGTGTGCTACTGTGGAATACCGCGTAATACTGTGGAATAACGCGTTTTACTATTCTTTTTATTATCGGGTATTTCAACATCTGCAGGTGATAATACTGTTGACAAAATACTGTTGTTTTTAGTATCCGACAATTAGTCGTTATGGGGCCCACCACCGTTGACAATTTGTATAAACATTGTGGGGCCACCAATATTTTGTTATTTCGGCGCCGTTGTACGTTACCGAATATAATATTCTCCGACAGAAAGAATATTCTCGGACAAAAGGAATATATCCCGACATACTGTTTATTAGATAATTTACATATAACACCCTTAACTATCATTTATAATAATTAAGTACTTCACTATTTAGAAAAATAATCATAAAAAACATAATAAACTTTTATTTTATAAAGTCGGGGTCTTACATATTTTGTGTGACCAAAGTGTGTTTAGCCCTATTTACATTGACTAACACTTAATATCCACACAGTTTATTAAAGTATGTCAGCAAACAATCACTCAAGCAAGTAAATTAAGTAATTGCAAAAAAATAATACTACTAAATAAATTGTAGAGAGAAGCCTCAATCAGGCCTCCTACCTCCACTTTTCTTTTGAGAGCCAAAGAATTTGTCACTACTATATTTTAATAATACTGAATAAAATTATTTAGGAGAAATAGTAGTTTGATTATTACTTGTCTGAATTAAAAACGTCATTACTTTCTGCGAAGTTTCATCATCACTTTAAATGCACTGATTCATAAAAAAATTAAAAAGTCTTATCAACATAATTAAAAAGAATTATATTAATTTTAATTTATTCACTTATTAAGGTGGACCCTGAATGATAAAATTGACGGGCTATATTATAATTACTCTATTCTAAGATATAAGATTAATATTGATATTTTAAAATTAAATTAAAATATTTTTTAATTTAAAATTAATATAAATTCTTTTAATTTTAGACAATATAATTATGAAAACTATGAATTACATAAAAATATTATTAAATATAAAATTTATTGTAATTAATAATTGAATGAATAACATTAAATTTAAATTTAAAATATCTCAAATTAACTTTTAAAAATTAAGTTTAAGTATAATAGGAAAAACTTATTTTAAGTGAGAGGGAGAGAAATGAAGAAAATGGAAAAGTAATTGATTTACACACAAACAATGATGTGAAACCTCTCTAATCTAAACTAGAAATGTGAAGAATTAGGGGAAGTTTTCAATTCAATTTTCGATGAAGGACTAGAAAAGGTTAGCTTGTATAACTTTGGTTTGAGTACATGGCAAATTAATTCATTGCTATTTTAGGACAGAGACAGACTCCATCTAGAAGAAACTGAGAAATTAAATGTTCCATGATGTATCAAAGAATTAAGTTGTTTGTCTCCATGGAAAATAAACGGAAACTATATATCTTGTAATTTTATCTATTAAATTATTTGTTATTAGTTACATAGATAATTATGAGTGACAATTTTTTTAAAGAAATATATAATATGGCGGGTCACTTTGTAATTTTATTCAATCTCATGTATTATTATAGACCTGATAATTTATCACCCAAACTTACAGGTCATCCAATCTATTTGCTAAATTTAAGGGTTTGGACATAAATAAATGTAACCCATTAAAAAGGTCTTTTTGACCAGGTCCATTTAGACTCAACCCGTAACAATCTAACCTATAGGTGACTCGGTCCGTTAATTAATATTTAATATTACTTTTATTTAATTTTTCTCCTATTAATATCCACTAATCGGTTAACTCTAACTATTTCATCTTCTCTTTTATAATTAGTCATCACTCCTTCCTAATTTTTTTTTCATCTATCAATACTATCTATTCTCCACACATAGAATATGACAATGGTAAAAATTTAACTTTAGTGGAAGGGATAAATGATAATATCTTATGTTGCAAACAATTTTATGTTTTAATAAATTTTTCATTGTTTTGAAACAAATTGAGTTTTATTGTTTAGAATACTTAAAGCAATTTATGTTTTATTGTTCAAAAGAACTTAAAATAATTTATGTTTTATTGTTTAAAAACACTTAAAAATATATGTAAAAAAATTAATAATAAACCCGCGGATCACCCAACCTATTAACGTATGGGCCAGGGTTTAAGAAAGTATTGACCCATTAAAAAAAAGTCTTTTTAACCTAGCCAAAAAAAAAACAGCCCTTAACAATTCAGTCTGCGGATGACCCAATTCACGTGTTTGTCGGGTCTTATGTATTGATGTACAATTGCAATTTGACAACGACTCAAAAATAAATGTTAAAGTATAATTTTTATTGAAATTGTAATTGTTTACATGTAAGAAGTGAAATAATCAGGAACATCTCTTAATTTTATGTGAAAATAATTTATACATGCATCATAACTTTCTTGAAAAATGATTTATGTCAATTAATTTTATGTTAAATGCAGACTACGACTAATGTGAAATTAAAAGTGATATAACAATATTTGTCGTAAATAATTGTACTACTATTAGTAGTATTAGTATCATTAAATGTGTACGAGAATAAATTAAGTAATTTTTTTTTTATATTTTCATAAGTAAAAATGATAATTTCACAAGTTTTTTCTCACATAAATAGTAAATAAGTCTCAACACTTATGTGAGAGATCTTATGAAAATATTAATTTTTACTTGCAAAAATAATAATTTCAAAATAAAATAAAATATAATAGTTGAGACTGCCTTGGAAAACTAGGATAGAACCGGGGGTTGAATTAAATTAAGATTGTTGAGGTTGACAAGAATTCTATTTAACTCATTTCTTTAATACAAGCTAGCAATTTGAACATATTTATCGTCAAGGGTGAGTTACTGCGGGTCATTTTGTAAGTTGATAATCGAATGCGTGGCATTCTTTAATTATGTGATGACTTCTATCTACAGTAAAATAATGATATAGGAGAAACACATGAGAAAGATTATATATATATATAGGGAGTGGTTAGCATGAAGTTCATTTTTTGGTAAGTTGGTCAATTGGCCAATAGAGTGCTGACATGTAGGGAGAAAGAATACATCGTGCTTGCGTGTCAGCACTCTATTGGCCAATTGACCAACTTACCAAAAAATGAACTTCATACTAACCGGATCCATATATATGGGAGTGGTTAGCATGAAGTTCATTTTTTGGTAAGTTGGTCAATTGGGCAATAGAGTGCTGAGAACTTTTAAAGAGTATAATTAGCAGAATTATTTTTAGCGACAGACTGACGACGATTTTGTCCGTCACTATAATAAGCGTGAGTTACTGCGGGTCATTTTGTAAGTTGATAATCGAATGTGTGGCATTCTTTAATTATGTGATGACTTCTATCTACAGTAAAATAATGATATAGGAGAAATGCATGAGAAAGATTAGATATATATATATATATGGCGGATTAATAGCAGAACTTTTAAAGAGTATAATCAGTAAAATTATTTTTAGCGACGGACTGACGGCGATTTTGTCCGCCGCTATAGGTCCGGTCCGTCGCCATAGCTTTTAGCGACGCTATATGTTGTCCGTCGCTAAAAGCTATGGCGACAGACCTATGGCGACGGACAAAATCGTCACTGGTCCGTCGCTAAAAATAGTTCGGTTAATTATGTTTTTTAAAAATTCTGTTCTTAAAATGCTCCATATATATATATATATATAATTGGATTCAACTCTAGTTTTTATATGATAATTCGTGATGCAGCTAATTTTTAAAATAATCAAAATTGTCTCTTGAAAAGTTTTAAATAGTGGTTCAAAAGGGTACTGTTACTATTCGTTACAAATTGTGACAAATGGTTTAAATATTTCAAATTATTTATTCAAATAGAGGTTATTTTGGTCGTTCGTCTATCCATGATTTAGAATCCACCAATATTAGTGGTGGGTAACCATTTTTTATGTATTTATAAAATCAAGGTGTTTTAGTGCTTATAGAGTGGATAGCGCCGGCTGGTTGAAAATTCCAACCCCCCCTCCCCCTCCGCCTCCGCGTCTCCGTCTCTTTTGAGAACAAATAAATAAAGAAAGTCAGAACACTTTTAGACTGAAACGAGAAACCCTATAACTACAAGTCTACAAGGGATACTAATGCTGTTGGGGAGGGTTAGCTTGAAATTTAAGCATGGTTTATACCCATTAGCAAACCAGATAATTAAATCAGTAGATTAGAAAGTTTTATGCTCCATTTGGAACATTGAAAATTCAAGGAAAAAGAAAAAGGAAGTGAAATCTAATAATTTATTAAAATATTTTAAAGTGAAAAAGGATATACCTTAGAGGGTATTTCTAACTAGTATATCCTACGGAGTTAATATGTTCATTTTTAGATTTTTTCAGATAAATCCAACCATACAGATTTAAAGAACATATAAAAATATTTGAACGTATGAATTTTCTTATGATTTGGTAATATTTATTATCTATTTTATGGTAATGAAAGTTCAACTAATCTTAGTTGTCAAAAAAATATTTTATTTTACAATGTTATAGTAATGGTACTACACAATCTCAAATTAAATAAAAATTTACGTTTAACCATATTTTTGCATGATCTTTCTATCCGTAAGATTAAATTTTATTAAAAAAATTGAGATAAACTCATTTTATAAAAACTAAGATATATAACTTATATACCCTAGAGGGTATCTCCCTTAAGCTCTATTTTAAATTATTTTTACAATAAATTTTAGTATCATTCCTAATACCTGTCTGTTCCGCAAAAATTGACTTAATTTGAATTTTGAAGTCGATTTTAAAATCAAAATTTATCCCATTTTGTTTTAAATATAGGTAAAGATATTATAATCATAAGAAACTACGTTTAATTTATTACAACATTCAATTTTTGAATGTTCACAAATATAAATAAATTTACTTTATTTCAATTCTAAAATTGGTTAATTTGAGACGAAAGGAGTATTAAATTTTTTATAAGAGTATAAATAATTAGATTTATCTTTGTTGAGATAATTTTTTTTCTGTTTTGCATTTATTTGTGTTTTCGTTTTTATTTCTTTTCCTCCGCATTTTAAGCTCTAAACGGAGCCTAAAAATAAAATTCTTTGAAAAATTATGTGAAAAGGAAAACAATAATTAGTTTATTACTAAAGTGCATGACAGTGCTCACTGTACATGTGAACTCTTTATGTTTTCCGATGGTTTTGGGCCAATTAGTCCTAATTCATAAGCAACCAGCATAAAAGGAGGAGGACTATTTTAAATAAAATATGTTCTTATAATCTTATTACCAACCAAAATTGTAGTACCTGTGTTTAAAAATTAAAAATATAATTTAATTTTTAAGATCAAATAACGACAAATTAAATTTTAAAATTAGTATGACTCATAAAATTTTATAAATAAAATAAATTTTGTAATTAATAATTTTTGTTACATACTATACAATTATATTAATTAAAATTAAATAAATTCAAATCAAATTAAAATTTAATATGTCAGATGATTAATCGCAAATGTTAAATTATATCTCTAAGTTTGAAATAAAGGGAGTAAATTGCAGCGTTACGTAACATAGAAATAATAACCCACAAAGTTTAAAAGGACTTTTTTAATGCAAAATAAACACTGTCCTGAATTCTTGTACATATTTACAACAAAGTGCAGAACAATCGTGCAATATTATGCACAAAGTACCCACCAAATCATTAAAAAAAACAACAAATACAAAAATATTTATTATATCTGAAAAATCAAAAAAAAAATATTGAAAAGGATAAAGGGACAAAAAGTTAATTCCTCAAGTGGAACAACTGTACAAGTTGTTTTCGCCAATGTGAGCCCTCTCTAACGAATCACGACAAAGTTTACCAAATGTGGGGCCACCACAGCCATGGCCCTTTTGCCAAGCCAATCCAAATTCTACATCTCTCACCAATTAAACAATAACATCAAACCATCAAAATTGACCGTTTTGCTTAAACCGGCAACTTAGCCGAGTCATTAGCTACTAAACCAGCCTCATCAATTTTCACCGACGAGCTACCACCTGCCTTCGCCGAAATGGAAGCTTCGCCGTCCGCCACCACCTTCGGCGTCCTCACCGACAAAGCCCTCGTCAAGAACGACGGCATCCTAGAGAAAACCCACCGGTCCGACTTCGCCACACGCTCCAAACTCCCCAGCCGCCTATACGATCTGCCCCTACTCGAACCCTCTCCGGTTCCATTTCCGGTTCGGTACCCTTTTCTTCCGCTTTGTTCACACGCCAAACCCGCAGCAGCACAGCTCCCGGTCGGGTTCAATAAAGCCCGCTTGATCACTTCCTTCCTCACCTCCGCCGGCAAACGTAACGTATACCGGTCATAAGTTTCACCCAGCTGAACCAACGAATGCCCGGTCGAATGTGATCGCGAGAACTTATTCCCAAACAACTTGGACCGAACTGACCCGGATCTCGGCGGCCGGTTCGACCGTAAACTCCCGGTTCGCTTCATTATCCCCGATCTTGGCGGCTCTTGCAAATTGTTAGAATTAGAATCTAATACCTGATCTTCATCTGGAATAATTGTAACGTGAAATTCACCTTGTGGGTGTTCTTCAATTATATTGTTATTACTCTCACCAGTTTCTGATTCCGGGTTCGATAATCCGTCCGGTAAATCAGCCGATTCGCCCGGTTTGGGCACCAAATCGGCTCGGCAAACCGGGCAGGTAACGTGGGACGCGAGCCACAAATCGATGCACTCTGGGTGGAAAACGTGGTCGCATTTGGGGAGCAACCGGAGCGTTTCGTCGTCTTCGAATTCGTTCAGGCAAACCGCGCACTCGAGAGCGCCTTTCCCGATTTTGAGATCCTTGACTTCGGAGTAGGCGAGAGTGGGGAACGTCTCGATGACGGATGCGTCGAGACCACGCGCCGCCGCGGCGCGTCGGGAGCGCAAGGAGAGCGTGGCTCGGACGCTTCCACCGGTGCTGGACTCGGAGCAACGGCGGATGTAGATGGAGAAGAAGCCCATGAAGAAGAGAGCCGTGACTAGGACGGCTATTATGATGGCCATGGACGGGCTGAACTTTGCGTACGGGTAGAGGTCCGGGCTGCCCGGCGGCGCTTGTTGGCCGTTGACGGCGGGGAGGGTAGGAGGGAGAAAGAGGAGAGAGAGGATAAGGATTCCATGATGGGTGGTGATCGGATGGCTGTGATTTTTTTTCTCGTTATCAACCATGGTTTAGTGAGGTAGTTGGTGGGGGGAAGAGGGTAGGTTTTCTAGATTTTTATACAAAGTGGAGTGAGGGGAAATTGGGGAAAGGATATATAAAGAAATAGAATATATACGTTTAGAGATAGAAACGGAAAGTTAGATGATGGTGTAGACTTATAGTGTGAGATAAAAACTGGGTAAAGGGTGTTTAGTTTGACTTTCAGCTTGGGGTTGGAAGCTTCTTAATTATCATATGATGTGACTTGTTAGTAATGTTAATTAGCTAACTTATTTCTGGCGGTTGTCGTTATCGTAGGGAAAAAAAGTATTAATGATTTATTTTCTATATAATTTTTATAATAAATATTAATTTATTTCTTTTTCATATTTTTAATAAATTTAAAAAAATTATGTTGTGATTTTATATTCAATTTTATCAATTAAGCAAAATATTGATTATATTTCTCAATATCAGTGTTTTCTTATAAAAACATCAATTAAAAAAGAGTAGAAGAAATAATATTATTGTATCAATAAATATTATTTAAAGTGTTAATGGTGTTAAAATAATTATAAATTATTAATAAATATATATTTGTTCTAATAATATATTTTTTATGATGGCAATATTTATATTTTACTTATTTTGGGAAAATAGAAAGGGAAAAAAGTTAAAAGGAAAGAAGAAAAAAAAGATAAAGAAATAATCAGGAGGTTAGAGACTTAGAGGCTGCTACTTTAATCGAATAGATTACGTAGTGCGATCTCCTGTAATGTGAAAATAAATAAAGATAGTTGTGTCAACTCCATGATTTTTATAAATAAGGTTTCATTTGTTAATACTTAAATTACAAATACTCTAGTAAGAATGTAATATGGAAAGAAAGAAATAAAGATAGTGGCCAAATATTATTAATTTTGTGATTATAATAACTAATATAAAGAATTTTTTTTGTAAAATACTTTATTTTCTTAAATCTATGAAAAAAATTCTTCTTTTTATAGTCAAAGAAATACAATTATCTAGCTTTTTTTTTGTTTTTTATTTTGTTGAAATCTAGTATCGTATATGTCAGTCACCGAGTAAAGTTCGTAGGTCAAGCCTTGATGGTTTGTACATTGAACTTTATGTGAATTAAAATAAGACAAGGGAACGAATGCATAGAGGATTGTCTTCTAGATCTGTCTTCGATGTTTATATTATTATTCTTACAAATAACACAATATATAAGTATTGAGTATCAAAATGTACTTAGTCTTATCCATACTTAATCTCACCCATGGTTGGACTTCCTTATATATGTGTCTAGTTGCCTTACATATTGTTGATTGTGCGTTAGGGCGTTACTTGTAGTCTTATTGTCTGAACGTGTCATTTGACTCACCATTGACGCCTTGGGTCCAACCTTCTGTCGAGTGTGAGACATAAGATTATGATCACGGGTTTAAATGCTCTTGAGTGATCTTATGCTAATCGGGACAAGTGCAAATATATGTTCTAATGGTTGAATATGTTTAAAAATGTTTCATCTCATCGTTCAAATTGACAGTAAAGTTTAGACCGTAACAAGATGATAACGTTAGACCCAAGAAAAGGACAATAATCTATACTGTCAAAAATAAACAATCGAAAGATGACTTTTTCTTCATTGGGTTTTTCAAAATTAGCGTGTTTTTCTGTTTTTAATAGGAAGTTTACATCTTGTCTTTTTTTCTAATTTTTTTTCTCAAACCATTATTTTGTTTTATCCCTTTATCAAAATAATAGTAATAATAGGATAAGATTGTTTTATCAATAAATTATTGAACTTTGTGTGTAGGAAGGAAACAAAAGTAAGAGAAACGAGAACTAAAATATGAGAGGACAAAATTATTACATCCATATTTCCGTTACAAAGATTTTTTTAATCAATGAATATTTGTGGGTATACGAAATAAGAGAATATAAAGAAAGAATCCATATATTAGAGTTTTATTTTTTTCGTTTACAATTTAACGTTAGTCGTAATTCATATTTGACATAAAATTAATCCACGTATAAATCATTTTAAAGAAAATTTTGAGCTATGCATATTATCTCTACTAGCTAGATCCTAGTCTTAAAACAAATGCAAATTCACCAAAAAACTTATGCACCAAGAAACAAGAAGCCAAAGTGACAAGTTACGCTAACTCAATAAGTGATTCATCAGCTATATAATTAAAAGTACAAATTTAATTTGATTTGATTTTACTAATTTTTGATTCAGATTCCTTAATTCATATTAACATAAGTATTATTTAAATTTGTATCAATTAATACTATCCAAATTTAAAAATATTCCTATCTCTATGAGGAATATAAAAAAGAAGATTTTTTTCCTTTCCTATTCAAATTAGTAGAAGTACTATACAAATTTATAATAATTAACAATTAAATATAAAGTATTCAAAACCTCTAATAGAAAAAATAACTTCTAAAATAATTTTTATTTTTGATTTTACTAATTTTATTACAAAATTGGTAAAACACACTTCACTAAAAAAAATCACCTGCAAAACAATTACAAACAATCAATTAAACACACTTAAGAGATATATCATGAGATTTAATTATATTAATATTAGTCATGAGTTTTAATATTAAATTAATATCATATCTAATTTAACTCGTTTAAACTTGAAATTTTATCAAATCACATGATTAATTATATTAATAATATATGTGAATTTAAAATATAATAATTGTAACATTAGTTGAAAAATTATAGTGGATTCATTCATAACTAATTGTCATAATTAAATTAAAAGTTATTAAAACATGAGTTTCATAATTCTATTTGAATTAAAATTTCAAGCAAATTTTGTCAATACAAACGCTAATATAGAATTTTATTACAAACTTAAATAAAGTTAAAGTAATTATTTTCACATAATCATAACTAAATAAATCTATAATAATCAATTCAAATATTTAACTAAATAATTGATTGAAAGCACCTATAATATATAATTCAATCACTAGTTTTTTGAATAAATATTTAATTATTTAATTGCAACAAATTTGTTTCTCGAAATCACAATTAATTTTTTTAAATTATTAATATAATTAATTATTATCCATGCCGCCCATGTTTCGCACGTGGTTGGTGAGCTTGTTGTGAGCTTGTTCTATTTAAGTCCACAATAATAAATTTTATAATGAGTTCAAGTATCCCTCATGACAGCTATTAAATGTTAGTCTATTCAATACTTCCGTCTATTTTTTGAATGAAATGTTAAGTAATGACTAGTTTGAAATATTTTTTTGAGTATAATAATATCTTTATAATAAATAAAAAAATTCAGTAACCAAAATGAAAATCAACCCCTAGTACAGTAACCAAAACATCAATTAACTCCATTTTATTTAAGACGGTATAATAATGAAATCTATAAATTATATGAAAGTAATATTAATTTAAAATATAAATGAGCACATTCATTTTAAGTTTTGAAAATTTGTGAATTGCTTTTAAAAGGTTAAATGTGATGTTTTTTTAATGGACAAAAGAATCAAAAAATAAACATGAAACTCTTACTTTAGGACCAAAGGGGATGGTGTAAAATGGAAATGCTTTTTTGGGATTCCAACTATTTCCAAGCCATCAACATGCAGCAATACAGCTAGCTAGTATGCTAGATCACGAGAAGGGATCGAAAATCCGAAAGTGTGGACTAAAATTTATGTAAACGAATGAGAAGTTTGAAAATATTATCAAAATATTTTAAATTTTTTATTTTTATGTCAATTCAAACCAATACATAAAAAAAATGTTGATAAATAATTGGACGCTTTCTAGAAAAATTATGATTCCTGTTAATCCAAGGCACGATTAATGAATTTTTAAAGTGGCTGAGTCATTATAACAGTGGAATGTGAAGACTTCCCAGTCATTAGAACAAATTCTTTATGATTGTTTACAAATGGAAGTTAGTTGAAGCCACCAAAGACAATCAATTATTTGTCTCACATTACAGTATAATAATAATAATAATCTTCCTATATATATATATATATATATATATGAAAAAGAACCTAAAAGAAGAAAAATACAATTACATAAGTGAAGGCACGAACAAAAAAGACAGAAAAAACCCTCAAGGGTGTAATCAAAGCAGAATCAAAGCGTCGAGGACCAACGACGATGAGGGAGGAGAAGGAGATGAGCTAATTGGAAAAGAAGAGTACGGGACGGGGAGTGGGTCATGGAAAACTTGGGTTCGACTCCCATAGCCCCAATGTGGCGAAAAAGACTGATTCAACGAGATATGCTTGCCTGCATTGAGATTTAAAACTTGTTGTCTAATTTCAGGAAATGTTTGTAACAGAGAACTTAAAATAATACAACACTGCATTCTCCGAAGATTGAGGAACAAGAAGAGATCTATTAAGAGAAATATTTATTCGGTCAAAACTTGGGGAGTGCTTACTAATAGCACAAGGTTAACATCTCTTTGCCCTTTTTAGTAGTAGCGAACATAAGGTAATTTCGTGCTGTAAAACGATAGGTTGGTAATGAAAGGCAATGTTCTAAGAAAACGTAACTCTATTAGCCCTTTATTTAGAAAAAGCTGTAAGAAGGATGAGAAAGAAAGGTTGCCTACTACTTCTAGGGACGAGACTGATCTCGAAAGAGAGGTCTTTCTTTCTAGTTATTAAATTGCTTAGATTGAAAAGCAAGTCGATAATGTCATAAGTCAACCGGGCGGGTGAGGCTAAAGTCCTTCACCGCACTAACTGAAGAGAAGGGATCATCTCCAATCTAGTTGTAAGGTCTTATCTCCTTATTAGTATTAGTAGTCGAAGTGTAGGCCAACTAATTAAAGAAACACTTTGACATATGCATATATATATATATATATATATATATATATATAATCATTATGATTGAAGTCTAATGGTATATGAATATCCAGAGGTTTTTATCCAATAGATAAACAAAGGTTTGTTTCCTAATTTCTAATCTTATTTTTGTAGATTTATTTGTTTATATTTATAAATGCATACTCTGCTTTTACAATATTTTCTCAATATTGCAAAAAAATAAGAAATTTGTATTTATTATTTTAGACATATCTGACGTTGTTTCCCAAAGGCATTAAGAGATCTAAAAGGGGGTTGAATAGATCCTTTAAAAAAAATTCTTTTAAAAAAGTATTACTAACTTATAAATTAAGCAGATTAATTTAATTATGCACAACAGAATGATAATTTGAAAATCTCCTTCAAAAATTTAAGAAAGTCGCAGTTCTAAATTTAGCACATAAATGGAATTAAGTCACAAATAAATATAAAAGACTTTGCAGAAATGTAAGTACAAAAAGTAAAGAAAACACAGAGAATTTTAAGTGGTTCGGAGTACAAAGATCTCCTAGTTCACTCTTCTACTCTTTGAGTATGTATAATCCACTAAGGATGGGTGATCATTAATATCTGTTCACTAAGAACATTTATAACGACTGAATCACTAAGATTCCTTCAAGTCACAAAGACTTGGAACAATTCACTAAGACTTGATTACAAAGGTCACTAAGACATGAACAATCACTAAAAGATAGATTGAGTTAAAGGTGCTGTTAAGTGACTTTAAGTCCAGCAATGAAAGACTTAGCAGCAGAACAAATGGTTTTAAATCGTAGAGTAGTGTTCTTGAGAGTTGGACAACAATTCAACTTGTATATTTTGTGATCATTACTACTGGATTGAATCTATGTGCCTCTTATAGACGTCCTCGAGATTGTCCTGTTCAAAAGTTGTCGTTGCTCATTTAATGCTTCGATCCTAGAAGATCTTTGATTGTTAACTTTTAGAGAGTATGTGTCAGTTTGCTTTCGGTTGTGATATGTCACTACAAGAAAAAGAGTTACTTCCGAGGGAATTATTTTCGACGGAATATATTCCGTCGTAATTAGTATATTTTTGACGGAATAGTCCGTCGAAAATAATTTCCTCGGAAATAAATTAAATCCGACGGAATTCCGTCGAAGATATGAGCCATTACTTGGCGCCAATTCTCCTGCCAGCGCCAAGAATAATTTCGACGGAATGGGAGATATTTTTGACGGAAATTCCGTCGAACTTAGCATATTTTCGAGAGACTTAGTTCCGACGGAACTTCCGTCGGAAATAAATAAAACCTAATAACATCAGTTATCTTCCCCTACCGTCGCTCACGTTCTCAATCCCTCATTCTCTCTCATCTCTCAAATTTCTCTCTGTTATCTCTCATCTCACCGCCGCCGTGCATGCCCTCCTCCTCCTCCCCCCTCTCCTGTCGGCGTTGGTTTGCTAGCTACTGTGGGTAATTAGCTCCTCCTCCTCAGTTGCTACTGTAACATTAAAGGTATGAAATGTTTTGCCATAATTTAATATTTTGTTCAATTTTTCTGTATCAATTTGTATGTGGCCTAATTTCTAATAATTTTTATGCGAAATACATATGAATTTTGATTGCTACTGATTAGTTTATGAATGTTGATTGCTTTGTTCTTCCTCCTCGGTTGCTACTGTAACATTATATGATTAATTCTTTGCTTCAATAATCTCATTTTGATGGGAACTGATTTTGGGTACTGATTATATTGAAAAACATAATTATTGATTTCATTTTAATGGCTACTGATTTTGGGTACTGAGCTTTGGCTATTGATTTTGGGTACTGATTCTTTGCTTTGGCTACTGATTTTAGCTATTGATTATTAAATTTTGGGTATTAATTATATTGGAATCATATAATGTGAATTGAGACTATCAGATTTTTTTGGGATTGATTGTTTATATTGGACTGAATTGGGACTGATTATTTTCATTATGATTCATTGATATTATTTACCTCAATTGGGACTGATTTTGATATTGGTGTATTTACTATTTCCGACTGAATTCTCGACGAAATTTTAGTCAGAATGTTCAATTGCAATAAAATAAAATAATATAATAATATAAACTAATTTTACATAATATAATATAAGATAAGATAATATAATATAAAATAATAAAATTAAATAACATAAGATAATTAAGATAAAATAAAATAATTCTCGACGGACTCCAGTTCGTCGATAAAATGAAATAATAATAAAATAAATTTAATAAAATAAAATAAATGTAATTTAATATAATAAAATAAATTTAATTTAATTTAACTAAATATATTAAATTAAATGAGGAAATAAAATGCAATATTAATATATTATATACAATATAATATAATAAACTAAGTAACATTTACTTAGTTCCACTAATACACACAATAAAGTAGAAATAGTATAATATATTCAAATGATTGTACTAATATTAAACTGAGTAATATTTACTTAGTTTATCATTGGAAAAATAAACTAAGTAGCATTTGCTTAGTTTTCCACAATTACAGTAAACTGCATATATAATACACATGTAGTATAGTTTGGAGCTTAGAAACCCGTTTGACATTCACTCATTAGGAGTGAATGTCGAATAGTCCCCAGTTTGGGACTATGACTGATGTTATGTCTCTCACTTAGGCCGATGCCAATGAGTTAAGTACGTTTTTAATTGTTTTGATGATTTTTCGACGGTTATCTCTACATATTCTTCGAGTGCATACTTAGACTAATTTATCTTAGTCTATTTCGTGTACTTGGAGACCATGGGGAGGTGCTGCCGAAATTTTCTTGAAACAGATAGAAACGTCCTCAATGTGTTGACACTAGTGAGGAGACGCATCCAGGAACGGGATAGAAGTCTAACCCCTATAGAGTGGAGATACTAGGAACATATAATTCATGCATGGACCACATGAATGAATATTCCTGACCTAAATGTGTCTTTTGTTCAGTTAAAGATGTCAGTCGACTGAAGTTGGATGTACCATAGGATACCCATTGATGGGAGGGAATTAGTGGAAGCTTACAGTGAAGGGGTGTGCTACTTTCTGGACAAAGCCATAGAACATGCTAATGATCCGAACGGGAAGATGAGATGTCTGTGTGTTAAGTATAAAAACTTGATCTGGAAGAAAGCTGACGAGATTAAATTCGACTTATTTTCTCGTGGTTTTGTGGATGGGTATTCCGTATGGATCCATCACGGGAAATCAGCTGAGTTGAGGGAACTGACTGGCTTAGTAGACCAACCAGTTCATGGTGATTCAAACGCCGTCGTGGAGATGTTGGTGGATGCTTATGGGGCCTAACAATATAAATTGGATTGAAAACGATCATTTTTCAGGTAATGCTCAATAAGAGCCAAATGATACAGCTGCTGCCTTTTATAAGATGTTATCTGAATCGGGGGTCCCATTGTATCTCGGAAATGATCAGCACACTAGGCTATCTGCAATTACAAAGCTCTTATACTTCAAGAATGAGCATGACTGCAGTGAGAGAGGTTTCAATGCTTTGCTCTCTCTTATCAGCGAGTTCTTACCCAAGGATCATACTTTGCCCTCGAATTATTACGAAGTGAAGAAGATGGTAAAGGGGTATCAGAAGATCGATGCTTGTGAGCAGGACTGCATGTTATACTATGGGATGGACAGAGATAACGTGCAGTATGCTATATGTAACTTACCTCAGTACAAGGTGATAAAACGTAGGGAGAAGGAGAAACATGTGCCCAAGAAGATCCTACGGTATTTTCCTCTTGCACCGAGGCTTCAACGACTATTCATGTCGTCCCACACGGCTCATCATATGAGTTGGCATAGAACAAGGGATGTCGTGCCTGGTCAACTGACACACCCTGCAGATGGAGATGAATGGAAGAAATTTGATAAAAAATTTCCACTGTTTGCGGAGGAAGTCAGGAATGTGAGGCTCGGCATGGCTACATATGGCTTTTGCCCTTTTAATAATTTTAGCTAGCCTTACTTAGTTTGGCCAGTCATAATGGTAGCTTATAATCTTCCACCGTCAATGTGCATGAAGGATCCATATTTGTTCTTGACTTTACTCACACCGGGTGATAAGAGTCCTACAAAAGACATAAACGTATACCTCAGGCCGTTAGTCGATGAACTAAAGATGCTGTGGGAGACGGGGGTCCAGACGTATGATAAATCCGGTTATCCGTCGTTAGGAGTTACCCAGCCGAGCTCGCCTTCACCAGATCGCCCAGGATATTGCAGCAGGAGTCACCGTCGATAGTACAGGTATCCCGTAGGAGCAGTTCGTCGCGATATGCGATGAGGTGCTCCGGTTGGTGGTTACATTACTATCAGAGGCTTTTGGCCCGATTGGGAGTCAGCCCCTGCCTACTCAGGTATTATATTTACTTTTACTTATTTAATCTACTTGTTATTAAATTAATACTCTCATACAGACTAATGCGTTATATTTTTAATTGTATTAACAGGGTGGTGCTGCTGATAACACCGGTGATGGCGAGCGGGGTGGCGATGGCGATGGCAACGGCGACGGAGGGGATGATGACGTGAATTTGCATACATCATAGTCCATGCCCATGCATTGTATATATAGTTTAGTTTTGTATTTAGAATCTACTTAGATGTTTTGTAAATCATATATTGTATAGTTTAGTTTGATTCGTTGTAAATCGATGTAATATACTTTAGTTTTGAAAGTATTTCAGCACATAATGAGTTATTCTTTATAGTTTTTAAGTTAGATCATTGTTATTTAACGTTATGGGTTGATTATGATATATGTTATTATTGGATATAGTTATTGGTATTGTATTATATGTATTGTTGGGATAAAGCAGGTTACAGGTATAAAAATGTGATTTAAAAACCTGGAAAATAAAAAAATAAAATAATTATTTTAAAAAAAACATGTTATTTCAAATGGAATAAGGTATTTTCGACGAAAATTCCGTCGGTAATAAGCTTTAATATTTATTTTTAAAAAAATACTATTTTCGACGGAAAAGCCTTATTTCCGACGGAAATTTCGTCGGAAGTACTTTATTTTCGAATAACTCAGGAAGCGCCATGTGGCAGGTTATTTTTGACGGATTAATTTTGACGAAATGTATTCCTTCGGAAATAAGTTATTTCCGACTGATAATCCGTCGAAATTAATCCGTCGAAATACTATTTTTTCCGACGGAAGTTGCGACGGACTTAATTCCGAGGGCGTTATTTTCAACCGAATTTTCGACGGAAGATTCCGTCGGAATTAAGATATTTCCAACGGAATAGGCTTATTTCCGACTGAATATTCCGTCAAAAATAATCCTTTTTCTTGTAGTGTGTCACATCAGACTAATGCAGTGACATTCACGTGGATTGTTGTCACTTCACCGAACTAGCTATTAGACACAATTCGATTTGATCTTCTTTTTAATCTTAAGATGTTCAGTAACTATCTTGGGATTTTCATTATACGAGTCTTTACAATGTCAGTCCAATGTCAGAGCTGATATACTCTACGATTTTCCTAATCATAAAGTTTCATGGTGGTCGTAGAGTATTTGGCTAGATGACTCTACGATTGGCAAGCTCTACGTTCCATAAGCTCTATGATCTTCAATGTGCTTTACGATCTCTATCAGACTCTACGGTCTTCAATGCACTTTACGATTTCTTTATCAGACTCTAAGGTCTTTAACTTGCTTTACAATCATTGAGTAGACTGCTCTGCGATCTTTGGCAGACTCTACAAACTTGACCAGTATGCTTTACGATCATCCAATAAGCTTTACGATCGTCTAATTTCCTATAGACTATACATTCAGTTTACTCAATGAAATAGATCAACTTAACAAGTTTGATCTTCTAATCTAAATCCTTTCACATCAATTTCATTTTAAGAACTTCACAAATGCTACTGGTTACAAATATGCATTATCTCACCATCAAATCAAATATACATTTGTCCTAACAATCTTCCCCTATTTGATGATGACAAAACCAGTAGTTTCAAGTAATCATCAATTCAAAGATGCAGATAATTTAGCACTTTGAATTTAAACATGACTTATATACAGTGAGCAACTATATGTCTAGATAGAAAGAATGGATTTATTGATGAATAAAAGAATTTTACAGAGTATAAAAATTTTTTAATAAAAATTTTACAACATAGATATTTATCTATTTATTTACATTTTCCCCCTATTACTCCTCGACGGATCTCTTCTTTCAGCTTCTCTCCTTTTATTTTCTCTTCTCTAAATTTCTTCTATTGAGTCTCTGGGACCAAGATCAAGCATATTAAATCGTTCTTCCCCTTCAATGTGAATCCCTTGAAGATTTCTATTCATAAAAGTTGGGTCACTGGATGGGAGTCATGAGCTAGTAGGTGTTACTACACCCGACGATCTTGAAGAGGAAGTCGACTGCCCACAAGATTGTCCACAGCCTAGAGGAATGGCTTGAGGTGCAAAAGAATCTCTAGAGGGAGGATGAGGAGGAACAATTGATGTTTTTTGAGGTCATCTCCTTTCCCCCTTTTTGTCAACATCTTTGTCACTTCGTAAAACATGAACTTCTTCAGAGAGTTGCTTAATAGTATTGACAAGTTCTTGCATTTGGCTCCTTGAAAGGGTAATGTCTGTTAGGATCTGCATGTGTAAATTTAATGATGTGATTATAATATATAATTGTTCAAGTAGTTTTTATAAATTCCTTATCTGAGATATAATTGTACACGGACTTAGAATAGAGCGATCAAACTTATTAGGTTGATCCTTTGAGTTGAATATTATGTATAATTAATAGGATCAAATCGATCATATAATCTTGTTAAACTATCGGAGAGTGACTCTGCATATTCGTACTGTAAATGATGTAAGCAGAGTACTTTAAGTGTTCGTAGAGCATCGATAGGATGATCATAGTGCTGCAAAGTGATCTCAGAGTTGAAGTCGAAATCCCAGAGTCTACTATCAGAATCGTAGAGCTGTCTTCAGAATTGTAATGTCAAAGCTGAGATCGCAGTATAAAGGAGATGTTCGTAGAGTCTGCTCCAGCATCGTAGAGAGTCCCTTAAAGAGCAAATCGTAGAGCAATTCTCTATTTCATAGAACGACTTCGTAGAGTACATAACATTGAGCATCCTAAGTCAAGCCTCTACGTTCTTCATCAAACTCTACGATCAGTCAAGCTTGAAAAGAATGACAGAACCCTCATATGACTGACAAATGCAGAGCAGAGCAAAAAATTTAAGACCGTTTCTCACCATATTTAAATTTAAAAGATTAAATAAGTTGTATGTCTAAACCACTATCTATCATCTCTCACAAGAGGTAGGTGAGAACTGCAGATTGATGGGACGTGCTAGGACCAAAAGCAAGCTGCCTACCTACCCTAAAGTCATCATCAGAAGAATATCTTGGATCAGAGCATTAATTACACTAACGGGAACTCTCTAACGAGACAATTTCTAAAGGTCTATAGAAGCGTACGAGGATTCAAATCCAAGTACGAATCACCAAGTACAAAGCTGAACCTTTGTCAAAAATATCAAGCTCTACTCTACAAAATCATCAGTACTTGTTCAAAACTGATAAGTATCAGACGAAGTGAAGCCTCATTGCAATGCTTAGCAGCACCTCAAATAATTAACATTTATTTGTGATTCACTTAATCTTAGTGACCATTATACCGAGACTAAGTGACTCGAAGAGTTCTAAGTGAACTGGACTAAGTGTCCTAGTCTAACTGACCATTGTTGAGACTGAGTAACTCAAAAGAATCTAAGTGATTCAGTTGTAATAGATCTTAGTGATCTGGTCTAAGTCACCCATCCTTAGTGGATATCCTACTTGTTGAAGTAGAAGAGTGGACTAGGAGATATTTATTCTCCGAACCACTTTAACATCTTGTGTCATTTACTTTCAGTTTCTATATTCTGCTATAAACTATTATAACTGTTTGTATCTTATCCTTTCAAGCACTAAAGTTAGAACTGAGATTTCATTATATCTTCAAGAGGATTTTAAATTAATATTCCGTTGTGCTAGATTAATTGAACTAATTAACTATCTAATAATACATCTTTAAATAATCTGTAAATGGTTTTTAAGGATCTATTCAACCCCCTTCTAGATCTCTATTGTGCCTATGGGAAACAACAATGTCGTCTCTGGATTCTTGATATCTGGCTTCAGCCTGTTCTCTTTGATGATGAACAAGTGTCATCGCATTATCAGTGCATTTCATTGACTAAATCACCAAACTTTTAAATTCTAGTAACGAGGAGCTCAAAGAGAAAACCTTATCTGAGAGAAACTTAATGGACTCAGCATTAGTAGATTGGAGAGAGATCACTGCTTCTTTATGATCGGCGATTTGCTTGAAGTAGATCTCGTCTCGCTTCTGGAGATTCTCAAGGATAGTCTTTTTTAGCTCATTTATTTTCTTACTAAATTCCCTGGACAGCTCCCTAAGGACTTTGGATGTTGTTTCAGCTACATGGGCTAGACTTTTCTGAATTCCAGTAGTAGTGTCCTGGATCCCTTCGTTTTACTCATCAATAATGATATCTAACATTCGCTTGAGTTGGATCTTGGATGGTACTACTAAAACTCTTTCGGGAATCTGTTCTATTAGAGCTTCAACTCTTTCCTTATTTTCCTAGTTCATGTGTGAGAGAACTAATTATAAATTTAGAGTATTGGAAGATGGGGGTACATCTGTATGAGTATAAGATGTAGAAGGTATATATGTATGAGTGTGAGAAGTAAATGGTATATTTGTATAGTTAGTGTTTTGAGTATTTACAAGAGGGTCAGTTTGGGTTTTTGTATCTATACTTGGAGAGTTATAAGACTTAACGATCGGAGAGGTAGGTAACTCTGTGATCGAAGAAGATGAAAGAGATAATGAGGGTGACTGTATATGTACAGTAAAGATGTTGGGTAAAAATGATATGTGTATAGGAGAGGGAGTATTTTGGTTTTCGATCGTAGGGATTTAGAACTCTATGATCGGGAGTTAGGAATTTGTACATTGATCGTAGGGTTTTGGGATTCTATGATCGGGGATTGAGGAAATTGTATATCGATCGTAGGGTTTTAGGACTCTACGATTGGGGATTGAGGATGTTGGGTCGATGATTGCTCGACATTCGTAGTTTTGGACTCTATGACTTCTTCATTGCGAAAAGGGGGTTATGCTTGAAAGAATAAAGCACTAGTGATGAAAGTAAATTTATTGTATATACCTAAATGAGAATAAGTTTTGCCATCAGAGATAGTTCTTCTAGCAAACTTGATGACCCTGGAAAAATTTTGAGATAACATTTGGACATTAGGATATGACGAGAATGTCCAAGTGATGTAGCTCAGATCCCTTAACATGAAAGCCTTCAACTAAGGTATGATTGAAAAAAAGAAGAACAATAAGTCACTGTTACTTTGATAGTTAATAGTACTTCTATCCAGGCCTTCAAAATCAACACTAGCCCTAGAGCCTAAGAATTCCAAATTAATTGGTCCTGTTTCTGTTTCTTTAGGGAGTAAGAGATCTTTATATACAACCTTAAATTTCTCCCCCTGAGTTATAGCATTGTCGAGATCAGAACTATGTTGACTTGGCTCTCTTTCGAAGTCCTCTACGACTAATTCAATGATCTTTGTAAGCTCCAAAGAATTATCGGAAGAGCTTGAAATTGGCCTCTCCCCTTCAGAAGTAGCTTCAACTGGCTTGGCTAGTTCTGGGGTTCTCTTCTTATTTTTCTTCTCCTCAGTATTCTTCAACTTTTTCTTAGACTTCTTTATTAATCTTCTTTTCTTTGGCTCATGTTCAGATACCTTCACAACCATCTCTTTTTTCTCTTTCTGTGGCTCTGACATATCTTATCATCACCTGTTGCTGCTTTTGGCTCTACAATCGAAGAGTTAGGAGGCTCTACGATCGGCTCGGTAGATCCAAAATCTTCAATTAAAATGATCTTGCCGGATTTGGCCATCTTAGCAAATCTTCCTTCCTTTATCTGCTTCCTTTCCCATTCAATCAGGGTTAGGCCTTCTTTAGAAACTTCTTTTGTGTCTTCTGGTAATTTCTTCACAATAATCTTCAGCTTATTCTCGAGTGGACTTGGGAGGAGGCTTAACAATGGACTTTCTTAATCTTTTTGCCTTCCAACCCTTCTGCTTAACCAGCTAAGAGAGAGACATAATCATCCACTTTTTCTTCAAATTTTTCTTTATTTAAATCCTTCGTCTTAGGAACATTTGATTCGTCCTGAGAGTTATTAGAAATTTCTTTTCATCCTTCTTCCTTCTTCTTCATTTTCTTCTGAAGAGGCTTCTCAGCAGTTAAAGCTAATGCCTCAGGAACTTTAGGTGTTGTAGAGCCCCTAGAGGTTTCTTTCTTAATTTTAGTAATTTTCCTCTTCGCTTTGGGCTTTGCAGGCTTTTGGACTTCATTGGGGGTCCTCTCACTCCCCTTCAAACTACCTTGACCACAAGATTTCAACTGGGTTCCTCTTCCAATTATCGAAGAGCTTTTTTGTTATCTTCTTATTTATATTCAGGACATCTCCCTTCTGGTGCTCAAGGCGATTTTTCAATCTCTTCTTCAGGAAGATGTTGATGAGCCTTCCATAGTATATCTTTGAAATAGACTTATTTGTTGCCTTCTTCTTCTCAGCATCACTGAACCAATTAGAGATCCAGTCCATCAATATTGTTCCAAAATTGATTTTCTTCCCAATCACAATAACCGACATAATCTTCAGCTGGAGTTCGTTGACAGAATCATGGACTGAGTCCTTGTAGAGAATGCATTTTCTGACAATGTTGGCAAGGAACTCGTAGTTCTGGGGGAACTCCTTCTTCTTCATCCCCTTGAGCTCTTGGTTCTTCTTGTATCCCATGAACTATAGCCTAGACTTCACATCTACCTTTTTAAAGGTAGTGACTCCTTCATTTACGAACCTAAGGAGGTGGTTCATCTCGATCGCTTCAGAGGTGAGCTTGACATCCTTCACCCTTGTGGTAATGATCCCATCTGCATAAGAGCCATTTAGATAGATCTCTTCAACCATTTTGGTGAAGATCCTTGAGCTTGTACTCTATGCTTCATAAAATACCTCCTTTTGAACATGGGTCAACACAACTTGAAATTGAACGTCAACTCCTTCAAATTCTCCGAAGCATAGTTAATTTCTAGAGATAACTTGGTAGGTCGACATCTTTTGCAGTATTAATTTGATCTAGAAAAGAACAAAGTTTGTCTAAGTTTATATATTTGTATAAAACTAGGGCTTGAGTGAGAGAAAGAGAGAAAGAAAGTTTGAATTCTAGAGAGTTTAGATCAGATGAATAGGAAAGGTCAAATTAAAATTTTGAAATATGTAAATGTACTTCCTCCTATTTCGGCCGAGTGGGACACGTTTTGAGTGATTATTAGGCGTACGTTATGTCTTAACTGCCATTTACAACTGTTGGACAGTTATTTCTTCGTCTCACTCGCTTGATCTAGATTTGACTTGCACGCGCTGTAACTTTCCCTTATCTACTCAATGATATGACGAATATCATAGAGCTTCCTTTTATAAGGCATTTTTACTCTACGATACCTCTCCTCTCTAGGAAGCACTCTACGAACTTCTTCACTCTGCGAAGCACTCTATGAACTTTGCTTTACTTATCTTTCTACGATTTCTTCCTGCAAAATTAGTTTTCTCTAGAGCATAATATTAAGGATGTAAATTTAGCACTCATAATTCACTTATTAACTTATTGAATCTGGATTCATCTAATAGTTTGGTAAAAACATTAGCTAATTAATTTTCAATAGAAATAAAATGCAAAGATATATTTTTATTTTGAACATGATCTCTAATAAAATGGTATTTGATGTCTATATGTTTAGTTCTAGAATGCATGACAGGATTATGAGTGATACCAATAGCACTAATATTAGCATAGTATATAGGAATATATTTAAACTCAAACCTATAGTCAATTAGCTGATTCTTCATCCAAAGAATTCGAGCACAACGACTACTAGCAGCAATATACTCAGATTCTATAGTTGATACTGAGATTTGCTTCTTGCTGAACTATGAGACTAGTCTGTTCCCAAGCATTTAACATGTACTACTAGTGCTTTTCCTCTCTATTTTGTATCCTGCAAAATCAGCATCTAAATACCCTATTAAATCAAAGGGTGAATCCTTAGGATATCATTGTCCCTAATGTGGAGTGCCCTTAAGATATATGAAAATCCTTTTAATAGTTATTAAATGCAATTCCTTAGGATTAGCTTGAAATCTAGCACAAATACAAGTAATAAACATGATATCTGGTCTACTAGCAGTTAAGTAGAGGAAAGATCCGATCATACTTTTGTATTGAGTGGTATCAATACTTTTACCTTGCTCATTTTTATCAAGCTTGGTTGCAGATGCCATTGGAGTCTTCATGTGTGTGGCTGATTCCATGCCATACTTTTTGAGTAAGTCTTTAATATGCTTGGCTTAGTTGATGAAAATTCCTTCATCAGTCTATTTCACTTGGAGTCCAAGGAAGAAGTTCAGCTCTCCCTTCATGCTTATTTCGAACTTGCTCTGCATTAGTTTGGTAAATCCCTCACACAACTTTTCATCAGTAAATCTAAATATCTACATAGATTTATATTAATAATGTTTTATCCTTATGCTTCTTAGAAATAAAGTTGCATCAACCCTACCTCTAGTGAATCTTTTTTTAATAAGAAAATTAGTTAAAATTTCATACCATGCCCTAGGTGTTTGTTTTAATCCATATAAAGCCTTATCTAATCTATAAACATAATTAGGATGAGTTGGATTGAGAAAATCTGGGGGTTGTTTGACATAGACCTCTTTATGAAGTTCTCCATTCAAAAAAGCACTCTTGACATCTATCTGAAAAATCTTGAACTTCATATGGGTAATATATGCAAGGAACATTCTGATGGATTCCCGTCTTGTTATAGGAGCAAGGGTCTCATCATAAATATTTCTTCTTCCTAAGAATATCCTTTAACCATCAATCTTGCTTTATTTCTTGTGATCACTTCATCTTCATCTATCTTATTTCTGAATACCCATTTGGTGACGACTGGATGATCTTTAGGTCTTGGGACTAATCTTCAAACTCTACTTCTTTCAAACTGATTCAACTCTTCTTGCACGGCTTCGATCCAGCTTGAATCTTCCAAGGTTTCTTCAATCTTCTTAGGCTCCATCTGAGAGAGAAAGCTTAGGAAGAAGCATTCGTTCTAAATTGTCGACCTAGTCCTAATTCTTACATTAGGATCCCCATAATCAGGTTTTGTGTGTGATCTCTTATCCACTTGCTTCCAGTTACAACATCAGTCATTGTGCCTTTCTGTCTGAGTTCTTCAAGTTCTGGCTCTTGTTCAGTAGAATCTTCAATTCATAGAGTCTCTATCTCGGGAACTATAGACTTTACGATCTCTTACTCCAGTACTACGATCGTTGGGTCTGGCTTTATAACTTCTGAGTCTTTGATCTTAGGGTTCTCCTATTTTATGACTGCTAGATCCTGCTCTACAACTGTTGTTTCCTGCTTTATGATCTCATTGAAAGACACAACTTTTCTTGAATCTCCTAAGTCAGATTCATCGAAGGTGACCTGGATTGATACTTCAACACTCAACGATTTCTTGTTGAACACTTTGTAAGCTTTGTTATCTACAGAGTATCCAAGAAAGATTCCTTTGTCTGACTTGGGTTGGAACTTAGTCAGATATCTCTTACCGTTGTTGAGGATGTAGCACACAAAGCCAAAGACATGAAAATAACTTATGATGGGCTTCTTTCCTTTCCACAACTCGTAGGGTGTCTTCTTGAATATGGAGTGAATGAGCGATCGATTCTGAGTATAGCAGGTGGTATTAACAATTTCAGCCCAGAAATATTCAGGGAGATAAGTTGCAGCTAGAATAACTCTTCCTGCCTCTATGAGAGTTATGTTCTTCCTTTCAGCTACTCCATTTTACTGTGGAGTTTGATGAGTGATTTTTATACCTATAAATTGAGTACATTTGACTTGATGATTTGTGAGTTTTCTAGTATTTTCTATTCCTTTTTATGTGTTTTTATGTTTTTATGTAGGAAATGAAGATGGAAGTCATTTGGTTGAATTTTAGCTAAATTAGAGCTATTTGGTTGCATTTTAGTCAAATTGGAGAAGTATTGCAATTTTCAGCTTTTAGGAAGATTGACCTTTGGAGCTTCAATAGAGGATTGGACGGTGTTAGAATTTTGGAATGAGAAAATGGTCTCATGTAGTTGTAGAGGACGTCTTAAGCTTTTCGAAAAGATATGGTTTGCAAAAATCCAAGTGCGTTTGGGTCTCTAAACAGTATGTCAAAGTAAAGCTAGTTGGAATTGGAGTCGTGTACGGACGCCCGTTAGTAAATTGGCCATAACGTTTTATCCGAGAGGAGTTACGGGATGAGCCACCTGTCAAAACGAAGCTAAAGAAATTTTTTACATGGAAAGGGATTGTGCGCCGTGGCCCTCAATAAGGTGCACCGCAGCGCAGGGATGGAAGCCACGGCTCTGGTTTTGTGGGTCGCGACCCTTGTGCACGGACAATGCGGATTTTGTTGATTTTTCACTTCTAATTGACTTGGGACTTGCCATATTGATTCCTAATTGGATTATATGTTTACCAAGCTACATAGAGGCTATAAATACACATAATATTAGGGTTACAAAAAAAGGAGACTTAGGGAGTAGTCAGAAGATACGTAAGGAGGCTATGGTTTCATCAGCTATTGAAGAAGGCCATTCAAGACTTGCGAGGTTTGAAGACAGAGATTGAAGACCCACTTCGACAAAGTTTCTTCTTTACTCTTAATCTTTATTTCTTATGATCTTACAGTGTTTTCTGAACCCATGTTGATGTTTCCAATTAGAATTATGAATTAACTTCCTGATTAAGGATTCAATGGAACCCGATGATAGTTTAATTTAATATTTATTCTCTCCTTGATTTAAATTGGTTATTAATAGATTTGTTTATTATATCTTGTGTTGATTGTTATAATTGCGTAATTAACAATTATTAGATGGATTTAGATGAAATCTGACGATTGATTCTAAATTAAGATCTGGGTATAACAACTTATGATTAGTAATTTCTTCAGTAATAAGAATTACTGATTGAATGCTGATTTTGTGGACGAGATAGAAATATACCTGAATGCCTCAAACAACTATTGGAAAATGATTTTTAATCAATCTGTTATTATTGTTTCACATAGAAATATAGGAAAATTTATAATAATAGGTATGCTTTATAATTATTCGAAAGATGATTATAATAATTATTAGTGATTTTCTGTAAGACCCCGAATTTATGAAATAAAAGTTTATTATTTTCTTTATGATTATTTTTCTAAATAGTGAAGTGCTTAATTATTATAAATGATAGTTAAGGGTGTTATATGCAAATTATCTGATAAATAGTATGTCGGGGAATATTCCTTTTGTCGGGAAATATTCTTTCTATCGGGAAATATTATATTCGGTACCGTACGACGGCGCCGAAATGGCAATATTGTCAACGATAGTGGGCCCCATAACGGGTTAACTGTCGGATATAGAAAGTGATAGAAATTGGCGGCAAAACTTTAACCGATAACTGTTGAAATACTCGGTGATAAAAAGAACAGTAAAACGCGTTATTCCACAGTAGCTCACGATATTGCACATTGTTTTATATTATTGATTCAAGAATTGATAAAGTAGCAATTGCACAGTATCTTGATTCAATAATTGTTAGATAGCATCTGCATAATATATTTTACTATTTGTCACGACACTGTAATTCATATCATTTGATGGGATATTTTAGCATTATTGACAATGTCTAGAAATTCTGTCAAGGAAAGGGGTTATTTAATTGCGCGCCATTTTTATGGAAGGCCCCCTCTTTCTTGGGAATAATCTGGTTGTCAGTATTGCGAGTATATGCTATCTGTGATATTAATACATTTAACACAATAATACAGAAAAAAGGATTTATTGTGATAATGGAGTTATTTTTATAATGGTTTTATCTTTTTGATAATGGAATTATCTTTTGATAATGGAAGAAAAAAATGGATGGATGATATAAATGGAAGAAAAAATGGATGGACGATATAAATGGAAGAAAAAATGGATGGATGATATTAAAAGAATATGTCAAGGGTATAAGAGTAATAAACCAAGAAAATTTAGGGAAAAGACTAAAATGCCCTCACCTTGATTTTCTTATAAATAGGGAGGGTTTGCTTAAGAAATTTTTACACCTTCATTTCTTATACTTTCTCTTTCTCTAAATTTCTTAAGTTCTCTTAGTGTGATAGGCTATTGTGAGTATTTGTGAGAATACTAGTATTATCCGAAGTTAGTAAACTTCATAGAAAGTAACATCCAGTTAACGAAGGTAGGGAATATCATTTCTTTCATACTCATATATAATATCATTTACTTTCATGTTCGTAAGTGATATTATACTCATAAAGGTTGTTATTCATTCTATATTAATTTGTGGGGATAACCTGTTTGTGCGGTATGACGCATGCCTGGTGAATATCCTTTGTATTCATTCCTTATTATTCTGTGGGAATAACTTGTATGTACGAGTGTCGTACCTGGTGAATACCCTTTGTATTCATTTCTTATTATTCTGTGGAGATAACCTGTATGTACGAGTGTCGTACCTGGTGAATAACCCTTTGTATTCATTACTTATTAATCTCTTATGGAAATAACCTGTTTACGCGAATTATCGCATGACGGGTGAAAATCCATTTGCAGTTTCATATATTCTGTTATACTCGTATAACGTATCATTTCTTCCGTACTCTTTAAGGAATATCTTTTTCTTTCACATTTCTCCATTTATGATAAGATATCTTTATTTGTTTCCAAAACTTTATTTTTAAATGGAGAAAATTCCTGAAAATTAGTAGAATATCCTTAATAGTTTGTGCTTCATCTAATATCTTTTCACTTGAATCTTTCTATTTCATTTTATACGTTATAGTTGAAAGATGAAATAATTTCTTGAATATCGTTCTTAAATTTGACTCCACAATTTGGTCATCGTGTTAGCAATTTAGTCAATCTTTGATACTGATTAAATTATAAAGCTTTTCTTATCCTTAATCTCACTGTATCATTGTCATCATCCTCATCTTCATACTTAAATTGTGGTGATAGTTCTCTTTGGCCCGTAGTGCAAAGATGAACTGACGTGACATGATTTTGACCAAACTGTGTATTGGTATAATCATGACTTTTTGTGTTACAAACAAAGGTGTATGGTGAAAGTCATCTTTGGCCCGTAGTGCAAAGATGAACTGGCGTTTGGCATGATCATGACCGGTGATGTTACAAATAAATATCTTTGGCACGTAGTGCAAAGAGAGGCTGTTGAAAATAAATTGTTGATTTGGTTGTTCATAAATAGGAATTGTTGATTAGTGTTATAGGGATAAAATATTGGTGGTGATCCTTTAATTTATAGAAGATGGTAGATATTATAATCTACTTGACTCTTCTAATGGATTGTTCGTTCCGCTGCAGTTGTTGTTATTGAACAATTATAATATCTTTAAATCTCTGATTTATTATTTTATTGAAGACTAAAGATAATTTTTATTTTTCATTATCTTAGTCATGATATTTCTACTGGGCTATTTGAGCTCACCCGTTTCAGTTTTGTCCTATTGTTCTTCTCAGGAAAGGAAAATGTAGCTGGGACTAGCCGGGGAGTGGAGTGATGGTCCGAGTTAGTGGTTGTCCTCATCAAGTTATGGCATAGTTTAATAATGATTGTACTGGAGACTTAAAACATGTGTTGCCGTCTTTTTACGGCATTGTGATAATTTGGGTTTGGATACTGTGGTACCATACGGTACGATATTGTATGGAAAGTCACAGTATGTGTGTGGTCGTATTTTGCACGACAAATATTAGTTGTAAATGGGAAAATTCGTATTTGTATTTGTATTTTTTGTAGAATGTTATTGGCGACATAAATGGGTTGTGTGGACCTATTTTGGGGGCGTCACAGTTGGTATCAGAGCTTAGGGATATGATCTCTGGTAGAGATCTGGGATTAGAACTAGGAGGGGAGAGACGAGTAAAATCCTTTGCTAGTGTGTCCTACCTATGCTATTTTTGGTTATTTAAGTAATTGGTTTGGTTATAGGGACAAGATGTTGCATGTCTATTTCTTTAACTAATCTTTGTTTTGTGATCACATTTCAGAATGACATTTGAAAACCAAGAGATTCACTATGAGACCATTGTGGCTGAAAACCAAGAAGCCACAAATAATATGGGTGCAAACTCAGAACACCATGATGCTAATCATGATGCTAACAACCGGATGAATGATGAATTTTTTTGGAACTTCATGCAATACCTGTAGAACCAAGCGAGAAGAGCTCCTGTCTACAATACTGGCAGAAACGCTGATAATGTACGGATGGTCACTGCCAAGCAGTTCAAAGAATTGGGACCACCTGAATTTTTCGACAAGCCAGATCCAGTCAAGGCAGAGGCATGGCTTAAACAATTAACAAAGATATTCGATGTACTGCGTTGCACGGACGACCAAAAGGTTCCTTTTGCCACCTTTATGTTACGAGGAGAAGCGGATCATTGGTGGAAATCTGTGAAACGTACACATCATTCGGCACTCGAGATGTCTTGGGTCGAGTTCCAGGAATTATTTAACGAGAAGTATTTTCCGGAAAGTATTCGTCATATGAAGGAGGTAGAATTCATCAAACTGGAACAGAACAACATGACGGTGTCACAGTACGAAGCCAAGTTCGCTGAGCTGTCGCGTTTTGCATCCCATTTGGTGGATACTGAGAAACGAATGACACGAATGTTCCTACGAGGTTTGAAACCAGAGATTCGCCAATATGTCGTTTCTCATAAAATTTGTATATACGCAGATGCTGTGGATAGGGCTCAAGTAGTGGAGCAGGAAAGAGGACTACTACAACCAGGAAGCAACACCCAACCACGTAGTGGAGCAGGAAAGAGGACTACTACAACCAGGAAGCAACACCCAACCACGAGAGCAAAATCACGGTAATAATCGTAATGGTGGCAGCAATTATCGAAATAATGATAATCAGCGAGGAGGGAATCACAACACCGGAAATGGTAACCACTTCGGTGGTAATCCTGGCCCGGATAACAGAAGGAGTGAGTCAAGTGGCAACAATTCCAAGAAGAGGAGATTTAACAACAACCATGGAAAGGCACCAACGTCAGTACCAGCACCAGTACCAGTTTCGAAGGAAGGAGAAGGGCCACCTGTTAGATGTTTCAGGTGTGGGAAGGAAGGACACATCAGTCCAAATTGTACACAATCGCCATCCCAAGTATGTTACAATTGTGGAAAGGAAGGCCATATAGCTCGCTTTTGTCATGCAGCGAAGTCAAGTCCAGCTGCAATGATGACATCGAAGGCGGTCACGGACAAGTCAAAGTCTGTGGTTCAGGGGAGAGCTTTTGTTGTGACATCACAAAAAGCGCAGAATTCGAACGAGGTTATAACGGGTAAACTACTTATTAACTCTTGTGAAGTCTATGCCTTATTAGATATTGGTCCTACCCACTCTTTTATTTCACCAACATGTGCTCAACGCCTGAATTTGACTCCTGAAAAATTAGATTTTGACTTATCTGTGGAAACACCATTAGCACAAACATTCGTTACATCCAAGGTCTATAAATCTTGCTTTGTTCAAATCGACACCCTCACATTACCTGTTGATCTTATCTCCTTGAACATGCATGAATTTGATGTGATTTTAGGAATTGATTGGTTAACTGCTCATCATGCTAAAATTGATTGCTTTCGTAAGGTTATTAGTTTTCATATTCCTAATCAACCTATTATGCGAATTCAAGTAACCAAACCATTGAAATCAATAACCATCATTTCTAGTCACAAAGCCATTCGTTTATTGAAAAACGGATGTCAAGCCTTCTTAGCCCATGTAACGGATTTAAATAAAAGTACGTCAGATTTGAAAAATATTTCTGTTGTTAATGAGTTCCCTGACGTATTTCCCGAAGAACTTCCTGGCCTACCCCCAGACCGTGAAATTGAATTTTGTATCGACCTTGAACCCGGTACGGAACCTATTTCCAAAACCCCATATCGAATGACCCCTATTGAACTTCAAGAGTTAAAGGTCCAACTACAGGAGTTGTTAGACAACGGTTTCATACGTCCGAGTACATCGCCTTGGGGTGCTCCTGTTTTATTCGTAAAGAAGAAAGACGGGAGTATGAGACTTTGCATTGACTATCGGGAGTTAAACCATGTCACCATCAAAAATAGGTACCCGTTACCTCGCATTGATGACCTGTTTGACCAGTTACAAGGTGCTCAATTCTTTTCAAAGATCGATCTTCGTTCTGGATATCATCAGTTGAAAGTTAAAGCTGATGACATTTCAAAGACTGCCTTTAGAACTCGGTACGGGCATTATGAATTCCTAGTCATGTCTTTTGGATTGACTAATGCTCCTGCTGCTTTCATGGATATGATGAACCGGATATTCAAAGAATATTTGGATCATTTCGTGGTTGTCTTCATTGATGACATTCTCATATATTCTAAAAGTTGTGAAGATCATGAGCAACACTTGAGGTTGATACTCCAAAAATTTCGTGAAAACAAGTTATATGCTAAGCTGAAGAAATGTGAATTCTGGCTTGAGGAAGTTGCATTCCTTGGTCACTTGGTTTCTAAGGAAGGAATCTCGGTTGACCCAGCGAAGATTGAAGCAGTATCAAATTGGGAACAACCCAAGTCAGTAACCGAAGTACGAAGCTTTCTGGGTCTAGCTGGTTATTATCGGAGATTCGTAGAAGGATTTTCTCGAATAGCCATTCCATTAACTCAACTGACTCGGAAAAGCACAACATTTAAATGGAGCGAAGAATGCGAGAAGAGTTTTCAAGAACTCAAAAGAAGGCTCATTTCAGCACCTGTATTGGCAATACCTTCAGGATCAGAAGGATTTGTCATCTACAGCGATGCTTCAAACAAAGGACTAGGTTGTGTTCTCATGCAACATGGGAAGGTTATAGCCTATGCGTCTCGGTAACTCAAGGAATATGAGAGGAATTATCCTACTCATGATCTAGAGTTGGCATCAGTCATTTTTGCGTTGAAGATTTGGAGACATTACTTGTATGGGGAGAAAGTGGAGATCTATACAGACCACAAAAGTCTCAAATATTTCTTCACCCAGAAGGAACTCAACATGCGACAACGGCGTTGGCTCGAGCTGTTGAAAGATTACGATCATACCATCCAGTACCATCTTGGAAAGGCGAACGTAGTAGCTGATGCATTTAGTAGAAGATCATATGCAAGTACGAGTACGTTATTGACATCTCAAAGGCCTATTTTGGATGATTTACAAAAGATGGAGATAGAGTTAAAGACTCCAGGAACCCACGTGAAGGTCGCAAATATACAAGTAGAACCGGCTTTAATCGACAAAATTAAAGCTGCTCAAGTTACAGACCCAGAGTTGATGAATATGAAAAAGAAGGTACAAGAAGGTGCTATTCTAGAAGCAAGAGTTGACGAAGAAGGAATATTGCGAATCAACTCTAGACTGTGTGTTCCTAACGACCCTGACTTGAAATACAAAATCATGATGGAGGCGCACAACACACCGTTTGCAATCCACCCTGGAAGTACCAAAATGTATCATGATCTTCGACATACATTTTGGTGGAACAATATGAAGAAAGAAATTGCAGAGTTTATCGCAAGATATTTAACTTGTCAACGTGTCAAGGTGGAGCATCAAGTACCAAGGGGTCCATTGCAACCACTTGAGATTCCAGAATGGAAGTGGGAACACATCAACATGGATTTTGTGACAGGTCTTCCCAAAGTTTCTCAAGGCTTAGACGCAATTTGGGTCATTATAGATAGATTGACCAAGTCTGCTCATTTCTTGCCTATACGAAAAAACTATTCACTCGAGCGTCTTGCTAATTTGTATATTAGCGATATTATGAGATTGCATGGCATGCCAGTATCCATAGTTTCTGATCGAGATCCTAGATTCACTTCACAATTTTGGGTCAGCATGCAAAAAGCTATGAGCACTGAATTACGATTCAGTTCTGCATACCATCCCCAGACAGACGGACAATCAAAAAGGACTATTCAAACCCTCGAAGATCTATTAAGACTCTGTGTACTAGACTTCAAAGGAAGTTAGGACAAATACTTGTCATTGGTGGAATTCTCTTACAACAACAGTTATCAAGCAAGTATAGGCATGGCTCCCTTCGAGGCGTTGTATGGACGAAGGTGTCGATCTCCAGCATGTTGGGATGAAGTAGGTGAGGCAAAATTGTTGGGACCTGAGTTGATACGTATGACTACGGAAAAGATCCAAATGATCCGGCAACGTATACAAACAGCTCAAGATCGACAAAAGAGTTATGCTAATCTTCATCGAAGAGACGAGGAATTTAATGTCGGAGATCATGTATTTTGACGTGTTGCTCCGTGGAAAGGTGTTACGCGATTTGGAAAGAGAGGAAAGGTTAACCCTCGATTTATCGGTCCATTTGAAATCCTCGATCGAGTAGGAACTACGGCCTACAGACTCGCCTTACCGCCAAACGTGTCTTGTGTTCATAATGTTTTTCACATATTCATGCTAGGTAAATATGTGAAAGATCCAAACCACATTATTGAGTTAGAACCAGACGAGATAGCAGAGGATTTGACGTACGAAGAGATACCTGTCAAGGTCTTGGATAAGAAGGAACAGATTCTACGACCAAAGGTTATACCTCAAGTCAAAGTTTTATGGAGAAACCATGATGTTGAGGAAATGACCTGGGAGTTAGAATCTGAAATGAGAGCAAGGTATCCTCACCTCTTCGAAATGCCAGGTACGTACGTCAATTTCGAGGACGAAATTTCATAAGGAGGGGAGATTGTAAGACCCCGAATTTATGAAATAAAAGTATATTATTTTCTTTATGATTATTTTTCTAAATAGTGAAGTGCTTAATTGTTATAAATGATAGTTAAGGGTGTTATATGCAAATTATTTGATAAATAGTATGTCGGGGAATATTTCTTTTGTCGGGGAATATTCTTTCTATTGGGAAATATTATATTTGGTACCGTACGACGGCGCCGAAATGGCAATATTGTCAACGATAGTGGGACCCACAACGGGTTAACTGTCGGATATAGAAAGTGATAGAAATTGGCGGCAAAACTTTAACCGATAACTGTTGAAATACTCGGTGATAAAAAAAACAGTAAAACGCGTTATTCCACAGTAGCTCACGATGTTGCACATTGTTTTATATTATTGATTCAATAATTGATAAAGTAGCAATTGAACAGTATCTTGATTCAATAATTGTTAGATAGCATCTGCATAATATATTTTACTATTTGTCACGACACTGTAATTCATATCATTTGATAGGATATTTTAGCATTATTGACAATGTCTAGAAATTCTGTCAAGGAAAGGGGTTATTTAATTGCGCGCCATTTTTATGGAAGGCCCCATCTTTCTTGGGAATAATCTGGTTGTCAGTATTGCGAGTATATGCTATATGTGATATTAATACATTTAACACAATAATACAGAAAAATGGATTTATTGTGATAATGGAGTTATTTTTATAATGGTTTTATCTTTTTGATAATGGAATTATCTTTTGATAATGGAAGAAAAAAATGGATGGATGATATAAATGGAAGAAAAAATGGATGGATGATATAAATAGAAGAAAAAATGGATGGATGATATTAAAAGAATATGCCAAGGGTATAAGAGTAATAAACCAAGAAAATTTAGGAAAAAGACTAAAATGCCCTCACCTTGATTTTCCTATAAATAGGGAGGGTTTGCTTAAGAAATATTCACACTTTCATTTCTTATACTTTCTCTCTCTCTCTAAATTTCTTAAGTTCTCTTAGCGTGATAGGCTATTGTGAGTATTTGTGAGAATACTAGTATTATCCGAAGTTAGTAAACTTCATAGAAAGTAATATCCAGTTAACGAAGGTAGGGAATATCATTTCTTTCATACTCATATATAATATCATTTGCTTTCATGTTCGTAAGTGATATTATACTCATAAAGGTTGTTATTCATTCTATATTAATTTGTGGGGATAACCTGTCTGTGCGGTATGACGCATGCCTGGTGAATATCCTTTGTATTCATTCCTTATTATTCTATGGGAATGACCTGTATGTACGAGTGTCGTACGTGGTGAATACCCTTTGTATTCATTCCTTATTATTTTGTGGGGATAACCTGTATGTACGAGTGTTGTACCTTGTGAATAACCCTTTGTATTCATTACTTATTAATCTCTTGTGGAAATAACCTGTTTACGCGAATTATCGCAGGACGGGTGAAAATCTATTTGCAGTTTCATATATTCTGTTATACTCGTATAACGTATCATTTCTTCCGTACTCTTTAAGGAATATTTTTTTCTTTCACATTTCTGCATTTATGATAAGATATCTTTATTTGTTTCCAAAACCATATTTTTAAATGGAGAAAATTCCTGAAAATTAGTAGAATATCCTTAATAGTTTGTGCTTCATCTAATATCTTTTCACTTGAATCTTTCTATTTCATTTTATACGTTATAGTTGAAGCATGAAATAATTTCTTGAATATCATTCTTAAATTTGACTCCACAATTTGGTCATCGTGTTGGCAATTTGGTTAATCTTTGATACTGATTAAATTATAAAGCTTTTCTTATCTTTAATCTCACTGTATCATTGTCATCATCCTCATCCTCATACTTAAATTGTGGTGATAGTTCTCTTTGGCCCGTAATGCAAAGATGAACTGGCGTGACATGATTTTGACCAAACTGTGTATTGGTATAATCATGACTTTTGGTGTTACAAACAAAGGCGTATGGTGAAAACAACTTAACTACTCCTATAAACAAAAACAAACTATTAACGATTCTAAATCTATGAAAGCAATAAAATATCATGATTGGGTTGCCTCCCATCAAGCGCTTGGTTTATAGTCGTCAGCCTGACTTCCTCAGCAGTTTTAGGCTTTAGCTTAATCGGGAGCAGAGAGATGAATCACTGTTACTTGTCGATCCACATCGCCTCCCCAATAATGTTTGAGTCGCTGACCGTTGACTTTGAATGTGCGCTTTGAATCCGGTTCTTCGACTTCAATTGCCCCGTGAGAACCTACATCAGTGATAATGAAAGGGCCTGGCCATCTAGACTTCAGTTTTCTAGGAAATAAACGCAGTCTGGAGTTGAATAATGGCACAACTTGTCCCGGCTCGAACTTTCGATTCAATATCCGTTTGTCATGCCACCTTTTGACTTTCTCTTTGTACAGCTTGGCATTCTCATAGGCATGATGACGAAACTCCTCCATCTCGTTCAATTGGAGCAACCTTTTCTCCCCAGCGGCTTGAAGATTAAGGTTTAACTTTTGAATTGCCCAATAGGCCTTATGCTCAAGTTCGACCGGTAAATGACAGGCTTTTCCATAGACCATGCAATACGGCGACATTCCAATGGGATTCTTATAAGCTGTGCGATATGCCCATAACGCATCGTCTAATTTCATCGCCCAATCCTTACGAGATGGGTTTACCACTTTCTCCAAAATTTGCTTAATTTCCCGATTCGAAACCTCCGTTTGGCCATTCGTTTGGGGATGATAAGCCGTAGTAATCCTGTGTTTGACTCCATATTTAGCTAACAATTTGGTGAACTGCTTATTGCAAAAATGGGTACCTTCGTGACTGATTATGGCTCTTGGTGTACCGAATCGAGTAAAAATATTCTTCTGCAGGAACCGTAGAACCACTTTGGCATCATTTGTGGGTAATGCAAGTGCTTCTACCCATTTCGACACGTAATCCACAGCCAAAAGTATGTATTGATTGTTAAATGACGAAGGAAATGGCCCCATAAAGTCAATGCCCCATACATCGAAGAGTTCAACTTCAAGGATAGTGTTGAGAGGCATTTCGTGCCGCTTCGAAATGTTTCCAACCCTTTGGCATCTATCGCACTTTAGCACAAAAAAATGGGCATCCTTGAACAACGACGGCCAGAAAAATCCCGATTGTAGCACCTTTGCTGCAGTCCTTTCTCCTCCATAATGTCCTCTATAATCTGACGAATGGTAACGAGTCAAGATGCTCTCCATTTCTTCCTGTGGCACACAACGTCGTATCATCTGATCCGCACAAGTTTTGAAGAGGAATGGCTCATCCCAAAAGTACTGCTTGACATCATGGAGAAATTTCTTTCTTTGCTGGGAATTGAAATCTTGCTGAAGAACATTACTGACTAGGAAGTTCATGTAATCAGCATACCAAGGTACTTCGGTGTTGATACGAAATAGCTGCTCATCTGGAAACGACTCATTGATTACCACATCATTCTTTTTCTGCATGTCGGCATTCTCTAACCTTGAAAGATGATCAGCCACTTGATTCTCCGTACCTTTCCTATCTCGAATCTCTAAGTCAAATTATTGTAACAAGAGGACCCATCGAATCAACCTTGGTTTGGCATCCTTCTTTGCAATCAAGTACTTGATGGCTGAATGATCAGTGTAGACTATCACCTTGGTTCCAATCAGATATGCTCGAAATTTATCAAATGCAAATACTACTGCAAGTAACTCTTTTTCTATAGTGGTGTAATTCAGTTGTGCATCAGTGAGTGTCTTACTTGAGTAATAAATGGTGTGAAAAATCTTATCTCTTCGCTAACCCAACACAGCTCCCACTACATAATCACTTGCGTCACACATCAACTCAAAAGGTAAAGTCCAATCCGGAGCAATGATGATCGGGGCTGTGACTAATTTCTGTTTCAGCACTTCAAAGGCTTCGATGCAAGCTTGATCCATCTTGAAGGGAACATCTTTCTCAAGGAGTGGGCACAATGGTTTTGAAATTTTTGAGAAGTCCTTGATTAATCGACGGTAGAATCCTGCATGTCCGAGAAAACTTCTAACGCCTTTCACAGATGTCGGTGGAGGTAACTTTTCAATGGTTTCAATCTTTGCTCTATCCACCTCTAAGCCTGCTTTGGACACTTTATGCCCTAGAATAATACCTTCTTGTACCATAAAGTGACATTTTTCCCAGTTAAGAACTAGATTTGTCCCCACACAACGCTTCATCACTAAGATAAGATTGCTAAGGCACAAATCAAAACTGTCACCGAATACATAAAAGTCATCCATAAATACCTCCAAATTCTGCTCAACCATATCCGAGAAGATAGCCATCATGCATCGCTGGAATGTAGCTGGTGCATTACATAACCCGAAAGACATTCTCCGGAATGCGAACGTTCCATAAGGGCATGTGAAAGTTATTTTCTCCTGGTCCTCCGGAGCTATGACTATCTGGTTATATCCTGAATAACCGTCAAGAAGGCAATATAACTGATGACCGGACAACCTATCCAACATCTGGTCAATAAATGGCAGTGGGAAGTGATCCTTGCGAGTAGCCTTGTTTAACTTGCGATAATCCATACACACTCGCCACCCTGTAACTGTCCTTGTAGGAATGAGTTCATTATTCTCGTTCTCAATTACTGTCATTCCCCCCTTTTTAGGCACACACTGTACAGGACTTACCCACAAACTGTCTGAAATTGGATAGATAATACCGGCATCTAACCACTTGATGATTTCCTTCTTCACTACGTCTTTCATGATCGGATTCAATCTTCTTTGTTGCTCAATAACCGGTTTTGCTCCTTCTTCAAGCAGAATTTTATGCATGCAAAACGACGGACTGATTCCCTTGATGTCTGCTATTATCCACCCAATTGCTGTTTTATACTCACGCAAAACCCTTAATAGTTTTTCTTCTTGAGATTCATTCAAATGTGCAGAAACTATTACTGGTAGCGTGTCCGAGTCTCCTAAATAAGCATACCGTAAATGAGATGGAAGGGGTTTGAGTTCAAGTATAGGTGGCTCTTCCACTGACGGTTTGGACCTCTTTTCTCCTTCGTTTGGCTGGTCAAGTACATCAAATTGCCTGCTAAATTTTCGAGGAATAGGTAATGAGTCTAGAACCTTGACATAATCCTACTCATCTGAATCATCAAAAGTATCTATCCCAACTAAGGCAGCTTCTAATGGATCTTCAACACTAATTGCAATGGTTTGTTCATTCACGATTTCATCAAGCAGGTCTATCCGTAAGCATTCCTTGCCCACCTTAGGGAATTTTATCGACTTAAACACATTAAAGGTGACTTCCTGATCTTGAACTCTTATTGTTAATTCACCTTTTTGTACATCTATCAACATTCTCCCTGTTGCTAAGAACGGACGACCTAGAATGATGGAGATCTCCTTATCCTCTTCGTAATCCAAAACAATGAAGTCAGCCGGGAAGATGAATTTATCGACTTTAACCAAAATATATTCCACAATACCCCTTGGATATGTCACTGATCTGTTTGCCAACTGCAAGCTGATGTTCGTTGGTTTTGGTGCCTTTAACCCAAGCTGAGTGTAAACTGATAACGGCATTAAATTGATACTAGCTCCTAAGTCATACAATGTCATTCCAGAGAACTGGTTACCAATTACACAAGGGATAGTGAAGCTTCCTGGATCCTTTAGTTTAGGTGGCAACTTGTTATGCAAAATTGCGCTACACTCCTCGGTAAGTGCCACCGTCTCGAATTCACCCAATTTTCTCTTTCTTGACAAAACTTCTTTCATGAACTTTGCGTAACTGGGCATCTGTTCCAGGGCTTCTGCAAATGGTATATTAATGTGCAGTTTCTTGAAAACATCCAAAAATCTGGAAAATTGCTTGTCTAGCTTGGCTTTCTACAATCTTTGCGGGAATGGTACGGGAGGCACTGCACCATCTGGCTTGAGTTCCCTTGCCTTTGTCTCCGTACCTGTATCCTTCACCTTTTCAGACTCATTAACCTTACTTTTCACCAGGGCTTCCTCCTCCTCATTCTCCACAATTGTTTTTGGTTTAGAATTTCCTTTAACCGCATCAGGCGGCTCTTTACCACTCCTTAAGGTGACAGCCTTGCAATGCTCCTTTCCTTCCGTTCTTGGGTTAACCTCTATATCGCTTAGAAGTGCTCCTTGTGGTCGAGTATTCAAGACGTGAGCTAACTGTCCCAGCTGATTTTCCAAGTTCCTAATTGACACTGCCTGGCTTTTCACGTTCAAATCTACCTGAGTTAAAAGCTTATCTTGATCATTCATTCTTTTCTCAGATGCCATGATAAACCTTGCCAACGACTCTTCTAAACTCTATTTTCTTTCTGCATGTTGTGGAGCTTGGTTCTGAAAACCTGGGGGATTCTGTGATCTTGGAGCTGGATTTTGAGTCTGAGTGTTATTGCTCCAAGAAAAACCCGGATGATTCTTCCACCCCGGATTATAAGCGTTCTGATACGGCTATTGCTGTCTGTTATAACTCCCCACGAACTGTACCAATTCTGGATTAATGGCACAATACTCTATCGGATGTGCACCTGCACAAAGCTCACACATATAGGCTACTTGCTGGACTTTTGATTCTGCCAAAGATTCAATCTTCTTGGACATGACTGCCATCTGAGCTGTTAGTGTCGTGACTGCATCTACTTCCAATACTCCAGCTACCTTTTGTTAATTCAGTCTGGAAGTCGGCCATTGATAATTATTTGCAGCCATAGTCTCTAACAAAGTGTAAGCTTCATCAAAATTTTTATCCATAATTGCTCCTCCTGCAGCTGCATCAATGCATGTTCGAGTGTCATTATTCAGTCCATTGTAGAATTTCTGAACTTGTAGCCACTTGGGTAGCCCATGATGTGGACATTTGCTCAATAACTCCTTGAACCTTTCCCAAGCCTCGTATAGTGACTCTCCATGTTGTTGCTCAAATGTAGAAATCTCGTTTCTCAAATTAGCCGACTTAGCTGGCGAGAAGAATTTTGCTAGGAATTTCTGAGCTAGATCATCCCAAGTTGTGATGGACCCTGGCGGAAGTGAGTGCAACCAGCTCTTTGCTTTATCTCTCAGTGTGAACGGAAATAGACGTAATCTCACTGCATCATCTGTCACATTGGGATATTTGAAGGTATCACAAATCTCCAAAAAACTAACCAAGTGTTCATTTGGATCATCGTTAGCTAAACCCCCAAATTGTATCGCATTCTGAAGCATATGAATTGTTCCCGGCTTGATTTCGAAGGAATTAGCGGTGATGACTGGTCTCGTGATGCTCGATTTGATCTCGTCTATCTTAGACATAACATATTCCCTCAATGATTTCTGTTCTTCGTTAGCCATTTTCTCTTTCTCAGGTGTCTCCTGACAGAATTTTCTCAACTGACGAAGCTTGTTCTCAAGATTATCCTCACACTGCACGAGTTCCAGTTGTTTTGATCGCGTTTGCATAAACGACACAAAAGACACCTGAACAGAAGAAACAACAGAAAAATAAATTTGCTTAACTAGAACAGACTTAATTAAACTGATATTGAAAATTATAAACACAAATAATCCCCGGCAATGGCGCCAAAAACTTGTTGTCCGATTTCACAATCAACAATTACGTGCAAGTATACACGATCAACAAGTAATAAAGTGATACGAAAGAGTGTCAAACCCACAGGGATTATTATGCTTAATATTTCCAACTGTCAATCGAAATTATGCCTATTCTATTAAACATTCGCAATTTAAGTATTGATTTAAACTAATTAAATTAAATACTAACACCAACAACTATCACAAAGGTTGAAATTCAGATTTTTTTTATGATTAAGACTACAATATCCCCAGTTAATTATCATAAACCAAACTATCTATGTCTTCCAATTATTCACTTCAATGGAGTTGTTAACAGAAATTCAATTGCATTTATAAGCCCTTTTCCAAGTGATCAGATAAATATATCTAATCCAATTACTCTACGATATTCCTATGCACAGTTAAAGGATTAAATTCATTAAGTTCTAATTTCCAATTGTTACATGCAACAAAGAGATATCCCTATTCACTTCACCAATCTAATTATTCATCACATGCAAATAATTAAGAATACATGTTATCTTATCCAGTTCTAACCCTAGATTGCATCTTCCGAATTTATCTAAAGTAATCCGCTAATTGTTGGCCAAACAATTAATCAATAAGTATAGAATAAGATAAACAACTCCCATCAATTGAATAACTGGAATTAAATAAATAGTTAATTCATAACATAACTGGTTTAATTGTAGCCTTAACTAAGAATTTAGTTCATACTGTCAATAAAAACTAGAATACCAAAATAAGTCATCATAATTAATTACAAATTAGAGAATAAAGATCAAAAGAAAACTCAATATAATCTCTAGCTCTCCAATCTGAATTCCTCACGATGCTTGACTTGTTCTCCAATCTCCTTGCTCAGCTCTGAAAGTTCAATCTCTGAATAAGTCTGTGTATCTCATAATCCAGGTCTTGATCTTCTATTTATATCCTCCTTGAGTCCCCCAATCAGATTAATAGCAAGAGTCCTTGATCACTTCCACCTTTCCAAAATAACTGACTTCCAGCAAAATCAGGATTCCTATCTGCCGCTTTCTCGCCCCAGTGAGAATACTCTATTCAACTTTCTCGCCCCGGCCAGCTTCCGCCCCGGCGAGAATTATAAGGCATAAGTTCTCGCCCCAGCGAGAATACTCTACACCCAGCCATTTTTCCTCTTTTGAATATGCAGCCAGCCATGACCTACAAAAGTAATATGAAAACAAGTAAAAGATACCAAAAACACTTAGAAAACAAGTAAAGAATAAGCCAAAGACATATCAAACTCGTAGGTTAAAACCTACTCATCAATTCTCTATGTGCAGATTGTTTAGTTGTCATTCTTAATCTCTCATTCTCAGTTTCAAGATTGGAGAGAGAACTAGCATTTCGTAGAGCTGTTTCCAACTCCACTTGTACTTTCTCTTTCTCCTCTTAAAGAAGAAAATGGTCCTTTGATAGATTCTTGAACCATTTCATATACTTATGCAGATCAGATGTAATATCATGCAATACAGTTCTTAAATCATCTATATCTACATCTGGAGAATTGAAATCAAATACCTCACTGATATCAACTTCTTGAATATTAGTGGTGTTGTTTGCTTCTATGGCTATAAGACACAAGTTGGCCATCTGGGGTCCTTCATTTTCACTCGATTTTGAACTTGAATCATTCTTAGAATCACTCCAGGAACCCTCTATGACAAAACCTTTATCTTTCTTCTGAAACTTCCTATAGCCCTTGAATTCTTTCTTTGAAGCTGATTCTTTCTTCTTCTTGTCTTTTTTCAGCTCCTCTTTCAGGAGATTGCTGCACTTAGCGATATAATGACTTGGCTTTTTATAATTATAGCACAGGTCCTTTGAGTGATCACGATTTTTGCTGTTGCTGTTGTCGTATCTCTTGGGCTTGCTACTTCTGCCTTTTCTCATAAATTTCCTTAATCTTCTGGCAAGCAGAGCAATATCTTCATCGTCTTTAGAATCCTCTTCAATAAGGGCTTTTGTAGGTAAGGAGATTACCATAGAGCTTCTGCACAGTCATTTCATGCAGATTTTTCGATTCTTTTATTGCAGTGGTTTTTGCATCTCACTTGCTTGGTAGTGCTCTCATGAATTTAATATTAAGGTCTTTGCTGGGATAGACCTTTCCAAATGCTCTAAGGGAGTTGAGCAACATGTTGAACATTTCATAAGTTGTTGTTATGTTCTCACCAAGAACATGGGAGAATATTTCGTATTGTTGAGTGAGTAGGGATTGCTTGTTTTCCCTTACTTCTTATTTTCCTTCATGCATCATTAGGAGAGCTTCCCATACTTTTTTTTGTCGTCTTGCAGTTAACCACGATCTTAAACAGCTCGTCCTCCAAAGCCATGAACAAAATGTTCTTGGCTTTTTTATCGAGTTGCACGAGCTTCTTCTCCATATCAGTCCATTCGGCCCTTTGCTTGACCGCAACCTTGTTTGGATCTTCTGTTGTTGGAGTAAGCTTCGTAGGAACATATAGGTCATTTAGAACAACATTAAATAACTCTTCATCAAATGCGTCCATGTAGGCATGTATTCGCACTTTCCAGTGACATGTTTCCACCACCAAGTTCAGAACAGGTTTTATTTTGTGCCATTGATCTACTCAAGCGTTTTAAGCTTTGATTACGAGAACCTGCTCTGATACCACTTGTTGTTTCCCAAAGGTACTAAGAGATCTAGAAGGGGGGTTGAATAGATCCTTTAAAACTTTTCTTTTAAAAAAGTATTACAAACTTATAAATTAAGAAGGTTAATTTAATTATGCATAGTGGAATGATAATTTGAAAATCCCCTTCAAAGATTTAAGAAAGTCACAGTTCTAAATTTAGCATATAAATGAAATTAAGTCACAAATAAATATAAAAGACTTTGCAGAAATGTAAGTGCAGAAAGTAAAGAAAACACCAAAAAAAATTAAGTGGTTCGGAGCACAAAGATCTTCTAGTCCACTCTTCTACTCTTTGAGTAGGTATAATCCACTAAGGATAGGTGATTACTAAGATCTGTTCACTAAGAACAGTTACAATGACTGAATCATTAAGATTCTTTCAAGTCACAAAGACTTAGAACAGGTTACTAAGACTTGATTACAAAGGCCACTAAGACCTGAACAATCACTAAGAGATAGATTGAGTTGAAGGTGCTAAGTGGCTTTAAGTCCAGTAATAAAAGACTTAGCAGCATAACAAATAGTTCTAGATCGTAAACTAGTGTTCTTGAGAGTTGGGCAGCAATTCAACTTATATATTTCGTGATCGTATAGACGTCCTCGAGATTGTCCCGTTAGAAAGTTATCGTTGCTCATTTAATGCTTCGATCCTAAAAGATCTCTGATTGTTGACTTTTAAAGAGTATGTGTTAGCTTGTTTTCAGTTGTGATATGTCACATCAGACTGCTTCAATGACATTCATGTGGGTCGCTGTCACTTCACCGAACTAACTGTTAGACACAATTCAATCTGATCTTCTTTTGAATCTTAAGATGTTCAATAACTATATTGGGATCTTCATTCAACAAGTCTTGACAATGTCAGTCCAATGTCAGAGCTGATATATCTATGATTTTTCTAATCGTAGAGTTTGATGGTGGTCGTAGAGTATCTTTCTAGATGACTCTACGATTGGCAAGCTCTATGTTCCATAAGCTCTACGATCTTCAATGTGCTCTACTATCTCTATTAGACTCTACGGTCTTCAATGCACTTTACAATTTCTTTGTCAGACTCTATGGCCTTCAACTTGATTTACGATCATTGAGTAGAGAGCTCTACGATCTTTGGCAAACTCTGTGAACTTGACCAATATACTCTACAATCATCCAATAAGTTTTACGACCGTCTAATCAGCTTTACGATCATATAATTTCCTATAGACTATACATTCAATTTACTCAACAAAATAGATCAATCCAACAAGTTTTATCTTCTAATCTAAGTCATTTTACATCAATTTCATTTTACGGACTTCAAAAAAGCTACTGGTTATAAATATACATTATCTCATTATCAAATCAAATATGCATTTGTCCTAACAATATCCTAATGTAGATGAGAAGAAGAAACTAAACTAATAATAAAGGAATTTTTATGAATAATAAATATGCATAAAATACATTTTCATTTACACATTTAATTCTTGTGAATTTTTTTATTTTATTTAGAAAATAATATAAACCACTCATAATAATGAGGAGGCCAAAACAAGCCCAAAGCACCCAAAAATTAAATATTCATTTCACAAAAATAATTGCATTTGCTAATTGGACTACTTCTTTTGAAAATCCTATCTAGAAGGACTTTGGATAACTTAGGAGAGGTCAACTGAACATGACGCTTTTAGTTAAAATTATCCATTCTGTTAAATAAAAATAAAATAGAGTCAAAGTTATACCTTCTAGAGGATTCTAGACAAACTAAGGATCTTAGGAGGACTCTACGAAGTAATACACTCCTGATTCAGTACGACTGGGGATACGATCCTAAGTTAACTCAACTATTAAATCTCCATCCTTGAAGGTTACTTCACCAAGGGGACGTCCCTATAAATATCCCTGTTGTGGCTGAATAATTTTATGTGCAGGCGTGTCAGAGTTCGCTGAACTCAATGTGAGGTAGTGTTTGTCTAACTGGTAGAATACTATTTAGTTAACATTGTCCTTTAAGATCAGCCAACTACTTAGCTGAAATCAGGTGATTACAAAGAAGAAATAACTACTTCTCTAATGGGTCTTCTTGCCTTCAACTAAGGACTTTAATGTTAGACATTTAGTTCTATAGTTAACTAATTCCAGTATGTTACTTATTGGTTTATAGCCAGAGTTAAACTACACTGTAAATAATAAGTTGTTAATTAGTATTAGTTAAGTTTAGTTAACTTAATTTTTTTTAATCAGTTAAGCATGCAAACCAAACAAGATAACTAAGTACAATAGTAAGTACAATTATTAACAAGTTAAACTATTCTATCTGCTAGTAAATAGCAATCTCACACATACAGATACATGCAAGAACTTTAAATACTAGAAATAGATAGTTAAGTAGGAACCTAGAAATAAATATTAGATATATTGCCGAAACAACTGGGAATGAACATACAACTAAGTTTAGTCAGACGTAACAAGTTGCAGGTCCATAAATCGAATACACGACAAAGTCCGAACGGACGTAACAATTAGTGAATTCAACACAACTAATCTAATACAACAAATAACTAAGAAAAAAGTTGGCGTAACAAGCTAAGTAGTATAGCCTAAGTTAAAATACTAGAATAAACTAGGATCAAAATAGAATAAAATTGGAAGAACTATGAGTTTTGGAGTAGATATTTGTGTTTTGGATTGGATGTGAATCCTTTTGCTTATAAGAATGTTGATTGATATTTATAGAGTTGCCACTTAACTGTTGCACCGCCTTAGCTGACCACTTAGTCACATTCTCCTTGAAATTCGGCCCACTAACCCACTTTCTGCTGACGCCTGATATCATGATCGTGGGTCTAGCCTGTTGCTCCTATGTGTTTAACTGCTTTGAGATGTCTCAGATCATTTTCTTACTTTTTAGCCTAGCTAGACACCCTTATCTGAATACCTTCAGCTACGTTTAGTTAATCGATACGAGCATTTAGTCGATAAACACCTAACCCAAAAAATAAAATTTGAGATTTGGCTGTAAACAACCCCCTTGGTTCACCCATCAAAGGTACGCACAATTTTAGCATCTACATAGCTATTATTTGCTTCCCTCTATATTCAAGTTCTAACTCAGGCATTGGAGGGTTCGCCCAGGTATAACTCCTGCTTATATAAAATACATTTTCATTTACACGTTTACTTTTTATGAATATTTTTATTTTATTTAAAAAATAAATATAAAGCACTCATAACAATGACAAAGCAACACAAACCCAAAGCACCCAAAAATTAAATATTCATTTCACAAAAATAATTGAATTAGGTAATTTGACTACTTCTTTTGAAAATCCTATCGAGAGGGACTTTGGGCAACTTGGGGGAGGTCAACTGAACATGATGCTTTTAGTTAAAATTATCCATTCTATTAAATAAAAAAACAAGTTTTATAGCATGTGAAAAACACGAATAATTTTTAAAAATTACATATCAATCAAATTTTAAAACTGAGATATTTAAACAAATATCTATTACTATATATAATTATAATTAGAAAGCAGAAAGCCCCCAATATCTGTTTGAACCAAACGCAATATTAGTATATATGTTGCTAATACATTCATTCAAGCTAATAAAATGTATGTTAATTCATTGCTTATTAGATTTTTCACCATATCAGCTTATAGACGTGCATCTTCAAATATTGAAAGTTCAAATTTATATTAACGAATAGCTAATGTATCACCAATTTTGGTTAGCGACGTGTCTCTGAAAATTATAATCGTTTTTTCACCCCTGACATGTTGGGACACTTTATTTTCTGCTAATACGTTCGTGAATTGCTTTTTTCGATTAAGCCTTAAATTTAAAAGCATTTGTGAATTCTGCATGATTGGAATTAAATAATCAGTAACATATTTATTATATATGAGTTATGTTGGCATTTGAAAAAAATATTTATAGTTTGAAAAATTGATTAATAGATTGAAAAAAAAATACGTGGTAACACCCCAAACCCGCTACATGTCCGAAGTACTACACGCCGCAAGCCCAAAAGTCCGCAAGGTAACAATATCAATAGCGCGCGCCCAAACCAAATAACTCAACAGTAATCCTAAATTAAAATCCAACAATAATCATCTTTCAAAACCAATTCAAATGAATAACAGCTAAATACCAAATTCTTAAAATAGAAATGCAGCTCCCCGAAACTAAGAGTTTTATTACAAATTTAACGACAAAAGAAATAAATATTTTAACTAACTCCAGTTATCCAAAGCATAACAAACAAGTGCTCAGCTATTGACGATGTAACCTATAAAAATTTATGTAAGGGATGAGCCATAAAGCTCAGCAAGTGACAATCATTACTATTTAGGTGGATCAAGTATAATTTGCAAAACACTTTTTTTGAAATAACCTTTTTGTTCGATAACAATAGTAAATATACTTTCAAAACTAAAACAGATAATAACAAAACGAATTCACATTCAAAAATAATTTCAATGTATACAATATATCTTTTAAATTCACAGTCCTAACGACTAAAGTTACTATAGCCTTGTAACACAACCCAAAAATTTGATTATGTCAATGTTCATACACCCTACTAAGGTATCTAATATGCACGCTCCCTAAAGGGCATCTAAAATATGTGCGCCTTAGTAAACACTAACGGGTTTTATACATAGTCGGACTGAGGATTTTAAAAATCTTTTCTCAATATTATTGATATTCAAAACGATATTTTTTCACAATTCAAAATCATATAATCTTATTTCACAATTTAAAATAAATACTTGATCCGAAATTTAAAATAAAAGAACATAACATTTTAATTTAAATGGAAGCCTTAAATAAAACATAACAAATTTTAAAATAGTACATTTAGGCATCCGAGTAATTACTAATGCATACATAAAAGTAAACGATAATTTTAAAAAAACACTAAATAGTTAGGAAAGCCACTTACAGTACAAGTACCTAAAAAATTAATCTCGTGATACAAAATGTCATCTCAACCAGAGAATCAATTACCATTTCACCTCTGACACTCCTCTGCATAATTAGAGTTTTAACTTTTAGTAATTAATTGTGACGCCCCCAAAATAGGGTCCACACAACCCAATTTTGAGTCGCCAAACGACAAACAATTAACTTTTAATAATACAGTACAAAATACAACAAGTCATTCTAAGTCCTCACTGCAATTATTGTCACACTATTTTATAACATAGTGAACACTACTATAGTAACTATCTCGGACCATCACTCCATTCCCCGGCTAGTCTCAGCTATACTCTCATTTTTTGAGAGGAACAATGGAACAAAAAGGAAAAGGGTGAGCTCAAATATCCCAGTAAAGAATATCATGACTAAGATAATGAAGAATAAATTATATTTAGCCTTTAACAGTGATAAATCAAAGATTTAAAGATAATATAAGTTTTCAATGATAACTACAGCGGAACAAGCAATCCATTATAAGAGTCAAGTAGATCATAATGTCTATTATCTTCTCTAATTTAAAAGTTCACCAACAATATTTTATCCCTGTAACACCAATCAATAGTTCCTGTTCATAATCATGCAAACCAATAGTTCATCTTTGCACTACGGGCCAAAGATATTCATTTATAACACCAATGGTCATGATCATACCAGTCAATAGTCCATCTTTGCACTACGGGCCAAAGATATTCGTTTGTAATATCAATGGTCATGACCATGTAATCAACAGTCCATCTTTGTACTACGGGCTAAAGATATTCATTTGTAGCACCAATGGTCATGATCATACCAATTAATATTTCTTGGTCATAATCATGCCAATCAACAGTTCTTCTTTACACTACGGGCCAAAGAGAACTCTTCACTATAATTTAATCTGATGATTATGACAATAATATGAAGGATGAATAAAAATAATAAGAACAATAAGATCAAGGATAAACAATAGAGATTCGCAATTTAATTTGTCCAACAATGTACAAATTGTCAACATGATATCCAGAAATTCGATTAGAGTTCAAGAATAGAATAAATAAGGTTCACAATTCAAATATAACGTGTAAAACTCAATAGGAAGATTCAGGTGAAAAGATATTAGATGAAACACGTGTAAAGTGCAATAGGAAAATTTAGGTAAAAAGATATTAGATGAAACAAATTCATCGTTTGAGGATAACACTGTAGAAACAAATGATAATTTCTTACCATAAATATGGAGTATGAAAGAAAATGATATCCCTTACCTTAGCACGTGATTAGAAACTGCTTTGATCAACCTATATGTATATTTATAATTAAATTAGTAATTACCACAAATAAGTTTCATAGTGTACACTAACTCGTATATTATGAAATTGTTAAAATGGACTTATTAGTATAAATTTGTGTAGTGTACAAAACAGAGTATTTCAAAATAACTTTTGAAAGAAATAAGTAATATTTCAAAGCAATCTTCTAGATGAAGCTTTTCATAATAAATCTTCTGAAGGAAGAGTCTTCTAAAGGAAGAGTTGTAAAAGTTGTGTGATGTGTATGGTTGCTTATGTAGCTATTATAAAAACTCACCTGAACAATTGGTGCACCAAAACTTAATACTGCCTTAGCACCTCAAAGACACTTGTATTAATGATTTAGAGAGTGGAAGGAAGGATTAAGTAAGAGAGTTATGAAAATCCTTTTGCCAAACCCTCCTATTTATAGCAAAAACTTAACCCACATCAACATCACCACACGTTACACATTTTAGGACACTTTTAATCTATATTTTTCATCACCAATCCACAAGTTACACATTTTAGAAAACTTTTAATCTACACCATCCATCACCTATTCACACGTTACACATTTTCAGAATATACGTTACACATTTCATGACACACGTTACATATTTCAATATTATCATTTTTTTTATTAATCACCATTATTATTATAGATCCATTTTCTATATTATTGTATTAATAGATTAATATCACAGATATCATAGACTCGTAATTTTGACAACCAGATTGTTCCTAGGAAAGAGGGGATCTTCCATATAAACGACGCATAATTAAATAACTCCTTTCTTCGGCAGAACTTCTAGACATTGCCAATAATGCTAACTAATCTAATAATATCATTTCAAATAATATGAGTTATTGTGTTGTGGTAATTATTAATTTAATAATGTGAAATATTGTGCATTTATTATTGTGACAATTATTAAGTCAATAATATGAAATACTATACAATTGTCACTATAGTAATTATTAAATCAATAATATTAAATACTATACAGTTACTACTGTGACAATTATTGAATCAATAATATGAAATATTGTGTGATTATTACTGTAGTAATTATTGAATCAATAATATAAAATACTATGCGGTTGTTACTGTAGCAATTATTGAATGAAATTTTGAGTGGACACTACTGAAGTAATTATTGAATCAATAATCAAAAATACTGTGCAATACCATATATTACTGTGTACTACTGTGGAGTACTGCATGCTACTGTGGAATAACGTGTGTTACTGTTCTTTTATTACCGAGTATTTCAACAATCAACAGTAAAAGTTCTACCGCTAATTTTTAAAAAGATTATTTCTGTCGCTTTCTATATTCGACAGTTATTTCGTTGCGGGGCTCACTAATGAATGGTTATTTTGGCGTCATCGTACGAATATTCCCTAACAAAACGAATATTTTCCGACAAACTGTTTACTTCCTATAATTTGTAGATATTACCCATAACTTATCCTTTATCAAATCAATACATTACTATTAAGAAAAAAATAATCTTATTCATAAAAAGTTTGGGTCTTACATTAATCATAAATCTTAAACATCCAATTCCCAAATCTATCCAAATATCATCAAGATCTCAGGTCACTATTTCTGCCGAAATTCTCTCATATTTAAGTTATTTTCTAAATCTAAAATTATAAACAGAAACTAGACTTCAAATACTCCAATTTAGCCTCAAGAATCACCCAAATCGGATTTAAAATAATTAAGTTATATATTTTTAAATATTAGAACTTGTTGCTGAAAATTCTGCTACAAAAATTCTAGATCAACCCTTCTTAAAATTCATAACAAATCATACATTAATATTTAACGGTTCAATATTGGTGAAGATATTCTCAACTTATATTTGTACAACATGTCCAAAAATTATAACAATCCAACGGTCGGATTAAAAGATATAATCCACGCAATATACGTTAAAATATAAAAACTGATTTTCAGATTTTAACGTTTACATTCAATTAAATTATATTCCTTAATATAAATTTATCTCCTTTTTTTGATTATCATGATATCTAATTCCATGTCTATATTTTATTTAAAAATAATCTCTAATTTAAAAACCCTTATAGCTAAATTTAAAATCAAAATATGAAATAATTTTTACCTTCCTTGTTCGCTTTTATTCAATACACAACAGTAAAGAATCTGACTTTTGAGTATTCTAGATTCTTTAAAATCTTTTCATGTCCTCACAAAAATTGTAGATCTCGAAAAAATACGTGAAATAGGTTCAAGAATTACTCGATTCGGAGTTAATATGACTGGGTTACACATTTTTAAAATTAGGGCCGAATATAGTGACGGGAATTAGGATAGGTTGCAGTTGTCAACAATTTTTGTAGGGTTTCCAACACATAAAGGCTGCGAAATTTAAAAATTTTTAAAACTATTTCAAAACCCTAAAACAGGATCCATGCGAAAAATAAATTAATTCAGAGGTTTAGATTTGTTTTACCGATTATCCGAGCTTGAATGGAACGATGAAATTCTGAACGGTTTCGAATCTCCAATGCAATCCAACGGAACTGCGTCTCTACGATATCCACACGAACGTCCCACAAATCGTCACACGATCTGCAGCAAAGAGAACTTCGGTACTAGTCGTCAAGATCTGAATTTTACTGAAGTTTTTCTCTCAACTCTCTTTTCTAAAAACGGCTAGGGTTTTTCTTTCTTTTGGTCTCACCTCAACAAGACATCTGATATATCAGATATATATAGCTTTCAAAAGAAATTAAATAAAACCCTAATTCTATTAGAAAAATAAAATCCGAATTTATATATATATATATATATATATTTTAATTAAGTCTTACTTAATTAATATACATATATATATATATATACAAATTATCCTGTTAATTTATATTCGTAATTTAAATACTATCAATCATATTGACATATTTAAATCCTTACAATTTAAATTAATTCTCTTTTAATTACGTTCTAAGTCTGTGACCCTATAGGTTATTATTATATTGGTAATAATTTTAAAATCATATTATAAAATTATAAATAGTGAGTGACATCTAGTAATGCATCACTGCTACCCAAATAATAATAAGATCGGTGATTCGATGTAACCTTTTCGTCACCAATGTTTCAATATAATTTAATCTTTTTAACCTTGACATCCTAGATTAAACTCGAGCCATGGAATGTGTCATATTTTTCATAATTTAATCTGAGTTTTCTTGATCAATGAGTAAACTATATGAAATAAATCACTATTTGAGCATGGCCATGCATTTCATAGTTCTTTCAATCAAGAGGCCTATGGATATCACCCCTAATATATATGAGGGTTAAATTCCATCTAGATCACTCATATTCCTCACACGATTCATGATGTACCCAATAATCACATTTATTGTCCACCCTATTAAAGGTGACCTTTGATGATATTAAAGTACATAAATTCTCGTACAGTAATATAGTGATTTCAGGTCGGGGGACCATTACATCATTATCACTATGAGAATTGCTTATGACACTTTGCATAATGCTCCACGTAGAATTCTCATGGTGGGTCTGTCCAGTACATTGTTTTCTAACATGTACCTATGCATTGACTCAATATCTCATATATTAATGACCAATGAGATTTGGCCATCACTCAATCCACATACTAGTCTCAATGTATCATTGTTGTCCCATTAACAATGATACTCGACTACGGACATTTAAGATTAATGATACTAATTGTAATTATATAATCTCATGTTCAAGTCACATACTTGAAGCTATATAATTTGTATCATTATTCTAAGGACTTTTATTATGCTAACATTTATATAACACAGTAAATGAAATCATAATAAAATAATTCATTTATTCAATCAAATATCAAAAGAAATGTTAAGCAATTACATCAAATAATTGGCATCTAGGACATAAACTCTAACAATTTCAGCATGAAGATGACGTCAAATAACTTCTATTCCTCTTTATAATTGTAGAGAACGAAAAACTGAAGAAATAGGCTTTGGATTCACTCAATTCCGACATCGGATGAATTAATTAATTGATTTTTTTAATGAACTCGGGAATTCAACTAATCAAATTAGAATAGGATTAGGTTTAAATCTCCACTCTTTAAATATAAATAGGAAACAATATAGGAGTTATCAAAACCCTAATGGACTCCTCAATTTTAATTTAATCAATTATTTAATTATCTACTAAAAGAATTTAACTTTCCAAACAAAACAAGGAAGAAAGAAAGAAAATTAATAACTTACATTTTCCAATTCAATTATACTTTATAAAATAAAATCAATTAATATTTAATTATTAACAAAAATCTTGGTTATTACATTCTTCCCCCCTTAAAAATAATTCCATCCGCGGAATTAAAATAAGTTATAGAAAGTTTTATTTTATTTTTATTTATTTATTTTACATAAATTAATGCAAAGCTCTACGGACATCAGATAAACAAAACAACTCCACAAACTATATTACAAACTCTCTCTAACACCTCAAAAGCTTCAAAATATCATAACCTCGATCCGAATTAGTTCTCAACTATTATTATACCAAAGAATATACTAGTAAGATCTCTTCATCATCATATCAAACTCCAAATTACATATTCTACTATCTGCATAAGCAAACTATAGATGTTCAACATCTCTCAAAATCAAGTAGATTGCATCACTTACTATATATCTAATCATTTAATGAATCAATCATTCTCTTATTTCAAATCTTAACCCAACAAATTCAAAGATCTCTTCTTACTATCACAAAGAAACTTTATACAACATAACTCCAATATCCTACTAGAAAATAGTCGCAAAATTGATCATTAGCATCAAATAATTAATCTAATTACCTCGAATATCTACAACTCAAGTTTACAAGAGATCATCTATACTTAATAGTTTTCACTTTATCATATTATCCCATCAATACTCATACCTCACATCATCCACAAGCTTAACAAAAATCAAAGCATAACCCAAATCAAATCCTCAATTCTGAGATCATAATAAATTATTACCAAAAACAACTCTAACAAATAATTATCCAAAATCAAATACTTGCTAATACAAATACTCACATTATAATCACATTACATATATGATCATTTCTTAATAGTACACAATATAACCTTATTTTCCTTAATGATCCAATCACAATTCTTAACTAATATCATTACTTCATTACATAACAATACTAACCTTGACAAATTATCTTACTTTCCTCAAATCAATTATAAATCGAAAAGAGAACGACAACTAGTCAAAATCAAAACCAACCAAATTGAGAACCAAATCGATACAAACCTCCTACGTCTACTCGGTAATTTACCCATAACTCACAGGTCAAACCTTAAAGCCAATCTACAGAATCATAACCTAAGCTCCGATACCATCTCTGTAACACCCTGAACCCGCTAAAGGTCTAAAGTGCTACACGCTGCAAGCCCAAAGGCCCGCAAAACAACAATATCAATAGTGTGCAGCCCAAACCAAACAACTCAACAATAATCCTAAATTCAAATCTAACAATAATTATCTTTCAAAACCAATTTAAATGAATAACAGCTAAATACCAAATTCTTAAAATGGAGACCTAGCTCCGCGAAACTAAGAGTTTTATTACAAATCCAACAACTGGGAAGCTGTCGTCAAGTAAACCAAAAATAAAAACCTTACTTAGCTCTACGAATTCAAAACTAAGCACAGTATAGCAATAAGTAAAGGTCGATCCCACAGAGGACAATGTTGATTCTAATTTATCCTAATGTTTCTAACAGTTTTAACAATAAATAAAAGGTTGGGGTTTTGAATTTGTTTAACTAATTAACAAAAACATATTTCAAAATAATGAAATTAACTAGTGGATTAAAACTTCAGCTTTCCAGTTCAGTTTCACCTTTTCACGGCAATAGATCAATTAAGTATGACAATATTCACCCTTCAATGAAACTAATAGTCCTAGATAACAACAAGCTCTGTTATCCAAAATTCCACTTAGATTGTCACTTAATAAAATAAGCTCTTCACAAGATTCTAACTATCATATAACCTAAAACAAGCTCTTTAGATTTAATATGACAGCAGCATTAAGAACTAAAGAATTAGACTATTTCAAGCAACAAACACATAAGCTCGATTTATTTAACCTGTCTCTTGATAACCATAGCAATAAACCAAAAGCTTGACCACAATCAGTATCACTAACTGTTACTTGTGATTAGAAACAATATCAGTTACGTAATACTATTCTTGAATATAGCATATATTATCAATTAACTAATTTAATCCTGCAAAAACCAAATCAGTTAATCAAATAATATTTAACAATTAAAACAGATTATCATAACGAGCTTCATATAAGAAGGAATAAATACTATATATTTAATCAAACCATAAACTGTTACTAAGGATCCACGTCCCCTTCAAACTGAATAAAAGAAAACTAGACTGACATGTTTCTATGAACTCTCTAAATATGATAAAACTCTCTCTATGATCTGATGATTCTTTAACAATTACAAGTGAAAATATTTATAGATAAGTCTCTAAAGCCTAAAGGAATTCTAATCCAATTCTACTTTGGATGTCTTCAATCTGTAGATATGGTAGGATTCTAAATCTTTGTCGAACTCTGCAATCCAGCTTTAAGTAGCTTCCTTTTCAAATTAGATTTTATTTCCAAATCCAAGTCTTCTTCAGTTTCCTTTTCTAATTCAGCATCAACTTCCATATTGTTCCTTGACTCAGATTCCATATCAGACTCTACTTCCTATAGTCAGAGATACTTTCCATGTAAGCGTGTAATTCCATCTTCAAATCTTCATACGAATTGAACTCTATCATCCCAGCAATTTAAATCCTACTTCGAATCGGAAATCTGCATGTCGACCAAAATCGTAGAGTAACTAGCTCTCTTAGCAAAACGTAGAGTATACTCCGTACCAGCACTTATCGCGAGCGTAGAGTAAACCTCGGAATCGTAGAGTAACTAGTTGTTGAGTAAACTTGTCAATCATAGAGTTCTCTCGTCAGACGTAGAGTGAATTTGGAACAATCGTCAAGCAAACAGCACTATCGTAGAGTTCACAGCCACCCAAGCGTAGAGCTCCCACTCTACGAACGTATAGTACTATATCAAATCGTCGCATGACTGCCTTAACCTTCATGTGATCGTAGAGCTGTCAGGCTTATCAATGTAACACTACGAACATAGAGTATTCTGCAAAACAACATAAAACTTAGCACTAAAATATATTTTTGCAGAATCACATCAAATCCTTCTATAAATCAATAAATACCTTAAATCAGCTCATATGACAGATAACATGCAACTAAACTAAGCATAAAGGAATGAAAATTATCAGATATTATGCACCTATCAAATTCCCCCACACTTAGCTTTTACATATCCTCATATAAACAAGAATCATCAAGAACAACTAATCTGACTCATACTCCCAAACTATCGAAGGTATCAAATTCAATTTAAACAATACTGAACATCCATACTCATCACAGACCCTGACTAATACCCCATCAACCAACTCACAACAACCACACTGTTATTCTTCACAAAACTTCCTCCAAATCAGAACATATCCACATAGATAACTCTCATACGATCAACACAAATACCCAACTCAGTTATCATGGAATAACAACCGTGCACACTGACTCATAACTCAAAAACTGATCTTCCTACAATTCTTTTCAACCACAGAACCAACAATTTTCAATTGCTCAGGTGAATGCATTTTATGCTCTATTTCACCTTTCACACATTTTTTCCTCTTCAAGCGGGTGCATTTTATGCTCCCCCACTTATGACTTTCCAGTGAGTGCGTTTTACGCTCCATCTCAACCCACCACAAGACATCTGCATTTTTTTCTTTTTCTTTTCCTTCTTTTTTCCAACACTGTTGTTCTCATAATTTCCATCTTTTCTCTTTTTTTTTTCTAAGGTTCTATAATCAACATAAGCAGTCAAACAACACCTGAGTCGCAAAATCAGTGCATAAAGTATAATCCCATAAATAACTTAATCAAGTAAACATGCATCTCATATTCAAACATTCATGCAAAACAATCCAGATTTAGAATTAGTCCATGGATCCCAATTGAGTCATCATCATTCATCAGTTAATAAGGCATCAAATCAAATTTTGAAAATAAGCATCAATATTCACTCTACGATGTCAACCTTCAAAAGCTCAACAGAACACTACGATCGTAGAGTCAGAACATTTTTTCAATTTTTTTCACTTCAAAGCATCATATCTAGCATGTCAATCTTAAATAACTCAAATAATAAATAACATAAACCCCTCCCCCACACTCAAATCTTACATTGTCCCCATTGTAAGACAATCATGCAAATAAGAAAGTAACTAATGAACATGCAACTAAAAAAAAGTAAAGGGATAGAAAATCAAATCTGATTCATGGGTTGCCTCCCATGCAGCGCATTTGTTTAATGTCTTTTTCCCGACCACAATCTTCTCAATCTCCATAAAATGGTTCCTCCAATCCCATTGTCTCAATATCTTCCACCTGATAATCTTCATAGAAAGGTTTGAGGCTATGGCCATTCACTTTGAATACCTTCCCTATACCTGGACTCTAAATTTCCACTGCACCATGATGAAAAATATTAGTAATAACAAAAGGTCCAACCCATCTAGAACGCAGCTTACTTGGAAATAATTTAAGCCTTGAATGGTAGAGAATAACTTTCTGTCCCACAACAAAATTCTTCCTCAAAATCAGTTTATCATGAAAGGCTTTAGTTTTGTCCTTGTAAATCTTAGAACTTTCATAGGCTTCATTCCTTAACTCCTTTAGTTCCTGCAACTGCTACTTCCTATGCTCTCTAGTATGATCCATATCCATGTTGCATTGCTTAATAGCCCAAAAAGCTCTATGTTCCAATTCCACAGGTAAGTGACAAGGTTTTCCAAATACTATCCTATATGGTGACATACCAATAGGAGTCTTGTAAGCTGTTCTGTAAAATCAATTCCCCAAACATCAAAGATTTCAACAATTAAAATAGGGGTCTGTGGCATCTGATTCCTATGTGAAATAGTCCCAGTCTTTTGACAATTTGCACATGACTTACAAAACAGATAAGAATCTTTAAAAATAGTAGGCCAATAAAAACCAGATTCCAAAACCTTGTGAGTAGTTCTTTTAGGTCCAAAATGACCTCCACAGGCATATGAATGATAAAAAGATAGAATAGAATGAAACTCACTATTGGAAACACATCTTCTAATTACCTGATCAACACAAAATTTTCACAGATGTGGATCATCTCATACATAATATTTTGCATCATTCCTTAGCTTATCTTTCTAATGTCTAAAGAACTTGCTAGGAACATATGAACTTGTTAAGTAATTGACAATGTCAGCATACCAGGGCCCTTCCTCAGTGATTGCAAATAAGTGCTCATCAGGAAAAGAATCATGTAATAGTAGTGTCTCCTCATCCCTCATCAATCTGCTCAAGTGATCTGCAACTTGGTTTTCTGTTCCTTTCTTGTCTTTAATCTCCAAGTCAAATTCTTGTAACAACAGAATCCATCTTATAATTCTTGGCTTTAAGTCCTTCTTAGTTAAGAGATACCTGAGAGTAGCATGATCAGAATAAACTACTACTTTAGTTCCCAATAAATAAGATCTAAATTTATCTAAAGCAAAAACAACTGATAAAAGTTTTTTCTCAGTCGTAGAGTAGTTTATTTGAGTAGCATTGAGAGTCCTGGAAGTATAGTAAATGGCATGGACAGTTTTATTCACTCTCTGGCCCAAAACAGCTCCTACTGCATAGTTGCTTGCATCATACATGATCTCAAAGGGTAGTTTCTAGTTGGGTGGTTGAATCACAGGTGCAGAGGTCAACAGTTTCTTCAGCTTGTCAAAAGCCTCATTGCACTCTTCAGTAAACTAGAACTCCACATCTTTCTACAGCAACTTGCACAAAGACAAAGCTATCTTGGAGAAGTCCTTGATAAACCTCCTATAGAAACCTGCATGACCAAGAAAAGAACGAATCTCCTGCACTTTTGCAGGGTAAGGCAATGCAGCAATGATTTCTATCTTAGCTTTATCACCTTCTAATCCTCTAGCTGAAACTACATGACCAAGTACTATCCCTTGTTCTACCATAAAATGACATTTTTTTCAGTTAAGAACAAGATTTGTTTCCAAACATCTATCAAGTACTTTAGTCAAATTATCTAAACAAGCATCCAAAGAATCACCATGTATTGTGAAATCATCCATAAAAACCTCAATGCAGTTCTCTAAAAGATCAGAGAAAATACTTACCATGCATCTTTGAAAAGTACCTGGTGCATTACACAAGCCAAAAGACATTCTCCTATAAGCAAAAGTTCCAAATGGGCATGTGAATGTGGTCTTCTCCTGGTCTTCTGGTGCAATCACAATCTGGTTGTAACCTAAAAAACCATCTAGAAAACAATAATAAGCATGGCCTGCCAATCTTTCTAACATTTGATCAATAAAAGGAAGGGGAAAGTGGTCTTTTCTAGTTACTGCATTCAGCTTCCTGTAATCAATTCACACTCTCCATCCTGTTTGCATTCTTGTTGGCACCAGCTCATTGTTATCATTCTTGATGATTGTAATTCCATACTTCTTTGGCACTACTTGGACTGGACTCACCCATTGGCTGTCTGAAATTGGATAGATTATACCTGTATTTAACAACTTCAGAACTTCTTTCTTGACTACCTCCATCATGGGTGGATTCAGCCTTCTTTGTGCTTCCCTGGTTGGCTTGGCTCCTTCTTCCAAAAAAATTCTATGCATATACATTGTTGGGCTTATACCTTTAATATCAGCTATTGTCCAACTAAAAATAGTGACGTGATCCCTAAGAATTCTGAGCAATTTATCTTCTTGCACTTTGGTTAGGTTACTAGCAATTATCATTGGCAATGTATCATCAGTCCCTAGGTATGCATACTTCAAGTGCACAGGTAATGGCTTCAAATCTAAGGTTGGGGCCTGCATAACAGATGGTAATAATTTTTGATGAGTGACAGGTAATTGAATAGAATTGACTGCATACTTATCTGAAATTTTGGGCAAGGAATGCAATGCAACCACAGCCTCCTTCAATTCCTGGCTCTGCTCAACTTCTTCTTCTTTGTCTATTTCCAAGTTGTTAGTAATGGCAACTTCCAAACCTTCCTTATGTATGTGTTCAAAAGAGTGCTGCACTAGAGAATCAATCACATCAATAGCAAAAACTGGATTAATATCACTAGGGTACCTTATTGCCTCATATATATTGAATTGAATCTTCTCTCCATCAAACTCCATGGTTAAGGTCCCATTATGTACATCAATCATGGTTCTTGTTGTTTTCAAAAATGGCCTCCCTAATAAGATATGTGCAGGATTTGGAGATGAGTCATCTTCCATATCCACTATGTAAAAGTCTGCAGGAAAGATCAGCTCATTCACCTGTACTAAAACATCCTCAATTACCCCTTGAGGGTAGGTGTTAGCCCTATCAGCCAGTTGAATAATAACATCAGTTTGTTTTAAAGGACCTAGATTTAAAGAAGCAAATATAGATAAAGGCATGAAATTAATTGAAGCTCCTAAATCTAACATAGCTTTCTCAAACCTGGTGTTAGCTATCCTACATGGTATGGTGAACATGCCTGGATCCTTGCATTTAGGGGGCATATTTCTTTGCAGCACTGATGAGACATTTTCTCCAACGGTGATTCTTTCATCATCTTTCAGCTTCCTTTTGTTTGTGCACAATTCTTTCAAAAATTTAGCATATCTTGGCACCTGTTTGATTGCATCTAACAATGGTATATTGACTTCCACCTTTCTGAAGGTCTCCAAAATCTCCTTCTCTTGCTCATCTTTCCTTGAAGTCATGTGATTTCTAGGTGGAAAAGGTAGGGGATTAGTTTTAACTGAAATCACAAAGTTAGGATTTACCTTAGGTGGTTCAGTTTCCTCAACTTTCTCTTCATCAAAGTCTGCAGTAGCTTTGGGCACTTCCAGCTCTTTTCCACTCCTTAGTGTAATGGCACTTGCATTATCCCTTGGATTCACAACTGTTTGGGAGGGTAACTTTCCTGAGCCTTGGGATTCTAATTTTCCTACTGTGGTTGCAAGCTGACCCAATTGATTTCTCAAATCCTGGACTGAAGTCCTTGTTTCCTGCTGGAATTGTTGTGTTTGGTTCATGAATTGTTGAGTGTTATTCATGAACTATTGTGTCTGTCCCATTAGTGCTTTGAACATCTCTTCTATAGTAGTTTCAGCTGGTGCTAATGTTGCCGTTTTAGGTTGGTATTGGGTTGGTTAAAAACCCTGCTAGCTAGGTGGAAAGATAGGTAATGCAGGTGGTCTATTCCCTCCATAACTTAGATTGGTGTGATCCTTCCATCTTGGATTATAAGTGTTCGAATAAGGATCATTGTGACGAACGAGAATTTTTGTAACTTATTTTAAATATTTATTGAATTAAATAAATATTTTTCGATGATTTGATTGTTGAATTAATTGATTAATTGATGAATTTGTGGTAGATTAATTTAATTATATGTGTTACATTAATTAGATTAATATGGAGAAGTTTTATATTTAAAGTATGTGTTTAATTGAATTTATTTGATTAAATACATTATTTAAATAAGTATAATGTTATTTCTAATTAATTTAATTATTTAATTAGAGATTTAGTAAAAGGTCATTATTAATAAATGAGAATTTTATTTATATGACTATGTGATTTAAGGTAGAATTATTCTATTTTATATATTTGATTTTATTAAGATTATTTAGTTGATTAAAGTGTGACATGAAACTATGTAATAAGCTATTTATTAAAATAAATTAGAAGGGAGAATAAATGATTAGCCAAACGAGTCCTTGATGGGAGTTGGTGCTAGTTTATTAACTTACACCGTGATCTATCAGTTTATTAATGCGTATAATGGTCTATCAGTTTATTCCTATCATCAGTTCCTAGCAAGTCAAAGAGAAAAAAGAGAGAGTTTGAGAGAATTGAAGAAGAAAATCTACTCACCTTATTGCATAATCTAACTTCTTGTCAAGGTAATTCTTAATTTTAACCTTTAATTTATGTTTTCTTAATTTTTGCCATGAATGCATGTTTGAGTTTTCTGTAAATTAAGTTATATGATTAAATTTTTATAGAATGATGATTGGATGTTAGAAAGCATGTATAAGCGTCTTTTATATGATGTATATATGATTTAGAGTAATTAATTCATGAGATTATGCCTTGAATTAGAAGTTCTGAAATTTACAGAGAAACAGAGTTTAAATATGACTTATATGTATGAAAAATTATGCTTGAATTACATGTTAATCGTTAAATTGATAGTTGCTTATGTTTATGCATGTAAAAACGAAAAGAATGAAACTTAAACGGATTGATTTGGTTAAGAAACGAGTTTACTGCGATTAATTTTGTTAATTGTATCAAAACTTGCTAATAAGGCATGAACAGTGAAAATTTTAGTTTTAATTGGTTGTTTAGATTGTCTGTGATGTTAAAATCACTTTGTATATGTTGGGTTTTGATTTTATAACACATATGACGAATGGGTATACTTAATTTATCAATTCGATGAAAAACTTTGGCCAAATTTGGCATTTTTCTGCGTTCTTCGCGAACTGCAGGAATTGAATTTCGTGTTTCTCGCCCCGGCGAGAATTTTGAACTGTGATTTCTCGCCCCGGCGAGAATTTTGAACTACGTTTTCTCGCCCCGGCGAGAATTTTGTGAAGATTTTTTTCGCCCCGGCGAGGATTTTGTGAAGAGTTTTCCTGCCCCGGCGGGAATTTAAAAAAAAAAAAAAGGGTAAAAAGACGATAGTAAAAATTTTATTCTTTCTTTGTGATCATGGTATGAAATCGTGGTTATACCTAAAGCTTAGGCTAATGTATAAAATGAATGTTAAATTACTGTGAAATGTGGTAGCATAAGCTCATTGATTGTTCGGTGTCAACTGAGCTATTAAAATAGAAATTTTGGATGAGAATGAGTTCTGAAGTGTTTATAATACTGTAACTAATTATTGTTACTTTTTTATAAACGGAATGTATAGGTTGATTAGAGAAACGTGAGTCTTAAATTTATAGCCTACGCACGAGGCAAGTATCTTATCCTTACTTTTACGTTTACGCAAGTTTCTAAATTTCATTATCATAAAATACAAGCTTCATAATGCTATTATTTCTTGAGTAAGTTATTGTTTCTATTCCATTCAATTTCATGGATTCAATGAGACGTTTTTAATTTCCTCTTTGTAATGCTTCAGTTATATAGAACGTATTCAATTATACCTTTTGTGAGATTTAGTTTTGATTCTCGAATTACACCTTTTGAACCTTGATTGACTAGCGAACCCTTTTTGATTCGACTAGTCCATAGTTGATGAGCGTTCTAAATTCTAGAAACGTTATTGAAGTAAATCCAAACCAAACTTCCTTTGGTGCGGACTCCGATGTCAAGCTGAGATGAACAACCCTTATATAGGGGATTTATTTACGCGTTAGCGTTAAGATGTTGTGCACATACATGGTACAAAGGGCTGATCCCCCTGAGTACGAGAAGAAAGGTCCATATAGTCTTACGACTGTTAAAGGTTTAAAATAAAAATACTTGATACCCTGGGACATAGTTCGTGGTCTTAAGACCCTCAGACGTTCTTTTGAATCTTGTCTTACATTCTTGACTCAAAAGCTAAATCTTCGATTATTCTATATATGTTAATTAATTCGCATGTTATTATTACTGTTGTTGTTATACTTGTTGGGCAATCATTGCTCACCCTTGCATAATAACATTGCAGCTAAGGTTGAAAGAACTGACGAGCCATCTACTAGTAAAGGAAAAGGAAAAGCAAACAAGTGATGAAGACTTGTTGTACTTGCTTTATTGTTGTTTATGTATAGACTCCGTTTATGTTTTTCGCACTGATGTTTATTTAAGGTTAGATGACCTGGGATTTGTTTATGAATGATGTTGTAACCCTCTAATGGGAGATTTCTATTTCTATTCAAGTATTTTCATTTATATTTGAATGGGTAGTTAGATGTGATGTGATGTTTTTGAATTGTGAACACCAAATCCTGAGGAAATGAAGTACCCGGATTTGGGGGTGTCACAATAATATTTTCTTTGAGGTTGTGGTTGGTAATTCCCCATTGCATTAGCTTGTTGCATGGTCTCATCTTCTTGCAGTGTGGGGCATGCATCTGTGCTATGGTTTGACTGCAAGCAAATTCCACAAGCCTTTGCAACTGGCTTGTTTCTTGCAACTAATTGTCTCACCAAAGTAGTTAGTTCAGAAATCTGTTGTTCATGACTACAAGTACTCACCTCATTTACCCTTTATGATGCCTGATTCATTCTAGTTCTATATTGTTGTGAGTTTACGGCCATGGTGGCAATTAAATTCTTTGTAGCCTTTGGAGTCTTGTCAACCAATGCTCCTCCGCTAGCAGCATCAATCATACTTTTGTCCATTGGTACCAATCCTTCAGAAAAGTACTGGATCAAGTGTTGCTCATCAATTTGGTGAAGTGGACAGCTTGAGCAAAGCTTTTTGAATCTTTCCCAGTATTCGTAGAGTGTCTCCTCACTAAACTACCTGATTGCACAGATCTCTTTCCTTATGTTGGCAACCCTTGAAGCAGGAAAGTATTTCTCCAAGAATAGCCTCTTCATCTCAGTCCATGATTGGATTGTACCTGATGGTAAGTAATACAACTAGTCCTTAGCTAGATCTCCTAGTGAGAAAGGAAAGGCTCTAAGCTTGATCTCCTCTTCAGTTATCCCTTGAGGTTTCATGGTAGAGTATACTACATGGAACTCCTTTAAATGCTTGTATGGATCTGCACCTATAAGACCACGAAAAGTAGGCAAAAGGTGTATCAGTCCCGATTTAAGTTCAAAAGCAACATCTAAAGTAGGATATTCAATGCATAAAAGTTGTTGATTCAAATTAGGAGTTGCCAATTCCTTCAAAGTTCTATTGTTGTTTGCAACAGCCATCTCTTCGTCTGATTCGGATTCAGTTGATGAGTTATTGGGAAGTAGTTCCAATGTTATGTTTAGGTCAGGTGATGGAACTTCTTCTTCTGCAGATGTATGCTACACTTTACGATTCTACTTCCTGAGCCTTTTTGCAGTTTTCTCAATCTCTGGATTAAAATTCAACTTACCAGATTGAGAAGATTGAGTCATAAACTAATGAAGAAACAAGATAAATAAAAACAACTAATTGTTCCCCGGCAACGGCGCCAAAATTTGGGAAGCTGTAGTCAAGCAAACCAAAAATAAAAACCTTACTTAACTTTACGAACTCAAAACTAAGCACAGTATAGCAATAAGTAAGGGTCGATCCCACAGAGAACAATGTTGATTCTAATTTATCCTAATGTTTCTAACAGTTTTAACAATAAATAAAAGGTTAGGGGTTTTGAATTTGTTTAACTAATTAACAAAAACAGATTTAAAAATAATGAAATTAACGAGTGGATTAAAACTTCAACTTTCCAGTTCAGTTTCACCTTTTCACATCAATAGATCAATTAAGTATGACAATATTCACCCTTCAATGAAACTAATAGCCCTAGATAACAACAAGCTCTGTTATCCGAAATTCCACTTAGATTGTCACTTAATAAAATAAGCTCTTCACAAGATTCTAACTATGATATAACCTAAAACAAACTCTTTAGATTTAATATGACATCAGCATTAAGAACTAAGGAATTATACTATTCCAAGCAACAAACACATAAGCTCGATTTGTTTAACCTGTCTCCTGATAATCATAGCAATAAACCAAAAGCTTGACCACAATCAATATCACTAACTGGTACTTGTGATTAGAAACAATATCAATTACGTAATATTAATCCTGAATTTAGCATATATTATCAATTAACCAATTTAATCCTGCAGAAACCAAATCAGTTAATCAAATAATATTTAACAATTAAAACAGATTATCAGAATGAGCTTCATATAAGAAGGAGTAAATACTATATATTTAATCAAACCATAAACTGTTACTAAGGATCCACGTCCCCTTCAAACTGAATAAAAGAAAACTAGTCTGACATGTTTCTATGAACTCTCTGAATATGATAAAACTCTCTCTATGATTTGATGATTCTCTAACAATTACAAGTGAAAGTATTTATAAATAAGTCTCTAAAGCCTAAAGTAATTCTAATCCAATTCTACTTTGGAAGTCTTCAATCTGTAGATATGGTAGGATTCTAAATCCTTGTCGAACTCTACAATCCAGCTTTAAGTAGATTCCTTTTCAAATTAGATTTTATTTCCAAATCCAAGTCTTCTTCAGTTTCCTTTTCTAATTCAGCATCAACTTCCATATTGTTCCTTGACTCAGATTCCATATCAGACTCTACTTCCCATAATCAGAGATACTTTCCATGTAAGCGTGTAATTCCATCTTCAAATCCTCATACGAATCGAACTCTATCATCCTAGCAATTCAAATCCTACTCCGAATCGAAAATCTGCATGTCGACCAAAATCATAGAGTAACTAGCTCTCTCAGCAAAACTCAGAGTATACTCCGCACCAGCACTTATCGCGATCGTAGAGTAAACCTCGGAATCGTAGAGTAACTAGCTGCCGAGTAAACTTGCCAATCGTAGAGTTCTCTCGTCAGTCGTAGAGTGAACTTGGAACAATCATCGAGCAAACAGCACCATCGTAGAGTTCACAGCCACCCAAGCGTAGAGCTCCTACTCTACGAATGTAGAGTACTATATCAAATCGTCGCGTTACTCTGCCTTAACCTTCATGCGATCGTAAAGTTGGCAGGCTTATCAATGTAACACTGCGAACGTTAAATCAATAAATATCTTAAATCAGCTCATATGACAGATAGCATGCAACTAAACTAAGCATAAAGGAATGAAAATTATCAGATATTATGCACCTATCAACGACAAAAGAAATAAACATCTTAACTAACTATAGCTATCCAAAGCATAATAAATAAGTGTTCATCTATCGACGATTTAACCTATAAAAATTTATGTAAGGGGTGAGCCATAAAGCTCAGCAAGTGCTAATCCTTACTATTTAGGTGGACCAAGTATAATTTGCAAAACATTTTTTTGAAATAACTTTTTTGTTCGATTATAATAGTAAATATACTTTCAAAACTAAAGCATACAATAACGAAACGAATTCACATTCAAAAAAGATTTCAATGTATACAAAATATCTTTTAAATCTATAGTCCTAACGACTAAGGTTAAAAAAGCCCTGTAACACGACCCAAAAATTTGATGATATCAATGTTCACGCACCCTATTAAGGTATCTAATATGCACGCTCTCCGAAGGGCATCTAAAAGGTGTGTGCCTTAGTAGATCCTATATTAGCTCTGAAACTAAACGTAAACACTAACTGGTTCTATACATAGTCCGACTGAGGATTTTAAAAATCTTTTCTCAATATTATCGATATTCAAAACAATACTTTTTCACAGTTTAAAATCATATAATCTTATTTCACAATTCAAAATAAATACTTGATCCGAAATTTAAAATAAAAGAACATAACATTTTCATTTAAATGAAAGCCTTAAATAAAACATAACAAATTTTGAAACAGTACATTTAGGCATCCAAGTAATTACTAATGCATATATAAAAGTAAACGATAATTTAAAAAAAAACACTAAATAGTTCGGAAAGCCATTTACAGTACAAGTACCTACAAGATTAATCTCGTGATACAAAACGTCGTCTCAACCAGAGAATCAATTATCACTTCACCTCGTAACACTCCTCTACATAATTAGAGGTTTAACTTTTAATAATTAATCATAAATCTTAAACATTCAATTCTCAAATCTGTCTAAATATCATCAAGACCTCAGGTCACTATGTCTGCCAAAATTCTCTCATATTTAACTTATTTCCTAAATCTAAAACAATAAACAGAAACTAAACTTCAAATACTTCAAGTTAGTCTCAAGAATCACCCAAATCGGATTTAAAATCATTAAGTTATATATTTTTAAATATTAGAACTTGTAGGTAAAGAAATTACACCTTGCTAGGGTTAGGGTTTCGTGTTGGCTGAAGAGGAGAGAAATCCACGAAGAGTACAAAATTGATTGACTGATTGAAGAGGGGAGAAGAACAGGTGGGCGATTACTCCAATGACACGTGACAGAACTCCTAGAATCCGGAAACCGGGTTAGGGTAGCAGGAATTCCAAGAGCCTTCTTGTGACGCCCCCAAAATAGGTCCATACAACCCATTTTGAGTCGCCAATAACATTCCACAAAATACAAGTACAAATACGAATTTTCCCATTTACAAAAATTAAGTGTCGTTCAAAATACGACAACACAATACAAATACATCTTAAATTCTCAATACACTTATTGTCACACTACTAGTAAGGTATTGAGACACTTCTATTATCTCGGACCATCACTCCATTCCCCGGCTAGTCCCCGCTACACTCTCTTTTCCTGAGGAGAACAATGGAACAAAAAGGAAAAAGGGTGAGCACAAATAGCCCAGTAAGAAATATCATGACTAAGATAATGAAGAATAAAAATTATCTTTAGTCTTCAACAATAACAAATCAGAGATTTAAAGATATTATAATTGTTCAACACAACAACTGCAGCGGAACGAACAATCCATTAGAAGAGTCAAGTAGATTATAATATCTACCATCGTCTATAAGTTAAAGGATCACCACCAATATTTTTGTCCCTGTAACACCAATCAACAATTCCTGTTTATGAACATCCAAATCAACAGTTTATATTCAACAGCCTCTCTTTGCACTATGTGCCAAAGATATTTATTTGTAACATCACCGGTCATGATCATGCCAAACGCCAGTTCATCTTTGCACTACGGGCCAAAGAGAACTTTCATCATACGCCTTTGTTTGTAACACCAAAAGTCATGATAATACCAATACACAGTTTGGTCAAAATCATGTCACGCCAGTTCATCTTTGCACTACGGGCCAAAGAGAACTATCACCACAATTTAAGTATGAGGATGAGGATGATGACAATGATACAGTGAGATCAAGGATAAGAAAAACTTTATAATTTAATCAGTATCAAAGATTGACCAAATTGCCAACACGATGACCAAATTGTGGAGTCAAATTCAAGAATGATATTCAAGAAATTATTTCATGCTTCAACTATAACGTATAAAATGAAATAGAAAGATTCAAGTGAAAAGATATTAGATGAAGCACAAACTATTAAGGATATTCTACTAATTTCAAGGATTTTCTCCATTTAAAAATAAGGTTTTGGAAACAAACAGAGATTTCTTATCATAAATGGAGAAATGTGAAAGAAAAGATATTCCGTAAAGGGTACAAAAGAAATGATACGTTATACGAGTATAACAGAATATATGAAACTGCAAATGGGTTTTCACCCGTCATGCGGTAATCCGCGTAGACAGATTATCTCCCCAAAAGATTAATAAGTAATGAATACGAAGGGTTATTCACCCGTTATGCGGTAATCCGCGTAGACAGATTATTTCCACTAAAGATTTATAAGTAACGAATACGAAAGGTTATTCACCCGTCATGCGGTAATCCGCGTAGACAGGTTATCCCCACAAATTAATACGGAATGAATAACAACCTTTCTGAGTATAATATCACTTACGAATAGGGAAGCAACTGACATTACATAAGAGTATGAAAAAAAATGATATCCCCTACCTTCGTTAATAAGTGATTGGATGTTGCTTTCTATGAAGTTTATTGACTTGGACAATACTAGTATTCTCACAAATACTCACAATAGCCTAGCACACTAAGAGAACTCAAGAAATTTAGAGAGAGAGAGGGAGTATAAGTAAGGAAGGTGTGAAGATTTCTTAAGATAACCCCTCCTATTTATAGGAAAACCAAGTTTCATTAATTGCACAATAAGGGCTCGACTTATTACACTTTAGTACCTTCATCTTTGCCTCTACTTTTTAATATAATCCCTCAAGTATTATCAATCTTGCATAACATCCCCTAATAGTTACCACATGTGAACCAATAGTTCCCACATGTGAACCAATAGTTCACAGCATGTGAATTTTAAAATTTCAATTAGGTACCTCTAAGTTAGACTCCACTTTTAATCCATCAATAATGCTAAAATATCATAACAATTAATATGAGTTACAGTGCTATGATAAATAATAAAAAGTACCATGCGGATGCTATTGTAATTATTGAATCAAAATACTGTGTAATTGCTACTTTATCAATTATTGAATCAATAATTTAAAATACTGTGCAATACCGTGTGCCTGTGAAATACCGCGTACTACTGTGGAATAACGCGTTTTACTGTTCTTTTTATTACCTGGTATTTCAACAGTTGCCGGTGATAATATTGTTGACAAAATATTGTCGCTTTCAGTATCCGACAATGGGGCCCACTATCGTTGACAATTTTGTCATTTGTGGGGCCCGCTAATATTTTGATATTTCGGCGCCGTTGTACGGTGTCGAATATAATATTCTCCGACAAAAAGAATATTCCCCGACAAAAAGAATATTCCCCGACATGCACTGTTTATCAGATAATTCGCATATAACACCCTTAACTATCATTTATACAATTAAGTACCTTACTATTTAAAAAAATAAAAATTTATCATAAATAAAATAATAAACTTTTATTTCATAAAGTCGGGATCTTACAATCTCCCCTCCTTATGAAATTTCGTCCTCGAAATTGACGTACATACCTGGCATTTCGAAGAGGTGGGGATACCTTGCTCTCATTTCAGATTCTAACTCCCAGGTCATTTCCTCAACATCATGGTTTCTCCATAAAACTTTAACTTGAGGTATAATCTTTGATCGTAGAATCTGTTCCTTCTTATCCAAGACCTTGACAGGTATCTCTTCGTACGTCAAATCCTCTGCTATCTCGTCTGGTTCTAACTCAATAATGTGGTTTGGATCTTTCACATATTTACGTAGCATGGATATGTGAAAAACATTATGAACACGAGACATGCTTGGCGGTAAGGCGAGTCTGTAGGCCACAGCTCCTACTCGGTCGAGGATTTCAAATGGACCGATAAATCGAGGGTTAAGCTTTCCTCTCTTTCCGAATCGCGTAACACCTTTCCACGGGGCAACACGTAAAAATACATGATCTCCGACACTGAATTCCTCGTCTCTTCGATGAAGATCGGCATAACTCTTTTGTCGATCTTGAGCTGTTTGTATACGTTGCCGGATCATTTGGATCTTTTCCGTAGTCATACGTATCAAATCGGGTCCCAATAATTTTGCCTCACCTACTTCATCCCAACATGCTGGAGATCGACACCTTCGTCCATACAGCGCCTCGAAGGGAGCCATGCCTATACTTGCTTGATAACTGTTATTGTAAGAGAATTCCACTAATGGCAAGTATTTGTCCCAACTTCCTTTGAAGTCTAGTACGCAGAGTCTTAATAGATCTTCAAAGGTTTGAATAGTCCTTTCCGATTGCCCATCTGTTTGGGGATGGTATGCAGAACTGAATCGTAATTCAGTGCCCATAGCTTTTTGCAAGCTTACCCAAAATCGTGAAGTGAACCTAGGATCTCGATCAGAAACGATGGATACTGGCATGCCATGCAATCTGATAATCTCGCTTATATACATACTAGCAAGACGCTCAAGTGAATAACTTTCTCGTATAGGCAAGAAATGAGCAGACTTGGTCAATCTATCTATAATGACCCAAATTGCGTCTAAGCCTTGAGAAACCTTGGGAAGACCTGTCACGAAATCCATGTTAATGTGTTCCCACTTCCATTCTGGAATCTCAAGTGGTTGCAATGGACCCCTTGGTACTTGATGCTCTGCCTTGACACGTTGACAAGTTAAACATCTTGCAATAAACTCTGCAATCTCTCTCTTCATATTGTTCCACCAAAATGTATGTCGAAGATCACGATACATTTTGGTACTTCCCGGGTGGATTGCAAATGGTGTGTTGTGTGCCTCCATCATGATTTTGTATTTCAAGTCAGGGTCGTTAGGAACACACAGTCTAGAGTTGACTCGAAGTATTCCGTCTTCGTCGACTCTTGCTTCTGGAATAGCACCTTCTTGTACCTTTTTCTTCATATTCACCAACTCCGGGTCTGTAACTTGAGCAGCTTTAATTTTGTCGATTAAAGCCGGTTCTACCTGTATATGTGCGATTTTCACATGGGTTCCTGTAGCCTTTAACTCTATCTCCATCCTTTGTAAATCATCCAAGATGAGCCTTTGCGATGTCAGTAATGCACTCGTGCTTGCATATGATCTTCTACTCAATGCGTCAGCTACTACGTTCGCCTTTCCAGGATGGTATTGGATGGTATGGTCGTAATCTTTCAACAGCTCGAGCCAACGCCGTTGTCGCATGTTGAGTTCCTTTTGGGTGAAGAAATATTTGAGACTTTTGTGGTCTGTATAGATCTCCACTTTCTCTCCATACAAGTAATGTCTCCAAATCTTCAACGCGAAAACGACTGCTGCCAACTCGAGATCATGAGTAGGATAATTCCTCTCATATTCCTTGAGTTGCCGAGACGCATAGGCTATAACCTTCCCATGTTGCATGAGAACACAACCTAGTCCTTTGCCTGAAGCGTCGCTGTAGATGACAAATCCTTCCGATCCTGATGGTATTGCCAATACAGGTGCTGAAATGAGCCTTCTTTTGAGTTCTTGAAAACTCTTCTCGCATTCTTCGCTCCATTTGAATGTTGTGCTTTTCCGAGTCAGTTGAGTTAATGGAATGGCTATTCGAGAAAATCCTTCTACGAATCTCCGATAATAACCAGCTAGACCCAGAAAGCTTCGTACTTCGGTTGCTGACTTAGGTTGTTCCCAATTTGATACTGCTTCAATCTTTGCTGGATCCACCGAGATTCCTTGTTTAGAAACCAAATGACCAAGGAATGCAACTTCCTCAAGCCAGAATTCACATTTCTTCAACTTAGCATATAACTTGTTCTCACAAAGCTTTTGAAGTATCAGCCTCAAGTGTTGCTCATGATCTTCACAACTTTTAGAATATATGAGAATGTCATCAATGAAGACAACCACGAAATGATCCAAATAGTCCTTGAATATCCGGTTCATCATATCCATGAAAGCAGCAGGAGCATTAGTCAATCCAAAAGACATGACTAAGAATTCATAATGCCCATATCGAGTTCTGAAGGCAGTCTTTGGAATGTCATCAACTTTAACTTTTAACTGATGATAACCAGAACGGAGGTCGATCTTTGAAAAGAACTGAGCACCTTGTAACTGGTCGAACAGGTCATCAATGCGAGGTAACGGGTACCTATTTTTGATGGTGACATGGTTTAACTCCCGATAGTCAATGCATAGTCTCATACTCCCGTCCTTCTTCTTTACGAATAAAACAGGAGCACCCCAAGGCGATGTACTCGGACGTATGAAACCGCTGTCTAACAACTCCTGTAGTTGGACTTTTAACTCTTGAAGTTCAATAGGAGCCATTCGATATGGGGTTTTGGAAATAGGTTTCGTACCGGGTTCAAGGTCGATACAAAATTCAATTTCACGGTCTGGGGGTAGGCCAGGAAGTTCTTCGGGAAATACGTCAGGGAACTCATTAACCACAGAAATATTTTTCAAATCTGACGTACTTTTATTTAAATCCGTTACATGGGCTAAGAAGGCTTGGCATCCGTTTTTCAATAAACGAATGGTTTTGTGACTAGAAATGATGGTTATTGATTTCAATGGTTTGGTTGCTTGAATTCGCATAATAGGTTGATTAGGAATATGAAAACTAATGACCTTACGAAAGCAATCAATTTTAGCACGATGAGCAGTTAACCAGTCAATTCCTAGTATCACATCAAATTCATGCATGTTCAAGGAAATAAGATCAACAGGTAATGTGAGGGTGCCGATTTGAACAAAGCAAGATTTGTAGACTGTAGATGTAACGAATGTTTGTGCTAATGGTGTTTCAACAGATAAGTCAAAATCTAATTTTCCAGGAGTCAAATTCAGGCGTTGAGCACATGTTGGTGAAATAAAAGAATGGGTAGAACCAGTATCTAATAAGGCATAGACTTCACAAGAGTTAATAAGTAGTTTACCCGTAATAACCTCTTTCGGATTCTGCGCTTTTTATGACGTCACGATAAAAGCTCTCCCTTGAACCACAGACTTTGATTTGTCCGTGACCGCCTTCGGTGTCATCATTGCAGCTGGACTTGACTTCGCTGCATGACAAAAGCGAGCTATATGGCCTTCCTTTCCACAATTATAACATACTTGGGATGGTTGTGTACAATTTGGACTAATGTGTCCTTCCTTCCCACACCTGAAACATCTAACAGGTGGCCGTTCTCCTTCCTTCGGAACTGGTGCTGCTGCTGGTGCTGACGTTGGTGCCTTTCCGTGGTTGTTGAATCTCCTCTTCTTGGAATTGTTTCCACTTGACTCACTCCTTCTGTTATCGGGGCCAGGATTACCACCGAAGTGGTTACCATTTCCGGTGTTGTGATTCCCTCCTCGTTGATTATCATTATTTCGATAATTGCTGCCACCATTACGATTATTACCGTGATTTTGCTCTCGTGGTTGGGTGTTGCTCCCTGGTTGTAGTAGTCCTCTTTCCTGCTCCACTACTTGAGCCCTATCCACAGCATCTACGTATATACAAATTTTATGAGAAACGAGATATTGGCGAATCTCTGGTTTCAAACCTCGTAGGAACATTCGTGTCATCCGTTTCTCAGTGTCCACCAAATGGGATGCAAAACGCGACAGCTCGGCGAACTTGGCTTCGTACTGTGACACCGTCATGTTGTTCTGTTCCAGTTTGATGAATTCTACCTCCTTCATATGACGAATATTTTTCGGGAAATACTTCTCGTTAAATAATTCCTGGAACTCGACCCAAGACATCTCGAGTGCCGAATGATGGGTACGTTTCACAGATTCCCACCAATGATCCGCTTCTCCTCGTAACATAAAGGTGGCAAAAGGAACCTTTTGGTCGTCCGTGCAACGCAGTACATCAAATATCTTTGTTAATTGTTTAAGCCATGCCTCTGCCTTGAGTGGATCTGGCTTGCCGAAAAATTCAGGTGGTCCCAATTCTTTGAACTGCTTGGCAGTGACCATCCGTACATTATCAGCGTTTCTGCCAGTATTGTAGACATGAGCTCTTCTCGCCTGGTTCTGCAGGTATTGCATGAAGTTCCTAAAAAGTTCATCATTCATCCGGTTGTTAGCATCATTATTAACATCATGATGTTCTGAGTTTGCACCCGAATTATTTGTAGCTTCCTGGTTTTCAGCCACAATGGTCTCATAGTGAATCTCTTGGTTTTCAGATGCCATTCTGAAATGTGATCACAAAACAAATATTAGTTAAAGAAATAGACATGCAACATCTTGTCCTTATAACCAAACCAATTACTTAAATAACCAAAAATAGCTTAGGTATGACACACTAGCGAAGGATTTTACTCGTCTCTCCCCTCCTAGTTCTAATCCCAGATCTCTACCAGAGATCATATCCCTAAGCTCTGATATCAACTGTGACGCCCCCAAAATAGGTCCATACAACCCATTTTGAGTCGCCAATAACATTCCACAAAATACAAGTACAAATACGAATTTTCCCATTTACAAATATTAAGTGTCGTGCAAAATACGACAACACAATACAAATACATCTTAAATTCTCAATACACTTATTGTCACACTACTAGTAAGGTATTGAGACACTTCTATTATCTCGGACCATCACTCCATTCCCCGGCTAGTCCCCGCTACACTCTCTTTTCCTGAGGAGAACAATGGAACAAAAAGGAAAAAGGGTGAGCACAAATAGCCCAGTAAGAAATATCATGACTAAGATAATGAAGAATAAAAATTATCTTTAGTCTTCAACAATAACAAATCAGAGATTTAAAGATATTATAATTGTTCAACACAACAAGTGCAGCGGAACGAACAATCCATTAGAAGAGTCAAGTAGATTATAATATCTACCATCGTCTATAAGTTAAAGGATCACCACCAATATTTTTGTCCCTGTAACACCAATCAACAATTCCTGTTTATGAACATCCAAATCAACAGTTTATATTCAACAGCCTCTCTTTGCACTATGTGCCAAAGATATTTATTTGTAACATCACCGGTCATGATCATGCCAAACGCCAGTTCATCTTTGCACTACGGGCCAAAGAGAACTTTCATCATACGCCTTTGTTTGTAACACCAAAAGTCATGATAATACCAATACACAGTTTGGTCAAAATCATGTCACGCCAGTTCATCTTTGCACTACGGGCCAAAGAGAACTATCACCACAATTTAAGTATGAGGATGAGGATGATGACAATGATACAGTGAGATCAAGGATAAGAAAAACTTTATAATTTAATCAGTATCAAAGATTGACCAAATTGCCAACACGATGACCAAATTGTGGAGTCAAATTCAAGAATGATATTCAAGAAATTATTTCATGCTTCAACTATAACGTATAAAATGAAATAGAAAGATTCAAGTGAAAAGATATTAGATGAAGCACAAACTATTAAGGATATTCTACTAATTTCAAGGATTTTCTCCATTTAAAAATAAGGTTTTGGAAACAAACAGAGATTTCTTATCATAAATGGAGAAATGTGAAAGAAAAGATATTCCGTAAAGGGTACAAAAGAAATGATACGTTATACGAGTATAACAGAATATATGAAACTGCAAATGGGTTTTCACCCGTCATGCGGTAATCCGCGTAGACAGATTATCTCCCCAAAAGATTAATAAGTAATGAATACGAAGGGTTATTCACCCGTTATGCGGTAATCCGCGTAGACAGATTATTTCCACTAAAGATTTATAAGTAACGAATACGAAAGGTTATTCACCCGTCATGCGGTAATCCGCGTAGACAGGTTATCCCCACAAATTAATACGGAATGAATAACAACCTTTCTGAGTATAATATCACTTACGAATAGGGAAGCAACTGACATTACATAAGAGTATGAAAAAAAATGATATCCCCTACCTTCGTTAATAAGTGATTGGATGTTGCTTTCTATGAAGTTTATTGACTTGGACAATACTAGTATTCTCACAAATACTCACAATAGCCTAACACACTAAGAGAACTCAAGAAATTTAGAGAGAGAGAGGGAGTATAAGTAAGGAAGGTGTGAAGATTTCTTAAGATAACCCCTCCTATTTATAGGAAAACCAAGTTTCATTAATTGCACAATAAGGGCTCGACTTATTACACTTTAGTACCTTCATCTTTGCCTCTACTTTTTAATATAATCCCTCAAGTATTATCAATCTTGCATAACATCCCCTAATAGTTACCACATGTGAACCAATAGTTCACAGCATGTGAATTTTAAAATTTCAATTAGGTACCTCTAAGTTAGACTCCACTTTTAATCCATCAATAATGCTAAAATATCATAACAATTAATATGAGTTACAGTGCTATGATAAATAATAAAAAGTACCATGCGGATGCTATTGTAATTATTGAATCAAAATACTGTGTAATTGCTACTTTATCAATTATTGAATCAATAATTTAAAATACTGTGCAATACCGTGTGCCTGTGAAATACCGCGTACTACTGTGGAATAACGCGTTTTACTGTTCTTTTTATTACCGGGTATTTCAACAGTTGCCGGTGATAATACTGTTGACAAAATACTGTCGCTTTCAGTATCCGACAATGGGGCCCACTATCGTTGACAATTTTGTCATTTGTGGGGCCCACTAATATTTTGATATTTCGACGCCGTCGTACGGTGCCGAATATAATATTCTCCGACAAAAAAAATATTCCCCGACAAAAAGAATATTTCCCGACATACACTGTTTATCAGATAATTCGCATATAACACCCTTAACTATCATTTATACAATTAAGTACCTTACTATTTAAAAAAATAAAAATTTATCATAAATAAAATAATAAACTTTTATTTCATAAAGTCGAGATCTTACACTTCTTGAGTCTTTGAGTTGAGAAAGAGTTCCAAGTGTAATGAGCTTCCAGGAGTCTAAGTGTAATGTCTTGAGAGCGATCCCCTTTTCTTAGAATAGAGGGACTATTTATAGAGCTTGCCTGGGAAATAGTCACATGCCAGGCACATGCTTTAAAGAAAATTCCAGAAATACCCTTTAGTCATCAAAGTAATGCCCAAATTGTCCTGTTCTTCTAGCCACCAAACCAATCCCTCAATCAATTCCCAAAATGGGTCGCATCCACGAGTCTTCTGCCTTGGAACACGTGGAGACTTCCCCGGGTCTAGCACATTTAATTAGGTTTTTGTAAACCCTAATGTGTACATTTAATTCAATTAGGTCATGTGAACCCTAATATGCACTTGGGCCCACAGAACTTATTGCTGAAAATTCTGCTACAAAAATTTCAGATCAACCCTTCTTAAAATTCATAACAAATAATATGTTAAATTTTAACGGTTCAAAATTGGTGAACATATTTTCAGCTTATATATGTATAACACATCCAAAAATTATAACGATCCAACGGTCGAATTAAGAGATATAACTTACACAATATTACCTTAAAATATAGAGACTAATTTTTAGATTTTAACGTTTACATTCAATTAAATTATATTCCTTAATATAAATTTATCTCCTCTTTCCGATTATCATGATATCTAATTCCATGTCTATATTTTATTTAAAAACAATCTCTAATTTAAAAACCCTCATAATTAAACTTAAAATCAAAATACGAAATAATATTTATCTTTCTTGTATGCCTTTATTCAATACGCAACAATAAAGAATCTGACTTTTGGGTCTTCTAGATTGTTTAAAATCTTTTCATGTTTTCACAAAAATTGTAGATCTCGAAAAAAGATACGAAATAGGCTTAAGAATCACTCGATTCGAAGTTAATATGTCTGGGTTACATATTTTTAAAACTAGGACTGGAAATAGTGACGGGAACTGGGATAGGTTGCGGTTTTTAGCAATTTTAGGTATGAAGATGACGTCAACTAACTTATCTTCCTCTTTATAATTGTAGAGAACGAAAAATTGAAGAAATAGGCTTTAGATTCACTCAATTCCGACATCGGATGAATTAATTATGATTTTCTAATGAGTTGCAGTGCATATAAGTATTCTACTCAGGAATTCAACTAATCAAATAAGAATATGATTATGTTTACATCTCCACTCTTTAAATATAAATAAGAAACAATACAAGAGTTACCAAAATCCTAATAGACTACTCAATTTTAATTTAATCAATTATTTAATTATCTACTAAAAGAATTTAACTTTTCAAACGAAATGAGGAAGAAAGAAAGAAAATTAGTAACTTATTTTTTCCAATTCAATTACACTTTATAAAATAAAATCAATTAATATTTAATTATTAACAAAATTTTGGGTTATTACATACGTACCTCTTCATCAATAAGATAGTATTAATATTGACAATCTTCTTTGTTTTTATACTTGCCCCATTCCAAATTATGTTGACCCTCATTTTGATAGTGAAATCTTATTTTCTTGAAAATAGTTGATTCAAAGGAACATGTTCATCCATAGTGATATTGTAAGATTTTTGTATGTAATTTTGTGTGTAGGTAGAGTGCTATTTATAATAAATTAGAATAAGTTGAAAGAGATAAGTTATAATAATAAGGTTCATAAATAATTAAAACCAATATAAAATATCATGGGTCACCAAATATATCACTCATTACTTAATATATATATATATATATAGAGAGAGAGAGAGAGAGAGACTTTTCCTGAATTTTTAGTGACAAAACACCATTGTATTTTTAATAAATGGAGATTTTGACCATGCTTCAATGATATACTTACACATGCATCCATGCTCAGTAAATGCAGCAGCACCAGAAGTTTCATTATTCTCAACGTTTCTTCCTTCTTGAGAATATATTGGAGAAGGGCTAATTATTTTATGCAAAATATTCAGCAATATTTATTAACATTTCTGGGGTATCGTATTAAATGAGGAGGATGTTTCCTTCAAACTCGTAATTTAACATTTCTGATATATTGCATGTCTGAAAATACACCAATTATTCATTCATTATATAATACTGTACCATCTCTCTCTCTCTCTCTCTCTCTATATATATATATATATATATATATATTAATTTGGGTTCTTTAATTAAGTTTGAGATGCATTGTAATACCAAAATCAAGAATGTATGAAATATGAATCAAGTAAATCAAAAAACTTTTGAGTTGAGTTGTTTGAAACTTTTTGAGAATGTCAAAATTTATGATCAGGAAGAGTCATTAAAAAATAATAATAAATAAATAAATAAATTAGACTGTCGAGTCATCAAAGTTAGATTGCTGAGTTGACTCAAGACCAACCAAAATAACTCGGTATTTACCTTGTTATATTTTACTATAAGAGTCAAAATCATCCACTTGAAATGCATAAATATTACTCTCTATTCTAAAATTAGAGATACATTTTTCTTTTTAGTCCGTTTCATATATTTCTATTTTAGGATTATAAGGTGACATGATGTTCCTAATTTATCATTATTTTTTTACTATCATTTTCAATATCAAAACACTACAGTCAATGGGCAGACGCAAGATTTTCGGAAAGGGTGAGCACTCTTATAATTAAATAAAAAAATTAATAAAATTCATCAAATATCAATTTTAATTAAAAACACATAAAAGTCAGTGCAAAATCATTTTTCAAAACTTTATTTCTTGGATTGAGACAGAACTAATTGACTATTGAGTAGGTTCAATAGAAGAAAATTTGGATCGATGACGTTTAGTAGCATTAAATCTTGAGATATATTTATCCATATATCTGTTTGATTCAAAATATTGAACACAAATTCACAACACATAATAGAAAAACTAAATAATAAATTTAATAATATGAACAAATCAAACAACTCTAGTATATTCTTTAAAAAAATAATTATATATTCACAATTCATGTCTTTGTTAATTTAAATAGAATATCAAATAACACACATGCCAAAAACTTCAATATATGCTAGAAAATTAAAGATCATATATGGATGTTCTAATTAGCATCAATGAATAAAAATAAAGAACAATCAAAACTAAATAATTAACTACTCCTAGATAATTAATAAAAAATTAGAGAAAATTTAATGATATTTAACATTAACCCTAAAAATTAAAAATTGAAAATTTCAAATAGACACATGAAAACAAAATTTGATATTTTAATTTGAATGAGGATATTAGAAATATCTAATTATTGATAAGTGACCTAATGTTTTTTTTAAAAAAAATGAGGAGCACCACTTTACCATATTAACACTGTACTTATAAAAAATTTCAAAAAATAAGGGTGGGCACTTGCCCCCTGCCCCTTCTTGGGTCTCCTAACCACAACTGAATTTCTAGCTAATTACTAAGGCTATACTAGAAATTAACATAAAATTATTTTTAAAATTCGTCGTTTTAAAAATATATCTTTAATTTTAGAATGAAGAGAGTATGATCTAAAATCTATGTCAAACATACCTGAAAAACACTACATTTTATAAAAATTACACCAAACACAGCTAGTGTACCATATAGGTCCATACCAAACACTAGGGGTGGCAATTTTTGACACAACATGGTAATCTGACATGAACACGATATAAAATAAGAGGGTTAATGTTGAGCATAAACAGTTCCCGTATCATAAATAGGTCGACACGTTCAACACGAAATTTAAATAGGTCAAACACATATAATTTATAGATTGAAAAGATTAGATACGTTTATTTAAAATAATTTTAATTTATGCAGGAAACGAGTTAAACGGGTCAACACGTTAACACGATTAATAAACAGGTTAGCGTTAGTGTTGATTATCTTGACACGAATAATTAAATGAATAATGTTAGTATTGACTTATTTAGTGTAATACTTATAACCTGACACGATACAAATTCACCTACAACGACACGATTCTCACCCATATCAAACACTATTAATACATACATATGCATCCCTTTTAATTAACCTAGCTAAGGTTGACTTAAATCTTTTTCCCAGTTCCCTCACCACCCCAACAGGTGCATATTTCTCATGGTCAGAAATTGAATTCAATTCTTAATTTCTTTTTCTTTTTTTACTGATTTAAGATCGAATTTAAATTCACACATATTATTTTATTACTGTAAATGTTTGAACTTCCATTCTCTTGATACATAAAGGATGGGGATAACCATTTAGCCACGTTTCAATTCTTAGTTCACATTTTGACATAACCGAAGGTCTAATAGATTTTCTTTTAATAGAGTCGTTTAAAAATTGAGGACCATTAATGTAAGATCCCGACTTTATGAAATAAAAGTTTATTATTTTATTTATGATAAATTTTTATTTTTTAAATAGTAAGGTACTTAATTGTATAAATGATAGTTAAGGGTGTTATATGCGAATTATCTGATAAACAGTGTATGTCGGGGAATATTCTTTTTGTCGGGGAATATTCTTTTTGTCGGAGAATATTATATTCGGCACCGTACGACGGCGCCGAAATATCAAAATATTAGTGGGCCCCACAAATGACAAAATTGTCAACGATAGTGGGCCCCATTGTCGGATACTGAAAGCGACAGTATTTTGTCAACAGTATTATCACCGGCAACTGTTGAAATACCCGGTAATAAAAAGAACAGTAAAACGCGTTATTCCACAGTAGTACGCGGTATTTCACAGGCACACGGTATTGCACAGTATTTTAAATTATTGATTCAATAATTGATAAAGTAGCAATTACACAGTATTTTGATTCAATAATTACAATAGCATCCGCATGGTACTTTTTATTATTTATCATAGCACTGTAACTCATATTAATTGTTATGATATTTTAGCATTATTGATGGATTAAAAGTGGAGTCTAACTTAGAGGTACCTAATTGAAATTTTAAAATTCACATGCTGTGAACTATTGGTTCACATGTGGGAACTATTGGTTCACATGTGGTAACTATTAGGGGATGTTATGCAAGATTGATAATACTTGAGGGATTATATTAAAAAGTAGAGGCAAAGATGAAGGTACTAAAGTGTAATAAGTCGAGCCCTTATTGTGCAATTAATGAAACTTGGTTTTCCTATAAATAGGAGGGGTTATCTTAAGAAATCTTCACACCTTCCTTACTTATACTCCCTCTCTCTCTCTAAATTTCTTGAGTTCTCTTAGTGTGCTAGGCTATTGTGAGTATTTGTGAGAATACTAGTATTGTCCAAGTCAATAAACTTCATAGAAAGCAACATCCAATCACTTATTAACGAAGGTAGGGGATATCATTTTTTTTCATACTCTTATGTAATGTCAGTTGCTTCCCTATTCGTAAGTGATATTATACTCAGAAAGGTTGTTATTCATTCCGTATTAATTTGTGGGGATAACCTGTCTATGCGGATTACCGCATGACGGGTGAATAACCCTTCGTATTCGTTACTTATAAATCTTTAGTGGAAATAATCTGTCTACGCGGATTACCGCATGACGGGTGAATAACCCTTCGTATTCATTACTTATTAATCTTTTGGGGAGATAATCTGTCTACGCGGATTACCGCATGACGGGTGAAAACCCATTTGCAGTTTCATATATTCTGTTATACTCGTATAACGTATCATTTCTTTTGTACTCTTTACGGAATATCTTTTCTTTCACATTTCTCCATTTATGATAAGAAATCTCTGTTTGTTTCCAAAACCTTATTTTTAAATGGAGAAAATCCTTGAAAATTAGTAGAATATCCTTAATAATTTGTGCTTCATCTAATATCTTTTCACTTGAATCTTTCTATTTCATTTTATACGTTATAGTTGAAGCATGAAATAATTTCTTGAATATCATTCTTGAATTTGACTCCACAATTTGGTCATCGTGTTGGCAATTTGGTCAATCTTTGATACTGATTAAATTATAAAGTTTTTCTTATCCTTGATCTCACTGTATCATTGTCATCATCCTCATCCTCATACTTAAATTGTGGTGATAGTTCTCTTTGGCCCGTAGTGCAAAGATGAACTGGCGTGACATGATTTTGACCAAACTGTGTATTGGTATTATCATGACTTTTGGTGTTACAAACAAAGGCGTATGATGAAAGTTCTCTTTGGCCCGTAGTGCAAAGATGAACTGGCGTTTGGCATGATCATGACCGGTGATGTTACAAATAAATATCTTTGGCACATAGTGCAAAGAGAGGCTTGTTGAATATAAACTGTTGATTTGGATGTTCATAAACAGGAATTGTTGATTGGTGTTACAGGGACAAAAATATTGGTGGTGATCCTTTAACTTATAGACGATGGTAGATATTATAATCTACTTGACTCTTCTAATGGATTGTTCGTTCCGCTGCAGTTGTTGTGTTTGAACAATTATAATATCTTTAAAATCTCTGATTTGTTATTGTTGAAGACTAAAGATAATTTTTTATTCTTCATTATTTTAGTCATGATATTTCTTACTGGGCTATTTGTGCTCACCCTTTTTTCCTTTTTGTTCCATTGTTCTCCTCAGGAAAAGAGAGTGTAGCGGGGACTAGCCGGGGAATGGAGTGATGGTCCGAGATAATAGAAGTGTCTCAATACCTTACTAGTAGTGTGACAATAAGTGTATTGAGAATTTAAGATGTATTTGTATTGTGTTGTCGTATTTTGCACGACACTTAATATTTGTAAATGGGAAAATTCGTATTTGTACTTGTATTTTGTGGAATGTTATTGGCGACTCAAAATGGGTTGTATGGACCTATTTTGGGGGCGTCACAGTTGATATCAGAGCTTAGGGATATGATCTCTGGTAGAGATCTGGGATTAGAACTAGGAGGGGAGAGACGAGTAAAATCCTTCGCTAGTGTGTCTTACCTAAGCTATTTTTGGTTATTTAAGTAATTGGTTTGGTTATAGGGACAAGATGTTGCATGTCTATTTCTTTAACTAATATTTGTTTTGTGATCACATTTCAGAATGGCATCTGAAAACCAAGAGATTCACTATGAGACCATTGTGGCTGAAAATCAGGAAGCTACAAATAACTCGGGTGCAAACTCAGAACATCATGATGTTAATAATGATGCTAACAACCGGATGAATGATGAACTTTTTAGGAACTTCATGCAATACCTGCAGAACCAGGCGAGAAGAGCTCCTGTCTACAATACTGGCAGAAACGCTGATAATGTATGGATGGTCACTGCCAAGCAGTTCAAAGAACTGGGACCACCTGAATTTTTCGGCAAGCCAGATCCACTCAAGGCAGAGGCATGGCTTAAACAATTAACAAAGATATTTGATGTACTGCGTTGCACGGACGACCAAAAGGTTCCTTTTGCCACCTTTATGTTACGAGGAGAAGCGGATCATTGGTGGGAATCTGTGAAACGTACCCATCATTCGGCACTCGAGATGTCTTGGGTCGAGTTCCAGGAATTATTTAACGAGAAGTATTTCCCGGAAAGTATTCGTCATATGAAGGAGGTAGAATTCATCAAACTGGAACAGAACAACATGACGGTGTCACAGTACGAAGCCAAGTTCGCCGAGCTGTCGCGTTTTGCATCCCATTTGGTGGGACACTGAGAAACGGATGACACGAATGTTCCTACGAGGTTTGAAACCAGAGATTCGCCAATATCTCGTTTCTCATAAAATTTGTATATACGCAGATGCTGTGGATAGGGCTCAAGTAGTGGAGCAGGAAAGAGGACTACTACAACCAGGGAGCAACACCCAACCACGAGAGCAAAATCACGGTAATAATCGTAATGGTGGCAGCAATTATCGAAATAATGATAATCAACGAGGAGGGAATCACAACACCGAAAATGGTAACCACTTCGGTGGTAATCCTGGCCCCGATAACAGAAGGAGTGAGTCAAGTGGCAACAATTCCAAGAAGAGGAGATTCAACAACCACGGAAAGGCACCAACGTCAGCACCAGCAGCAGCACCAGTTCCGAAGGAAGGAGAACGGCCACCTGTTAGATGTTTCAGGTGTGGGAAGGAAGGACACATTAGTCCAAATTGTACACAACCATCCCAAGTATGTTATAATTGTGGAAAGGAAGGCCATATAGCTCGCTTTTGTCATGCAGCGAAGTCAAGTCCAGCTGCAATGATGACACCGAAGGCGGTCACGGACAAATCAAAGTCTGTGGTTCAAGGGAGAGCTTTTGTCGTGACGTCACAAAAAGCGCAGAATCCGAACGAGGTTATTACGGGTAAACTACTTATTAACTCTTGTGAAGTCTATGCCTTATTAGATACTGGTTCTACCCATTTTTTTATTTCACCAACATGTGCTCAACGCCTGAATTTGACTCCTGGAAAATTAGATTTTGACTTATCTGTTGAAACACCATTAGCACAAACATTCGTTACATCTACAGTCTACAAATCTTGCTTTGTTCAAATCGGCACCCTCACATTACCTGTTGATCTTATTTCCTTGAACATGCATGAATTTGATGTGATACTAGGAATTGACTGGTTAACTGCTCATCGTGCTAAAATTGATTGCTTTCGTAAGGTCATTAGTTTTCATATTCCTAATCAACCTATTATGCGAATTCAAGCAACCAAACCATTGAAATCAATAACCATCATTTCTAGTCACAAAACCATTCGTTTATTGAAAAACGGATGTCAAGCCTTCTTAGCCCATGCAACGGATTTAAATAAAAGTACGTCAGATTTGAAAAATATTTCTGTGGTTAATGAGTTCCCTGACGTATTTCCCGAAGAACTTCCTGGCCTACCCCTAGACCGTGAAATTGAATTTTGTATCGACCTTGAACCCGGTACGAAACCTATTTCCAAAACCCCATATCGAATGGCTCCTATTGAACTTCAAGAGTTAAAAGTCCAACTACAGGAGTTGTTAGACAGCGGTTTCATACGTCCGAGTACATCGCCTTGGGGTGCTCCTGTTTTATTCGTAAAGAAGAAGGACGGGAGTATGAGACTATGCATTGACTATCGGGAGTTAAACCATGTCACCATCAAAAATAGGTACCCGTTACCTCAAATTGATGACTTGTTCGACCAGTTACAAGGTGCTCAGTTCTTTTCAAAGATCGACCTCCGTTCTGGTTATCATCAGTTAAAAGTTAAAGTTGATGACATTCCAAAGACTGCCTTCAGAACTCGATATGGGCATTATGAATTCTTAGTCATGTCTTTTGGATTGACTAATGCTCCTGCTGCTTTCATGGATATGATGAACCGGATATTCAAGGACTATTTGGATCATTTCGTGGTTGTCTTCATTGATGACATTCTCATATATTCTAAAAGTCGTGAAGATCATGAGCAACACTTGAGGCTAATACTTCAAAAGCTTCGTGAGAACAAGTTATATGCTAAGTTGAAGAAATGTGAATTCTGGCTTGAGGAAGTTGCATTCCTTGGTCATTTGGTTTCTAAACAAGGAATCTCGGTGGATCCAGCGAAGATTGAAGCAGTATCAAATTGGGAACAACCTAAGTCAGCAACCGAAGTACGAAGCTTTCTGGGTCTAGCTGGTTATTATCGGAGATTCGTAGAAGGATTTTCTCGAATAGCCATTCCATTAACTCAACTGACTCGGAAAAGCACAACATTCAAATGGAGCGAAGAATGCGAGAAGAGTTTTCAAGAACTCAAAAGAAGGCTCATTTCAGCACCTGTATTGGCAATACCATCAGGATCGGAAGGATTTGTCATCTACAGCGACGCTTCAGGCAAAGGACTAGGTTGTGTTCTCATGCAACATGGGAAGGTTATAGCCTATGCGTCTCGGCAACTCAAGGAATATCAGAGGAATTATCCTACTCATGATCTCGAGTTGGCAGCAGTCGTTTTCCCGCGTTTGAAGATTTGGAGACATTACTTGTATGGAGAGAAAGTGGAGATCTATACAGACCACAAAAGTCTCAAATATTTCTTCACCCAAAAGGAACTCAACATGCGACAACGGCGTTGGCTCGAGCTGTTGAAAGATTACGACCATACCATCCAATACCATCCTGGAAAGGCGAACGTAGTAGCTGACGCATTGAGTAGAAGATCATATGCAAGCACGAGTGCATTACTGACATTGCAAAGGCTCATCTTGGATGATTTACAAAGGATGGAGATAGAGTTAAAGGCTCCAGGAACCCATGTGAAAATCGCACATATACAGGTAGAACCGGCTTTAATCGACAAAATTAAAGCTGCTCAAGTTACAGACCCGGAGTTGGTGAATATGAAGAAAAAGGTACAAGAAGGTGCTATTCCAGAAGCAAGAGTCGACGAAGACAGAATACTTCGAGTCAACTCTAGACTGTGTGTTCCTAACGACCCTGACTTGAAATACAAAATCATGATGGAGGCACACAACACACCATTTGCAATCCACCCGGGAAGTACCAAAATGTATCGTGATCTTCGACATACATTTTGGTGGAACAATATGAAGAGAGAGACTGCAGAGTTTATTGCAAGATGTTTAACTTGTCAACGTGTCAAGGCAGAGCATCAAGTACCAAGGGGTCCATTGCAACCACTTGAGATTCCAGAATGGAAGTGGGAACACATTAACATGGATTTCGTGACAGGTCTTCCCAAGGTTTCTCAAGGCTTAGACGCAATTTGGGTCATTATAGATAGATTGACCAAGTCTGCTCATTTCTTGCCTATACGAGAAAGTTATTCACTTGAGCGTCTTGCTAGTATGTATATAAGCGAGATTATCAGATTGCATGGCATGCCAGTATCCATCGTTTCTGATCGAGATCCTAGGTTCACTTCACGATTTTGGGTAAGCTTGCAAAAAGCTATGGGCACTGAATTACGATTCAGTTCTGCATACCATCCCCAAACAGATGGGCAATCGAAAAGGACTATTCAAACCCTTGAAGATCTATTAAGACTCTGCGTACTAGACTTCAAAGGAAGTTGGGACAAATACTTGCCATTAGTGGAATTCTCTTACAATAACAGTTATCAAGCAAGTATAGGCATGGCTCCCTTCGAGGCGCTGTATGGACGAAGGTGTCGATCTCCAGCATGTTGGGATGAAGTAGGTGAGGCAAAATTATTGGGACCCGATTTGATACGTATGACTACGGAAAAGATCCAAATGATCCGGCAACGTATACAAACAGCTCAAGATCGACAAAAGAGTTATGCCGATCTTCATCGAAGAGACGAGGAATTCAGTGTCGGAGATCATGTATTTTTACGTGTTGCCGCGTGGAAAGGTGTTACGCGATTCGGAAAGAGAGGAAAGCTTAACCCTCGATTTATCGGTCCATTTGAAATCCTCGACCGAGTAGGAGCTGTGGCCTACAGACTCGCCTTACCGCCAAGCATGTCTCGTGTTCATAATGTTTTTCACATATCCATGCTACGTAAATATGTGAAAGATCCAAACAACATTATTGAGTTAGAACCAGACGAGATAGCAGAGGATTTGACGTACGAAGAGATACCTGTCAAGGTCTTGGATAAGAAGGAACAGATTCTACGATCAAAGATTATACCTCAAGTCAAAGTTTTATGGAGAAACCATGATGTTGAGGAAATGACCTGGGAGTTAGAATCTGAAATGAGAGCAAGGTATCCTCACCTCTTCGAAATGCCAGGTATGTACGTCAATTTCGAGGACGAAATTTCATAAGGAGGGGAGATTGTAAGATCCCGACTTTATGAAATAAAAGTTTATTATTTTATTTATGATAAAGTTTTATTTTTTTAAATAGTAAGGTACTTAATTGTATAAATGATAGTTAAGGGTGTTATATGCGAATTATCTGATAAACAGTGTATGTCGGGGAATATTCTTTTTGTCGGGGAATATTCTTTTTGTCGGAGAATATTATATTCGGCACCGTACGACGGCGCCGAAATATCAAAATATTAGTGGGCCCCACAAATGAAAAAATTGTCAACAATAGTGGGCCCCATTGTCGGATACTGAAAGCGACAGTATTTTGTCAACAGTATTATCACCGGCAACTGTTGAAATACCCGGTAATAAAAAGAACAGTAAAACGCATTATTTCACAGTAGTACGCGGTATTTCACAAGCACACGGTATTGCACAGTATTTTAAATTATTGATTCAATAATTGATAAAGTAGCAATTACACAGTATTTTGATTCAATAATTACAATAGCATCCGCATGGTACTTTTTATTATTTATCATAGCACTGTAACTCATATTAATTGTTATGATATTTTAGCATTATTGATGGATTAAAAGTGGAGTCTAACTTAGAGGTACCTAATTGAAATTTTAAAATTCACATGCTGTGAACTATTGGTTCACATGTGGGAACTATTGGTTCACATGTGGTAACTATTAGGGGATGTTATGCAAGATTGATAATACTTGAGGGATTATATTAAAAAGTAGAGGCAAAGATGAAGGTACTAAAGTGTAATAAGTCGAGCCCTTATTGTGCAATTAATGAAACTTGGTTTTCCTATAAATAGGAGGGGTTATCTTAAGAAATCTTCACACCTTTCTTACTTATACTCCCTCTCTCTCTCTAAATTTCTTGAGTTCTCTTAGTGTGCTAGGCTATTGTGAGTATTTGTGAGAATACTAGTATTGTCCAAGTCAATAAACTTCATAGAAAGCAACATCCAATCACTTATTAACGAAGGTAGGGGATATCATTTTTTTTCATACTCTTATGTAATATCAGTTGCTTCCCTATTCGTAAGTGATATTATACTCAGAAAGGTTGTTATTCATTCCGTATTAATTTGTGGGGATAACCTGTCTACGCGGATTACCGCATGACGGGTGAATAACCCTTCGTATTCGTTACTTATAAATCTTTAGTGGAAATAATCTGTCTACGCGGATTACCGCATGACGGGTGAATAACCCTTCGTATTCATTACTTATTAATCTTTTGGGGAGATAATCTGTCTACGCGGATTACCGCATGACGGGTGAAAACCCATTTGCAGTTTCATATATTCTGTTATACTCGTATAACGTATCATTTCTTTTGTACTCTTTACGGAATATCTTTCTTTCACATTTCTCCATTTATGATAAGAAATCTCTATTTGTTTCCAAAACCTTATTTTTAAATGGAGAAAATCCTTGAAATTAGTAGAATATCCTTAATAGTTTGTGCTTCATCTAATATCTTTTCACTTGAATCTTTCTATTTCATTTTATACGTTATAGTTGAAGCATGAAATAATTTCTTGAATATCATTCTTGAATTTGACTCCACAATTTGGTCATCGTGTTGGCAATTTGGTCAATCTTTGATACTGATTAAATTATAAAGTTTTTCTTATCCTTGATCTCACTGTATCATTGTCATCATCCTCATCCTCATACTTAAATTGTGGTGATAGCTCTCTTTGGCCCGTAGTGCAAAGATGAACTGGCGTGACATGATTTTGACCAAACTGTGTATTGGTATTATCATGACTTTTGGTGTTACAAACAAAGGCGTATGATGAAAGTTCTCTTTGGCCCGTAGTGCAAAGATGAACTGGCGTTTGGCATGATCATGACCGGTGATGTTACAAATAAATATCTTTGGCACATAGTGCAAAGAGAGGCTGTTGAATATAAACTGTTGATTTGGATGTTCATAAACAGGAATTGTTGATTGGTGTTACAGGGACAAAAATATTGGTGGTGATCCTTTAACTTATAGACGATGGTAGATATTATAATCTACTTGACTCTTCTAATGGATTGTTCGTTCCGCTGCAGTTGTTGTGTTGAACAATTATAATATCTTTAAATCTCTGATTTGTTATTGTTGAAGACTAAAGATAATTTTTATTCTTCATTATCTTAGTCATGATATTTCTTACTGGGCTATTTGTGCTCACCCTTTTTCCTTTTTGTTCCATTGTTCTCCTCAGGAAAAGAGAGTGTAGCGGGGACTAGCCGGGGAATGGAGTGATGGTCCGAGATAATAGAAGTGTCTCAATACCTTACTAGTAGTGTGACAATAAGTGTATTGAGAATTTAAGATGTATTTGTATTGTGTTGTCGTATTTTGCACGACACTTAATATTTGTAAATGGGAAAATTCGTATTTGTACTTGTATTTTGTGGAATGTTATTGGCGACTCAAAATGGGTTGTATGGACCTATTTTGGGGGCGTCACAATTAAATTGGCTTTATGTCTTGTAAAAGGACTTCAAAGACACCTTCTAGGCTTCTACATAAATTATGATTCTTGTTAATCCATAAAAACAATTTGAAGGAACACATATTATAAAACTCTCTTTGTTATAAACTATAAGATTATTATAGTTTTTAAAAACTAATTTAAAGTATTTTTAATTTTAAAATTAATATGAATTCATATAATTTTACAGAATACAATAATGAATATTATATATATATATATATATATAATACTAGTATTAATTATAAATTTTATTGTTTCATAGTTACATCTCAACTTTAAATTTAAGAAAATTATGAATAAATTTTTAAAATTAATATAATAATTTTTCAATTTAAAACAAAGAGAATACTATTTTATTGAGAATAGATAAAATGCACCTTAAATTTTAACTTGACAGTAAAGTTATATTTTTGAGCAAATTTTATTTTATAAAAACTTTGACCATTGGAAGATCCATTACGGAATACAGCCTGACCCACGCATCTTCAGTGGAAGCTAGTTGCAGCCGAAAAGGACCAATCTTTACCAATAAATTTATTAGCATCCGACAATGTTATTTCAAGATAAAATGCACCTTAAATTTTAACTTGACCGTAAAGTTATATTTTTGAGCAAATTTTATTTTATAAAAACTTTGACCATTGGAAAATCCATTACGGAATACAGCCTGACCCACCCACCTTCGGTGGAAGCTCGTTGCAGCCAAAAAGGACCAATCTTTACCAATAAATTTATTAGCATCCGACAATGTTATTTCAAGCATATATATATATATATATATATATATATATATATATATATATATATATATATATATATATATATATTGTATTTCAAGAGCATACCTTCTTAAATGACATACAAAGCATAACCCTTTTAGCGACGGTTTGGTCTGTCGCCATAGGTCTGGTCCGTCACTATAGCTTTTAGCGATGGACCGGGTATAACGACGGACTCGTCGCTAAAATCTATAGCGACGGACTCGTCGCTAAAATCTATAGCGACGGACCGGACCTATGGCGACAGACCAAACCGTCGTCCGGGTCCGTCGCTAAAGGAGGTATGCTTGGTATGTCATTTAAGAGGGTATGCTATAAAAAAAAGTGGCATTGCACTGAAATTTGACCAGACCATTGTATGAAATTACAATATATTGTAATCAAGGCTTGGCACCAAAAATAAATAGGTCTAAATATACTTCTATTACACCATATTTCATCAAATTCATAATTGAGCCCCTTAACTAATTGAATTTACAAATCGCTACATAAAGTAACGAATTGCATATAATGTCGACCCTAAAATCATTTTTCGACAACAATTAATTGGAATACCAGATCTGACCAGCAACCCCGTTGGACCCGATCGGTTACAATTTGACCGTATTAAAATACTTTTAAATACAATTAACCTCAAATTAAAATATTTCAAAATACAATTAATCTCAAACTAAAATACTTCTAAATACAATTAATCCCAAATAATGTTGACTTTAAAAATATAAAATTAAAAATAATATCAAATATGTTTAACGAAAAACAACAAATAAAAAAACCAAAAAAATACTAATTAATTATTTTTTGTTGATATTAATTTAATTTTAAACAATTATAAAATAAAATTTATGAAGATAACTAGAAACAAAAAAAAATTAAACTAGAATGATAATTAAAGAAAATAAAATTGATTCTAAATAAGACGTATATAATATGTAGCAAATAAATTAAAATAAATTAAAAACTAAAGTATAAATTAAAAGTGCAAATTAAAAAAAAATAAAAAATTATATTATAATGTGGCTTACCTTGATTAGGGTCACTATTAACATTTTGCAACAACAATTGAAGGATGGATTTCATCCTCATCATCAAGTCCTCATCATAAAGTCAATGATCAAGGGAGTTTGCTATTGTATGGAGACGATGGGGGCTTATGGTTGTTATTTTGATGTTGATAGTAGAAATAGTGGGTTCTGTCGTATCAAGAGTGTTTCTAACTTGAATCGTGTGGATTCTGGCTAATGTGGGCAAAAATGGTGATGCAGATCGGGAATAAATTTTTTTTTTAATTTCTTTTTACATTATTAAGTTTTGAAATTAGTTATTATAGAAAAAATTCCTTAAATTAGTATTTTTATTGTTTAATAAAGTCAAACCGTATCTAAATACGGTCAAATCGTATAAAATCAAATGAGTAGGCGGCAAATAGAGTATTTCAGTCAATTTGAAGTCTAATGGTATACAAATATATTGATGTTTTAATCCAATGGAAAAAAGGTTGTTCCTAATTTCTAATCTTATTTTTGTAGGTTTATTTGTTTATATTTACGAATGCATACTATTATTACAATATTTTCTCAATGCTACCAAAATTTAGGAAATTTATATTTTATTGTTTCTTAGACAAATCCTAACGTAGATAACAAGAAGAAATAAATTAATAATAAAAGAATTTTACATGAATAATTTATTGCATAAAATGCATTTTCATTAGCACGTTAACTTGTTGTGAATTTTTTCATTTTATTTAAAAATAATATAAACCACTCATAACAATGAGGAAGCCAAAACAAACCTAAAGCACCCAAAAGTTAAATATATATTTCACAAAAATAATGACATTAGTTAATTTGGCTATACTTCTTTTGAAAATTTCTATAGGGACTTTGGACCACTTGGGGTTCGAGGTCAAACTGAACATGATATTTTTACTCAAACTTATCCATTCTTTTAAAACAAAAAAAATTTAAAAAAAAGGGCTAATTACAAAACTGTCCCCCCAAGTTTGGACGAAAATCAATTTGATACTCAAAGTTTGGGAATATGCAATTAATACCTCTAAGTATTTTAAAACAACAAAAGTGTCCCTTTTAGCCGTAAAATCCAATTTTTTGCCGAAAATTTACACGTGTCAGGCGAGAGGAGAGAGAAAATAATAAACAATAAATTTTTTTTCTTTTATCAAATTTCTCTCTCCTCCTCCCCTTTCTCTCTCCTCTTTCCTTTTACTTTTCTCTCTCCTCTCCCCTCCCTATTTCTTCCGTCTTCTCACTTTCTCTCTCCTCTTATCCTCCTTTTTTTTCTCTCTCCTCTTTCTCTCACCTCTTTGTTGGTCTCTCTCTTGCTCCATTTTACTTAATTAATTGCTATTTTAATTTTTTAATTATATATTTGTATAAAATCATAATACATGTATGCATACATTTAAAATATATAATACATAAAAAAATATTAATAGTAAGAAAACAAAATTTAAAACAAGATCAAAACTTACTTAAAAAAATTAATTACAAAATCAAAAAATTAAATAGATTCTTTTTTTTTTCTTTATCAAATAGAATAAATTTGATAAAATTTTTCCAAAACGGAGTTGATAAAGAAAAAGAAAAAAAATAAGAAAAAAAATTAAATTTTTTAATTTAATTAAACGGAATCTAATTTTTTAAATTAAAATAAGAAAAAAATTTAATCTTTTTCTTTTTCTTTAATATTTTTAATTTATATATAACAAAAAATATTAAATAGAGAAAGAGAAAACTTTCTCAAAAAATGTAATCTTTTTTTTTCTTATTTTAATTTAAAAAATTAGATTCCGTTTAATTAAATTAAAAAATTTAATTTTATTTCTTATTTTTTTTTCTTTTTCTTTATCAACTCCGTTTTGGGAAAATTTTATCAAATTTGTTCTATTTGATAAAGAAAAAAAGAAAAAGAATCTATTTAATTTTTTGATTTTGTAATTAATTTTTTTAAGTAAGTTTTGATCTTGTTTTTAATTTTGTTTTCTTACTATTGATATTTTTTTATGTATTATATACTTTAAATGTATGCATACATGTATTATGCTTTTATACAAATATACAATTAAAAAATTAAAATAGCAATTAATTAAGTAAAATGGAGTAAGAGAGAGACCAACAAAGAGGTGAGAGAAAGAGGAGAGAAAAAAAGGAGGAGAAGAGGAGGGAGAAAGAGAGAAGACGGAAGAAATAGGGAGGGGGAGAGGAGAGAGAAAAGTAGAAGGAAAGAGGAGAGAGAAAGGGGAGGAGGGAGAAATTTGGTAAAAGAAAAAAATTTATTGTTTATTATTTTCTCTCTCCTCTCGTCTGACCCGTGTAAATTTTCGGCAAAAAATTGGATTTTTCGGCCAAAAGGGACACTTTTGTTGTTTTAAAATACTTAGAGGTATTGATTGCATATTCCCAAACTTTGAGTATCAAATTGATTTTCGTCCAAACTTGGGGGGACAGTTTTGTCATTAGCCAAAAAAAAAAAAACAAGAAGAAGAAGAAGAAGTCTAAGTCGTCCATTTTTAATTAACCTAACTAAGGTTGACTTTATTCTTTTTAATTTCCAGTTCCCTCACCCCTCCACCAGGGGCAATTTTCTCATGGTCAGAAATTGAGTTCATCAATTCTTAGTTCACATTTTGACATAACCAAATTGGCAAAGTGCTAACAGAGTTTCTGTTGAAAATTGATGATCATTAAATTTGCTTTATGTCTTGTAGAGAGGACTTGAAAGAAACCTTCTACATAAATTATGATACTCCATCCCTTATAAATTATAAGATCATTATTGACTTTTTAAAAATTAATTTAAAAAAAAAAAAAAATTTAAAATTGACATGGTTTATTTAAATTTTTAAAACAATAAATTTTATAATTAGTAGTACTTTTTAGGTAATTTATGATATTCATAATTACATTGAAATAAACTAAACAAATTTATGTCAATTTTAAATTTAAAAATATTTAAAATTGACTTTTAAAAAGTTAATATTGATCTTGTAATTTGAAACAGAGAAAATACTTGTTAATCGATAAACAACTTGAAGGAATACATATTATAGAATATACTAAGATACTTGATTATCATTAACTTTTTAAAATTAATTTGAAATATTTTTAAATTTAAAATTAACATTATATATATACATATATATAACGGTAACGATATATATTGTGAATGTTTTACGTCGACTTCTGATTGCCAGTTACATGGATAAGTATTAGTGGTAATATTTTTGGAGATATGTGTAATAACTGGGGCCCTCCTATAATTCATACAATTTTCATGTATTGATAAGCTTCGCAATTGTAATTCGGGATAAATTTATCGCAATACATAGCAGGACTCTAATAATAAATAAGGAAGAGCGCAATACGGATTGGTACAGATATAAGGAGTTTCCGCATCCGCATCCACATTCACATATGTGCGGATACTATATTAAAAAATCATATCGCATAACCCCACCGCACCGTAATGCGCATAGGGATGTCGTGTAGATGTGGTTACAAATGCGAATATAAGAACTTTTAAAATTTTAAAAATAAATAATTATCAAAATTTAATCCATCAAGGTAACAAATTAAATATAATGACATGATTGAAATTGGTGTTAAAGGAGGTCAACAACAAATAAGTTTAATAATTCATCACAGTTACTATATATAATAAATATTATACAACTTTAGTCGGCTAGTAAAATCTGATAAGAAATTAAGGAAATGTGACATTAGTTCTTAAGTCACAAAAACAGTGAAGAAAAAGTTTTGACAAAAACAGGAACAAAAAAGTTTCAATACAAACACTCAAGTTATTGATTAAATCACATACACATTACAAGAACATGATTTTTTTAATAGTTTATCTGGTAATTAATCAACTAATTAATGTATGAACCATAAAATCAATGCAAACAACGCCTAACTTGGCAGTGCGCATGAGTGTTCATATTGTGTATTATTCTAATTCATGTGAGGTAGCGGCCCGCACAACGAGCTCTTGCTGTTTTTCGAGGAGGGTCCTTTTCCTGTTTTCACAATCGCGTATTTGCTCCCTGATCCCCTGCATCATTTGTCCTATAAAATGAGGATCGGGAGCAGGCGAATGCTCCCAGAATAGCCGAAGCCTTTGCTCGCAGTGGAGCTTCTGATTTTCTGCTTGCTATATTTCTTGCTGAATTGTAGCAACTCTTCTGGCGATATCCATAAGAACTTCCATCGAAGAGAAACAAATGAAAGGCTTTCATAAAAATTCTCGTAAAATCGAGAATGAAGTTTTCATTCTGCACATGCTAGATCATGAATTAGTAACTGCAACCAATTTTCAAAAAAATCCCAATTGTTTCGAACTTTTTATTTTTAGAATGAAATATTTACGGAATCTCCATGAATAGGATCAAACCTTATTCCATGGTATTTACATGAGGTTGCTCTTTCTTATTCTTAAGAAAGTCCCCGAGAGGGCTTAGTTGATCTATGATTTTTGTTTCATCTTTTGTTTCCTTTTCGTTTGTTCTCCTCCTCACCTGAAGCTACAGAAATCTTTATTGAATAAAAGAATCGTACGCACAAAGTAAGTAACGGAGACCTCTATCCCTGACCCAGCTCTTATGGATCACAGCTAGGCCACACAAATATATTTTAGGATATCTAAAATAATTTTACAACTTATTCATGGGTTATAATTTTTGGCCTTATGTTTGGAGACTGGTAAGAGAGTTAGAATTAGATTTTAGGATTTCTAAGTATGTATGTGTATATATATGTATGTGTGTGTGTGTGTGTATATATATATATATATATACTATATTATATATGTATGGATACATGTGGTGCAGTGCAGATACTTGTTATATTCGCATCCGCATCCACATATGTGCGGGTATTAATTTTAAAAATCGCACCACGTATCCGCACTACACCGTGTGAATTTTGTAGATGCAGTGCGAATGCAATTACAAATGCGAATTCTTGCTCTCCTCTAATAATAAATAGTACAAAATGATCAGCTCTATATTTTAGTAGTAGTCTTTCAACCCTAAAATTTAACAATAAACTCTAACTATAAATAAAAGTGTATTTAACCCAATTTTTTTTACCTCAAATCTCTTGGTCACTAAATTCCATCCTTGCAATCTGTAGCCGCATGTACCATTATTACTTCTCTCTTTCAAGTTTCAATTACTATAGTATATATGTTATATGTAAATTTATTCCTAAAATTTAGGAATGGTCATTCAATCCTAAAATTTAAGAATAGAAACCTAAAATTTATGAAAAAAAAATTATTTTTTCAACTTTTATTTGATTTCAAAATCTTTATATAATAAAATTATTAAATTATATAAGTATAATTATTTAAGTTTAAATAAGATTTTACTATTACATAAATAAATGAATATATAAATAAATTATTAATTTAAAGATGAATACTATCGTTTATATTATATAAATAGATGAACTATTATTATGGATTTTTATTTATGCTTTCATCAATAATTAGTTATACATTATTAGCTAAATAATACGTTTTTGAAGGAAATACTTTTTCTTTAAAAAATAAAAATCATCGTACACAATATTACTAAATTATTATTATTATAATTAATATTTTAGTATAATATATACAAAAAATATAAAGAATGCATAATTTTATTACAAAACCCGCGTTTCGCATGGGATTATAAGCTTGTTTAATAGAAGTTTAGTTAATACAAGATGAATATTGTAAAAACTATATAAAAAGTACTACTAGTAATAAGTTTTACAGTTTCGCTCAATTTTAAATTTGAAAATATATTAATTTTTTTTAAAAAATAATATAATAATTTGAAATGAAAAAAAATACTATTTTATTGAGAACAAATAAATGCACTTTATATTTTAGTTGTTTTTTATAACTTTTTTTTAAATTTTTTTTATCAAACTTTATTTTTAGCTCGCGAGTAAAGTTATACTACATCCATCCCCAAAAGGATAATGATGAGTGTGTTTTATACCTACGAATTGGGTATTATTAGACTTAATAATTGTTATCTTTAAGTAATTTTTAGAGTTGTTTTATTTGTTTTTATGTTTATTTATTGTAGGATGGAGCAGGAAGGGCATATATGTCATTTTGGAGAAGAAAAGAATTAAAAATCTTTAAAAATGAGTATAATAATATTTTTGTAAATATGGCGTCTCAGAGTGGCGTAATGACGCCCAGATTAGTACTAAACTCGGCGTAATGACGCCCAACACCAGACTTGGTCAGCGAGGAAAGTGAAAATTGATTGGAAAGAAAGATTTCTAAGCCAAAAAAGGATTCTGAAGGAGGATTATTAAAAAATACTAATTAAAGAAGCTTTGGAGAGGATATACAACAAGAGTTTTGCAGAGACAAAAAGAGGAAAACACGAAGAAAAATTGCAAGGGCTGGAGATCAAGAAGAAGATTAGGAGCAACCAAAGAGTTTCTTCTATTCCTTTTTAAATCTTTGATTCTTGTAACTATTTGAGATGGTTAACTTTATGATCTGGATGTTGTTTTCTTTTATTGTTACGAACTAATTTCCAATTAAGATTGCAACGGAACTTGGTATGAATTTTAAATTGATACTTCTTATTTAACATAAGTTAGTTTCCATTGAATTAATTATTATATCCTGTGCTTGTTGAATAATTGTATAATTTATATAAAATTAGAAAATGGAATATAGATTTAGATCTGGATATAATAGCATCTGTTCATATAATCTGAATAGGATTAATATGATTAACATGTAGGATAGGAATATACCTGCGTGTCTTTTGTAACCCCTGAAAGAACTTGAGCTTAAAATCCTAATTAAATTGAGTCACATAAGAATATAGTGAGTTAATTAACTAGGGTGTTCTTTATAATTCTATTGCTTGATTGCTAGATTTATGAGGATTTGGTTTACGTATCACTCGGAAGAATTGCGTGAAATTCGGGTAGAGTTCTAGGTTATTGATTCATGTTAACTATCTGCATTAAATAGGCGGTGCATTGATTTAAATGAAATACCAAGGGAAGTTGTAATCTTAACTCATTAAATCTGTGATTTACTCTTGTTAACATTATCTATTAGTTAATTTTAGTCATTTTTAATTTTTTTAATCTTAAAAATCAAGATTCGGAGTTTAAATAGGATTAATTAAATTGATTTTGGTAATTGATAGATATTAAGTTATTTTCTCGTGGGAACGATATCCTTGCTAGCCAAATACTATAAACAAACGCGTATACTTGCGTGTTAAGTGCTATTTAGAAATTAGGCAACAGATAACAGAAGAACAATTTTTACACAACTTAGGGTAGCCAAAAAAGTAGGAGATGTTAGTCCCGAAAGCACAAAAGCGATCTAGAACGCGGGCTGAATAGATTCTTTTAATTTTTTTAAAGTTAATTACCATTTAATTTAAGCAAGTTAGTTAAATGATAATTAAGCATAACGGACTATGTTTTTAAAACCTTTCAAAGATTAATGAAAATGTTGAGTTCTGAATTCAGTGTAATCGTAGAGTGCAGAAACAATTAAAGTGCAGAAATTAAAATCAACAAAAAATAAATGACACAAGAATTTTTAAGAGGTTCGGAGTACAAAAATCTCCTAGTCCTCTCTTCTACTTCGAGAGTAGGGATGATCCACTAAGGATGAAGTATTACACAAATCACAGTTCACAAAGAACTTTACAAAGATGATTCACAAAGAAACTTTCAAGTCACAAAGACTTAGTCATTTAAAAGCACTAACATCTGTACATAATCACCACGAATATAGGATGTTGTTTGAGTCACTTTTGTAAGTTAAATTTTGATATAGCTGCGACGGGAGAAAAACGCCTCTTGCAATTGAACCAAATGGACAAATTCAGACTTCAATCGTATGAGAATCCCAAGTTGTATAAGGAGAAGGGCAAGAGGTGGCATGATGGAAAAATCATAGAAAGAAAGTTTGAACCGGGGCAAACTGTGTTGCTATACAACTCGAGGCTAAAACTCTTTCCAGGGAAGCTTAAATCACGGTGGTCCGGTCCATTCAATATTATCAAGGTTTTTTCTCATGGAGCTGTGGAAGTTGAAGAGCCAGAGTCGAAACATAGTTTTAAAGTCAACGACCAGAGGTTGAAACACTACTATGGAGGTCACTTCGATCGTGAAAAGTCATCTGTTAGCCTTGCTGATTAGAACAGAACAGATAAAGTCGGGCTAAGGACGTTAAACTAAGCGCTAACTGGGAGGCAACCCAGAATTTATTTTAATTTTAATTTTAGTTCATTTATTTAGTTAGTTTGTTTCTTTTTATTTTATTCTCTTGCTATGATTGTTTAGTTTAATATAATTTTCGATAGCTTAGGATTTTTATTTTTATTTTTACTAACCTCCCTTAAACATTTACTTTAATTTGGTTGCAGGTGCTATGAATTAAAAAGGGAGTTAAAAAAAACCATGTACCCCGGCGTCATTACGCACCAATTCCTCTCAAGGTCGGCGTAGTTACGCCTAGCATCAGCAACAAATCATGCAATTCGGTGTCATTACGCCCAAATCAGGCTCAAACTCGGCGTCATTACGCTTGCCAAATGGACACCCACACTGCCATGCAGCGTTATTATGCCCACTACAGGTCAAAATCCAGCGTCATTACGCCCGACGAAGGAAAAAAAAAACTGATCGGGTCTGTTAATGTAAGTCAAGGTTCCCTATTCCAAAATTACTTCTATTCTTCAGAGAATCAACCATTAATCTTCAAGCTGCTCTCCTTACCCCAAACGAAATCCTGTAAGCAATGAATCTGAATCCTATCCATTACCCACTTGGATTTAACATCCCACAAAGCTTCAAACTTCAATTGATTTTAAACATCTAAGTTTGGGGGTTTAGCACGGGCTTCTCACCGAAACGGTTTCCTAACCCTCACAAATTCATCAACCAATATTGGGGGAAAGCCTTCAACCAAACAAAGCATCCAAGTAAGTTCAATTAGAATTCAATTAAGATTGGGTAGTCCTTGATTAAATGAGCTAGCTCTACATAGAATTATATTTGGATTTGTGTTGACATTCATACATTGTGGAGTTTTAGAAATTTATTTAATTGGTTGCCCAATTGAGTTTGTGTTAGCTCACTTGGGGATTTTTGGGTTAAGTGGTGCTATCTACTATTTGTGTTTGAGCTTTTGCTTCAAAACCTTGAAAAATTTGATTGAAACCAGTTTAGGGGAGTTTTTAGCAGGAGGATTTCAAACAGTGCACGCATAATGTTCGATAAATTGCCCCAACCAACTGTTTTGCTTAATTAGTTGATTTTACTTAGTTTCGGGTTGTCGTTGGTATTATCAATACTTGGTAATGTCTTCGAAAAAGAGAAAAGTGGAAGGGTCGTCCTCATCAAAGTCTTTTGATAGGAAGAGATTTGTGAGTTTTAACGCTTCTCAACGTTATCATCAATTGTTTGCCAACAAGAATTTGATTCCAGAACGGGGTTTGAGACCTGAACCGCAAGATGGGGATATTGCTGTCATGATTCAAGAGAGGCATTGGCAACATTTTACTAGTCAACCCGAACCGACCGCTGTAAATGTAGTGAAAGAGTTTTACGCGAATGCAAAAGAGGCTGACGGTAATTCTGTGTTTGTCCGAGGTAAATGGATCAATGTGGGCAGAAAGGCAATCAATGCCTACTATGGATTACAAAAAATCTGTAAGTCGGGCTATGAGGAGTACATTACTGAGGACGTGGATTACAGTGAAGTCATTCAAAAACTGTGTGAACCAGGTACAGATTAGAAGGCTACAGCAACACATGAAGCGACTAATTTTAGAAGTTCCAAGCTTAGTCGATATGGGAAGGCATGGTATGGGTTTATATGTGCTAAATTGATGCCAACTCGACATAAAACTGATGTAACGAAGGAATGTGTTGCTCTATTATATTGTATTGCTTTGGGAAAAACGGTGGATGTGGGTGATCTTATTCATGCGTCCATTCTGCGAACTCTTGAAGGTGGTACATCTGGTGGCTTACCTCATCCCTCGTTACTTTCTGATTTGTACAAACGGGCAGGAGTCCCATTGGATAACGACGAAGTTCTACAGGCTCCGATGGCCCCGATAGATCACGCTTTGATTGAGAGATTTAAAGTATGGCCTAGGGGGCTATCAGATACGAAGGGACTGGGCTATATCATTGCATAAGAGGAGCCGGCAACTGCGGGTTTTTCTGGACCTGAGATGTCTGTGCCACCATCCAACATTATTGAGGAGCTGCGTAGGGACTCGAGGCATAATTCTAGGAGGACAGACTTGGCTGTGGAGCGTTTGGAGTATGCTATTAATAGGATGGATCGCCGGAATCACCGTCTTGCGAAGCGTCAAGCTGTGATGTACACGTATAATGTAGATTGCAATACCGCATTGGCAGAGATGCTATCCCGGTTGAATCCATCAGTCGAACCTGTTCAGTTTCCTACGCCACAGCCATTGCCAATGTATCCGCCTTCTGACTTGGAGGATGAAGAGAGTGACGACGGTGATGATGGAGAAGATGACAACAACTGAGTCTATATCAGGGAAGTGTTCAGTTCTTCTATTCTTTTCATTTTGCCCAATGAGGACATTGTGGTAGTTAAGTTTGGGGGTGTGTTTATGTTATGCATATAAGTAATTAGTGTTGCATATAGATTAGGTTCATGTTCATTTATGCATATAGTTGCATTGTGTGCGTTTATCTGTTTAGGTTGTTGAGTTTTGTCATGCATCTAGTTTCATTGAGTAATCATCAATTGATATAGTGTCTAATGTGGCCGATGATAAGACTGGTGTGATGGTTTTAACTTAAGAAGAATTGAAAACTAATGCTTAGTGATGACTTTGGCTATGAAGTAAGGGTGAACTTGTATGAAACTCATGTTAATCAGGAAAACACATAATCAACTATTTTGATGAATTCAATTCAAATTGTTACAAAATTTTCTTCTTGTGGGAAAATTAGGGTTAAAATTTGATAATATCGGTGAAACACCCATGAAAGCAAAAGCAAGCAGTGATCTAAGTTTTGGGGATCTAGGGGTGTAAGTATGTTTAAAAAAAAAGGTTAAATTGTTTTTGAACCTTTCCCAATTAAAGAATGGATCATGTGGTGGGTTGAGATGGAGCGTAAAACGCACTCACTCATAAATACATGCAACGAGATGGAGCGTAAAACGCACTCGTTCAAAAGAAAGTGAGATGGAGCATAAAAGGCACTCACTAAAAAGGAAAAAAAATTGTTTGAATTTCTGGGGAAGGGTTTATAAAGGATTTAATGTATTAAATAACATTGTGTTGCTCAGGGACCCTAATGCTTGGTAATTGCTTGAATTAGCTGAATTGGTTGTGTTCACAAGTTAAATTGAGTTGAAATTAAAAGTTTTCTTCTAAGAAGTGAATTATGTGATTGATTTGAGTTATAATTGATTATAATGGTGGATATACACACACGCACAATATGGGTGATTACAGGTGTTACTTGAGTAAATAGTTAAACTTGAAAACTTTGCATTGGTTGGATGTTCTATTTGAGATTCATATGATATTTTTTGAGGCCTGGAGTTGGACACTATGTTGGTTGGTTGTTTACTGTGTAGGCATGTTAGGGAGTTTGCATTTGCATTATTGTTTTGCTTGAGGACAAACAATTGTTTAAGTTTAGGGGTATTTGATGAGTGAGTTTTATACCTACGAATTGGGTATTATTATACTTAATAATTGTTATATTTAAGTAATTTTTAGAGTTGTTTTATTTGTTTTTATATTTATTTATTGTAGGATGGAGCAGGAAGGGCATATGTCATTTTAGAGAAGAAAAGAATTAAAAATCTTTAAAAATGAGTATAATGACATTTTTGTAAATATGGCGTCTCAGAGTGGCGTAATGACGCCCAGATTAGTATTAAACTCGGCGTAATGACGCCCAACACCAGACTTGGTCAGCGAGGAAAGTGAAAATTGATTGGAAAGAAAGATTTCTAAGCCAAAAAAGGATTCTGAAGGAGGATTATTAAAAAAGACTAATTAGAGAAGCTTTGGAGATGATATACAACAATAGTTTTGCAGAGACAAAAAGAGGAGAACACGAAGAAAGATTGCAAGGGCTGGAGATCAAGAAGAAGATTAGAAGCAACTAAAGAGTTTCTTCTATTCCTTTTTAAATCTTTGATTCTTGTAATTATTTGAGATGGTTAACTTTATGATCTGGATGTTGTTTTCTTTTATTGTTATTAACTAATTTCCAATTAAGATTGCAACGGAACTTGGTATGAATTTTAAATTGATACTTCTTATTTAATATAAGTTAGTTTCCATTGAATCAATTATTATATCCTGTGTTTGTTGAATAATTGTTTGGCCAACAATTTCTAGGATAATTTATATAAAATTGGAAAATGGAATATAGATTTAGATCTGGAAATAATAGCATATGTTCATATAATCTGAATAGGACTAATATGATTAGCATGTAGGATAGGAATATACCTGCGTATCTTTTGTAACCCCTGAAAGAACTTGAGCTTAAAATCCAAATTAAATTGAGTCACATAGGAATATAGTGAGTTAATTAACTAGGGTATTCTTTATAATTCTATTGCTTGATTGCTGGATTTATGAGGATTTGGTTTACGTATCATTCGAAAGAATTGCGTAAAATCCGGGTAGAGTTCTAGGTTATTGATTCATGTTAACTATCTGCATTAAATAGGCGGTGCATTGATTTAAATGAAATACCAAGGGAAGTTGTAATCTTAACTCATTAAATCTGTGATTTACTCTTGTTAACATTATCTATTAGTTAATTTTAGTCATTTTTAATTTTTTTAACTTAAAAATCAAGATTCGGAGTTTAAATAGGATTAATTAAATTGATTTTGGTAATTGATAGATATTAAGTTATTTTCTCGTGGGAACGATATCGTTGCTTGCCAAATACTATAAACAAACGCATATACTTGCGTGTTAAGTGCTATTTAGAAATTAGGCAACAGATAACAGAAGAACAATTTTTACACAACTTAGGGTAGCCAAAAAAGTAGGAGATGTTAGTCCTGAAAGCACAAAAGCGATCTAGAACGCGGACTGAATAGATTCTTTTAATTTTTTTAAAGTTAATTACCATTTAATTTAAACAAGTTAGTTAAATGATAATTAAGCATAACGGACTATGTTTTTAAAACCTTTCAAAGATTAATGAAAATGTTGAGTTCTGAATTTAGTGTAATCGTAGAGTGCAGAAACAATTAAAGTGCAGAAATTAAAATCAAAAAAAAAATAAATGACACAAGAATTTTTAAGAGGTTCGGAGTACAAAAATATCCTAGTCCTCTCTTCTACTTCGAGAGTAGGGATGATCCACTAAGGATGGAGTGTTACACAAATCACAGTTCACAAAGAACTTTACAAAGATGATTCACAAAGAATCTTTCAAGTCACAAAGACTTAGTCATTTAAAAGCACTAACATCTGTACATAATCACTACGAATATAGGATGTTGTTTGAGTCACTGCTAAGTTGCAATAAGTTCTTCTCTGAATGACTTAGTAGCAGTTAAGTTCTTCTAGTGATCATAGAGTGGAGCTAGCACTTGAACTTCTTGAGCGTTTTAACGTATAGAATCAGTAGGAGTTCAGTGTTGATGTAACAATCCTTTTATAGTAGTTCCTTGAAATTTACCCTTTGAATTGTTACTGTTACTCCGAATAGCCAGGGACACTTGTCAACGTTTAATTTTTTTGACTTCAAATGTTTGTCTGCTAGACCACAAGCTGTCATTTTCGTTCGTCCTATGTTTGGTGCAACAGTAGACACGTGTCCTTATCCTTGTATAATTATCTATTAAAAAAGCTACGTTGTCTCTTTTTGTTCTTATCGCTGACTCATATTGGATAAGATTAACATTGAAAATATGAGTTAAGGTAGCATGTCCATAGACCTTAACCTGCCACTACTTGTGAAACCTTTGTGTTCTACGGAACTAGTCATGTATGTAACTTCAGCGCATTGCTGAACTAAAATGATTTTTCACTTTACGCTTCTTAATGGCCTATGCGATATAACTCTATGTTGTAGTTTTCTGCTAAACAATCTAAGAGTTTACTTGTAGGCTTAACTGTTTTTTACTTTGCGGTCTTAGAGCTTGTTCAACTTCACTCAACGAAAATGCATAAGTCTTCACATATAATTTAGCTATACAAAATTAATTCCCTAACTAAGTTTTTTTTACAAAGATTATCACAAGGATTTTACAAAACATACTTGTTTACAAATACATTAATATCGGGTCATCATCAAATTTAAATAGGGTAATATAAATACAAGTACTAATAGGAGAAAGTATAAATTTTCTTCCAAATTTATCATTGGGTTTTGAGTTTGGAGAGAGAGAGAGAATTAGTATGAACCACTCATTTGTAATGTGAGTGATGTAAAGTCAAGAGTAAATTAATCAATGCAAGAATTTATATATAGTTGATTTGTTGATTTTGCTCATCTTTTTTAGAATAAATTTTTTTATCAACTTAATCTTCTTTTTGAGAACGGAAAGAAATATATTTGTGCAAATTTTCTTTTATAAAAAGTTTGACGATTAGAAGAGTCACTAAGAAATATAGCCTGACCTAACCATCTTTAATGGAAGCTAGTGGCATGCAGCCACAAAGGACCAATCATTACCAATAAATTTATTAGCGTCCGACAATGTTATTTCAACCATGTGTACACGTATATTATACATGGATTTTCTTAATGTGCTCTAAGTACACATATTATACATAAAAATTAAGAGAATATTTCATTGATTCTTGTATATATTCTCTTGATCTGTGTGTAAACGCAGAAATCAAGAAGATATGCACATGAATCAAGGAAATATTCTCTTGTATAATGTGTGCCCTTAGGACACACATTAGAAGGACCCATTATATATATATATATATATATATATATATATATATATATATTATATTAACACGTGCTTCATACTATATTATGTTTAACAATAATAATAATAATAAAAAAAAGTGGCATTAAACTGAACTTTGACCAGACCATTATATGGAATTATCAAGGCCTGGTACCAACAAACACAAACATATGTTGTATTTTCTATCCATCATAATTATCTAGCAAATGTTTCTGATATTGATTTTCATAATCAATTATTTACTTTTATATTGCGAATTAAGACAAGACGATTGTAACAAATAACTTTTAATTTCTGAGAAATCAAATTAAATAATTTTTACCGTCTACATGATGCTCTCTAACAGCTCAAATGGTTGAAAAATAATTCATAAATTCACAAGGAAATGTATTGAATCGCCCTATTTTTTTATAACTACTCAAGTAATGATCATATTATACTCCTTAAATTAAGCTTTAAAATTTTCAACTAAAAATTGATATTTAGATGAAAAAATTGTTTAAATATGTCTTAAATAAATAGTTCACTTTAGTATTTAAAACTTTTGATAACCCGTATCATTTTAATATATTGGAACATATATGATATTTTTTCTTATTAATTAGCAAATTTCATTGTATTGAAAACTTATATATCAATTCAAAGAGAGGGCTAATTAGTAAACAAACAAGCAATTATTTGAATGTCCGTCAAACGATAAAACAGAAAGAGAGAATTATTATTTTATTTATGAATTTTGCATCTTTTTAGATAAGTATTTCACAATTAGGACTTCTAATAAGATAATTTCTATTTTAAAAATGTTTCTAATTAAAAACATTTCATTTTTCAAACAAAAGTTTTCGTGTTTCACTTTTACCATCCCAAAAAACATACTCCTATCGTACCGCATTCCACGATAACTATTTTTTTCCTATTTTGTTGTAAATCAAAATATGTATTATGAATTTATTTATGGACAATTTCTCAATATCTTGTCCATTCACAACAAAATAGACCTCAACAGAAAATTAAAGACTAACAGTAGTAAGTGATTGAAATTCAGTAGGTCCTCATGTAAGGATGTTAGCTCGGCCTACTCTTGGGTGACTTGGCCCAGCTAAGCCAGTCCAATTGACAATTCTTCTTAACAGAAGTTTGGTTTTCCTCCTGGAGAACAAATTTAAATTTAATTAATCTTGTATAATTATTAAGCCCGAAGGCTGTACAAAAAAAAAAAGTATTGGGATGCATAGAGGCTTGTGTTTGTTTGGAAGACGTAGCCATCTGTGCTAACTTTATCTTCTCTGTTTTGGGTTTGGTCCAATATATATATATTGCACTCTTAGATGCTAACGCCTCTTTGATTGGGTTTGGGCCCGTACAGTTTGTGTAATAGTAGATAGTAGATATATAATTTCGTTTGGTGTTTAGGAATTTACTTTTAGCTTATTTCCTTTTTTGGGGAAATTATTATAGCTTATTCTTTCGGGTATTTAAATGCTAAAATCTGCCAATCTGGTGAGTTTAAATCTGGTGGTGTTTCTTAAGTTATTATTTAAGAAACAATGGCGCACAACATATGTAGAGAAACATAGAGGTTCCTAACGAACACAACCCATTTTGGGATAAATTATTGTAATAAATCAGGGCATTTAAAAAAGAAAAAAAAAAGAAGAAAAAAGAATGCGGCAAGCCCATTTTTTGAGATCTAACGCCTATTCATCAGACATTTTTACACTAAAAATATTTAGCGATGAAAATACTAGTTTTAGCACCAATTTGTTTGATAGATGTTTGAAAACTAATCTTGTTCTTAATTGAGAAAAATGTCATTTTATGGTAGAGCAACGTATAATACATAGACATGTAGTTTTAGCTAGAGGTTTAGAAGTTGATAAAGCTAAGATAGAAATTATTGTTGCATTACCTTACCCTGCAAAGGTGCAAGAGATTCGTTCTTTTCTTGGTCATGTAGGTTTCTATCAAAGGTTTATTAAGGATTTTTTCAAGATAGCTTTGCCTTTGTGCAAGTTGCTGCAGAAAGATGTGAAATTCTAGTTTACTGATGAGTGAAAATAGGCATTTGATAAGTTGAAGAAGCTACTAACCTCAACACCTGTAATTAAACCACCAAATTGGAATTTACCTTTTGAAATCATGTGTGATGCTAACAACTATATAGTGGGAGCTGTTTTGGGCCAAAGAGTTGATAAAGCTGTACATGCCATCTATTATGCTTCTAGGACTCTCAATGCTGCTCAGATTAACTACTCTACGACTGAAAAAGAACTCATATCTGTTGTTTTCGCTTTAGATAAGTTTAGATCTTATTTGCTCGGTACTAAAGTAATGATTTATTCTGACCATGCTGCTCTCAGGTATTTGCTGACCAAGAAGGAATCCAAAATAAGGATCATTAGATGGATTCTTTTGCTACAAGAATTTTGTTAGAAATCACATGTTTGAATTTGATGTTATGACATTAATGTATATGTGTTTCAGTAGTTGAATTGTAAAGTCCTTAAAATGATTATGATGTACAAGGACTTAGATAGAAAAGATCAAACTTGTTAGGTTGATCAATTGTGCTAGATGATAAGACTAGACTTATTGTAGAGTACTGTACAAGTCATTATAGAGCATCCAGAGAATGTTCATAGAGCAGTCAGTCAACTTGAAGTTTAGTCAGCAAAGCATCGCAGAGTTAAGTATGTCATCGTAGAGTTTGTCAGACAAACGTAGAGTAAGGCTCGGCCAGTCGCAGAGCTCCCTCTCGACATCGTAGAGTTGGCCAGGCAAATGCAGAGAGTGGCTCGGCAGATCGTAGAGTCAATATAGTCAATACAGTCAGTAACTCTAAGATCCATAGACTGTCAAGAGATCGTTGAGTCACATCTACAAAGAGCAAGTCAACAGCTCTTACGAAGATCAAAGGGCAAAATATTGATACTGTCTCTAGGTGATCAAAGTGTAATATGAAAGATCACAGTAAACATCTGCAAGCATCAAGCCTTATCAAGAGATCGTAGAGTCAGCCAAGTACTCTACGATCCTCATCAGACAAGCAACCCAAAACTGAATTGAATATTCTATAGGGACCATAATGGATTGCTAACACCCATACAAGTAGAGTGACCTGCCCAAGACAGTTACTGAATACTTTATTGATCTGAATGAAGAATCAAAAGTCAGTGGGGGAACAAACAGCTGTGGTTTGCAGATATTCAGAGCACTATCCTTATCACCATCTTGGAGCAAGCTAATGGATGCTGACTCACCCCACTACTATGCACAACAAGGAATAAACTATTCCTAAGTTCAGCAACAAATCTCAACGGGAATATTAAATGCAACGGTCTCATTTCAACGAAAGAATTCAGAAGCATCTATATATGGCAAATAGATTAAAGAATCAAATAAACAAGTTCAAAAATGAAGAAACAAATCTGTCAAAGCCTCACTAAGTGAAACATCTTGCTTCGCTACTAAGTTCATCAGATCATAAGCTTCAAGCAACTTAGTAGCAACAAACCAAAACACTCTCAATCAAGTGTAAGGGTCAACAAGTGACCAACAAGTTCCAAGTCTGCTGGATTTGAAGAGTACTAAGTGTATTAGTGATTCTAAAGCTGCGGGTCTTAGTCTACAGTGTTCCAAGGCTGCTGGTCTTGAAGAGTACTTAGTGTACTAGAGTTCCAAGGCTGCTGGCCTTGAAGGAATCTTAGTGATTGGAGTTGTAAAGATATCCTTAGTGGATTTACTACTCGAGGAGTAGAACAGTGGAGTAGGAGTCTTGTGTTCTCCGAACCACTTAAAGTCTCGTGTTCTTCTCTCCTTACTCTATAACTATCATAACTGCTATATCATTGCCTTATCCTATTTGTTATAACTTTCTTATCTCAAAGGGGGATTAAATCAATCATTTATTCCGCTGTGCTTAATTAATTTGTTGATTAATTAAACTGATATCTTTTGTGCTTCTAGAAACTAACAATTGGTATCAGAGTAGGTTCTCATTATTAAAGCTTAAACTGCTTGAGTAGATCAATGACACAAACCAAAAACAGCTCTGAGTTAGGAGGAGGAAATAAACCACCTCTTTGCAACAAAGATAAATTCGCCAACTGGAAAGTACGCATACAGGCATACACGGATGCCATCGATGAAGATCTATTTGATATTGTCATTTGTGGGCCCTATGTACCAACAAAGCTGACGCCAACTACTGAAGATCCAAACAAAGTCTCAATCAAATTAAGGAAAGATTGGACAGATGCAGAGAAGAAAATAGTTCAGTTGGATAAGAGAGCCAAATTTTTTTTATTCATGGCTCTAGAAGATGAGCTATTTGAAAATGTTGTCAACTGTAATATAGCAAATGAAGTTTGGAATGCACTGCTAATTATGAATGAAGGGACTGAAGAAGTTAGAGACAACAAACAGTTTTTGCTCACATAGCAGTATGAAATGTTCACCCACATCTCTGGGAAAACATTACATCCACATATGAGAGATTTAACATGCTGCTCAACTCTCTTCGAGCGTATGGAAAGGTCTATCCAAATAAAGATCTCATCATCAAGTTTATGAGAGCTTTACCAAGTAAGCGAGATGCTAAGGCCACCGCAATAAGAGAGTCAAAGAACCTTCATGAAATGACTGTGCAGATGCTATATGGTAATCTTCTCACCTATAAATTAGAGCTAACTCAACGAGCTGAAATCTTGTCAGAAGGAAATAAGAAAGAAAAAGGAGTTGCTCTTAAAGCCTCTACATTAGGGAGATCTGACAATAATGACTCAGGCCATGATGATGATGATGAAGGAGCTGCTATGCTTGTCAGACACTTTAAAAGATTCATTAGCAAAAACAACAGATTAAGGAAATACAACAGCATCAATAAAGAACAAGTAAGTGATTTATGCTATAACTGTAAACAACTAGGTCATTCCATTGTAAACTGTGATAAACCTCTAAGAGAAGAATTGAGAAAGAACAAGAAGAATTCACACTCAAAGAAAAACCTCAAAGGCCATCATAATTTCAAGAAGAAAGATAAAGGCTTTGTAGCTGAGAGTTCATGGAGTGACTCAGATAGTGACTCAAGCTATGAATCAAATGAAAATAAAGAACCACACAAAGCCAATCTATGCTTAATGACCAAAGAAGGAAAAATCAAAGAATTCAACATTGATGAGATATTTGATTTTTACTCTCCTGATTTAACTATTGATGATCTTAGAGAAGGAATGTATGACTCCATAGAACTACATAAATATATGAAAATGTTTTGGGTTCTATCGAGGGACCATTCTCTTCTTCAAGAGGAAAAAGGGAAAGCAGTTGTAGAGTTAGAAACTGCTCTATGAACTGCTACCTTTTATACCAGTCTTGAGGCTGAGAATGCTAACTTGAGACAGATAAATGAACTAAGCACTCAGAAAGAGTTAACTCTAGTTTCTAAGATTCAGGAGCTAGAGAAGACAATTTTAATATGGAACAAATCTTCTTTGTCTATGGATTCTCTGATCTCTAGCCAAAGATCAGTTGCTAGTAGGTCAGGTTTGGGGTTTTGTAAATCCTCTTCAGAATCCACTGTGGATAAAAATATGGAAACAAATGATAACAGTTCCTCTAAATTCAATAAAGGAATTGTATTTGTTAAATCCTCACAAATAGCTGATCCAAGCTATTCAACTCTTGCAAATTATGATGTTGAATCTCACATAAATCTAAGATTCAAGAAATCAAAGGGTAAGTCAACTTCTACATTTAAGCCTCGAAGGATCGTAGAGTCCAACAGAACTCACTCTACGAACTAACCTGGCAAGAATCGTAGAGTTAACTTTCACTCTGCGAAACCTGTGAATCGTAGAGTTGTGTGGAAGCAGAAAGAATATAAGCCAAAATGAAAAGCTGTGAGCCACTACTATCCACACGTGTCTAAGACAAGAAGGAATTCATTCTCACACACAAACATACATTATATTCAATGCTATACATGTCACAAATATAGTCATAAGGCTGCAGAATGCTATTTCAATGATTTCTATCCTGTGCTGCACAGACCTAAAATCAAGTAAGTTTGGGTCCCCAAGAGTACTAACAAATCTGGACCCAAACAAGTTTGGGTACCAAAATGAAAGGTAATCATTTCTACAGGTACAGAGCTCCACTAAGTCAACATGGTACCTTGATAGTGGATACTCAAGACACATGACAGGCAACAAGGCCCTCCTGTCAAACTTTGAAGAAAAAGATGGTCCTACAGTCATCTTTGGAGATAACAATTCTGGAAAGACAAGAGGATATGGTTCAGCCGGAAATGGTGCTATGTCATTTAGCAAAGTGGCATATGTTGAAGGACTAAAGCACAATCTTATTAGCATCAACCAACTATGTGACAAAGGTCATCAAGTCACCTTCCTCAATAATCAATGCCAAGTCAGAGATTTGAAGACCAACTCATTGAAGCTGATAGGAACCAGAGAAGGCAATGTCTATATAGTTAACCTTACTGAGCTAAGTCATGATGAGACAATATGCTTCCTTGCCAAAGCTTCTGAAGATCAATGCTGGTTATGGCATAGGAGGTTATCTCATCTAAACTTCAAAAGTATGTCAAAGCTAGCCTCCAAAGATCTTGTACCAGGATTGCAAAGTTCAACTTCATCAAAGTGAAACCCTACAAAGCATGTCAGTTTGAAAAGCAGACAAAAAACTCTTTTAAAGGCAAAGCAGTCAATTCAAATGACAAGCCTCTTCAGTTACTTCACATGGATCTGTTTGGGCCTATCCCAACTGCAAGCCTTGGAGGAAAGAAATTTTCCGTAGTTGTGGTAGATGACTACATAAGATTCATATGGGTATTCTTTCTAAGCTCTAAAGATGAAACCAATTCTCAACTTATCAAGCTATTCAAATTGGTTATGAATGAGAAAAAAGAGAAGATCAAAGCTATCAAAAGTGATCATAGAAGAGAGTTTGACTTCTCTGAAGTAGAGTAGTACTGTGAAGAGAATGACATCAATCACAACTTCTCAGCTCCAAGAACTCCTCAACAAAATGGAGTACACTACAAGAAATCACACATTTTATGACAAATTTTTTGCCACGAACAAAATTTCGTCACAATTTGTTAATTAATAATTACAAAATTCATAATCGTCACTAAAGCTTTTACTTTTGTGACGACCTTTAATTTTGTCACTATTAATCATTTATATCGTCACTAATTTACACATTTGATGACGATTAACAAAATTTTGTCACAAGTTATTTTGGAGGTAGAATTTTGTACCAAAATTTTGGAGGGAAACTTTTTAGTGACATTTTGGTAATAATTGATGACAATATTTATTGTCACAAAATATTTCTCTCAATGACAACATAATAGTTTGTCATGAATTATTTTGTAAAATTTAGTGACAATTGTGCTTTCGTCACTAATGTTTATATTTAGTGACGCCAAATACAAAATTCGTTATAATTTTATTTGGAGGCAAAATTTTGGAGGGAACTTTTGGAGGGAAATTTTTTAATGACGAAAAAAATAATAATTTATGGACAATTTGTATTGTCATAAATACCAATTTTTTATGACGAGATAATAGTGTGTCATTAATTAGATGCGGTGGATAAGTGACAAAAAACCGTTCGTCATAAATGCTTATATTTAGTGACAAAGTACATAATATCGTCACAATTTTATTTGGAGGAAATTTTTTTTCTGAAGAATTTTGGAGGGAAATTTTTAAAGACAAAAAAAATATTAATTTATGACAAATTGTATTGTCATAAATATCAATTTTATATGACGAGATAATAGTGCGTCACTAATTAGATGAGTAGATAAGTGACAAAAATGGTTCGTCATAAATTCTTATATTTGGTGACAAATATGCAATAGCGTCACATTTTTATATGGAGGCAAAATTTTCTTGTATCCAAGCGCCGTCACCGATCTTCCTTTCATCATTGGCAGCCGCTATTTAGTCAAGAACCTCCATTATCAATTTTTAATAATCTCAAATTGATGGCAGAATTTTCTTGTATCCAAGCGCCGTCACCGATCTTTCTTTCATCATTGGCAGCCGCCATTTAGTCAAGAACCTCCATTATCAATTTTTAATAATCGCACCCACTATATTTAATATCATTATGAGTAATATTCGCTAACATAAGTAATATATATTTTGTCCCCCAAAAAGTCTTCAAACATTAAAATAATTTATCCACTAAAAATGACATCAATTAATAAAAAGAAAAAAATATGCCCATGAAAAATTAAATAAAAGTGGTACAATATCAAATATAAAATATGGTACGTACAAATAGTATATTAAACCCTTAAAAGTTCATTTACACCTGAGTCTACTAGTTTTTTTCACTTTTTCCTTTTTATTTCGTGTACTTGAGATGACTTAATCTGGTCCGAGTAAAACTGAAACTCATTTTATACTCTTTTTAAATTTTCGCAATGTATTTCTATCAATATCCTTTTTGTGGATTAAAGAAGTGTTTTTCTTATTTAAATTTATGTTTTATATTAGAAATTAAATTGTATACTTCATCATTAATAAACACCACAAGAAATTATGAATGCAGTGAAGGAAATTTTGTGAAGCAATTCATTCCTTCACATGAGAAGTTTTCTAGTGAAGGAAAAAAATGTAGTGACAATATAGTTATTTGTGAAAGAAATATCATTCACAATTTATATATTTTTTCTTTCGTAAAATTGAAATGGTAGAAATATATTTGACACCATCTTATGATAAAAATTTGCGAGGAAAAAGACTATTAATGAAGGAATTATTACTCACTATATGTTATTTTTCAGATGTTTTTTGCATGTAATAAAATTGGTAACTGTTTTGTTCTAAATAATTCTTTTAGAATTAATTGTGGTGAATATAAATTTTTTATAAATACTTTTAATATTTTTTACCAATAATAAATTTATTTTTAATAATACTTTTTAAGTAACTTACAATATCGACTATTTCTAATTTAATCAAAGTAATTAAGTTTGAGTTTATTCTTAGTTAATTTATAATTTTCTACAACTCAAATTGTAATATAATTAAATTTGAGTTTATTCTTAGTTAATTTATAATATCCTACAACTCAAATTCTAATGTAATTAATTTTTTAAAATAGAATTTTATTCTTAATAATACTTTTTTAAATAATTTATAATATTAAATATTTTATTCAATAAAATATTAAGTCCACAATAATTTAAATTTTAAAATATTGTAAATTGACAATAAAAAATTATAATAATGAAGACTCCTTTTGTAGAGCAGATCACAAATATATTAAATTATTACTATTCTGTTCTACAAAAAAGTTATATTTCAGTTTGTTATTAACTAATTTATGACATTCTAAAATTTAAAATTTAAATCAATTCAAGTTTTTGAAATAATAATTTTATTTACAATATTTACTTTTTAAAGAGTACGATATTAGTTTTTTTTTTTATAAGTTAAAATCACTCTTTTTTTTAGAACAGAGTTGTGTAAAAGGAGTTAGAGGGTGAAACAGAGACCAATTTAGGTTTCTCCTCCCACCTTGAGCCAAAATTCATATACTGCCTGACTGTTCTTTCCCCTCTCTAGATCGCCCGCAGTACCCCTAGATCGGCGGCATCTCAAGGTCGGTTGCACCTCTCTTTCCCCTCACTCAGATCAGCCCTCTCACAACTCTTTCCCCACTCTCTCAACTCCCTCTAACCCTAGCAGTAATGGCGTCATAGTGGTGGCGTCGTGGCGGCATAAGTAGTGGCGGCATAATTGTGGCAAGCTGCTCTCTCCTTCTCCTTCTCCTTTAACTTCTCCATTATTGTCCAATTGAAGGTTTTAATTTCCTCCCTTGTTAATTTCTCCTAAAACTTAGGTTTTAATTTTTCTTGCTAATTTTTGTTATTTAGAGTCAATTTCTGTTGCAATTGGAATGATTGTATTGTTAATTAGTTCAATTCAGTTTTGGTTATTTGATTAGCTCCGTGAATTTTGGTTATTTGATTGCATGACATCTATTCAGTTTCCCTTATGTATATAAGATGCACATTATCTGTTTGGAGAAATGTCACAACGAAATAGATTAATTTATGAACCCAAAATTGAATGTAAAATTTTAATAATAGATAATAACATAAAAGAATTACCTTGTAAATCCAATTCTTCCTTCCACAAAAGAAACAAATCTTCTGGCTTTGTCTCTCATTTTTTTTGGCCAAATACTACAGAATGATTTTCAGGATGTAATGTAGTCTTAACCCTAATAACTTAATATCTCTATTTTCTTTAGCTGTGTCCAATTTATATTGAGGCCCAAACTTTATTAATTAATAATACCCATTAGTTACTATTAGTCCAACTAAACTAATTACAATTTGACCCAAATGGTAGCGTGTACTGTCTATAGAATCCTTTTCTTCCCCCCTCCAGCTTCAATCAATATGGGAAAAGGGGAAGTAGGTTAAGTATCATTTTTTAATTCACGTTTTACTATGACATGCTTAAGAAGCATAGATGTTGGGCGAATACCTACTGTAGCATGTATATTTATAATTTATATCTCAATATGGAATAGTTGTTTTGTTGGAAACTAGTACCAATCGGCTTAGCAAAGTTACACCGACGCAACTCAAAGCAGCATAACAGAGGTGCTAGGTTTATGGAGTTTTATTTATGGGATTTTTGCTGAGGCTTGGGTGATCCTTTACTCCTTAAGAGATTTGTGTTTGGGTAAGATTTTGGGGTTTAAGGAGTCGCAGGGATGTTAAGATTCTTTAGACATGTTCTTATTATGCTATATTATCTTGGTCTATGGACCAAAAAGGATGCCAGAATACCCATTGATATCCTCGTTTCATTTCTAGGATATGGTTTCATTTCCAGGAACGACTATGGGAGCTTTTATAGGAGGTTCTGTTTCAAATGTTCATAGAGAATTAGAGATTGGCTGGCAGTCATTCATCACTTTGTCTTTATTTTTCCACTTGTATTTCTTTGGAGGACTTCTTTTTCTCCCTTTATTTATTCTTAACTTCGATCTAATAAAACTTGTTTAAAACCTAATTTTTTCCTATCTAGCTAAAAATGTATTCTGATTAAAAAATGTATGTAGGTGTGATGGATACTATGCATAGCGGTGATTGGAGGCCTCAGTTGCAAGCAAATTCGAGACAAAGGATTGTCAACAAGATGTAAGTTTAAGCATGTATAGTCTGAATAAACTTGCTAAATTCGAGGTATTTTTAATCCTTTGCATTAATTCAATCAAAATAGCTTGATCCTTTTTATGATGATGGATACAAAAATCCGCCACTGAAAAGTGTTATTAGGCATGTATGGTTAGTTTTATTATCATGCTTGCATAGTCAATGACCATTTAAAAGTTAATGTTTCACGTGTAGAACGGACACTTTGAAGAGGCATCTTCCTTTCTCTGGGCAAGAGGGACTACAGGAACTTGAGAAAATTGCTATGAGATTTGAGGAGAAGATTTATACTGCTGCAACAAGCCAGGTTTTCATCCGTTGAAGTTTTTCTCTGTAGTATGAATGTTGTGATACTTTTGGTTCATGACCGGTTGTCAATGTTAGTTGTCGCCTGCATATGAACTTCTGTGTTATGGTTTTCTGTTTGGTGTTTTATTTTCTGTTCCTACTTCCTACTTGTCCTAAAACTGTATATTAATATTTTGTAAATTATATAATTGCAGTCTGATTATCTGAGGAAAATATCCTTAAAGATGCTGACAATGGAGACAAAAAATCCATGCCCAATTCCCTGCAGTCCAACTTTCTCACTGATGGCCTAAATCTTCCAGATCCAGGTAACCTTATGAGTGTGTGATGTGCTTGTGAATTGTGACAATATTATCTTTCTAGCAGGCTAACATCTTTCTTTCCATGTTTGTTCCATTATCTCTTACTGTGTACCGCCTTTGCTACATACTTTATGTTAATATGTGGGTGCATGCAATATTTACTTATTCCTATTATATTTTCATTTTTTTGTAGTTTTGAGAAGTTCATCTCTCAGTTTTTTTTAGAATGTGCATCTTTGGTTGGTTACATGGTTGAGGATGGGATGTCCATCCTTTTTTGGGAGGATGTTTGGTTGGGGGGATTGATCCTTTTTGGTTTCTTTTCCTCCTTTATATTATCTCTCCTCTCATTGGTGATGTACCGTATGGAAGTTTTGTTTTCTTGCACAGGCATCTTGGATTCATCATTTATCCATAACTTGAATGATTAGGATGCTGAGGTTGTGACTTGTCTCCTCTTCTTCTCTTTATTGAATCATTTTTATCAATCAACTTATTTTTCAAGTGTACTTGGATTCTTGATTCATGTAGAACTTCCACTTGCAAGTCTGTTGTGTATAGGCAAATATTTGGATTAAAAAAAAAATTAGATGTTCAATATTTGAAAAAGGTTTATACCTACTTCTGATATTATTTCAACAATTATCGTTAAATGTTTGTACCAAGTGCAACACATGTACCTTGAGTTTCATTGTAGGATATGTAATGCACAATTTACAACATGTAATGTTGACTGTTGAAATAAAAATATCAGCAGTAGGTTATCTCCTGGGGACTGATAAACTGTTGTTCAGATATATTTTCCAGTGCTGACATATTTGTAAAGACCATATCTCAAAGAGTTCTGTGTATCTCAATGCCCTCGTAATTTGTTATTTATTTTTTATCCAGTATTTAAATTTTATTGTAATCTTGCTTCTGTAATCAGGTTTATTGATTTTAATACCCTGATATATCAAACTGATGTTTTCTGCAGTCGCTTCTCATAATCAATTAGTGGCAGACCTTCAGTGCAAATTGGTATGAGGACCAACATTAATTTTAGCTTTATTTTAATTTTCTTAAGTTAGTCAAATACTCAACTTGAATCCTTGTTTTAGTATTGCATTGCCTATTCATGAAGCTATCATATCTTTTTTCTATATTTTCATGAGTTTTAAGTTATTTAATTTGGTGTTCTTGGCTTGGACACACTCTAATATATTTTTTGTGGAAATTTGTTTTAAATTTTAATGCATAACTAATATCTCTATCTCACTTCTACAGTTCTACTCTGTTTTTGGAACCTGGATCATACCTTTTATTTTTTTTATCTTGATCAGAGCATAAAAATATTGTTATCCTATATCCAATTGACTTAGATAGGAATTTTGGCTGCTCTGGTGTTTATGTAGCTGAAATAATGGATGGTAGGGATGTCCTATGTCACATAATGTAACAAGATGAATTTTTTATCTTTGTGCATGTGTTACCTTCTCTACAACAAGTGATTCCTCACGAATATTATAAGCCGAATTACTTTAAACTTCAATTAAGCTTTCAAATGTTGCTTTCCATGGTTGAATTTGTGTTAATGCAGATTTTTGATATTATAGGAAAACTTTATAAATGAGTGAATAATGAACTCTGAAGTAATGATAGTATAAGATGCATCTGTTTAATAGTTGTTCAATATTTTTCGTAAATGGTGCTCATTACTTCACACTGTTATTTTAGTGCTGACATAATTACTTCTTCACTTGTGCAGGAGCTCTTGGGTTGCTTTCCCTTCCTCAAGCATCTCGGTTAGTTTAAAACTTGCTCTAATAGTTCTCATATTTTGGGATTCATAAATATATCTCTCTGCACATGGGACAACTTTCTTGAAGTCTATTTTCATATTACAGCTTCAACCAGAATTCGATTATGTGGATCCTCTAAATTCTATGAAAATTGATTTTGGTTGCTATAATGCTAGTATAGCTATAGTTCTGGAAAATTCACAATTTATTATTTAAACATTTCTTTCTTTATATACATTTTTTTTAATTTCATAACTATTTGATTGATTTATGTCTATATGTTTTTTTGATTTGCAAATAGAGTTTTTTATGGAAGGTCAATAACCACAAGGTTGAAGGTTTTAATTAAGCATTTTCTTAGGATATGGATTTTAGAATTTCAGCTTTTTGGATTATATAATTTGGTTTTGTGGTACTTAGATTATTTAAGCAACTGTTTATTGCCTAGTTAGTTGGGTATTTTGTTGAATCAATGAATCTACTATATTTTTTATAAGATAATTACTTTTTATTTTAAATGTTTATTGCCTTTTGTTTCTTATATTATATACAGGTGTAAAGTTCACTAAATATATTATATTTTTTTAATTGAAAATTGTTAATGTAACAATACATTTTGAATGTCAAACAACTTAATATGACCATCACATCATCACGATTTATAATCATTTATTGGCAAATAATATTTGGTCAATGAAAATTAAAATTTAATGACGGATAATATTAACTCTTTAGAATTAATAGTATTGTCATTATATATATTCATTTAGTTATGACAACTGATATTGTCACTAATATTAACTATTTGGTGACAAGTCATGCCGTCACTATTATATATCATTTAGTGATACCTTTTAATTTTGTAACTATTAATAGCTCTTTATGTGATGAGTTCCATCGTCACCATAATTATTCAATTAGCGACATAGAAAAATGTGTCATACAAATTAACTCTTTGGTGACAAACTATATCGTCACTGTATATATTCATTTAGTCACAACAACTAATTTTGTCACTATTAGTAACTCTTTTTGTGACGAGATGTATCGTCACCATAAGTATTCAATTAGTGACATTGAAAAATGTGTCCCAAAAATAACTCTTTGGTGACAAATTATTTTGTAATATTATTTAAAATATGAAATGACAACGACATAATTGTCATGTTAAATATGTTGTTAGGTGACAAATTTTTCGGTCGTCATTTATTTTCTTATTTTTGGTGACGTTAAACACAATAACATGACGAAAGAATAATCATAAATATGACAATATTGTCGTCATTAAAATTAGATGATTTAAATAGAGTAACATATTTCGTCACTAAAACAATATCATTTAATGACGAAAAACGATTTTTGTCATTTAATGCACCAAGTTTTGATGACGAAACATAATATAGAGTGACGAAAGTTTCATTCAAATAGTGACGTTATTAACGTCACTAAAAGTAATTAATTATAGTGACAATGATGTAGATCGTCACCATAAGTTAAAATATTTAGTGACGACATCAAATATTGTCAAATAAACCTGATACCACGCTCATACGGTGACGGTCTCTGTGACGATTAACAATCGTCACTAAATGTTTTAGTGACGAAAAATGAATTTTATGTGACAAATTTTAGCGTCATTTTTTGTGTGATTTTTTGTAGTGGTAGCTGAGAGGAAGAACAAGACCCTGATTGAAGTAGGAAGAACTCTACTTGTAGCTGCCCATCTACCTGAGTACTTCTAGGCAGAAGCTATCAACACTGCTTGCTATACTCAAAACAGGTCTCTTGCTTACTCCACTCTCAAAAAGACTCTCTATGAATTATGGAAAGCAAGAAAGTCAAATATCAATTGCTTTTGGCTATCAATGTTACATTCTCAACAATGGGAAGAAATACTTGATCAAATTCCAACCAAAGTTAGATGAAAGAATTTTCCTTAGTTATGCTATACATAGCAAAGCATACAAAGTGTTCAACAAGGATTCATTGAGTGTTGAAGTCTCTATTCATATCACCTTTGATGAATCAGACTCTGAGAAGAAGGATGCTCCACTCAACAAAAGTGCAGAAAAGAACTCTACGATTGTAGAATCAAAAGTCGTAGAGTTAGACACTACGATCGTAGAGCCAGAAATCATTGAGCAAGAAGAAGAAGTCATAGAGTTCACACTACCAGATAGTGAGACTCTACGACCTGAACCTGAAGTCAATCTAGAAGAGCTCAGACAAGAAGGCATCAGAACAGATATTCCAAGAAGGAGAAAATGGATAAAGGATCACTCTGAGGATCTTGTCATTGGAGATCCCAATGCTAGAGTTAAGACAAGATCAATAACTCAAAACGAATGCTTCTACCTAAGCTTTCTCTCCCAAATAGAGCCCAAGAAGATAGAAGAAGCCTTACAAGATTCAAGATGGATAGAAGCTATGCAAGAGGAGCTCAACCAATTTGAAAGAAGCAAAGTCTAGAGATTAGTTGAAAGACCAAAACGCCATCCAGTCATTGGAACCAAATGGGTATTCAGGAACAAGATGGATGAAGAAGGTGTTATCACAAGAAACAAAGCAAGACTAGTTGCCAAAGGTTACTTATAAGAAGAAGGAATTGACTATGATGAAACCTTTACTGCTGTTGCAAGATTGGAAGCTATCAGAATGTTTCTTGCTCATGCTGCTCACATGAAATTCAAAGTTTTCCAAATGGATGCCAATAATACCTTTCTCAATGGTGAACTTCAAGAAGAAGTCTATGTGGGACAACCTCCAGGTTTTATCAATCAAACCTTTTCTAATTATGTTTATAAGTTAGACAAAATATTATATGGATTAAAATAAGCACCTAGAGCATGGTATGAAACTCTTACTAATTTTCTTATTGAAAAGGGATTCATTAGAGGCAGAGTAGACACCACATTATTCTTAAGAAAACACAAGGATAAAACACTTGTAGTTCAAATCTATGTGGATGATATCATATTTGGTTCTACTGATGAAAAGTTGTGTAAAAGGTTTGCTAAGCTAATGCAGAGTAAGTTTGAAATGAACATGATGAGAGAATTGAACTTCTTCCTTGGACTTCAAGTAAAGCAAACTAATGAAGGTATATTCATCAACCAAGCCAAATACATTAAAGACTTATTAAAGAAGTATGGTATGGATTTAGCCACCATCATGAAAACACCTATGGCACCTGCAACTAAGCTTGATAAAGATGAGAAAGGTAAAAATGTTGATATAACTAAATATAGAGGTATGATAGGCTCTCTCCTATACTTAACTACTAGTAGACCAGATATCATGTTTGCTACTTGTATTTGTGCTAGATTTCAAGCTAATCCTAAAGAATCACATTTAGTGGCTGTAAAAAGGATTTTCAAGTATCTTAAGGGCACTCCTAGTTTGGGACTTTGGTATCCCAAGGAGTCACCTTTTGATCTAGTAGGGTACTCAGATGCTGACTATGCAAGTTATAAAATTGATAGAAAGAGCACAAGTGGAACATGTCAATTTCTTGGAAATAGACTTGTCTCTTGGTTTAGCAAAAAGCAAAACTCAGTATCAACCTCAACTGCAGAAGCTGAATACATCGCTACTAGTAGTTGCTGTGCACAAATCCTATGGATGAAAAATTAGCTAGCTAACTATGGGTTTGAGTTTAAATCTATTCTTGTTCATTATAATAATACTAGTGCTATTGCTATAACTCATAATCCTGTCATGCACTCAAGAACCAAGCATATAGATATAAGATATCATTTCATTAGAGATCATGTGCAAAATGGAAACATATCACTACATTATATTCCAACTGAAAATCAGCTTGCTGATGTCTTTATAAAACCATTGGATGAATCAAGGTTCAACATGCTGATAAGTGAATTAGGAATGCTAAATTTATATTCATGATATTTTGTTGGAACCTACTAACTCTGCAGAATGAAAGTCATGAAATGAACAAAGTACAACAGAGTTCGTAGAGTAAAGCCAGTTCTTAGAATGGAACTGAAATCGTCGAGTAGCGAAGTGTTCGTAGAGTTAAAATGACTAAAGGAGGAATCATAGAGTTCAGGGGGAGCTAAAGGCAAAACAGTCTTATCCTTTTGAATAAAAGACGTGCCTCCCTTCAGAGTCAAACACGTGTCCCACTTAGCTAATAAAGAGGGAAGTTTTAAAGTCTGTTTATAACTGTTCATTTGCACTATCTGATTTAAAATTTCAAAAGTCTTTCTATCTCGCTAAAAACCCTAGTTTTTGAAGTTGCTCAAACACTAAGACAATCTCGTTGTTACTCAGTAAATCAAAGTCAACAATGGCCCCTTCCCAAGTTGTGCCAGGAAATGAACTCTATTTCGAAAAATTCAACGATGCGGAAAAGAGATTTAGAAGAATCATCACTCTTCTGAGAAGAGCAGGACTCTACGAAGCCCTAAATACCAGGACCAGAATATACTCCAAATTAGTTGCTGAATTCTACAAAAATAGAGTTTATGGGGATGGTATTCTATCAACCAAAGTCAAGGGCGTATCTCTTCAACTCAGTGCATCAGAAATCAACGTTGCACTAGGTTTCAACAATGAAGGTATCTGTTGGTCGATTTCGCAATCAATAAAACACGCGCAAGTGTACGCGATTCATAAGTAATATATAGTAAGTAGAGTGTCGAACCCACGAGAAAAACATGCTAATAGCTATCAAGTACCAATTTTATGTCAATTTAATCTTAATTAAAAGAATTGATTAATACGTATGGTTTGGTGATCAATTAATCTAACAATTGAACTATGCAATAGAAGTTGATTTGGTTTTTCTGTTTATGATAAAAAAACAATCGAAGGTCACAATTTCCCTAAAAATAAAGCTTAATCTCCTAACTTCCCCTTTTAATCAATGAATCATATGAATAGAAAACTGAGAACTTAAAGTAATTATACACCTCTTCTGATAGTAGTATAAATATCTCATGTTTAATTAAAACACTATATTCCTATGTGAATTAAGCTAAATAAAAGTCATTAAGGATACATTCTCACTGGTTACACATGGCAATTAGGTATTCCTATCCTAATGCAATTTATGAATTCACTCCTACAGAGAAAAGTCTATAACACATGCCTTCATATTGGTGATCTGAGTTTTATTACCCATTTTCCAATTTTGTATAAAACACCACATGAATTAGTTTCCAGTTAATTCATACATTAAGCATACAATATGAAAGTCCATTCAAATATAATTCATAATAAATAAAGGGAAAGAAATTTAATTAACACTATACATTTGGTTCCATTGTAACCTCAGAATAAAAAGTTAGTTCATAACTATGAAAATAAATATCATTGACAAAGAACTAAACATCGTTGGATTATACAATAATCGGAGGAAAGTAGAGAAACTAAATTATATATGAATAATTTAAATCTCAAAAACTCCCTTTGATAGTGAATAATCCTCCTTCCGTGTAGATAATTAGGCTTCCACTTAGTTGCAATGTTTCCACAATTGCTACAAGGTTTCAGCCTTCTTCTTTTTTGTTCCGAAGGAAAACGATTCCCAGCTCTGTGTTGCTTGACTTGTGCGAGAGTGGAGATGGTAATAATGATGGTGGTTATGGAGGCGAGCTTGGAAACCAAAAATGATCTGATGGACTAGTAATTGGGGGATGGGAATTAATCCCTCTTTTTCTTGCAATATTCTTCTTGTCATACCTCCAATATTCCATCCCTTTGTTTCCAAAAACATTCCTCTCGGATTCCTCCATGGTCGGCAAAACAAGAGAATAATAAGAATAAAAGGAGGACATTACATTTGAGACAGTAGAAACGAATCAGGAAAACAAAGTCACAGGACCGGCGCTGCGGCGCCAACATAGAGCTTAAAAAGGGCGCAACGGCGTTAGAGCAAATAACATGGATCTATGACCCGGACCTGGCGTTACGGCCCCAGAATCTATTACAAAAGCGGCGCAGCGGCGCTGGTGCAGGAAAAATGACAATTTTGCCCCCTTTGCCTAGAAATGCCCCTACTTCACCTAATTCCATAAAATAACACAAAATATAACATAATTAAAGTAAAATAGGCACGAGCATACAATTTCTCGAGGTTAAAAGTGTCTGATTTGTAGGTATAAAACCTACTCATCAAATACCCCCAAACTTGAGCCTTTGCTTGCCCTCAAGCAAAACAGATAAAATAAAAATACTACAACGACTAACAAAAAACATAAGAAACAATGATTTAACATTTATCTGACTTATGGCCTCAAATATCAGGACTAACAATTTAAGAGGGCTCAACACAATGCCAAGAAAAAGGTTTTAATATAATCGCTAGTTTAAACCAGCCTTTGACCTTGCATGTGCGTGGGTGAAAACCAACTGCTCCAGACCAGTAAAGACAATTTCTTACGAAAAATGTTAACTCTACAAACTCTCCCACTACATTAAAGTTGACCGAAAGAGGCACAAATGCAAGAAAAGGGATCCAAGGTCATTAACATGCAATTAATCCTAAGCAAAATTGAATTCATCACTTTAAATATGGCGAGTGCGTTTTACGCTCTATCTCACCTCAAATTTTAAACTTGACTTACACAATGTCTAATTATCATAGGCTTTTCAGAGCTACTCATATAATAAGCATTTGATCAATGACTCCCAAACTAGTTGGTTTTAGGGTATTAGGTGGAAAGACACCTCTAAGGATCTAATAACTCGAGCAACAAAGGCCACATAATTAGACTAGTCAAAATAAAATTTCTAAATACTGTTTTTTTACTATACTATTGCATGGTAACATCCCCAGACTTTCCCGAATCTGTATAAGAGTCTAAATCATACAACCAATGCCAAATGCAAGTTTAACAGAGTTACATTTTCAGAAAATCAAAAGCAATTAGCATATAACTTCTCTGAGTCGCGACTAGCCACAATAGCAGGCATGTGCTCAAAAAGATAACATGGAGATAGGCAGTTTTAAACCATTAATTAAGTTAAATTCATCAACCACATGCATAGGCATGACCATCACCCATGAGTGACATTAAACAACAACTTATCATTGGCCATAATCAACATAAAACAAAAACAAACCACTGCTGAACTTAAACTTAAGATAGATAATTAATCTAAACATATAACAAGATCCACCAAAATTAAAAAAAGCAACAGATACGTAAGAAGCTAATTAACTGCGACCGCAGATGACTCAACGAGACAGACGACTTTATATGGCATATGACAAATAAGAAATCAATAAACACCCCCAAACTTAGGCTGACAATGCCCTCATTGGCTATATAGGCAGAATTGAAAAAAAGTCTTCCCTGAGGTGATATCACTCCATATCATAGTCGTGGTGGCCCTCGTCGTGGTTGGGAGATGGTAGTGGGTAAGGCGGCAAGACAGGAGGCCTGGGGCCTTCGAATCCGGATGCAGCTCCACCAGTTGAGTAGGCGGCGAACTGCGTGTGGTACTCCATTATCATATCTTACCTCAGAGCCCATGCATCAAACCTCCTAGTCAATATGCTCAATAATTCTAATATGGCGGTCATGGGTCCATCTGAAAAAGAATCTATCTCCTTGCGCTCGGAAGATGGCCCGACTCGTGATGGAGATACATGCTGCAGTACAGGAAGAAATCCTTTACCCCTCGGGTGTGACTCGACTCCCTCCCACACCTTGTAACGAGCGATCTTCGTATGATCAATGATGGTCATAGGTGGCTGGAATATCTCATCAGCCCGCCACTCAACATTCACCGCCCAACAAAGCTTAGTCATCAACGATGGGTGTGGGAGCCCTCCAGACGTGGAACCGCTCAATGCTCTCTCAATTGACTCCTAGATGACCAACCCTACATCAATCATCACCCCGGTCACAATAGCAAATAGCAAGATAACTCTTTCTTTTGTAACATCACTAATGTGCCGGGTTGGCATCGGGTTCGAACAGATAAAGCTATAAAGCCTTGCCATAGCGACTTAACTCGGTATGGGAGAAACTGGTTCTCTCAGAAGTGCCCTCCTTATACTTTTAGTCAGTTCTCAGCTTGTACAGACGCTGAACGACGCTGTTAAGGTTGTAGCGTTCCATCCCGTCTATCATATAGTCGTCGTCCTTAACATTCGCCAAGCTGTAGTAGGCATTGATGGCACTGCGATCGAATCTCACTGCTTTTCCCTTAACCTGAGAAGAAAAACCATCCGTAGTCGTGGCATTGGCGTAAAATTCTTTCACTAGGGAGATAACTGCGGCCTCAGGCTGGCGGGTAAAGGGAGCCATCTGTGCTCCGTAATTATAGTGACCATCTCTCTGTCTTTTCGTAAATCAGGCTTAAGACCTCTTTATGGCACGAGGTTTTTCCCCGCCAGTACCTTGTGAAATTTTAGGGCTGCCTGGGCATTTACAAATCGTGTACTGTCAAATTGCACATCCGACTGGAAGTAGCACCTCGTTGCCTTTTGGACGCCATGCTTATTAAATTTCAACAAATAAAGCCCAACTGCCCAAAACTGAACCAATCAACTGTAAGAACAAACCCCAACTGATCCACGCCCAAGCAAACCTTTATGAAGGCTTCCCAATTCCGTCAACACCCAACAGAGCAAGCTATGCCAAAACTGAACTGTAACGAATGCATATTTTGGTGAATAAATAAAAATATTTATTGAGTTATATAAATATTTTTATTAATTTATTGAGTTAAATAGATAATTTATTAGTTATGGTGAAAGAATTTTTGTTAAATGTTATTTGATAGAGATTTGATGTGTTTATTCTAATTTAATTTGATAATTAAATTAGATGATTAAATGATTTATTTGAATAAAGAATTTATTTGAATAAGATAATTTATTTGGTGTTATTGTTATTGGTTAAATAAAACTATTATTTAAGTTAGTAAGGTTTAATTGAATTTATTTAATATTAAGTTCAATTAAATTAAAAGTGTGACAATTAAAATTATATGTTATATTGGGTTATTAAAATAAATAGAAAGAGTTTTTATTTCCATCAAACCAAACAAGGCCTTATGACCTTTGGTTGGAAATAATGAGTTATTTTAATTTTGTTTTGCCAAACAAGCCTTAGTGGCTTTTGAATTGTGCAACTGATGATCTGATATTAAAACACGTGATTATGCTTCATCAGTTTTTATTTGAAGCTTTATCAGTTTATTTGTTAAGTTTAAAAAAAAGAGAAAGAAAGAAAGAACAGAGCTTTTGAGAGAAAAGAAAAAAAAATTGTGAGTTTAAGAGTTTTGAGAATTGAGAGAGAGAAGGAAAAGAATTGCTAAGCTAGGGAATCATACATAGCTTGAAGGTATAAATTCTTGTTATTCTTATTATTTTACTTCTCTGTATATGATTTTTATTTCACTGTATATGAATTTATATGCTAAATACATGAATTACTTGGTTATAGTTGTTAGTAAGCATGAATTAGAGACTATGTGATGATTATAAATTAATTTGAAAGAGTTAATTCATGAAAGCATGTTTTAGAATGAAGTTTTTGTTTTTACAGTCTTATTTCATGTATGGCATATATATATGAAAATTGATATTCAATTTGGTTATTAACCGGTAAATTGACTTTTGATTGTGTTAATATGATGAAAAACGAAAAGAATGAAATTAGAATGGATTAAAATGATTGAGAGATGAGTTTACAGTGGTTGATTTTATTAAAATAGCTAAAATATGAATATTTGGTTTAAACAGTGAAAGTTTGGTTCAATTTGGTTGGTATGTGTATTAGAATGGTTAGAATGTTTAGAAACATGATGGGTAATTGTTTTATATCATATTTGATATATGTGTATGTTTAAATTATGTGTTGGATGGTAGAATTCGGAAAATTTGGCCAAATTTGGCCTAAGTTTTCACTGTGCGTGAACTGTAGGAGACGACTGCCAAGTCTCTCGCCCCGGCGAGAGAAATGAACTGTAAATCCTCGCCCCGGCGAGAAATTTTAAAAGGGAATTCTCGCCCCGGCGAGAATCACTGCTGGAATTTTTTTTTTATTTTCTTTTCTTGGTAGTTATGATATATCATTTTATGCAGGATTAAACTTAAATTCATATAATAAATGAATATTAAGATGTTAAAATGGATTTTGAATGATGTTTGATGATGATCAAATATAAGGTAATATACCTTAGCTTAAAGATAAGTTGTGGAGATTCTTAGAGTGTAACATTGTTGTAATAAAGCTTGTAGCTTCTGAAATAGAGTTGATAATCAGTAGTTAATTGGAAATTGAGGTGAGAATTGGAGTATTAATGTCCGTGAGTATTGTAACTAATCGTTTTTGTTGCAATACAAATGGAATCTGTAGGTTGTTTATTGTACGTGGTTTGAAATTAGGAAAGCTACGTACGAGGCAAGTTTCTGAACTCCATTATTATATTGAACAAGTTTTTCTTTCTCTTAACTTGTTATCTCATTTAAAGCAAGTTTACTATCATTGAGCAAGTTTACTAACCTTAGCTTATTATTATTCAAGCAAGGTTGTTACCATGATTAGTGCTTATGCTTTATTCCAGTCAATTGTTACCCAATCATTGATTGTTATTCAAATTTCGAACACAGTTTCTATTGTACAAACTTATTGATGAAACAAATGCTTAAGTGACTAGCAAACCCTTATTGATTCAGCTAGTCCTTAGTTGATGAGCGTTCTAAAGACTTAGAATATTTTAAAATCTTTCCAAACCAAGTTTCTTTTGGTACGGATTCTGATGCTAAACTGAGATGAACAACCCTAATATAGGGGATTAATTACGCGACAACGTTAAAATGTTTGTGCACAATACATTGTACAAAGGGCTGATCCCCTTGAGTACGAGATGGATGGTCCATAGTCTATAAGACCGTTAAAGGTTACGGTAGAAATACTTGATAACCTAGGACATAGTTCGAGGTCTTGTGACCCTCAGATACACTTTTAATCCTGAATCTATACTCAGTTTTTGAGCTAAGCTTTCTATTGAGCTTTCAGATCTTGACTAGTTATTGATTGAATTCAGAAAAAAAACTAGTATACCTCAGCTGAAATCTACTTCATTGATTATTCAATTGTTATTGTTATCACACTTGTGGGCAATTGTTTGCTCATTCTTGCATTAAAAACATTGCAGGTAAGACTGAGAAACCATATGAGCCGTCCACTAGCAAAGGCAAGGGCAAGATGAGCAAATGAAGATGTTTAGTCTATTTATTTCAGTTCTTTGTAAAAGACTTATTTAATTTTATGTTTTATTCCGCATTGATGTAATAGAGGTTAGATAACCTGGGATTTAATTGATTAAGAGATTGGAGATGTAATCCCTAATGTGGGAAAATATTTCATTCGATTTAATTTAATTGTCATTTTTATTGGATAGTTAGTTATGAATGAATGTTATAGTGAACACCAAATCAGTGGGAATTAAGTACCTGGATTTGGGGGTGTCACAGGTTGGTATCAGAGCGGATAGGTTATGAACCTTTAGGTGGAGAAATCCTTAGGGTAGTAGCCTTTTAGAGGATAGGGAATATAGTGGTGATAAACTCTCATCGAGTTCTAAGGAATGGATTACGGAAATTCATAAAAGATAATAAAATGATTATGTGTTATGTGCTTATTTGATAACAAACTTATGTGCTCGCGAGTATTATCGAGTAGTAATTAAAACTTAAAAATTTTGTTGTCAGGATGACTGATAGAGGAGAACCCAGCCAGGCTAGGGAGGAGGAGCCCCGAGATATTCATGTAGTTCAGGAGCAGCTAGTGCAGGGGGAGCCATCCCCATTGATCACAGTTGCAGGACCCGAGTACGAGCCTGAGACTGATCCTGAGGAGGATCCGGAGGAGGATGAGGAGGAGGAGGAAGTCCCTGAGGGGATATCACTATCTTCCTTAGGTATTCAGATGTACGAGCAGGTGTATGATCGCAACATAGAGTTGCAAGATAGAGTGGAGGAGTTAGAGAGGCAGCTGGCTGAGCGACAGACTATCTTGGAGCAGAAGAACAGTGAGATTGAGGAGCTCTATATACGTCTTGGGGACATGGAGTGGAAGCTAGTTCATGTTGAGAGCGAAAAGGAGGAGTTAGGAGAACATGTTGTGGAACATCAAGCCGCTCTAGAGCAGAAGGATGCTGAGATCCAAGACCTTTCATCACGTCTTACAGAGGTTGAGCAGAAGCTAGCACAGTTTGAGTATCGGCGAGGACAGTTGATAGCTACGAATGAAATTATACGAGATGAGTTGAAAGAGGAGTCAGCTAAGCGGGCGAGAGCTGAAACTGCTTGGTTGAGGGAGGCTAACCGCGCGGATCGTGTTGAATGTGAGGTGCGGTCAAAGAAGGCCAAGATTGATGAGATGGAGTATATTTTTCACACCACAGTAGATAGAGCTCAGGATCGAGTTCATCGTCATCCAGATATGATGGATCGAAGGATGGTGACTCGTATTATGGAGCAGGAACGCAAGGAAGCTGTGCGCCATGGGATGTCATCGTAGATAATGATTAGATATGCTAGTATGAAAATTATGAAGTTAATAAGTTGTAAATCACAGTTTTATATAATGGGATAGAATAATGATGTAATCCTGGAACTTTATGATGTCAGGATAGATGATTTGATGTAAATAACTACGATGCTATTTCTATTATGTTTTGAAGCAGTAAATGAATAAAAATGCGAAAGTTTATTAGATGTGCTATGTGTTAAGTGTTGTTTATAAATGTTTAAGTTAAGACTTAAATGTTTAAGTAATTGAATAATAATCTAATAACGCGAATTCTTAACAGTAAAATGCCGCCAAGAAGACAAACCCGTCAACAGACCCCTGAGGGATCTACCAATAACAATGAAGAAGTCAACGCTAATCCAATGCGGTAGCTGGTGAATCTGCTAACGGGAGCATTTGCTAATCAACCCTAAGCCCAGGCCACGACTTTTAAAGACTTCAAGGCTGTTGGACCCCCAGAATTTCAAGGGTCTATGAATCCGATCGAGGCACAAACCTGGGTCATGGAGATGGAGAAGGTGTTCGATGTCGCTAGGGTCAACGAGGACCAGAAGCAAGTTACTGGTGGCAAACAAATAAGACTCGAGGTGGCCAAGGGATTATTCCATGGGAGTGATTTAAGGAGATATTTTTCGAGACCTATTTTCCGGCAAGCGTACAGAATCAGATGGAGGTGTAATTTCTGGAATTGAAGCAAAGTACCATGACGGTGCCTGAGTATGCTGCAAGATTTAACGAGTTGGCGAGGTTTGCTCCATATCAAGTCAACACAGATGAGCGAAAGGCCAGAAGATTTGAGCAGGGACTGAAGCCCTGGCTGTATAGTCGGGTTTCGATGTTCTAATTAAACTCATTTGCGGCAGTTTTGGAAAAGGCAATTATCGCTGAAGGAGGCAGTGATGCCCTGTCCAAGTATAATCAGGAGCAGAGGAAGAAGAAGAATGAAAGTGAGAACAAGGCAAGTAGTAGCCATGGGGGCAGCGGTCAGAAAAAGGAAGTGGAGTGATAGTAACTCTGTGGGAAGTCAGCAGGGTAATCAGAAAAAGAAGGTGGAGATGTGCAGTAACTGCGGATGAGTTATGTGGGTGTTTGTTTGAAGGGTAAGAGGGTGTGCTTTAATTGTGGTCAGGAGGGTCATATCGCACCGAATTGCCCTAGTCCGAAGAAGGGAACATGTTTTAACTGCGGGTCGAAAGATCACTTTGCCCGAGACTGCCCTAAGAAAGCAACTACAGGTGGAGCTAGTGCAGGAAAAGGAAACATCGGTGGTGGCAATTTGACTATCACAGGACCGACACAGCCCAATCGACCTACCGCTCGAACATTCAACATGACGGTGCAGGATGCTGTGAGTCAAAGGATGTGGTGTCAGGTATCATTCCGGTCAATAGTATAAATGCTTACGTATTATTTGATTCGGGTGCTACTTGTTCATTTATATCCGATGATTTTGCTAGAAGATTAGGGTTACCTCAGGAAGAATTAGATTACCCCATGAATATAGAAATTGCAAATAGGGAGGTGATTCCTGTTAAGTTTGTCCACAAGAACTGTCAGATAGATATCAAGGGTCATGTGATGACGGTCAACTTAATCCCAATTCGTCTTGGGGAGTTTGACGTTATTTTAGGTATGGATTGGTTGTTCAACCATGGGGCAGTTATTGACTGTCAAAAGAAGTGTGTAAATTTTAAGACTCCGTCAAAGGTAGTGTTTTATGGCAGCAAGTCGCCTAGACAAACGAGTTGTCTGACGATGATGCAGGCCAGAAAGATGTTGAGACAAGGATGTGTAGGATATCTAGCCTACATAGTCGATACCCGAAAGGTGGGTGCGAAGCTGGAGGAGATACCGGTAGTTAGGGATTTTGTGGATGTGTTTCCTGATGATTTGCTAGGATTATCGCCAGATAGGGAAATTGAGTTTGTAATTGATTTAGCACCGGGTACAGTCCCTATATTAAAAGCCCCGTACCGAATGGCTTCAGTAGAAATGAAGGAGTTGATGGTGCAATTGCAAGAGTTGCTGGATAAAAAGTATATCCAACCGAGCGTTTCGCCGTGGGGAGCACCGATGTTATTCGTCAAGAAGAAGGACGGATCAATGTGTCTTTGCATTGATTATAGATAGTTGAACAAGGTCACGATTAAAAATAAGTATCCGTTGCCAAGGATCGATGACCTGTTTGACCAATTGAAGGGAGCAAGATATTTTTCAAAGATAGATCTACGAATTGGGTACCATCAGTTAAAGGTGAGGAAGGAAGACATACCAATGACGACATTTCGAACTAGATATGGTCACTATGAGTTTTTGGTTATGTCGTTTGTATTAACAAACGCACCTGCATCGTTTATGGACTTAATGAATAGAGTATTCAAACCATTTCTGGATAAGTTTGTGGTGGTATTCATAGACGACATTTTGGTTTACTCCAAAACTCAGGAAGAACACGTGGAGCATTTAAGGGTGACACTGGAGGCGTTAAGAAAAGAGAAATTGTATGCAAAATTTTCAAAGTGTGAATTTTGGTTGGAGCGTGTTCAATTCCTTGGGCATGTGATTGATAAGGACGGTATATCGGTGGATCCATCAAAAGTTGAAGCTGTGGTGAACTGGGATCAACCGAAAACACCGTCAGAAGTGAGGAGTTTCCTAGGTTTGGCAGGCTATTACAGGCGTTTTATTCAAGATTTCTCCAGGATCGCCACTTCGTTGACGAATTTAACAAGGAAATCAGTGAAGTTCGTTTGGACGGAGAAGTGCGAAAAGAGTTTCCAAGAATTGAAGAAGAGATTAAGTTCGGCACCTATATTGTCTTTGCCAGATGATACAGGAAATTTTGTGGTATATAGCGACGCATCACATAAAGGACTTGGTTGTGTGCTGATGCAAAACGGTAAGGTTATTGCATATGCATCGCACCAACTAAAAGACTATGAAAAAGGGTATCCGACCCATGATTTGGAGTTAGCAGCCGTGGTGTTTGCTTTGAAAATCTGGAGGCACTATCTCTATGGGGAGAAGTATGAAATATATACAGACCATAAAAGTCTGAAGTATATTTTCACACAGAAGGATTTGAATATGTGGCAGAGGAGATGGATAGAATTGATCAAAGATTATAATTGTGAAATTTTATACCATCCAGGGAAGGCTAATGTGGTTGTCGACGCTTTGAGTAGAAAAGGTCGGGAAAAAACTATTTTTATTAACTGCTCAGGAGAAGCTTGTAGCGGAAATGGCTAAATTGGAGTTAAAGGTGAAGGGTATGGCAGAGCCTAATGAAAAATTATTCCATCTGGAAACCCAACCAACTTTGGTGGAAAAAGTGAAGGAAGCGCAACTTCAGGATGAGGAATATGTTAAGATACGGAAAAAAGTGCTTGAGGGAGAAGAGCTTAAATACAAAATCGATACCGAAGGGTTGCTGAGATGTGAAGGCTGAATCTGGGTACCGTCAGTATTGGCAATCAGAGAGGAGATTTTGAACGAACCTCACAGTTCAAGATTTTCGATTCACCCGGGAAGTACAAAGATGTACCAGGATCTTCGCCAACATTTTTGGTGGCCAAACGTGAAACGAGAGGTTGCTGAGTGTGTTGCGAAGTGTCTCACTTGTCAAAAGGTCAAAGCAGAGCATCAACGACCAAGTGGTTTGTTACAGCCCTTGGAGATACCAGAATGGAAGTGGGAGCATATCACAATGGACTTTGTGGTAGGGCTTCCAACTACTCAGAAGGGTTATGACACAATATGGGTCATAGTGGACAGACTAACGAAATCAGCACATTTCTTGCCTATCAAAATTAGATTCACTCTGGATCAACTGGCCAAATTATATGTCAAAGAAATCATCTCAAGGCACAGAGTTCCAGTATCAATAGTATCGGATAGAGATCCACGTTTCACATCAAAATTTTGGAGGAGTCTGCAAGCTTGTTTGGGAACGCAGTTAAGAATGAGTACAACTTACCATCCTCAAACCGATGGCCAGAGCGAAAGAACAATTCAAACGCTGGAGGATATGCTTCGGGCGTGCGTCATGGATTTTAAAGGCAACTGGGATGATCATTTACCTCTGGTCGAGTTTGCCTATAATAATAGTTATCACGTGAGTATTGGAATGCCGCCATATGAAGCGCTGTATGGAAGGAAGTGCAGGACTCCGTTATGTTGGGATGAGATTGGTGAACGTCGACTATTGGGACCCGAGTTGGTACAACAAACTGCTGAAATTGTTAAGGTGATAAGAGCCCGATTGTTAGCTGCTCAAGACAGGCAGAAGAAATATGCGGATCAGCATCGTCAAAATCGTGAATTTGAAGTTGGGAGTTTTGTGTTTCTCAAAGTATCTCCCTGGAAAGGAAAAATCAGATTTGGTAAAAAGGGTAAACTCAGTCCACGATTTATTGGACCCTTCGAGGTGCTGAAACGAGTAGGCAATGTGGCTTATGAGGCAGCTTTACCTCCCGAGTTAGATCACATTCACAATGTTTTCCACGTATCGGTGTTACGACCGTATAAGTATGATTATAAACATGTCATAGAATATGAACCAATACAGTTTGAGAAAGATTTATCCTATGACGAGATACCTGTACAGATAGTAGACAGGAAAGAGCAGGTTCTCAGAAATAAAGTGATACCTTCTGTTAAGGTAATCTGGAGGAACCACAGTGCTGAAGAAGCTACGTGGGAACTCGAAGAGAAATGATGCAGAATTATCCTGAATTATTTGATTAATCTTTGTATCGCGATTCTGGGGACAGAATCTTTGTAAGGAGGGGAGAATGTAACGGACGAATTAATTGCGTTGTGATTCTGGGGACAGAATCCTTTTAAGGAGGGAAAGATGTAACGAATGCAAATTTTGGTGAATACATAAAAATATTTATTGAGTTATATAAATATTTTTATTAATTTATTGAGTTAAATAGATAATTTATAAGTTATGGTGAAAGAATTTTTGTTAAATGTTATTTGATTGTGATTTGATGTGTTTATTCTAATTTAATTTGATAATTAAATTAGATGATTAAATGATTTATTTGAATAAGGAATTTATTTGAATAAGATAATTTATTTGGTGTTATTGTTATTGGTTAAATAAAACTATTATTTAAGTTAGTAAGGTTTAGTTGAATTTATTTAATAATAAGTTCAATTAAATTAAAAGTGTGACAATTAAAATTATATGTTATATTGGGTTATTAAAATAAATAAAAAGAGTTTTTATTTCCATCAAACCAAACAAGGCCTTATGACCTTTGGTTGGAAATAATGAGTTATTTCAATTTTGTTTTGCCAAACAAGCCTTAGTGGCTTTTGAATTGTGTAACTGATGATCTGATATTAAAACACGTGATTATGCTTCATCAGTTTTTATTTGAAGCTTTATCAGTTTATTTGTTAAGTTTAAAAAAAAAGAGAAAGAAAGAAAGAATAGAGCTTTTGAGAGAAAAGAAAAAAAAATTGTGAGTTTGAGAGTTTTGAGAATTGAGAGAGAAGGAAAAGAATTGCTAAGCTAGGGAATCATACATAGCTTGAAGGTATAAATTCTTGTTATTCTTATTATTTTACTTCTCTGTATATGATTTTTATTTCACTATATATGAATTTATATGCTAAATACATGAATTACTTGGTTATAGTTGTTAGTAAGCATGAATTAGAGACTGTGATGATTATAAACTAATTTGAAAGAGTTAATTCATGAAAGCATGTTTTAGAATGAAGTTTTTGTTTTTACAGAGTCTTATTTCATGTATGGCATATATATATGAAAATTGATATTCAATTTGGTTATTAACCGGTAAATTGACTTTTGATTGTGTTAATATGATGAAAAACCAAAAGAATGAAATTAGAATGGATTAAAATGATTGAGAGATGAGTTTACAGTGGTTGATTTTATTAAAATAGCTAAAATATGAATATTTGGTTTAAACAGTGAAATTTTTGGTTCAATTTGGTTGGTATGTGTATTAGAATGGTTAGAATGTTTAGAAACATGATGGGTAATTGTTTTATATCATATTTGATATCTGGGTATGTTTAAATTATGTGTTGGATGGTAGAATACGGAAAATTTGGCCAAATTTGGCCTAAATTTTCACCGTGCGCGAACTGTAGGAGACGACTGCCAAGTCTCTCGCCCCGGCAAGAGAAATGAACTGTAAATCTTCGCCCCGGCGAGAAATTTTAAAAGGGAATTCTCGCCCCGGCGAGAATCACTGCTGGAATTTTTTTTTCTTTTATTGGTAGTTATGATATATCATTTTATGCAGGATTAAACTTAAATTCATATAATAAAAGAATATTAAGATGTTAAGATGGATTTTAAATGATGTTTGATGATGATCAAATATAAGGTAATATACCTTAGCTTAAAGATAAGTTGTGGAGATTCTTAGAGTGTAACATTGTTGTAATAAAGCTTGTAGCTTCTGAAATAGAGTTGATAATCAGTAGTTAATTGGAAATTGAGGTGAGAATTGGAGTATTAATGTACGTGAGTATTGTAACTAATCGTTTTTGTTGCAATACAAATGGAATCTGTAGGTTGTTTATTGTACGTGGTTTGTAATTAGGAAAGCTACGTACGAGGCAAGTTTCTGAACTCCATTATTATATTGAGCAAGTTTTTCTTTCTCTTAACTTGTTATCTCATTTAAAGCAAGTTTACTATCATTGAGCAAGTTTACTAACCTTAGCTTATTATTATTCAAGCAAGGTTGTTACCATGATTAGTGCTTAAGCTTTATTCCAGTCAATTGTTACCCAATCATTGATTGTTATTCAAATTTTGAACACAGTTTCTATTGTACAAACTTATTGATGAAACAGATGCTTAAGTGACTAGCAAACCCTTATTGATTCAGCTAGTCCTTAGTTGATGAGCGTTCTAAAGACTTAGAATATTTTAAAATCTTTCCAAACCAAGTTTCTTTTGGTACGGATTCTGATGCTAAACTGAGATGAACAACCCTAATATAGGGGATTAATTACGCGACAACGTTAAAATATTTGTGCACAATACATTGTACAAAGGGCTGATCCCCCTGAGTACGAGATGGATGGTCCATAGTCTATAAGACTGTTAAAGGTTACGGTAGAAATACTTGATAACCTAGGACATAGTTCGAGGTCTTGTGACCCTCAGATACACTTTTAATCCTGAATCTATACTCAGTTTTTGAGCTAAGCTTTCTATTGAGCTTTCAGATCTTGACTAGTTATTGATTGAATTCAGAAAAAAAACTATTATACCTCAGCTGAAATCTACTTCATTGATTATTCAATTGTTATTGTTATCACACTTGTGGGCAATTGTTTGCTCATTCTTGCATTAAAAACATTGCAGGTAAGACTGAGAAACCAGATGAGCCGTCCACTAGCAAAGGCAAGGGCAAGATGAGCAAATGAAGATGTTTAGTCTATTTATTTCAGTTCTTTGTAAAAGACTTATTTAATTTTATGTTTTATTCCGCATTGATGTAATAGAGGTTAGATAACCTGGGATTTAATTGATTAAGAGATTGGAGATGTAATCCCTAATGTGGGAAAATATTTCATTCGATTTAATTTAATTGTCATTTTTATTGGATAGTTAGTTATGAATGAATGTTATAGTGAACACCAAATCAGTGGGAATTAAGTACCTGGATTTGGGGGTGTCACATGAACCAACACAAACACCTTAGCACAAAGCAGCCCAAGCTTCACAAACACCTGATGCGTAATAGTTTTTAGTGCGAAATAGCCCTATGGCTATAGTTTAACCCAATAAAATTCAACCTGCTAAAACAAAGTATCAACCATGCCCAACAATCAATTCTATAGTAAAGTAATGAATCCTTAACATGCACAACCAATTCAAATGACCATTAACATTACCAAGTAACTAATTCGCCAAATTAATAAGAGAAAGCAGAGCCCAATATATGAAACACAATTCTCCCCTAACCCAAAATGCTCAGCCAAATAAATTTCACGCCTAAAACCACCCACAGAAAATAAATAGTTCTCCTAGGCAATTTTACAAACACATGGCGTGCAACTGCAATTTTGATAGTGACATAGCTTTGTGGCTGTAGTTCAAAACCAAAAATTTCATCTTTAACCTGTTAAAAACAATTTGCACACCCAACAATAAATTGTGCAAGCAATGCAAATGCGAAAATTAATCCTTACGAGAACAAAGCGAAAAAATGAAGCATTATGCAAACAAAATCTCCAACTGAGTTAGCGAAGCAGGACCAAATCAAACTCAGATTTTCTGACAAATTAAATACCAAGAAAAACCTCTTAAAAATTTTGACTCCCAAAGGATCCCAATTTTTCTGATTTTTTTTGAACTCAACTTACATAGCTTGGTGTGGAATTCGCAGAAATAACCCCTAGAGAACCCCCAATCGAGTATTATGGTGGCTGGAAACCCTTGATTTCAAATTGAAGCCAGGGGCAAACCTTGAATTTGGCTGCTAATGAAGTTAATAGCAAATCAGTCCCTAACTTTGAGTGGAGTCACCGCACGAACAAGAAAGACCCGCAGGGCACTCTTGTATTTGATACAAGAAGCTAGGATGAATCAATTTAGGCTTTGAAGAAAGAAGGGTGGAGATGGGTGTGAGTATGGTTTGGGAAAGGGGAGGAGCACCGACTGGACGAGAGAGAGAGAGAGGAGTTTGGGTATGAAGACTGCCGAAAAAAAGAACCTAAAAACAAAATTTCCCGGCCGGCGTTGCGGTGCCATTATTAATCCGTGCACTGGCGCTGCGGCGTCAGGTATGCAGTAGGTGCATGAAATCGACGGCACTGTGACGCCGTTTCAAGGCCAAACTACGGTGCTGCGGCGCCGTCCCCTGCATTTTAAAATTTTTTATTTTTTATTTTTTTGAGAGAAACAATAAAATAAATTAACTTCCCTGAAAACTCAAGCAGCATCGGCAGGAGCATCATCGTCGTCCGCCAAATCATCCTCCTCGCTCTCCTTCTCCGTAGTAGTAGTGTATTCAGGAAACATAGGCACGTCGGGAAAGTCAAATGGACCTTGACTGAAGCTAACCCCCGGAGTATTGATAGCAGCTGAGACCCTGGAGTTAAAGTTCGTAGAGTAGACCATGTATGTGTCTAACCGGTCCGCTACCGCGTCTACTTTTCGAGATTGTCGCCTTGACACCCGAAGCATCTCTTCCTGCCCTTTACAAAGAATAACGTTTTCTTTTCTAAGCTCCTTCATCTCTTTGATTAACTAATCCATCTGCGACTGAGACAAAGAAAAAGATGCTCCTTGATGAGAGGATTGACCCTGCCTTGTCTGCCTGACATGAGCTCAGGTTGTAGAGGCTGAACTTGTTCTTCTACAACTGGTGGGTTGCCCCAAATAATAAACCCTGCTCCCTTTGGATGAGACTCGCCTCCATCCTAAATCTTAAACTTATTGATTGTTACAGTGTCTATTACCACCTTCGGTGGCTGCAATACCTCATCCACATCCCACGTAACATTCTCTTTCTTGCATAATCTCGTAATGAGGGATGGATGAAGTAGACCGCTAGTGGATCCGCCCTAGAGTGCATACCAGATAGAGCCAAGAATTATTTTCTTGATATCAATTGACTTCCCAGTCATAATGGCATATAACAAGACGGCTCGATCAAGAGTTACATCAGACAAATACGTAGAAGGCATCAGCTTTGCACAGAGGAACGTGTACCATGCCTTTCCATATCTACTTAATTCTTTGTGTGGAAAGGTCATTGCTCTGTGTCGCGCCCTCTTTTTCCATGTTGCACCCGGTCTGCATATGTGTTGAATCACTTCGGACAAGTCGAGGTGATTGTCATCGTAGATCGTGAATTCATCTTCCTCGACGTCCAATTCCTCTAACTGGCAGTACTTATTAATGCTTTCATAAATGAACGACACCTATTGGCCTCGAACGAGAACCACAGAATCCTCTGCCTCCTTGGAGTTTGCAAAAAATTCTTTGACTATGGACACCACCGCTTGCTTCGGTGGCTTAACGAATTCACCCCATCCCCTTTCGCGAATCATTGCTGCAATATGCCCTATGCCATTTTCCTCGGCCTGTAGTCCGCACTCAGGAATAAGCTTCTTATTTACCATGACTGAATGAAATCGATCAGAAGCCTCCAAACTCACAAATCTCCTAGTATCATATTGTGGTCGTGTTCGAGAGCTTTCACCTCTTTGTCTCTTGGGAGCCATGGGTGAATAAGAGCTACAAAGCTTCAAAGAGTAATGCAGAACACAATTGCCAAGAAAAATGCCCATTTTCGTTCGAGCAATTTCAAGAACACCTGGCGTGCGCTCTTAATTTTCCTCTTTGTCAACCTCCTTCGAAACTTAAGAATCCTCCAAATTTTTCACACCCAAGCAATAACACAACAATATCCCAAGGAAATTCACAAATAACAATACACAAGAATAAACTTTCCTCTTATCAAAAAAAAAAATTCACTGAACATTGATGAATGATACCTTAAGGAAACATGAAGATTAAGAAAACCCTTGAATGCAAGAACTCCTCCTTTGATTACTGACTAGTGGTTCTTGAATCTAATGATTCAATGGAATTGCCCTTTTGATTTGATTCGGAAGTCCTCTTAGCTAGATTTGGCTTTGTGGGATATTTAGGCTTGTTTGGGAGAGTTTTTGAAATGGAGAGCATGCTGCATATTCTCACTGGGAAGGGAATTAAAAACTGGTCGGATGGTCATGCGCTGCTGCGCATGACTTGCTGCACCGCTGCCCATCACTGACCAAAATTAATGCACCACTCTGCTCACTGACTCTGCGCAGCTGCGCAGGGTATGCAGTATGCCCTGACAATTTGCCCCCCCCCCCCGTGCGCGCGCAGCTGGGCGCCCTCATTGCGCCACTGCGCCTGGGGCCTGTGCTGCTGCTCACACCACTTGCCTTGCACACCTACTGGCTTGCCCTTGCCGTGCAAGTCTGGCCCCTCGCCTGCTGCTCTGTCACGTGCTGGCTACTGCCCAGGCTCGCCTGCTGGTTGCTTGGCTGCCATGCTGCTGGCTTGGCTGCTATGCTGCACTAGTATCCCAATTTTTATTCAAGTGCCTACAAGCAACCAATTACATTGAACATGTTACAATCAACAGAAGATAATAAACAAGAAATGCAAAACCAAACACACTAAACAAAACTAATTTAAATTTAAATTTATTTATTATTTATTTTTTTTAGAAACAAACTGATGCAACACTAATTATCACTTACTCATTAAATTAAGTCTAAGGAAAATTCATGAGAATAAAATAAAGCTAGCTAGAAATAAACGAAAAAAATTAAAAACAACGAACACAATTTAAATTAAATAACAAGCGTTTAGCATAAGGATACGAAAAATGGGGTTGCCTCCCTATTGAGCGCTTATTTTAAAGTCATTGGCTCAACTTTTTTTCGCTTCGGTCAATCCGGATGAATTGCAAAATTATTCATTCCATGCCTCCTTTTTGTCTTTTCCTTGAATGTTTCAACATTCATGCACAATTGAGGACCCCCAAACTTATCTTCGTCCATTGACAGAAAATAATTGCCCTCATCGTTTTTATCATTTACAATGTCCATGTCAACCACATCGACCTAGTGACATTCCTCACGATCACTTGGAATATTGATAGTTTCAAAGGCTTTGAATGGCACCTCTTGATCTCCAGTTTCTTGGCTCCCATTCTTGCTCTTCTTCATTACAGTCTCACTATCTGCGGGTATGCCCTCTTTAAGTGCTCACCAACAGCTTCATGCAACTCCTCGTCATCTCCTTGAATATCCACATTGCAGTGCAAATGACCTTCCTCTTTAAAATTAATCTTTGTATTGTTAGGTAAATTGCTTTGTGGGCAATTAATGCTGGCATTGGTGAGTTATTCCACTTGGCTCATGAGGTTTCTTATTGAAGCATCCTGATTACTCATCCGTACTTCAGTTTGAGATATGCACTTAGTGAGGAGAACCTCCAATGCACTTTCTTCTTGGTGCTCAATATACTTGGCAAGAATCTCTTCTAAATTAGACTCGTCCTCCTCTTGCGGTCGAGATTGATATGAATATTCTGGGAAGTAAGAGAGACTTGGATCATAGAATTGATCTTGATCGTTATTCCATGAAATGCTCGGATAATTCTGCCAATCCGGATGATAGTAGTCTGGGATATAGTTAACTTGCTTCTGATAGTAGGAATTCTGAATGGATTGACTCTCGAGAGCATTAAATTTCCTTGAAAGTGCTGCAACTTATGCATCCAATGCATCAAGTGCTTCTTGTATACTCGGTTGAGTCATCATCTCATAAGGCCATTGATAGTTGAGCGCATCCATATCTGAAAGGACTTGAAAACAAAACTAAGTACAAACAACTTAAATACAAATATACACGTTTAAACTAAGACTAAATTGATTAAAATTAATATTGGACAATATTAATAAAATAATTCCCCGGCAACGGCGCCAAAAACTTGTTGGTCAATTTTGCAATCAATAAAACACGCGCAAGTATACGCGATCCACAAGTAATATAGAGTAAGTAGAGTGTCGAACCCACGAGGAAAAAATGCTAATAGCTATCAAGTACCAATTTTATGTTAATTTAATCTTAATTAAAAGAATTGATTAATACGTGTGGTTTGGTGATCAATTAATCTAACAATTGAACTATGCAATAGAAGTTGATTTGGTTTTTCTATTTATGATAAAAAACAATCTAAGGTCACAATTTTCCCAAATACAAAGCTTAATCTCCTAACTTCCCCTTTTAATCAATGAATCATATGAATAGAAAACCGAGAACTTAAAGTAATTATACTCCTCCTCCGATAGTAGTATAAATATCTCATGTTTAATTAAAACACTATATTCCTATGTGAATTAAGCTAAACAAGAGTCATTAAGGATACATTCTCACTGGCTACCCATGGTAATTAGGTATATTCCTATCCTATTTGCAACTTGTGAATTCATTCTTACAGAGAAAAGTCCATAACACATGCTTTCATATTGGTGATCTGAGTTTTATAACCCATTTTCCAATTTTGTATAAAACACCACATGAATTAGTTTTCAGTGAATTCATACATTAAGTATACAATATGAAAGTCCATTCAAATATAATTTATAAGAAATAAAAGGAAAGAAATTTAATTAACACTATACATTTGGTTCCATTGTAACCTCAGAATAAAAAGTTAGTTCATAACTATGAAAATAAATATCATTGACAAAGAACTAAACATCATTGGATTATATAAAAATCGGAGGAAAGCAGAGAAACTAAATTATATATGAATAATTTAAATCTCAAAAACTCCCTTTGATAGTGAATAATCCTCCTTCCGTGTAGATAATTAGGCTTCCACTTAGTTGCAATGTTTCAACAATTGCTACAAGGTTTCAACCTTCTTCTTTTTTGTTCTGAAGGAAAATGATGCCCAACTCTGTGTTGCTTGACTTGTGCGGGAGTGGAGATGGTAATAATGATGGTGGTTATGGAGGCGAGCTTGGTAACCAAAAATTAACTGATGGAATGGTAATTGGGGGATGGGAATTAATCCCTCCTTTTCTTACAATATTCTTCTTGCCATACCTCCAATATTCCATCCCTTTATTTCCAAAAACATTCCTCTCGGGTTCCTCCATAGTTGGCAAAATAAGAGAATAATAAGAATATAAGGGGAACATTACATTTGGGACAATAAAAACGAATCAGGAAAACAAATCACAAGACTGGCGCTGCGTCGTCATAGAGCTTAAAAAGGGCGCTGCGGTGTTGGAGCAAATAACATGGATCTGAGACCCGGTGTGACGCCCCCAAATCCGGGTTACCTTAACATCGGACTCGGTGCACCACTGAACAACTCACAAAGCATTTTAACAATAACTTAATGCAGAAAATAAAATATTTACATTAAATTAACATAAATATTCTCGTCCCCAAGTCTCGAAACCATAACTAAAACATAGTACTAATAAGTCTGAATACATAACACAACTTAGAACATAATCTTAACAAGTATTAACACAAGACAAAAACAACAACATAATAGGACAAGCTATTCTGTAGCTTTGCCTTTGCCCTTATCCTTTCCCAAGCTCTCGACACGTTCTGTAGTAACTGTAATGTTTAAGGGAAAGCAAGGGTGAGCAACAAATTTGCCCAGCAAGTATAACAACAAAAACAATGAATAATCAAGAGTAAGGCTCCACAATCTCAAAGGTTATAACAATTGATGATAGCTTGGAAAGTAAGCATATAGATTGTAAACAAGGTACGTCTCAAACATTTCAATTCAATTCTCCACTAACATTGGTGAGTCACTGTAGACTAGATGATTATCAAATGGATTCGATGATTTTAAATTTTCAAATGCAGGACTCACTGTGTGGCCACCATGGCACTTACCTTTTCGATAGGATTAACAGTATTACACTATTAACCCAGAAACAGGTACAATAGATGATCAGCCTAAAATACCCGGCGTTATGCATAAGCCTCAAACGTTCAACTTGCGCGCATGTTGGTCCCCCGACAAAAACATAATTTTCCCCTACTAAGAGAGTTGTTCATCTCTGCAAAGAGTCCGCACCAAAGCAATTGGTTTGGATCGCTTTCTAAATCATGGACAGTGGTCTAGCCGAATCAAATGGCATCGACTCTCCTCATAAATCATTCATACATAATTTGGATTCAAAAGCTTTAATAACATGCATTTTAGCTTAACTGGATATCTTGAATGATTATCAAATTATTTTCATAAACTTGGAATTTATAGAATATATAAGCATTGCATGAAATGAAACTTGAATAAGATATTTGAATAAAACGGGAATATTTGCAATAACTAGAGTACTTGTTCAATACCAAATTAAACAAGAGTTAGAAACTTGTTCAATAATTTAATGGGATAGGGTAAGAAACTTGCATATTCATAATAAACTCGCACAATATTAAAGAGTTGTACGGGTTAGGAAACTTGTCTCTTTCGTTGATTAGGCTTAACGTAAATTGTTCTTCAAATATCCTACACAATATAGTATATATTCACATAACAATTAGTCCCATAAGGAATTCCAAATATTGGTTTATACTACTCTATAATATTTCACTCATATTAGACACAAAATATAAAATAAGGCTAAACACACTCATTGCAACGTTATGACGCTTGCACGTCCATACGTCAAACTTGTCTACTCAAATGCTTAGGCGACATACACAACGTCACCAAACTGCCCAATTTTGAATTTGAATCAGGCAATAAATCTTAATTCTTAATAGTGGAAGCTATAGGTCTACTCTTCCTCTTTCTGAATCATCCTGGATCACAACTCTATGATGGTCGAGACAACTCTACGACCTGAACTTTACGATGGTCGAGACAACTCTATGACCTGCATTCTACGATGGTCGAGACAGCTCTACGACCTGAACTCTACGATGGTCGAGACAACTCTACGACCTGCACTTTACAATGGCACTGTACGATGCCACTGTACGACTTCACTCTACGATGGTCGAGACAACTCTGTGACCCGAACTCTACGATGGTCAACACAACTCTACGACCTCATACTTAGCCAAATTTCCACTCTACGATTTCATACTTGACAGGTTCGTAGCACCTTCCACCAAACATCATAACTTCTTCATTTTAAGTCGAATTAGTCTGTTCTTAAGGCTATAGAAAGCTTGTAATCTGAACTATAACATATCCAAAAATATAACATTTTAGATTCGTTAACAGATCGAAACAGCGGCTCCAAAGAGCCTGGTCGTACCACTATTTCGCACATTTTCTTAAAATCGCTATATCTCCCTCATCCGAGGTTGAAATGCGTTCATTCCAAAGCCCATGGCTTCCTAATTCAATTTACTATACTACTTCAGAAGCCCATAATTTTACAAGCAACACAACAATACCAGATTTGATCGCAAGGTCACTGTTCATACTAACTAATCGCATTCTTGACATGGTTTACTAAAATCTTCACCATAAATTCGTTTTAAAAACTTTTTACTCCATTCCAACTGGGTTATGAAGATAACCCATGAAACTACAATACCACAATAACAAATAAAGTAAACAAACACATAATCAAGGCTACAAGTTCTCTAAAACAGTCCGAATGTCTATGTTTGTCCAAAATGTCCATGTTCTTCATTGTTCTTCATCCTTTACGTATGAGTTCGGATTTTCTCGTTATAATATTCCACTTTAATGTTATTAGAAGGTTTTTAGAGTCTTAAGAACTTCTATAACAACTTACACACAACTAACGATAGCCATAAACAACAAAACTCAAACCCACCAAGCATATAAGCTTTAAAATCATGAAAGCTTGAAATATTGAGAGAGAAGGGTTATGGTTAGTGTTTACCTCTTGATTCTTGCTCCTTAATGCTAAAAGTCTTGGTTAGATCTTGAAGCTCTCTCTTCTTCTTCTTCTTCTTGGCTTTCTCCCGAACAAACCCACTTCTTTCTTTCTCTAGAAACTCTCTTTCTCTCTCTACTTCTTCTTCTTCCTTATTTCTTCTCTTTCTCTCTCTATATTCTCTCTTCTGCAGATGGTTTGCTTCCAAAATAAGCTGATGGTTTGAGTGAGGAGAGAAGGAATGAATGGGAGAATGAATGGAGCTTCGGGTGAATGCAAGTGTAGCACCCGAGTTCCTATTGGAAATAGAATAGAGAAGAATGTTGGGAGGTAGAAGATTTCAAGGCAAAATACTTGGTTCAAGGCCACTTCATCCGACCACTCCCTTCTTGCTCACTCCTCATTGGTCTATGTATTAAGTTGGTTCCCCATATCAGTGATATACACCACTAAATACACCCATATGGCCTCCCACAACCGAATGCTTCCTTATTAGTACCCAATTTGCTTAATAACTCTACCCAAAATTAAAATGGGTTATCTCATAAAATATTGGGGAATAAAAATAATAAATACGGGGTTTGCCCATTTATTCAAAACACCCATATAAAATAATTCGGATACAAATTAAATCACCAACGAGCTCAAATAAATATTCCAACGCTTGGAAAAATTATCTTATCACATACACGCTTTAACGAAAATAATAGAAATCGAAAAATACATAAAAATATTATGGCGTGAATAGTGCCCGTGAATAGTAATTTAGCGACATTCCGCGAAATTAATTTATTCACTTATACAAAACTATAACACGTAAAATTCATGTATTCACATAATCCAGGTTGTCACACAATCTTTAAACACGTAACACATAATAACATAAATAAAGATAAAATTTTATAGAAGTCTATTTTATTCAATAAAACTCATAAGCTCAAATTACAAGGTTATCCATAATTCACGATCGTTACATTCTCTCCCCCTTATAAGGATTCTATCCCCAGAATCATGACATAAGGTTTAAATAAAAAGATGGGGATAGTTCTTTTTCATTCTATCTTCTAACTCCCACTCGACCTCCTCGGCGCTGTAGTTTCGCCAAACTACCTTCATGGAAGATAACTTTAATTTTTAAAACCTGCTCCTTCCTATCAATTATCTGAATAGAAATTTCCTCATACATTAGATCTTTCTCTATTTGAACAGGCTCGTAGGCTATCACATGCTTATAATCGGACTTGTATGGTCGTAGCACCGAAACATGGAACATATTGTGGATGTGCTCCAATTCGGGAGGTAAAGTTACCTCGTACACCACTTCGCCTACTCCTCTCAAAACTTCAAACGGTCCTATGAACCTTGGACTCAACTTTCCCTTCTTTCCAAATCAGATCTTACCCTTCCAGGGAGATACCTTCAAAAACACAAAGTTACCACTTTCAAAATCTCGGCTTTGACGGTCAAATCTGCGTACTTCTTTTGCCGGTCTTGAGCTGCCGCTAGTCTTGTAACGACCCCAAATTCTAAACAATCCAACTCTCCACATCGGTCGTTAACAATACATCCACTTTTCTGACTTTACAACATTATTCAATGTTAAACTTAATAAAATAAGGAACAATTTTTAAACTTTTCAGTTTTCTTTCTTTGCTTTCCCTGAATCATAACCTTTAATCATTTATATATTCTAGAATAATATTTGATTTGCTTCATCAGAGTTATAATAAAATAAAACTTACTTCTAGATTCAATACCATCTATACATTAGATAAAATTAAATTATAAATCAATACAAATTTTACAACTCAACATCTGTTACATTCAATACATTCTCAAATACATCATTCAGAACCTTAATCATGGTTTAAAAACATAAGTTAAGCTAAAATAATTAATCTTCAAGCATAACATCTGAGTCATGCCATTCAAGCAGCACATAACGTTACCTTGAATCTTTAACCTGCAAAAGTGGTTATTTGCAAGAATGAGCTCGACAGCTCAGTAAAATCTAACAGTTTGCATGCATCACATAGCACATAGATAACATGCTCATTATTTAAATCATAAACTTTTGGCTAAACATGTCATACATAACAATCAACACATAACAATTAGAGATTGAGTTCCATAACTCAATCAACATTCTTTATTCAACGAACGTAGTCATAATTTGACTTTGTCGTCTCATACTTGTAACATATATAAAATGCATCATGCTTTTACATCATATGTTTAAAACAGTTAAGCATTTAGTACATATAACAAATAGGAACTGAAAGACTTTCCTGGTTTGTAGATTACCAGCTTATATTTATCTGCACTTTATGTATCCTACACGATATATATAATCATGTACATCATTTATTAGCCACGTAGCAACACTTAGTATTAATTCTACTTAACATTTCATAATCCTTCATTTTAATACGTTCCACTTTAATCGACACTTAACCTTTAGTTAAGTCTTAAACATTGCTTAACATTATATGTATAATGTTTATAAGTAAATCTTGTATAGGGTAACATAGCATGACCAAAAGAAAAAAAATTAAAAACAAGAAAAAAATTTCATTTCCAGCAATTGCCGCCGGGGCGAGAAAATTACTACACAAAACTCTCGCCGAGGTGAGAAAATATAGTTCAGTGAGCTCGCCGGGGCGAGACTTTACCGTGGCGTGGAAATTAGCCTAGTGAGCTCGCCGGGGCGAAACTCTTGGATTTCAGATTCTGCAGTTCGCGAACTGCACAATTTCAAAGTCAAAAACTCCCAATTTCATCATTTTATCAACAAATTAGACATACCCAAATATTATAATTTTTGTAGAATCAATATCCAACATGTATACAATGATTCTAATATCTTAAACAACTTAAACAACCAATTTTAAAGACTCAAAATTAAAGTCCATGCTAGTTTTCATATTTCAACACATTTAGCGAATCAAACTCTCACGAATTCGTTTCTGAACCAAATTGTTTCATTCAACTTGCATTTTTTTCGTATTTCAACGAATTTCAACAACCCACCATCAATTTTAGATTATAACATGAACTAACCCCCAATTTTTGACTCCAACACAAGCCAAAATGTACATATTCAACCAAAAACTCAATTTCTTCTTATTTACCAAATTTTCATGAATTTGATACTACAAACATCATCTACTAACAACATATATCGGATTAAATAAACTCAATAACACATGAACCCAATTCCCCAACAAATTGACCCTATAAATTCAATTACAAAGAACTCAAAACTAAAACTAGAAATATAGAATTTACCTTTAATCAGTTAGATGATAAGGATTGTTGCTTATTCTTCTCCTTCCTTTTGATTCCTTCCTTGAGTTTTTGACTCTCAATTTGACAGAGAGTTTCTTCTCTCTGAATTTTCCCTTCCTTTCCTCTGTCCCTTGGTTTAGCTTACAAAACCATCTGATGAAACTTACGACCTTTTGTTTCATCAGTTAAGAAAGCCAAAGGCCATAAGGGCATGTTTGGTTCTTCCTCAAAAATCTCATTTTCTCTTTATTTTAATATTTCTTCTACTAAATGATATTTTGTCACACCTATTAAATTTAATTTAATTTATTATATTAATAAATTTAATTAAACTTATTAATAATTTCAAATAAAACTTTACAATTCAATTTAGCCAACTATAATTTTATTAAATAAATCATTTTATTCAATAAACTATTAATCTTCTAATTTAATTATTCAATTAAATTATAAAATTCTCATTACATTAGCGTACTAAAATACGCACCAACACTTTACACACAAATATATTCACATCAATTCACTATTTTAGTTAAATAAATCACTCACATTATTATGAAATTTAATTCAAAATAATTTCTATTGTCCACAAAACATAACAATTAAATTATATTATTTCCCAATATAATTTTAACTTAATTAAATTAACTAATATTACTCAACTAATTTCCTTCTCATGGAAATTTCATTTAATCTTTTCAATAGTTTAATTAACTATTAAACCTCGTTTTCCAAATACACGAATATATAATTCTCTTCACATCAAATCACATATTTTACAAAATATATATCACATATATACACATACTCCAACTCAAAACGTCACGTAATAAGAATTTTATTTATTAAATTCTTATTTAATAATTTCTGAAAATTCGGGTTGTTACATCCTTCCCTCCTTATAAGGATTTCGTCCTCGGAATCAACGAAACCTCCCTTACTCAGTTCTCACTAAATCTCTTTCATAATTATCGTCGAATAACTTCGACGCGTTACCTTAGTGTAGGTTTTATCTCATCACCTTCACTTAAACTTGAAACACTTTGAGTATTATATATTCTTTAACCCTTTAACGCATTCATTTTCTTTTCTCTAAGGATTATCGCCTAACATACTCGTTGTAATCATAAAATATCCTGATTTAGCATCGCATAAATACTCGTGATATCACATTCACCCCTTCTTCTAAGAATTTCGTCCTCGAAATTTTGATTTACTAATATTCGCTCGTTCCATTTATCAAAATGGACTCTACGTTAATCTCTACTTATTCATTGGGTTCTATGACCAAGTTCTTTCTCTAAGAATCTCTTTGAGATCATCGCATTCTTCACATCTTTCTCTTCTAAAAATTTCTCATCATTAGTCATCATCAACTAAATTTATCTCTTCCCTTTCTGGAATTTCATTTCTTTCATGGATTTATTATAGTTTGTTTAACCTACTCATCACCACATATTGCATTCTATGTCTTAACCTTTCTTAAGGAATATTTTCTTTCCACTTCTACCTTTTAAAAGAATAAGAATCTTCCGCAATTATTCAATAATTGTGAAGCAGTATGAATAACTCAGGAATTTAAAAGATTCATTCAAAACTTTCAATATCATGCTGAGGAGTCGTAAAGACTTGAAACTTGTCCTAGGTTAACAAATATTTCTACTGTAACCTTTAACAATCAAAAGACTATGGACCATCTCTTCTCGTACTCCAGGTGATCAGCCCTTCGTACTATGTATTGTGCACATACATATTAACGCTATTCCGTATCCCCCATTATAGGGTTGGTTCACCTCAGACTTAATACAAATTCTGCACCAGAATAAACTGGTTTGGCATAAAATCTCAAAGAATTCTTGAACTTCATAAACATCTTTCAATAGTTGTCTAGCCGAATCAATTAGCATAGACCTTGAACAACAATTTGGACATTCGTCAAAACATTTTTAGCCAGCTCAATTGGCATATCTTTTCATAACTTACAGAAAAATAAAATTCTTTTATGACGTCATGATACCATACCGTCTTAATAGTACGTTGAGGATGCCGTCATTTTAGGACTTTGTCATACTACATCATACCACAGTGGGCTGACGATCCATCGATCACATCCAACACTAGGTTCAGTTGCATTGATGTCTCAGTCGTTCAAAATACATTTTGATAATTTCAAATCATTTTCATCTAGCTGAAACAATTAGCATAGACCTACAAATAATAGCACTTTTTTAAAACTTATTGGTTCAAACATTGACCCAATATATTTTTGAGAACACAACATTACGAATATCCGCACGATATCAATAAATTTCGAAAATCTAGCATAGCTAGAAGAATTAGAATCTCCATTTTCTCTCCATCAACTTCAATCTTTACTCCATTGCTTCATTACTCAATCATTCTCTCATTCTTCAATATCATCAATGCTCTCTATACCGTAACTTTTCTATACCCAATACAGTTCATCAAACTTACCACACGTTGGAAATTCAGGAACTTATCGCAATCATATGGGTTTAGGAACTTATCCTAGTCAGACGAAAATCGTCCATTTGCTGAGGGGTTCCACCATACGATTATGAGTCAAGAACCTACCATAAGTGTGAGTTTTAAGAACCGTGCCTAATCTTAAATATTCTCTAACTATCAAATATAAATATGAGAAAAGAATCACCTTCTCGTCATATGTATATCGATAGTGCGACACCAACATTTCAATGATTAACAATATAGAAAGCTAAGTGGTTATCGAACCAACTCGACCACTAATCAATATAGGAAGTTGAGCGGTTGTTAAACCATGGACAAATCCCGTCCCATACCAGGATTTGTTCAACTCAACCACTATATTAATATAGGAAGCTAAGTAGTTTTTAAACCAAGCACGAATTCTCGTCCCATACCAGGAATCGTACAACTCAGCCACTAACATGAGTCCTCAATTGAAATCCCACCTAATTTCATCTTGCTCTTAACTTAACTCTTTGCTTGATACAAATTGCTCGTATTTTATCATCCACAACTCCTCATGAGTTTACTTCGTACTATTTCATAGTACCATCTCTTTATAGCATCATGCTACAATTATTCAATCATTTAAGATCTTTGACATTTTACAACTTTAGCAGATCACGTCGTGATCTCATTCTATCATCAACTCTTCTTACGATTCTTTCTTATCTTATGATCGTCTCATCTTACGATCTTTTGTTTATTCTACTCTTTAATCACGTTATCTTATGATTAATCAACTTAGGTGTTCCCTGTTCTTTTAGCTCTTCAGGTTCTTCTTTGAACCTAAACATTTTATCATAATCTTATCTCATATGAATTCTCTAAACTCTATTTGAGTTCATTTTTATCATCATACCATTCTCATTTTATAGATATCGTCTATTTATTATTACCATCTTTATTACTGGAGTCAGGTAACTCCTGGTCCTCATCTTATATAACTCTTCAAGATTCTTTTTTGAATCTTCTTGTTTATATATATAAATTCTTCCTTTAAGAATCTCTAACTTTATTCATATTATTCACTATTTTATTCGAGTTTACTTCGCATTATTCGCATCTTCTTCTTGTAACGTTTCTAGGACTTAACTCATCTTATGCATGTACCTATATAAAAAGAATCACTTCTTAATCATATGCATCCATAACTCTATACTTGATACACATCGATTCTCTAACAGTGTTCAGTACATCACCTGAGTGGTTTCCCACAAACAACCAACAAACTAGTTTCCGTCTCGTCTACACTGTCTCTCATAACGAGTTAGATCGGTTGCTAGTTCGTATCAACCTCCGCTCTCTGAAGGAATTGTTTACCCCAGATACCATACATCAACCATTAAAGAATACGATTGCACCATAATTATACTTAACTTATTATTCTTTAAACTCTCTCATCTTCACCTCTTTTCTCTAAGGTTATAGCCTAAGGTACTCGTACCTAAGATTTCTTACCTATCGGTTCTGATACCAACTGTAACGACCCCAAATTCTAAACAATCCAACTCTCCACATCAGTCGTTAACAATACATCCACTTTCTGACTTTACAACATTATTCAATGTTAAACTTAATAAAATGCGGAATAATTTTTAAACTTTACAGTTTTCTTTCTTTGCTTTCCCTAAATCATAACCTTTAATCATTTACATATTCTAGAATCATATTTGATTCGCTTCATCAGAGTTATAATAAAATAGAACTTACTTCTAGATTCAATACCCTCTATACATTAGATAAAATTCAATTATAAATCAATACAAATTTTACAACTCAACATCTGTTACATTCAATCATTCTCAAATACATCATTCAGAACCTTAATCATGGTTCAAAAACATAAGTTAAGCTAAAACAATTAATCTTCATGCATAACATCTGAGTCATGCCATTCAAGAAGCACATAACGTTACCTTGAATCTTTAACCTGCAAAAGTGGTTATTTGCAAGAATGAGCTCGACAGCTCAGTAAAATCTAACAGTTTGCATGCATCACATAACACATAGATAACACGCTCATTATTTAAATCATAAAATTTTGGCTAAACATGTCATACATAACAATTAGAGATTGAGTTCCATAACTCAATCAACATTCTTTATTCAACGAACGTAGTCATAATTTGACTTTGTCGTCTCATACTTGTAACATATATAAAATGCATCATGCTTCTACATCATATGTTTAAAACAGTTAAGCATTTAGTACATATAACAAATAGGAACTGAAAGACTTGCCTGGTTTGTAGATTACCAGCTTATATTTATCTGCACTTCATGTATCCTACACGATATATATAATCATGTACATCATTTATTAGCCACGTAACAACTCTTAGTATTAATTCTACTTAACATTTCATAATCCTTCATTTTAATACGTTCCACTTTAATCGACACTTAACCTTTGGTTAATTCTTAAACTTTGCTTAACATTAGATGTATAATGTTTATAAGTAAATATTATATAGGGTAATATAGCATGACCAAAAGAAAAAGAATTAAAAACAAGATAAAAATTTCATTTCCAGCAATTCCCGTCGGGGCGAGAAAATTACTACAGAAAACTCTCGCCGGGGCGAGATCTCGTCGGGGCGAGAAAATATAGTTCAGTGAGCTCGCCGGGGCGAGACTTCGCCGTGGCGAGAAAATTAGCCTTGTGAGCTCGTCGGAGCGAGACTATTGGATTCCAGATTCTGCAGTTCGCGAACTGCAGAATTTCAAAGCCAAAAACTCCCAATTTCATCATTTTATAAACAAATTAGACATACCCAAATATTATAATCTTTGTAGAATCAATATCCAACATGTATACAATGATTCTAATATCTTAAACAACTTAAAAAACCAATTTTAAAGACTCAAAATTAAAGTTCATGCTAGTTTTCATATTTCAACACATTTAGCGAATTAAACTCTCACGAATTCGTTTCTGAACCAAATTATTTCATTCAACTTGCATTCTTTTCGTATTTCAACGAATTTCAACAACCCACCATCAATTTCAGATTATAACATGAACTATCCCCCAATTTTTGACTCCAACACAAGCCAAAATGTACATATTCAACCAAAAACTCAATTTCTTCTTATTTGACAAATTTTCATGAATTTGATACTACAAACATCATCTACTAACAACAGATATCGGATTAAATAAACTCAATAACACATGAACCCAATTCCCCAACAAATTGATCCTATAAATTCAATTACAGAGAACTCAAAACTGAAACTAGAAATATAGAATTTACCTTTAATAAGTTAGATGATAAGGATTGTTGCTTATTCTTCTCCTTCCTTTTAATTCCTTCCTTGAGTTTTTGACTCTCAATTTGACAGAAAGTTTCTTCTCTCTGAATTTTCCCTTTCTCTTGTTGCCTTTTTTAGTCTTTAATAAAAAAGTTCTAACTCATGCAAGCATACATGTGTCAACAAGTAATACAGAAGAAGTATAGTATCGTCCCACAGAGAAAGTGCTAAATTAAATCATTATGCATCAGGTCTATCACTATATTTATTTGCCTAAACTAATGACTTGATTTTTGGTGATAAAATTACTTCTAGACAAATTAACAACTAAAGATGCGAATTCTAACGAAATATATCAAACTTGAAATTAATGGGATCCTAACTTCATTTAATAGTTCACCTAATTACCACCATCATGCTAGACAGTTCACATATCACAGAAAAATAGCCAAGGGCACTAATATAGACATAACTATCTGTCAATGTATTATGACCTACTTACATAATATCCATACTCAATAGACACCATGTAATCACCACTATAACCAAAATCACTATATTTCTATGTGAAATTGCAATTATATTGATTTAAAGCATAAGCCCTTATTTTGACTCCTATGGTGAAACAGTATATTTTTATCTGATTCACAAAATATTAAGCTGCCCAATTAAGCCTCATATTCGCAAGCTATCATGATTACAATCCATACTCATATGTTATTTCTCAACTCCATACAAGCACTGAAATCGAATGGTGATCAAGCATTCATACATGCAAAACAATCATGATAGAAGTTCCTTATGATATGCAAAACAATCTAATAGTCAAGCCTATAATTAGACTACATATTAAAATCCGTTAGAATCCCATAATGGAGATTAATTCATGACTGAACCAAAAGCCATTATGGGATCAAAACTACACATAGAAAAATAAACAATCAATTGAAGTAAGAAGAAGTAGATTGATCAAACCCAATTGATGAATAAAATCCAAAGTAAGCTTAAACCCACATCAAAATCCAGCACTTGAACAATAATAATCCTCAGTGAAACTCTCCAAAAAACTATCTCTAGAAAAGTAGAATAATAATAATAAAAGTCTCCAAGTTCCTTCTCTAAATCTCTATCTTCTCAATAATAGCTTGAATCCTCTTCCGAATTGGCTTCTTTTTCCTCATCCAGCCGCACATCAGCAACAAAATTCGTGCCCTAGCGTCTTTGGCGCTATCCTAGTGCAATTCCTAGCGCCTCTAGCACTAGGTCATGTCCTCATATTTACAAAAATGCCACCAAGTCTGATTTTAACCATTTAAGCTCCAAAATGACTCTTTTGCCCCTCCAGCTCCAATCCTACAATAAACAAACACAAAAAATGAATAAAACAATACTAAAAACACTTAAAGACCTCAATAATTAAGTCTAACAAGACCTGATTCGTAGGTATAAAACCCACTCATCAAATACCCCCAAACTTAACCAATTGCTTGTCCCCAAGCAATACAATAATACCAACCTGAAAAATGCAAACTAACTATACTACAAACGAATCAAATAACTGAAACAACATCATAAACCATATCAGGCCTCAAATATCCATAGAACAATTTCAACTCACTATCTAATGTACAACGCCAACTCAAACTGATTAATCAAACCACGCTTATCATCATTCATGTTGTGTGTGTATCAACTGTTATAACCAATCACAACCCAAATTACTCATATAATCAACATCTTAAAAAGAAATTCAAAATTTTTTTTTTACACCTCTATCAGTAAAACAACTAATCCAACTCATATAAACATGTAATTAGCACAAGGGGAGTTACGACATGTTTTCTTCATTTACAAGTGCGTTTTACGCTCCATCTCGGTTTTTTTTTCATTTTCTTCCTTTTTTTTACTTGGCATGTGCAATGTCTAACTTCCTTAGGCTTACCAAAACTACCCATATAACGAGCTTTCATCCAGTGACTCCCAAACCAGTCGGCTTTAGGGCATTAGGTGTCAAGACACCCCTAAGGATCTAATTACTCAAGTAGAAATGGCCACGAAATTAAACTAGCCAAGAAAGTTTTTTTTTACTTTGCTTTTTTCTCTGTTTAGAACTCCCCCAAACTTATTTTCTTGCTTACTAGAGCCTTCATAGACATTTCACTGATATTATCACTTTCTATCCCAAGTTTCTAACCAGACACATATTATATAAGAATTTAAATCAAATTAATTAAACAGTTGACTAAATGCTTTCCTTGTTAACATGAAATTCAGACAAGCAGATTCGACTTCCCCGTTCAAGTTATCGCTCGACACTAGATTTCAATCATTAACACGCTTTTACTTAACACTAGAATCTTATCATTGGCCACAATGGTTCAACTATGTCATTTGTTATCTGATTCATGCAACTAAATGCTTGACACACCCTAAAATGCATTGTAACTACCATGCAACAAGTATAAACACAATAAAACATAACAATCTATACGCATGAAAACAAAAAAACTACCCCCCAAACTAAACTGAACAATGTCCTCATTGAGAAATAATAAAAATTAAGAACAGAGGACTCCCCTGATGAACTCGCTAGTCATCATCACTGCCATCAGCAGCATCATCATCATCATCGTCGGCATCAGAAGGCGAGTCAGGTGGTGGGTAAATAGAAAGTGGAGGAGCTGGTGGAAACTGAAATGGCCCTGCCAAAGGATTCAACCGCCCAAACATATCTGCCAACGCTGTAAAACAATTAACATTGTAAGCATAGATCTCTGCTTGGCGTTGAGCAAGTCGACTCTGCTGCTGAGTCATGCGATCAAAACCCCTCTGAATCGTTCCTGCCACTAAGTCTATCCATCTAGTATGGTGTCGAAGGTCCTGACGAATAGCCTCAACTACATTAGGGGCTTGAACCGGATCCTCAACAGGTGGTGGCTGCTCCTGCGGCTGCTGCTGTGGTATAATGAAGCCTAAGCCCCTCGGGTGCGATTCACCTCCACTCCATACTCTGTACCGTACCATTGCAGCATGATCAATTGGAGGCAATGGGGCCTGCATTAGTGCATCCTTATCCCACTGGACCCCAGCACGACGACATAAATCGGTGATTAATGAAGGATGGGGCAATCCACCTGTGGTGCTACCCTCAAGCCCGTGCACAATAGATTCATGAATTACCTCCCTAACATCCACTGTCTTTCCTGTGGTTATGCAAAACAATAGGGCCACCCGCTGATTAATTACATCGCTCATATGGCAGCACGACATCAACTTAGCACAAATAAAAGCATGCCATGCTTTACCATATCTGCTCAACTTGGATGAAGGAAAATGCACGGCTTCTTTTTGGTCAGTCAACTTCCATTCTGTCCCTGGCTCACAGAGGGCTACTATGATCTCAGAATAGTCCAAATCCTGTTGCATGTATTTCGTATATCCATCACTGTGAATCTTTTGTAACCCATAATACGCGTTGATTGCTTTGTGCCCCACGTTTACTTCCTTACCAAGAACCATCACCAGATTCCCATTAGTTTCTTTAGCATTGGCGTAAAATTCCTTTACAATTTCAACTGCAGCTGGCTCAGGTTGCGCTATAAATGTCATCCAATTATAGCTGCGTATTATGTGAGCTAATTCCCCATCTACCCGCTCAATAGGTAGCAACCCACGCTCAGGAATTAGGGACTTCCCTGACGACCAGTTTTTATACCTATCGGACGCTTGAGGGCTAGCAAACTTCTTCTTATCATATTTCACAACAGCTGACGAACCTGAGCTTTCCCCTCGATGTCTTTTGGGTGCCATTAATAACCACTTGAACAAATTCAAGACCCAAAACAACTAGAAACTTCGTTGGGGCAAACTGTCGAACACTTGTTAGGCACATTTTAAAAACCCCTTGTATAATAGTTCCCCCAAACTTAGAATAGCCTAATCATGCAACACGGAAATCTCCCACAATTTGCAAGCATGTAGATAGACAATTGAAGCTTTAATCCAATCCCAATTGAGCCAACACAAACTCAATTGGGTTCTCAATCAAAATCAAGAATTTACTCCAAATACTAGCAATTCAATCTCTAGCCAATAATTTCAAGTTCTAATTGATCAATAATGTATCACTTACTTGAAATTGGAAGTACCCATGTGTATAATCTTCAATCCTTCGTGGCTATGGGAGTTCCTTGGTTGCAAAAGTTGTGTACCAGCAATGGTTGTGAGAGTGGGTGTCGATTTGTTGTTGCTTTGTTTGAAGAAACTAGCTTTGGTCGGCAACTATAGAAGAAGTATGTCGGTTGGAGGCGGCTGGAAAGTAGCAAGGAGAAGAATCAAAACTGATTTGTTGATGTGAAACCCTTTTAACCCGACTTAGGGTTTAATTTTTTTTAAGTTGCCTGCCGAGCGCCTCTGGTGCTGAGGGTTGAACTGGATCGAGCGCTAATAGCGCTGTCTTGCAGTAGCTATTGGTTTGGGTAGCGCTGCTGGCGCTGTCGTGTATGCTGGATCGGGCACCTCTGGCGCTAACTGACAGAAGCACATGATTTGGGGCAGCGCTGCTGGCGCTTAGTTCGTGAAGGGTTGGGCGCCTCTGGCGCTATCTTACAGAAGCTTATGCCTTGGCAAGCGCTTCTAGCGCTGGTAATTCAATGACCCGAGCGCCAAGGGCGCTACTATGCAGTGTGTTGAGATGGGCCTAGCGCTTCAGGCGCTGGGTTGGCCTATTGTCAAGCGTTATAGGCGCCCAAATCTATACTTAGTCAAATTTTTTTCAATTCAAGCTCTACCTGCACATACATCAACCCAAATCCAAAATTAGTGACCAAAGCCTTTTTTTTTTTTAACAAAATAATCGAAGAAACAAACGAAAAATTTAAAATTAAAACGCTGGGTTGCCTCCCAAATAGCGCTAAGTTATAGTCAATTAGCTTGACTGTCTCTGAATCTCATGTCTCAAAAAGGATTAAGGTGACTTTCTGTCTGTCCACCTCATCCCCAAAGTAATGCTTCAACCTCTGTCCATTCACTTTAAACGACTGGTCCGGGAATTTATCATACACTTCAATCGCACCATGCGGAAAGACTGTCTTCACTGTGAATGGTCCTGACCATCTTGATTTCAGCTTCCCGGGAAAAAGTTTAAGTCTGGAGTTGAAAAGTAAAACCCTTTGTCCCGGTTCAAATGTTCTTTCTATGATCTTTCGATCATGCCATTTTTTCACCTTTTCCTTATACAGCTTCGAGTTTTCATATGCCTGGAGTCGAAATTCATCCAACTCATTGATCTGGAGTAAGCGCTTCTCCGCTGCAGCTGTCGAATCAAAGTTCAACTTCCGAATTGCCCAATATGCCTTATGCTCTAGCTCCATAGGGAGATGACAAGCTTTTCCACAAACCAGCTGAAATGGTGACATGCCCAACGGAGTTTTGTAAGCAGTCCTATAGGCCCACACAACATCATCCAGCTTTAGAGACCAATCCTTCCTCGTCGGATTCACAATCTTTTCGAGGATTCTCTTGACTTCTCGATTGGATACTTCAACTTGGCCATTTGTTTGTGGGTGATAAGCTGTAGCAATACGATGATTCACCCCATACTTAGCCAACAAAGCTGTAAACTGTCTGTTGCAAAAGTGCGTACCTTCATCACTAATAATGGCCCTCGAAGTCCCAAATCTGGTAAAAATACTTCGGTGTAAAAACTTGAGGACTACCTTGGCATCATTTTTCGGGAGCGCTGCCACTTCTACCCATTTCGACACATAGTTAACTGCTAGCAAGATGTAGAGATTACCGCATGAAGACACAAAAGGACCCATGAAATCAATCCCCCATACGTCGAAAACTTCCACTTCGAGGATTGTATTCAAAGGCATTTCATTCCTCTTTGAAATATTACCCACTCTCTGACATCTATCACAGCGCTGGACAAAACTGTAAGCATCCTTAAAGATTGTCAGCCAGTAGAATCCTGCTTGTAGTACTCTAGCCGTTGTTCTCTCTCCTCCATAGTGACCTCCATATACAGAAGAATGACAATCCCGCAAAATCCCCTCGGTCTCACTATATGGGATACACCTTCTTATTATTTGATCCGTACACTGTTTAAACAAATACGGCTCATCCCATATATACCATTTAACATCATGCAGGAACTTTTTCTTTTGGTGCCCCACCAAGTCAGAAGGTATCATCTTACTCACAAAAAAGTTCGCGTAATCAGCAAACCATGACACTTCCCCTTGCACCACAAATAATTGCTCATCCGGAAAGGATTCATTAATTGCAACTTTGCCGTCTATCTCCCTTTCTGGCTGCTCTAGCCGAGATAAGTGATCTGCCACTTGGTTTTCGGTACCCTTCCTGTCCTTGATCTCCAAATCAAACTCATGCAGTAATAATATCCACCTGATTAGCCTGGGCTTCGCATCCTTCTTTGCCACTAAATGTCGGATTGCCGAGTGATCCGTGTACACTATCACCTTTGTGCCTATCAGATATGACCGAAATTTATCAAAGGCATACACCACTGCCAATAACTTTTTTTCTGTGGTGGTGTAATTTAACTGTGCATCTGTAAGGGTCTTGCTGGCATAGTATATCACATGAAACATCTTCTCCTTCCTTTGCCCCAAAATAACCCCTACTGCGTAATCACTAGCATCACACATCAGCTCAAACGGCAATGCCCAATCTGGTGCTGTGATAACTGGCGCTGAAGTTAATTTACTCTTTAAGTGCTCCAATGCCCTCATGCAAGCCTCGTCGAAGTTAAACTGTGCATCCTTCTCTAATAAACTGCACAATGGTTTAGTTATCTTGGAGAAATCCTTGATGAATCTGCGGTAGAAGCTTGCATGTCCAAGAAAACTGCGGACACCTTTTACTGACGTAGGTGGAGGTACATTCTCAATAGTTTCCAGCTTTGCCCTATCCACCTCAATTCCTTTCTTCGAAACTTTGTGTCCCAGTATAACTCCTTCTTGTACCATAAAATGGCACTTCTCCCAATTCAGTACTAGATTTGTTTCAACACATCTCTTTAAGACCATTACCAAATTTTCAAGGCATAAATCGAAAGAATCACCAAATACCGAGAAATCGTCCATGAATACCTCAACATTCTGTTCGATCATGTCTGAAAAAATTGTTGTCATACATCTCTAAAAGGTGGCTGGAGCATTGCACAACCTGAAAGACATCCTTCTGAAGGCAAAAGTGTCGTATGGACATATAAAAGTAATCTTTTCCTGGTTTCTGGAGCTATCATAATCTGATTATAGCTTGAATATCCGTCCAGAAGGCAATAATACTCATGACCCGCCAGTCTGTCCAACATCTGATCGATAAACGAAAGTGGAAAATGGTCCTTCCTTGTAGCTTTGTTAAGCTTGCGGTAGTCCATGCAGATTATCCACCCCGTTAATGTTCGCGTTGGGATCAACTCGTTATTCTCATTAGTGACAACGGTCATTCCACCCTTCTTTGGTACGCACTGCACGGGGCTCACCCATGAACTGTCTGAAATTGGGTAGATTATTCTCGCGTCCAGCCATTTCAGTATCTCTTTCTTGACCACTTCTTTCATTATAGGATTGAGCCTTCTTTGCTGCTCAACTGTTGGCTTGCTACCATCTCCAGCAGGATCTTATGCATGCAAAATGAAGGGCTTATCCCCTTGATATCTGCTATGGTCCATCCAATAGCTGATTGGAACTCTCTAAGCACTCGTAGCAATTTTTCCTCCTGAAAAGATGTTAGTGCAGAAGAAATAATCACAGGTAGTTTTGAATCTTTATTTAAAAATGCGTACCTGAGATGATCTGAAAGTGGTTTTAATTCAAGTTCGGGCGGTGTCTCAAGAGATGGTTTCAACTTTATCGACGTCTCTCCAGCTTTCGTAAGTGGCTCAATAGGTGTTCTGAATTTTCCGAATTTGGGGGTATTATCCAGATATTGCACAAGCTCGGCATATTCTTCATCCTCCAAATCTGAATCTTCAGCAATTACTCTTTGTAGTGGTTCATGTCCCAACAAACTCTCAACTTCATCATTCACTATACTATCCACCAAGTCAACTCTGAAGCATTCCTCTTCATCGGTTGGGAGCTTCATTGCTTTGAAAACATTAAACTTCACCTCCTGATCATGTACACGCATTGTAAGCTCCCCTTTTTGCACGTCTATCAAAGTTCTCCCCGTGGCTAGGAATGGTCTCCCCAGTATGATTGGTATACTCTTGTCCTCCTCATAGTCCAAGATGATGAAGTCCGCCGGAAAGATAAATTTGTCCACTTTCACCAGTACATCCTCCACTATCCCCTGTGGATACGTGATGGATCTGTCAGCTAACTGCAAGGAAATATTTGTTGGCCTTGGCTCCGACAATCCCAACTGACTAAATACAGACAAAGGCATCAGGTTGATACTTGCCCTAAGATCAAACAAACATTTATTGAAGTTCATTTTTCCGATCATACATGGAATTGTGAAACTGCCCGGATCTTTAAGCTTTGGAGGTAGTTTACGCTGAAGCACTGCACTGCATTCCTCCGTCAAGGCCATTGTCTCAAACTCGTCTAATCTTCTCTTCCTTCACAGTATACTCTTCATAAACTTTGCGTAACTCGGCATTTGTTCCAATGCCTCCGCGAAGGGTATGTTGATCTGCAGTTTCTTAAAAACCTCCAAAAACTTTCTGAACTGATTGTCTTCCCTCTGCTTATTCAATCTTTGTGGATACGGAACCTGAGGGTGAACTTGTGGTACTGTATTCACGGGCTTCTTATCTGAACTCACTTTCTCCTTCTCCACTTGCTGCGACTCGGACTCATCCTTCTTCTTTTTCTGATCAGTCTCAACTTCTTTCTCCATTTTAACCCCAGTGTCATCCCCTTGTAAACTAGGTGATACATTGCCTGGTACACTTCCTGCATATTGCTTTCCCGATCTTAGTGTTATGGCTTGACACTGCTCTTTACCCTCTCTCCGAGGATTTGCTTCTGTGTTACTTGGCAATGAACCCTGAGGCCTGTTGTTAAGCATAGTCGCCATTTGCCCCATTTGAGTTTCTAGATTTTTAATGGCCACTGCCTGGCTTTTGATCATCACCTCTGTATTTTCCATGTACTTTAACATCATCTCCTCCATTTCTGATTTCTTTTCTTGCTGAGGTGAATATGGAGTCTGATGTTGTTGTTGTTGAGAAAATCCTGGTGGAAAAGGTGGTCGTAGAGTAAACTGTTGCTGCGCTGGCTGAGATGGAAACTGTTGATTCTGCTGAAACTGTTGTTGCTGATTTACTTGATTATTTGGCCAACTAAAGTTTGGATGATTGCGGTTGTTGGGGTTGTATGTGTTCTGAAACTGTCCTTGGTCTTTCCTATAACTGTTCACATACTGCACCGACTCCGAGCTGATAGCACATTGATCTGTTGAGTGTGACCCCGCACAAATCTCACATACGAAGGCAACTGACTTGGCTTTGCTTTCTGACAACGAATCTATTTTCTTCGCCATAGCCGCCATCTGTGCTGACAACTGGGTAATAGCATCCAGTTCTAACAAACCTGCAACTCTGGGCTATGGCATTCTGGCTGTAGGATTCTGGAAATCATTCGCTGCCATCGTCTCGATAAGGTTATAACCTTCGTCATAGCTCTTCGCCCCTAAAGCTCCACCTGTAGCTGCATCTACCATTTGCCTCGACTGCCATCCCAATCCATTATAAAATGTATTGATCACCATCCAATCTAGCATCCCATGGTGCGGACACTTCCTTAGCATCTCCTTGTATCTATCCCAAGCCTCATATAAGGATTCACTCTGTTGTTGCTCAAACTAAGAAATTGCTGTCCTCATTTTTGCAGTTTTAGCCATTGGGAAAAACTTGGCTAAGAACTTCTGTGCTAAGTCCTCCCATGTAGTAATTGATCCTGAGGGCAAAGAATGAAGCCAACTTCTCGCTCTATCCCTCAATGAGAATGGAAACAGTCTTAGTCGGATGGCATCTTCCGTCACCCCCATTGTACCTAAATGTATCGCATATTTCAATGAAGCTCAATAGGTGCTCATTAGGATCGTCTGTAGCAGCACCCCCAAACTGGACCGAATTCTACACCATTTGAATGGTGCCCGGTTTTATCTCAAAAGTATTTGTTGCTATCGCCAGTCTGACTATGCTAGACTGCAATCCATTAATATTCGGCATGGAATAATCCCTCAATGCTTTATGCTCCTCTCTTTGCTCTACTCTTTGTTCTTCCGCCATATTCGGTATAGTTTCTTCTAACTATGCTTGTAAATTCCTACGCACTCTTGCTTTACAACCTTTTCCGTCAATATTATTCTATGCTGGTGTCAATTCTGAGTTGGATGATCGTGTGTGCATAAAAATTCTACAAGTATCTGAAACCAAAACAAAAATAAAAATAGAAATGAGAAAAGATTAGATTTGTCTAAGTCAAACAATATAGCTTAAAACTGATGATAATAATAAAAAATCTAAACGCCTTTCCCCGACAACGGCGCCAAAAACTTGTTGCCTCTTTTAGTCTTTAACAAAAGAGCTCTAACTCATGCAAGCATACATGTGTGAACAAGTAATACAGAAGAAGTAGAGTATCGTCCCACAGAGAAAGTGCTATATTAAATCACTATGCATCAGTTCTATCACTATATTTATTTGTTTAAACTAATGACTTGATTTTTGGTGATAAAATTACTTCTAGACAAATTAACAACTAAAGATGCGAATTCTAACGAAATATATCAAACTTGGAATTAATGGGATCCTAACTTCATTTAATAGTTCACCTAATTACCACCATCATGCTAGACAGTTTGTGACGCCCCCAAATCCAGGTATTTGCAACCTTTATTTAGTGCGCACGATATCCAAAGCATAACTAAAAGTAAATACCAAACTTATATAAAAGTATTACATCAGAGTCTCAAATCCCAAGGTACATAACCTTAACTACCTAACATGATAATTAAATATATACAAACATTTAACTATCTATTACAGGAAGCAATAAACTTTAATCTGCGGCTTTTCCTTTGCCTTTGTTTCCTGCTAACCCTGTAGTATACTCCGGGTGCTCTGAAAACATTTATAGACAAAGCAAGAATGAGCATAAAAGTGCTCAGCAAGTAATATATGACTATAATGTATGAAAGAATAAATGTTTTCAATGGAGTGTACTTCAATAGTAGAATGAGCTGTTAAGTAATATGAACTGAAACCAACTCATGATAACCATGATCATTAAAGAATACGCTGAGTAGTTATACAAACTATGAACAATAGTTTCAATTTTATTGAAAAGGTTCCAAGCAAAGTTTCTTTTGCGAATCGTTTGAACTTACGGGCATGGTGGGTGATCAGCCCGATATGCCCTGCGTTGATCAACACTGCTGTTTATGAACACCCATTGGGTTCACCCCTCACACTCATAGAGTGCTACAAGTCTGTACCGCCCTTGGAGCGGATTTCAAAATATTCCCATGTCAGGGATTGTTCATACTCAGACTAGATTTCAATCCCATAATCAACATAGTTGGATATCAATAATATTTCAATACTTTGGAAATAAAAGAATAGAAATATTATAAGTTTAGTCTAGCCCAAACAATTGGCTTAGACCCCCTGTAAACTGTTCATGCATATCATATATTGTTATAATATGCAAAGTAAAAGTCTCACCAACCTTGTGAAGCTGATTGGAATAAAAAGGATTTAATTCCTTTTTATCACTTTATGTATGAAAACATAATTTACCTTAATATAATCAAGTCAACTTACTTGATTAGCTTAGAAAGAATTGGTGTTTCGATACTTGCCTGTTGTTCAAGTATTGACAAAACTCTTCTATTTTGATCCTGTAGATCCTACCACACATATATAGATATATGAGGTAGGTTACTTATATATTATAGCGATCAAAGTATAAGAGTGAATATCACGTAAATATATTATGGATATATATATTATTATAAACACATTTTTCAAATACCTCATTCATGTTATGGCTTAATCCTTTATTGACTAATTTTGGGTTCTATTAAGATAGGAGTACCTTATTACTCTATTACTAGAACACTTGAGGAAATATAGGTTGTGTATTATTAAATTCCAAATACTAGGAATTTTGAGGTTTATAAGTTAAAAGTTTGAAAACTAGTTAACTAGTGTAATTTATATAAAAAAAAACTTTGAAATTGAAGTTGATCTGTTTTGATTTGTACTAGTCTTTAATAGGCTATACTAGATATAGTGTGACTTTGTATGACTCTACACTTATATTGCTAGGCAAAATATTAACATTGCCCGAGTAAGACTCAATTCGCTTGATGAAAACCGAGTGGGTTGACAACAGGCAACGCCTGCTGCCGAGCGGCGTCGCACACTGCTGTGCATGACTTGGCTTGCTTGCTATTGCGTTGCTGCTGCTGACACAGGGCAGCAGCCCTGTCCTATCCTCCAGCCTATTCTCCTTGTCAAGCCATGGCAACCTACATGGCTGTTACTGCTGCACCAAGTGCTGCTGCCATAAGGCAGCAGCTACTTCTTCATACCAGTCATGTACCAGGCTGCCTTCTGCTTCTGTTTCTTGCTGCTGTCATAGACAGCAGCGTTACCTCACAATGCCAGGCAAAATATACACACACACACACACACTAGATTGTTGCTAGGAAAGTGCCCGCTGGGACTTGTTGTGCTAATGGCCTGATTTTGGCCTTAAATTGATGCTGTTGTGTCGAACGCTGCTGCACAATTACTGTGTATGCAGCTGTTGCGCACAGCAGCCCCTCCTTCGCCGCGTAGCTCATTTGCATAACTATAAGTTTTTAAACACTCATGTTCAATAAAATTACGCTTGAATATATCTTATAAACACTATAATAGACTATCTAAAAAAAATTATTAGCCCTCTATTTTAAATACCTTAGACTGCCCCAAAACAGACTCTAAACAAATGATCCGACACATTTGTTAACTTTTTGTTTTGAGTTAAAACGCTTTGTATCCAAATTTGATTCGCCCAAACTCTTAAATTAACTATATATAGTGTATATATATAACTTAGGTTTTTTGGCTTCGCTTAATTACCTAGCTTTTTGCAAAAAACAGTTCTAAAAGGACTTTTAACGAACATGTTATAAGCGTTATTTTAAAAACTCCGATTTCATAATCATTTATTTCGTATAAACCCAATTCATCCTCCTTATTACTACGCACAACAACAACTAAGCTCCATGATACTAATTCAGTCCATAACATTCAAATTTTTATCACAAAACCGTACAAGAAATTCCTTTACAATATACTAATTATTAAAGCCAATATAACAGCACATATTTTGACTAACAAACTGCTCAACACCTCATCATAGCAGCTGATTTACATCACTATCCACATATATCAGTTAATGAAGTACTAAAATAAATAAACAATATACTAACTTTGTATGAATTCATTTGTTAATAACAAAGATTATATAGCCTATTATAATCGAGCATGCTAAACTCCAATTATATATCATATGAAATTATTTGTAACACATACATGCTTCTATTATTTATTTATTTTTATTCCCAATACATGTTATTACATATTAAGCAATTTTTAAGCACGTATTCACATTATTAACATATCACAGCCCTATACCTTCAAGGACATGCTTGATTACTTATGTAATTGATGATATAATTAGATTATATTCCTGGCTTAGAACATAAAAGGCCAAATTTCACACTTTAAAACAAAACAACCCATCATGTAATAACAGTTCATTTACAATTTCCATCAAATATAAAACATAAGGAATTAGATTTCTATTTCAATACTAACTTCTTCCACCCAATTTCAGTCCACAAAGAAGTTTAAAAGAAATCCCTTTTTATAACCAGTTGATGAACTTCTTACCATAATTCTTGAAAGCAAAGCTTTGTATTTCATTTATAATCTGTCATTTGTTTATCACCAACAGAAATTCTATTATAATAACATCTATTCTATCCACTGTTAACCCATTAAGCAATTAACAGTTTCACATTAATAGAAACTCCAGTTATTCCATTTACTAACCCACACTATCAAGAACTAAATTACACTTGATATATTATTATCACACCAAATTCAGCAGTTTACCCAAATTTAACACATAGCAGAATAAGTCCCTTTCATACCGAAAGAAGGAAAATAAAATCAATTAAAGCCTTAACCAAAAATCCCTAAATTGTGAAACTCATTTGAGGTTAAAGTTCTAAATAAAAACTACAATTTCTTAATCAAATCATATAGCGAAATAGATTCCTCAATTACCGAATGGAAACTTTCATAACCATTATAAACTCAAACCCTAAATCAGGAATTACCCAATTTGAATCTCAACTAATGAATCTAACATACCTGAAGCAATTTTCGCTTCTAATGCTTCAGCAATTGGAGCTCTTCCTCTTCCTTTCGCACGGAATCCTTGAACTCAAAACCAGAGGTTCTTACTGAGACTCCCTCCTCTTTCCCTCTTTGTATCGTATGAACCCTCTCCAAATCAGTAGAAGCATGGAACCTACTCATTATTTCTAGACTTAATCTAAATATGCTGAGTCATGACCTAAACCTTCCAATTTTCGGCCAACTCCTGCTTAATCCATGAATCTCCAATCCTAACCCAGCCTTGTCCGATTCTTGTTACAATCGGGTATGAGGAAGAGAAAAAGAAAAACAAACTTAAGCCTAAGGTTGTGTTTGGCAGAGCAATAGCTTCTATTTTGGTTTAATATAAATCCCTTTTGAGTATTATTAAATATAATTACCCATTAAGTGAGGAATTAAAACTTCCTTTATGCAATTTAGTATTCTAAATACCAATTAAGGGATTATATTATTTATCTCTAAGGTACATTATTAAAATAATTTATACTACTAAATTATTTTAATAACCTATAAGATAAAATATAATATTTCTACTACTTAATTAAAGAGTCTCAATTTAAATAAACCACTCATTAATCAAGTAGAGGGAATAATATCATTAATCTAGGGTTTAAATATTAAAATAATTTAATCCCTTAAATTATTTTAATAGCCCATAAAATAATAAATAATTCCCTAAAAATAAATACAGATAACCCCATTAAATAATATAGGCAATATTATAATTAACTTAAGGTTTTAGAATTAAAATAATTTTAACCCCTATAAATTATTTTAATAACCTGTAAGCTAATTATTAATATCAACCCAATTATTCTAGGATTCCATCCCACAAAATCTTAACTTGCAACCATATATATATATATATAAATATATATGTCACAATAACCAATAAAACTAAATAAATAAAATAAATAATAATAAAAAAAAAAAAATTTATACCTAAAATTCATATATGAAATCTGACTAGAATAATTATACCTGTGTCTTTAAAAACTTCAGGGTTTTACACAGTTCACATATCACAGAAAAATAGCCAAGGGCACTAATATAGACATAACCATCTGTCAATGTATTATGACCTACTTACATAATATCCATACTCAATAGACACCATGTAATCACCACTATAACCAAAATCACTATATTTCTATGTCAAATTATAATTATATTGATTTAAAGCATAAGACCTTATTTTGACTCCTACGGTGAAACAGTATATTTCTATCTGATTCACAAAATATTAAGCTACCCAATTAAGCCTCATATTCGCAAGCTATCATGATTACAATCCATACTCATATGTTATTTCTCAAATCCATACAAGCACTGAAATCGAATGGTGATCAAGCATTCATACATGCAAAACAATCATGATAGAAGTTCCTTATGATATGCAAAATAATCTAACAGTCAAGCTTATAATTAGACTACATATTAAAATTCGTTAGAATCCCATACTGGAGATTAATTCATGACTGAACCAAAAGCCATTATGGGATCAAAACTACACATAGAAAAATAGACAATCAATTGGAATAAGGAGAAGTAGATTGATCAAACCCAATTGATGAATAAAATCCAAAGTAAGCTTAAACCCACATCAAAATCCAGCACTTGAACAATAATAATCCTCAGTGAAACTCTCCAAAAAACTATCTCTAGAAAAGTAGAATAATAATAATAAAAGTCTCCAAGTTCCTTCTCTAAATCTCTATCTTCTCAATAATAGCTTGAATCCTCTTCCGAATTGGCTTCTTTTTCCTCATCCAGCCGCACATCAGCAACAAAATTCGTGCCCTAGCGCCTCTGGCGCTATCCTAGTGTAATTCCTAGCGCCTCTGGTGCTAGGTCATGTCCTCATATTTACAAAAATGCCACCAAGTCTGATTTTAACCCTTTAAGCTCCAAAATAACTCTTTTGCCCCTCCAGCGCCAATCCTACAATAAACAAACACAAAAAACGAATAAAACAATACTAAAAACACTTAAAGACTGCAATAATTAAGTCTAACAAGACTTGATTCGTAGGTATAAAACCCACTCATCACCTCTCCTGTGTCCCTTAGTTTAGCTTACAAAATCATCGGATGAAACTTACGACCTTTTGTTTCATCAGTTAAGAAAGCCAAAGGCCATAAGGCCATGTTTGGTTCTTCCTCAAAAATCTCATTTTCTCTTTATTTTAATATTTCTTCTACTAAATGATATTTTGTCACACCTATTAAATTTAATTAAACTTATTATATTAATAAATTTAATGAAACTTATTAATAATTTCAAATAAAACTTTACAATTCAATTTAGCCAACTATAATTTTATTAAATAAATCATTTTATTCAATAAACTATTAATCCTCTAATTTAATTATTTAATTAAATTATAAAATTCTCATTACATTAGCGTACTAAAATACGCACCAACACTTTACACACAAATATATTCACATCAATTCACTATTTTAGTTAAATAAATCAATCACATTATTATGAAATTTAATTCACAATAATTTTCATTGTCCACAAAACATAACAATTATATTATATTATTTTCCAATATAATTTTAACTTAATTAAATTAACTAATATTACTCAACTAATTTCCTTCTCATTGAAATTTCATTTAATCTTTTCAATGGTTTAATTAACTATTAAACCTTGTTTCCCAAATACACGAATATATAATTCTCTTCACATCAAATCACATATTTCACAATATATATCACATATATACACATACTCAAACTCAAAACGTCACGTAATAAGAATTTTATTTATTAAATTCTTATTTAATAATTTCTAAAAATCCGGGTTGTCACAAGTCTGGCTCTTATTGTTTTCACAATATCTACCGTGTGCTGAACTAGTTATGGTCCCAACAGTCGTATCTCCCTGACTTTATCCCAACATAACGGTGTTCTGCACTTTCTTCCGTAGAGGGCTTCATACGGCGGCATACCGATACTTGCGTGGTAGCTGTTGTTGTAGGCAAATTCAACAAGGGGTAAATAGTCATCCCAGTTTCCCTTGATATCTATCACACACGCTCTGAACATGTCTTCTAAAGTTTGTATTGTTCGTTCGCTCTGCCCGTCAGTTTGAGGATGATAAGCAGTACTTAGCCTCAACTGCGTTCCCATTCTTTCATGCAAGCTCTTCCAAAAATTTGACGTGAAGCGCGAATCTCGATCTGAAACAATTGACACCGGCACTCCATGTCGCGAAATAATTTTCTTTATATACAACTTTGCTAATTGATTTAGATTGAATCGGATCCTTATTGGTAGAAAGTGTGCTGACTTTGTTAATCGGTCCACAATAACCCAAATTGCATCATAGCCCTTCTATGTGCTTGGAAGTCCCACTACGAAGTCCATTGTAATGTGCTCCCATTTCCATTTTGGTATCTTCAATGGTTGAAGTAGTCCACTCGGCCTTTGATGCTCTGCTTTGACTCGTTGACATGTGACACACTTACTGACGCACTCTGCCACCTCCCGCTTCAAATTTGGCCACCAAAAGTGCTGACGAAGGTCCCTATACATTTTTGTGCTTCCTGGGTGAACAGAATATGGTGAATTATGTGCCTCATGTAAGATTGCCTCTCTTAGTTCGGTCACATCTAGCACCCACACACGTCCTTCGAATCTCAAGATACCATCTTTATCCAATCTTAACTTTTCTTCATCGTTTTCTGCTACTCTTTTCTTTATCTTTTCACATTCCTCTTCATTTCCTTGTGCCTCCTTCACTTTGTCTAGCAACGTTGGACGACCTTCCATTACGAATAATTGCTCTGCGGCTCCTTTTGGAATTTTCACTTTTATCTCTAGCGGCGTCATTTCATCCACTAGCTCCTCTTGTGTTGTCAACTTGAACAAGCTCTCCTTTCCCTTTCTACTCAACGTATCTACTACTACGTTTGCCTTCCTCGGGTGATAAAAAATTTCACAGTCGTAATCTTTGATTAGTTCCAACCACCTCTTTTGTCGCATATTGAGCTCCTTCTGTGTGAAGATATATTTCAGACTTTTGTGGTCCGTATATATCTCACATTTCTCCCCATAAAGATAGTGTCTCCAAATTTTCAATGCAAAAACTACTGCGGCTAACTCTAAGTCATGGGTAGGGTATCGCTTTTCATAGTCCTTCAATTGACGCGACGCATACGCAATTACCTTGCCATGCTGCATTAGAACACAACCAAGACCTCAGTGTGACGCATCACTATGTACTACAAAACCTCCTGTATCATCCGGTAGAGATAACGCAGGCGCCTCGCTCAATCTCTTTTTCAACTCCTTGAAACTTTCTTCGCACTTTTCTGTCTAGACAAAAATCACAGTCTTCCTCATTAAATTGGTCAACGGGGTCGCTATTTTGAAAAAATCTTGGATAAATCTTCGACAATACCCAATTAGCCCTAAGAAACTTTTCACCTCAGTCGGCATCCTTGGTTGTTCCCAGTTACTCACCGCCTCCACCTTTGCCGAATCCACTGAGATTCCATCTTTTTCTATCACATGCCCTAAAAATTGTACCCTTTCCATCCAAAATTCGCATTTAGAAAATTTCGCGTACAACTTCTCCCTTCTTAGTGTTTCTAGTATCGCCTCCAGATTCTCGGCGTGCTCTTCTTTGGTCTTCGAATAAATTAGAATGTCGTCGATGAAAACTACCACAAACTTGTCTAGGTACGGCGTGAGAATTCGATTCATCAAATCCATAAATGCTGCTGGCGCATTCGTCAAACCGAAAGACATCACCAAAAATTCATAATGACCGTACCTCGTACGGAATGCAGTCGTAGGCACATCCTCCTTCCTTACCTTTAACTGGTGATATCCGGTCCTCAAATCTATCTTTGAGAAATATCTTGCTCCTTGCAGTTGGTCAAAAAGGTCGCCGATTCTTGGTAATGGATACTTATTCTTGATCATTGCCTTGTTCAACTCTCGGTAGTCGATGCACAGTCTCATCAATCCGTCCTTCTTCTTGACGAACAAAACTGGTGCTCCCCATGGGGACACACTCGGCTGAATATACCACTTATCTTGCAATTCTTGAAGTTGTATCATCTATTCCTTCATTTCTACTAGTGCAATACGATACGGGGCTTTTGAAACTGGTGTCATTCCTGGCGCTAAATCAATTACGAATTCAATTTCCCTGTCCAGCGGAAGACCGGGTAAATCATCTGGAATCACATCTTGAAATTCCCTCACGATCGGTATATTCCTCATTTCTACTCCCACTTCCTACGTATCCACAATATAGGCTAAATAGCCTACGCATCTTTTCCTTAACAATTTCTTGGCCTGCATCATCATAAGACAACACGATTGTCTAAGCGATGTGCTACCATAAAACACTACTATAGACTGGTTCGGGGTCCGAAGGTTCACACTTTTGTTTTGTCAGTCAATTATTGCTGCATGGTCATACAACCAATCCATTCCCAGTATCACATCAAAATCTCCCAATTTAATCGGGATCAAATCTACATTCAGGTCATGACCCCTAATTTTAGCACAACAATTACGGTATATGAACTCTACAGGGATTACCTCCTCATTAGCAATTTCTATACTCAAGGGATGTTCTAGCCGCTCTTGGGGTAAGTTTAATCGTCTAGCAAATTGTTCAGACACAAACGAATAGGTAGCACCCGAATCAAATAATACGTAAGCATTTATATCATTGATCGGGATAATACCTGAAACCACGTCCCTTGAAGCTATGACATCCTAGCCAGTCATGTTGAATGTCCTAGAGATTGGTCGGCTAGGCTGAGCAGGTCTACCAATTATTGGCTTGTGGTTTCCTCCTATGTAGCCACTTCCTCCGCCGTTTCCTTTCTGGGGGCAATCCTTGATCCGGTGCTCGGCCGATCTACACGCAAAACATCCACGAATTTTCTTCGGGTTTGGGCATTTTGGTGCTATATGTCCCTCCTGGGCACAGTTATAGCAGACACTGCGTCCCTTCCAGCATTCTCCCAGGTGATTTTTCCCGCATTTTGGACATGCCTCAATTCTCTTTTTGAATCCTCCTTAATTGCTTCCGGTCGGATTGGTGTTGGTACTATTATTGTTGCCTCCTTCCCACTTTCTCTTCCCTAGGTTACTTCCCCCGCTTTTACTTCCTCCACGATGGTCACTTCCGCTTTTTTTATTCTTCCTTTCCCTATTGTATTGACTCAAGGCCTCACTCCCACCTTCAGCAATGATGGCCTTCTCTAGTAGTGCATTAAAAGTCTCGATCTGGAGCACCGACACCTTACTGTATACCCATGACTTCAGCCCTTATTCGAACCGCTGTGCCTTCCGCTCTTCAGTATCCACTTGGTGTGGCGCAAAGCATGCGAGTTCATTAAATTTGGCGGCGTACTGCGCCACTGTCATATCCCCCTGCTTCAGTTCCAGAAACTTTACTTCCATCTGAGTTTTCATGCTCTTCAGAAAGTAGTCCTTGAAGAACAGTTCCTTAAATCTTTCCCATGGTATTACCCCTTCGCCGACCCATTGTTGATTGGCCTCCCACCTATAGTTCACCTCTCCCTTCATCATATAGGTGGTGAATGCCATTTTCTGGTCTTCTCCCATGCGTGCGATGGTAAAAGCCTTCTCTGTTTCTTTGACCCAAGACTGAGCCTCGATCGGGTCGGTCGTTCCTTTGAACTCTGGAGGTCTCACACTTTTGAAGTCTTTAAAATTTGATACGGGGATAGTTAGGGGAATGGGATTTTCGGGCTCCGCATTCCTGCCCTGGAATACTCCCTCTAATAGGTTTGCTAGCCACTATATGGGGTCTGCTTGGCCTCCTCCATTATTCACCGATCCCTCGGGTGTTCGTGGAACTGATATTCTACGCGGAGACATCTTCTGCTTAATGGAAGAAAACTTAAATGTTATAATCCTATTACACCTCGTACATATTTATTCTAGTGCGATAGTAGAATAGAGCAATATACATAACAAAAGGTTGGGGCATACAACACTTATCCCATACATAACGTATAACGTTGGGATTACAATCACAAAATCACACACTGCTAGACACATAAGCTAAACAGTCTATTCGAGTATGTCGTGCTCCATCGCGCTATCATACTCCATATGCCCCATACGGGTCATCAATTCTCGACTCATGGCACGACGAGTCTGTCTTACCTCAACCAGATAATGGTATATGTTGCCTCTTTTTAAGTATTTAATAAAAGAGCTCTAACTCGTGCAAGTGTACACGGTCAACAAGTAATACAGAGGAAGTATAGTATTGTCCCACAGAGAAAGGATTAAATTAAATTACTATGCATCAGTCCTATCACTATATTTATTTGCCTAAACTAATGACTTGATTGTGTTGACAAAATTATTTCTAAATCAATTAACAACTAAGGATACAAATACTAACGAAATATATCAAACTTGGAATTAATGGGATCCTAACTTCATTTAATAGTTCATCTAATTACCACTATCATGCTAGTAAGTTCACATATCACAGAAAAGTAGCCAAGGACACTAAAATAGACATAACTATTTGTCAATGTATTATGACCTACTTACATAATATCCATACCCAATAGACACCATGTAATCACCACTATAACCAAAATCACTATATTTCTATATGAAATTGCAATTATATTGATTTAAAGCTCAAGCCCTTATTCTGACTCTTACGGTGAAACAGTATATTTCTATCTGATTCACAAAATATTTAAGCTATCCAAATAAGCCTCATATTCGCAAGCTATCATGATTACAATCCATACTCATATGTTATTTCTCAATTCCATACAAGCACTGAAATCGAATGGTGATCAAGCATTCATACATGTAAAACAATCATGATAGAAATTCCTTATGATATGCAAAACAATCTAACAATCAAGCTTATAATTAGACTACATATTAAAATCCGTTAGAATCCCATAATGGAGATTAGTTCATGTCTGAACCAAAAGCCATTATGGGATCAAAATTAAACATGGAAAAATAAACAATCAATTGAAGTAAGAAGAATTAGATTGATCAAACCCAATTAAAAAATAAATTCCAAAGTAAAGTTCAACCCACATCAATATCCAGCACTTGAACAATAATAATCCACGATAAAACTCCCCAAAAAAACTAACTCTAGACCAGTAGAATAATAATAATAAAAGTCTCTAAGTTCCCTCTTAAGGTTTCTTTCTCTAAATCTGATCAATAATAACTCGAATCCTCTTCCGAATTGGCTTCCTTTTCCTCCTCCAGCCGCAACTCAGCACCCACAGCCGTGCCTTAGCGCCTCTGGCGCTACCTTAGTACAAATCCTAGCGCCTCTAGCGCTAGGTCATGTCCAGGAATTACAAAAAATTCCACCAAGTGTATTTTAAGCTCCAAATTTACCCTTTTGCCCCTCCAGCTTCAATCCTACAATAAACAAACATAAAAACAAATAAAACAATACTAAAAACACTTAAAGACCACAATAGTTAAGTCTAACAAGACCTGATTAGTAGGTATAAAACCCACTCATCAAATACCCCCAAACTTAACCAATTGCTTGTCCCCAAGCAATGCAATGATGCAAATGCAAATTAACTAACATGCCTACGAATTAATCAATCAACCAACATAGTATCCAACACTAGGCCTCAACGATTTCATACAGTACTTGAGCAGAATCTCTAACCAATGCAAAGTTTCTAACTTGAATCAATGAGTCAAGTTACACCTGTCATCACCCATGTTGTGCGTGTGTGTATATCAACCATTTCAATCAATTACAATTCAAATCCATCACATAATTGACTTCTTAGAAGAAAACTTTCAATTGTAACTCAATTCAACCCGTGAACACACCCAATTCAACTGATTCAAGCAATCACTAAGCATAGGGGTATCACTAAGGTTATTTAACACATTTAAATCCTTTTTAAACCCTTCCCCAGGAATTCAAACAATTGTTTTTTCTTTAATGAGTGCATTTTATGCTCCATCTCATTTTCTTTTGAACGAGTGCGTTTTACGTTCCATCTCGTTCCATGTGTTTATGAGTGAGTGCGTTTTACGCTCCATCTCAACCCACCACATGATCCATTCTTTAGTTGGGAAAGGTTCAAAATTGTCAAAAAAAATTTACACCCCACGATTCCCCCAAACTTAGATTCTTGTCTGTTTTGATTTACTGGGCGTTTCACCGATATTATTAAGTTTTAACCCAAATCTTCCACCAGAAGAAAATTATGCAACAATTTGAATTAAATTGATCAAAACAATTGATTATGTGCTTTCCTAGCTAACAAGAGTTTCAAACAGGTTAAACTTCACTTCCTAATCAAAATCATCACTAAGCACTAGTTTTCAATTCTTCTCAAATTAAAACCATGAAACCAGTCTTATCATTGGCCACATTAGATACTATATCGATTTATGCTCAATTCATGAAACTAGATGCATAACACAACCTAAAATGCAATATAACTACCATGCAATGAAACCTAACAATCTATATGAAAACAAAAAAAACTACCCCCAAACTGAACAAGACAATGTCCTCATTGAAAAATAAGAAGAGATTAAGAACAAAGGACTCCCCTGATGAAGCACTACTCATCATCACTGCCATCGGCAGCGTCATCATCATCATCATCTGCATCAGGAGGGGAGTCAGGTGGTGGGTAAATAGATAGAAGAGGAGCTGGTGGAAATTGGAATGGTCCTGCTGAAGGATTCAACCGCCCAAACATTTCCACCAAAGCTGTGGAACAATTAACATTATACGCATAAATATATGCCTGGCGCTGAGCAAGTCGACTCTGCTGCCGAGTCAATCGATCAAAACCCCTCTGAACTGATCCTGCCACTAAGTCTATCCGTCGAGTATGGTGCCGAAGGTCCTGTCGGATAGTCTCAACTATAGTAGGGGCTGGAACCGGATCCTCAGCAGGTGGTGGCTGCTCCTGTGGCTGCTGCTGTGGCTGCTCCTGTGGTACAATGAAACCTAAGCCCCTCGGGTGTGATTCACCTCCACCCCATACTCTGTAGCGTAACATCGTCGCATGATCAATTGGAGGCAATGGAGCCTGCATAAATTCATCTTTATCCCACTTGACTCCAGCACGACGGCACAAATCTGTGATCAATGAAAGGTGAGGCAGTCCACCCGTGGTACTACCCTTAAGTGCGTGCAGGATAGATTCATGAATTACCTCCCCTATATCCACTGCCTTCCCTTTGGCAATGCAAAACAATAACGCCGCCTGCTGATTAATTACATCACTCATATGGGGGCACAACATCAACTTAGCACATATAAACGCATGCCATACTTTTCCATATCTGCTCAACTTGGATGACGGGAAGTGCACGGCTTCTTGTTGGTCTGTTAACTTCCATTCTGTCCCTAGCTCACAGAGGGCTTCTATAATCTCAGAATAATCCAAATCTTGTTCCAAGTATTTCGTATAGCCATCCCTGTGAATCTTCGGCAACCCATAATACGCATTAATAGCTTTACGCCCCACATTTATTTCCTGACCCCGAACCATAACCAGATTCCCATTAGCTTCTTTAGCATTGGCATAAAACTCATTCACAATATTAATAGCAGCTGGCTCGGGTTGTGCAGTAAATACCATCCAATTTCGAGTGCGTATCATGTGAGCGACTTCCCCATCTACGTGCTCAATAGGTAGCAAGCCACGCTCAGGAATTAGAGATTTCTCGGAGGACCAATTTTTAAACCTATCACTTGCTTCTGGGCTAACAAATTTCCTCTTATCATATTTCACAATAGCGGACGAACCTGAGCTTTCCCCTCTATGTCTTTTGGGAGCCATTAAGAAATAATTAAGCACAATCAAGACCCCAAAACAACTCAAAACTTCGTTGGGGAAAACTGTCGAACACTTGGTGTGCGCACTTTAAAAACCCTTGTACAATAGTTCCCCAAAACTTAGAATAGCCCAAGCATGCAACAATGAAATCGCCCACAATTGTATAACCATATAGATAAGAAGTTAAAACTTAAACCCAATCCCAAGGAGCCAACACAAACTCACTTGGGTGCACAATTAATACCAAGAATTTACTCCAAATACTAGCAATTCAACCTCTAAGCCAACAATTTCAAGTTCTAATTGATCAATAATGTAAAGCTTACTTGAAATTGGAATTACCCATATGAGAACCTTGAATCCTTCTTGGCTATGGAAGTTCTTTGATTGCAATTGTTGAATGTCGGCGCTAGTTGTGAATGTGGGTGGCGGTTTGTTAACGTTTGATTGGGGGAAAATAGCTTTTACGCAGCAACAATGGAGAAAGCTCGGTTGGAGGCGGCTTGAATTAGGTAGAAGAAAAACAAAATTGACTTTTGTTGTGAGAGACCTTCAATAAGCCCGACTTAGGGTTTTAAAATTTGTTTTTTTTTAAGTTTCCCTGTCGAGTGCTTCTAGCGTTATGGATTGTACTGGAGTGGGCGCCTCTGGCGCTATGTTACAGTAGCTCGTGCTAAGGTTAGCGTTGCTGGCGCTGTGTGTATGCTAGGTTGGGCGCCTCTGGCGCTACGTTACAGTAGGTCGTGGCTTGGGGTAGTGTCGCTAGCACTTGGTATGTGCTGGAATGGGCGCTAATAGCGCTGACTTGCAGTAGCTATTGATGAATTGAGCGCCTCAGGCGCTGAATTGTGACTCATTGGGGTGCCAATGGCGCTAAGTTACAGTGTGTTGGCATGGCCTCAGCGCTTCAGGCGCTATGTATATACTTGGTAGGGCGCTGCCAGCGCTTATAGGCACATTTAGTCAATTTTTGTCCAATTCAAGCTTTACCTGCACACATATCAACCCAAATCCAAAATTAGTTACAGAAACCCCTTTTTTTTTTTGAACAAAGTTAAACGACTAAACTAAAGCAAAACAGAAAATTAAAATGCTGGGTTGCCTCGCAGATAGCGCTAAGTTATAGTCAATTAGCTTGACTGTCTTTGAATCTCATGTCGCAGACAGGATTAAGGTGACTTTCTGTCGGTCCACCTCGTCCCCAAAGTAATGCTTCAGCCGCTGTCCATTCACCTTGAACGACTGGTCCGAAAATTTATCGTATACTTCAATCGCACCATGCGGAAAAACCGTCTTCACTGTGAATGGTCCTGACTATCTTGATTTCAACTTCTCGGGAAAAAGTTTAAGTCTGGAGTTGAAAAGTAAAACCCTTTGTCCCGGTTCAAATGTTCTGTCGATGATCTTACGATCATGCCACTTCTTCACCTTTTCCTTGTACAGCTTCGAGTTTTCATAGGCCCTTAGTCGAAATTCATCCAACTCATTGATTTGGAGTAAACGCTTCTCCCCTGCAGCTGTCGAATCAAAGTTCAACTTCTGAATTGCCCAATATGCCTTGTGCTCTAGCTCCATCGGAAGATGACAAGCTTTTCCATACACCAGCTGAAACGGTGACATCCCCAACGGAGTTTTGTACGCAGTCCTATATGCCCACACAGCGTCATCTAGCTTCAAAGACCAATCCTTCCTCGTTGGATTCATAATTTTTTCGAGGATTCTTTTTACTTCTCGATTGGATACTTCAGCTTGGCCGTTTGTCTGCGGGTGGTAAGCTGTAGCAATACGATGGTTCACCCCATACTTAGCCAACAAAGCTGTGAACTGCCTGTTGCAGAAGTGACTACCTTCATCACTAATAATAGCCCTCGGAGTCCCAAATCTAGTGAAGATACTTCGATGTAAAAACTTTAGGACTACCTTGGCATCATTTGTTGGGAGTGCTGCCACTTCTACCCATTTCGACACATAGTCAACTGCTAGCAAGATGTAGAGATTACCGCATGAAGACACAAAAGGACCCATGAAATCAATCCCCCACACGTCGAAAACTGTTACTTCGAGGATTGTATTCAAAGGCATTTCATTCCGCTTTGAAATATTACCCACTCTCTGACATCTATCGCACCACTGCACAAAACTGTAAGCATCTTTAAAAATTGCCGGCCAGTAGAATCCTGCTTGTAGTACTCTAGCCGCTTTTCTCTCTCCTCCGTAGTGTCCTCCATATACAGAAGAATGGAAATCTTATAAAATCCCCTCGGTATCACTATATGGGATACACCTTCTTATTATTTGATCCGCACACTGTTTAAACAAATACGGCTCATCCCATATATACCATTTAACATCATGCAGGAACTTTTTCTTTTGATGCCCCACCAAGTCAGAAGGTATCATCTTACTCACCAAGTAATTCGCGTAGTCTGCAAACCATGGCACTTCCGCTTGTACCACAAATAATTGCTCATCTGGAAAGGATTCATTAATTTCTACTTTACCGTCTATCCCCCTTTCCGGGTGCTCTAGTCGAGATAAGTGGTCTGCCACTTGGTTTTCGGTCCCCTTTCTGTCCTTGATCTCCAAATCAAACTCCTGCAATAACAATATCCACCTGATCAACCTGGGCTTTGCATCCTTCTTTGCCACTAAATGTCGAATCGCCGAGTGATCCGTGTATACTATCACCTTTGTGCCTATCAGATATGACCGAAATTTATCAAAGGCATACACCACTGCCAATAACTCTTTTTATGTGGTGGTGTAATTTAATTGTGCATCCGTAAGGGTCTTACTGGCATAGTATATCATATGAAACATCTTTTCCTTCCTTTACCCCAAGGCAGCCCCTACTGCGTAATCACTGACATCACACATTAGTTCAAACGGCAATGCCCAATCTGGTGTTGTGATAACTGGTGCTGAAGTTAATTTACTCTTTAAGTGCTCAAATGCCCTTATTGAAGCCTCATCAAAATTAAACTGTGCATCCTTCTCCAATAAACTGCACAATGGTTTAGTTGTCTTGGAGAAGTCCTTGATGAATCTGCGGTAGAAGCCTGCATGTCCAAGGAAACTGCGGACACCTCGTACAGACGTAGGTGGAGGTAAATTTTCAATCGTTTCCAGCTTTGCCCTATCCACCTCAATTCCTTTCTTTGAAACTTTGTGTCCCAGTATGATTCCTTCTTGTACCATAAAATGGCACTTCTCCCAATTCAGTACCAAATTTGTTTCAACACATCTTTTTAAAACCATTACCAAGTTTTCAAGGCATAAATCGAATGAATCACCAAATACTGAGAAATCGTCCATGAATACCTCCACATTCTGTTCGATCATGTCTGAAAAAATTGCTGTCATACATCTCTAAAAGGTGGTAGGAGCATTGCATAACCCGAAAGATATTCTTCTGAAGGCAAAAGTGTCGTATGGACATGTAAAAGTAGTCTTTTCTTGGTCTTCTGGAGCTATCATAATCTGATTGTAGCCTGAATACCCGTCCAGAAGACAATAATACTCATGACCCGCCAGTCTGTCCAACATTTGATCGATAAACGGAAGTAGAAAATGGTCCTTCCTTGTAGCTTTGTTAAGCTTGCGGTAGTCTATGCAGATTCTCCACCCTGTTACTATTCGCGTTGGGATCAGCTTGTTATTCTCATTGGTGACAACGGTCATTCCACCCTTTTTTGGAACGCACTGCACAGGACTCACCCATGAACTGTCCGAAATTGGGTAGATTATCCCCGCATCCAGGCATTTCAGAATCTCTTTCTTGACCACTTCTTTCATTATAGGATTAAGCCTTATTTGTTGTTCAACTGTCGGCTTGCTAACATCTTCCAGTAGGATCTTATGCATGCAAAAAGAAGGGCTTATCCCCTTGATATCGGTTATGGTCCATCCAATAGCTGATTTAAACTCTCTAAGCACTCGTAGCAATTTTTCCTCCTGAAAAGATGTTAGTGCAGAAGAAATAATCACAGGTAGCTTTGAATCTTTATTTCAAAATGCGTACCTGAGATATTCTGGAAGTGGTTTAAGCTCAAGTTCGGGATGTATCTCAAGAGATGGTTTCAACTTTACCGATGTCTCTCCCGCTTTCGTAAGTGGCTCGATAGGTGTTCTGAATTTTCCGAATTTGGGGTTGGTATCCAAATATTGCACAAGTTCGGCACATTCTTCATCCTTCAAATCTGAATTTTCAGTTATCACCCTCTGCAGTGGTTCATAGCCCAACAAACTCTCAACTTCATCATGCACTATACTATCCACCAAATCTACTCTGAAGCATTCTTCTTCATCATTTGGGAGCTTCATTGCCTTGAAGACGCTAAACGTCACCTCCTGATCATGTACACGCATTGTGAGCTTCCCTTTCTGCACGTTTATCAATGTCCTCCCCGTGGCTAGGAATGGTCTCCCCAGTATGATTGGTATGTTTTTGTCTTCCTCATAATCCAGAATGATGAAGTCCGTCGGAAAGATAAATTTGTCCACTTTCACCAGTATGTCCTCCACTATCCCTCGTGGATACGTGATAGATCTATCAGCTAGCTGCGGGAAAATATTTGTTGGCCTTGGTTCCGGCAATCCCAACTGACTGAATACAGACAAAGGCATCAGGTTGATACTTGCCCCAAGATCACACAAACATTTATCAAAACTCATCTTTCCGATCGTGCATGGAATTGTGAAACTTCCCGGATCTTTCAGCTTCGGAGGTAATTTACGTTGAAGCACTGCACTGTATTCCTCCGTCAAGGCCACTGTCTCAAATTCGTCTAACCTTCATTTCATTGACAGTATACCCTTCATGAACTTTACATAACTTGGCATTTGTTCCAATGCCTCCGCGAAGGGTATGTTGATCTGCAATTTCTTAAAAACCTCCAAAAACTTTCTAAACTGTTTATCATCCCTCTGCTTGTTCAATCTCTGTGGATACGGAACTTGAGGGTGAACTTGTGGTACTGTATTCACAGGCTTCTTATCTGAACTCACTTTCTCCTTCTCTACTTGTTGTGACTCAGACTCTTCCTTCATCTCTCTCTGTTCAGCTTCAATTTCTGTCTCAGTTTCTATCCCAATGTCATCCCCTTGTTTACTCGGTGCTATTGTGTCTTGTGCATTTCCTGAATATTGCTTTCCCGATCTGAGTGTAATGGCCTGATACTGTTCCTTACCCTCTCTTCGTGGATTTGCCTCTGTGTTGCTTGGCAATGAACCTTGGGGCCTGTTATTGAGCATATCCGCCATTTGCCCCATTTGAGTTTCCAGATTTTTAATAGCCACTGCTTGGCTTTTGATCATCACCTCCATATTTGCCATGTATTTTAACATCATCTCCTCCATTTCTGATTTCTTTTCTTGCTGAGGTGCATATGGAGTAGGATGTTGTTGTTGAGAATATCCCGATGGAAAAGGTGGTCGTGGAGCAAACTGTTGCTGCGCTGGCTGAGATGGAAACTGTTGATTCTGCTGAAACTGTTGTTGCTGATTTCCTTGATTATTTGACCAACTAAAGTTTGGGTGATTGCGGTTGTTGGGGTTGTATGTGTTCTGAAACTGACCTTGGTCTTTCCTGTAAGTGTTCACATACTACACCGACTCCGAGTTGATAGCACATTGATCTGTTGAGTGCGACCCCGCACAAATCTCGCATACGAAGGCAACTGACTTGGCTTTGCTTTCCGACAACGAATCTATTTTCTTTGCCATAGCCGCCATCTATGCTGACAACTGGGTAATAGCAACCACTTCCAACAAACCTGCAACTCTGGGCTGTGGCGTTCTGGCTTTAGGATTCTGGAAATCATTTGCTGCCATAGTCTCGATAAGGTTATAAGCCTCGTTATAGCTCTTTGCCCCTAAAGCTCCACCCGCAGCTGCATCTACTATCTGCCTAGACTGTCATCCCAATCCATTATAAAATGTGTTGATCACCATCCAATCTAGCATCCCATGGTGCGGACACTTCCTTAGCATCTCCTTATACCTGTCCCAAGCCTCGTTTAAGGACTCACTCTGTTGTTGCTCAAATTGAGAAATTGATGTCCTCAGTTTTGCAGTTTTAGCCATTGGGAAAAACTTGGCTAGAAACTTTTGTGCTAGGTCCTCCCATGTAGTGATTGATCCTGCAGGCAAAGAATGAAGCCAACTTCTTGCTCTATCCCTTAATGAAAATGGAAACAGTCTTAGTCGAATGGCATCCTCCGTCACCCCGTTGTATCTGAATGTATCACAAATTTCAATGAAACTCAAAAGATGCTCATTACGATCGTCTGTAGCAGCACCCCCAAACTGGACCGAATTCTGCACCATTTGAATGGTTCCTGCTTTAATTTCAAAGGTATTTGCTGCTATTGCCGGTCTGACTATGCTAGACTGCAATCCCGTGATGTTTGGCATGGAATATTCCCTCAAAGCTTTATGTTCCTCTCTCTGCTCGATTCTCTATTTCTCCGCCATCTTCGGAATAGTTCTTTCTAACTGTGCTTGTAAATTCCTACGCACTCTCGCTTTCCAACCTCTTCCGTCAATATTATCCTGAGCTGGTGTCAATTCTGAGTTGGATGGTCGTGTGTGCATAAAAATTTTACAAGTACCTGAAACCAAAACAAAAATAAAAATAGAAATGAGAAAAGATTAGATTTGTCTAAGTCAAACAGTATAGCTTAAAACTGATGATAATAATAAAAATCTAACGCCTGTCCCCGGCAACGGCGCCAAAAACTTGTTGCCTCTTTTTAAGTCTTTAATAAAAGAGCTCTAACTTGTGCAAGTGTACACGGTCAACAAGTAATACAGAAGAAGTAGAGTATTGTCCCACAGAGAAAGGATTAAATTAAATTACTATGCATCAGTCCTATCACTATATTTATTTGCCTAAACTAATGACTTGATTGTTTTGACAAAATTATTTCTAAATCAATTAACAACTAAGGATACAAATACTAACAAAACATATCAAACTTGGAATTAATGGGATCCTAACTTCATTTAATAGTTCATCTAATTACCACTATCATGCTAGTAAGTTCACATATCACAGAAAAGTAGCCAAGGACACTAAAATAGACATAACCATTTGTCAATGTATTATGACCTACTTACATAATATCCATACCCAATAGACACCATGTAATCACCACTCTAACCAAAATCACTATATTTCTATATGAAATTGCAATTATATTGATTTAAAGCTCAAACCCTTATTCTGACTCTTACGGTGAAACAATATATTTCTATCTGATTCACAAAATATTTAAGCTATCCAAATAAGCCTCATATTCGCAAGCTATCATGATTACAATCCATACTCATATGTTATTTCTCAATTCCATACAAGCACTGAAATCGAATGGTGATCAAGCATTCATACATGTAAAACAATCATGATAGAAATTCCTTATGATATGCAAAACAATCTAACAATCAAGCTTATAATTAGACTACATATTAAAATCCGTTAGAATCCCATAATGGAGATTAGTTCATGTCTGAACCAAAAGCCATTATGGGATCAAAATTAAACATGGAAAAATAAACAATCAATTGAAATAAGAAGAATTAGATTGATCAAACCCAATTGAAGAATAAATTCCAAAGTAAAGTTCAACCCACATCAGTATCCAGCACTTGAACAATAATAATCCACGGTAAAACTCCCCAAAAAAACTAACTCTAGACCAGTAGAATAATAATAATAAAAGTCTCTAAGTTCCCTTTTAAGGTTTCCTTCTCTAAATCTGATCAATAATAACTCGAATCCTCTTCCGAATTGGCTTCCTTTTCCTCCTCCAGCCGCAACTCAGCACCCACAGCCATGCCCTAGCACCTCTGGCGCTACCTTAGTACAAATCCTAGCGCCTCTGGCGCTAGGTCATGTCCAGGAATTACAAAAAATGCCACCATGTGTATTTTAAGCTCCAAATTTACCCTTTTGCCCCTCCAGCTCCAATCCTACAATAAACAAACACAAAAACGAATAAAACAATACTAAAAACACTTAAAGACCATAATAGTTAAGTCTAACAAGACTTGATTAGTAGGTATAAAACCTACTTATCAGTATACACCCTCTACCCATCTACCAATCGCCGTGCTAAGAGCATAACCCATTCTATTCATCTATCTCTGGCATCCCATAGCAATGATACACTACAAATAAACCCTATTAGGATCTCCAAGAAAAATATAAATCCTTGTAGGGAATGAAAGTATATCTCACGTCACCACTGACTCACTACAAAACAGTCCACTAAAATTAACATGTAAAACTCTATATAAGCTTTGTCCCATCCTATTTCTTTCCTTCACTTCTAAGGTTATAGCCTAAGGGTTCTCTTTCCTATGGTTTATAACCTATGGTTCTGATACCAACATGTGACGCCCCCAAATTCGGGTTATCTTAACCTCGGATTCGGTGCACCACTGAACAACTCACAAAGCATTCTAACAATAACTTAATGCGGAAAATAAAATATTTACATTGAATTAACATAAATATTCTCATCCCCAAGTCTCAAAAACATAACTAAAACATAGTACTAATAAGTCTGAATACATAACATAACTTAGAACATAATCTTAACAAGTCTTAACACAAGACAGGAACAACAACATAATAGGATAAGTTATTCCGTAGCTTTGCCTTTGCCCTTATCCTTTCCCGAGCTCTCGCCACGTTCTGTAGTAACTGTAATGTTTAAGGGAAAGCAAGGGTGAGCAACAAATTTGCCCAGCAAGTATAACAACAAAAACAATGAATAATCAAGAGTAAGGCTCCACAATCTCAAAGGTTATAAGAATTAATGATATCTTGGAAAGTAAGCATATAGATTGTAAACAAGGTACGTCTTAAACGTTTCAATTCAATTCTCCACTAACATTGGTGAGTCACTGTAGACTGGATGATTATAAAATGGATTTGATGATTTCAAATTTTCAAATGCAGGACTCACTGTGTGGCCACCATGGCACTTACCTTTTCGATAGGATTAACAGTATTACACTATTAACCCAAAAATAGGTACAATAGGTGATCAACCTAAAATACCCGGCGTTATGCATAAGCCTCGAACGTTCAACTTACACACATGTCGGTCCTACGACAAAAACATAATTTTTCCCTACTAAGAGGGTTGTTCATCTCTGCAAACAGTCCGCACCAAAGCAATTGATTTGGATCGCTTTCTAAATTATGGACATTAGTCTAGCCGAATCAAGTGGCATTGACTCTCCTCATAAACCATTCATACATAATTGGGATTCAAAAGCTTTAATAACATGCATTATAGCATAACTGGATATCTTGAATGATTATCAAATTATTTGCATAAACTTGGAATTCATACAATATATAAGCATTGCATGAAATGAAACTTCAATAAGATATTTGAATAAAACGGGAATATTTGCAATAACTAGAGTACTTGTTCAATACTAAATTAAACATGAGTTAGAAACTTGTTCAATAATTAAATGGGATAGGGTAAGAAACTTGCATATTCATAATAAACTCGCACAATATTAAAGAGTTGTATGGGTTAGGAAACTTGTCTCTTCTGTTGATTTGGCATAACGTTAATTGTTCTTCAAATATCCTACACAATGTAGTACGTATTCACATAACAATTAGTCACATAAGGGATTCTAAATATTAGTTTATATTACTCTATAATGTTTCACTCATATTAGAAACAAAAATATAAAACAAGGCTAAACACATTCGTTGAAACGTTACGACGCTTGCACGTCCATACGTCAAACTTGTCTACTCAAATGCTTAGGCGACATACACAACGTCACCAAACTGCCCATTTCGAATTTGAATCAGGCAATAAATCTTAATTCTTAATAGTGGAAGTTGTAGGTCTACTCTTCCTCTTTCGGAATCATCCTAGATCACTTCAATCCGAGTTCGTATAAGAAAGTTATGCCCATTTTACTAAAGGGTGTCGAAGCTGTGCAGACTCTGTGATTTTTCCACTCTTTGATGGCTGAGACCACTCTACGATGGCACTCTATGATGCCATTCTACCGTTGCACTCTACGATGGTCGAGACAACCCTATGATGGTCGAGACAACTCTACGACCTGTACTCTACGATGGTCGAGACAACTCTACGACCTGAACTGTGACGCCCCCAAAATAGGTCCATACAACCCATTTTGAGTCGCCAATAACATTCCACAAAATACAAATATGAATTTTCCCATTTACAACTAATAAGTGTTGTGCAAAATACGACAACACAATACAAATACATCTTAAATTCTCAATACACTTATTGTCACACTAATAGTAAGGTATTGAGACACTTCTAATATCTCGGACCATCACTCCATTCCCCGGCTAGTCCCCGCTACACTCTCTTTTCCTTAGGAGAACAATGGAACAAAAAGGAAAAGGGTGAGCACAAATAGCCCAGTAAGAAATATCATGACTAAGATAATGAAGAATAATAAAAATTATCTTTAGCCTTCAACAGAATTAAATCAGAGATTTAAAGATATTTTAATTGTTTAACAACAACAATTGCAGCGGAACCAACAATCCATTAAAAGAGTCAAGTAGGTTATAATATCTACCATCTTCTATAAATTAAAGGATCACCACCAATATTTTATCTTGTAACACCAATCAACAATTTCTGTTTATGAACATCCAAATCAACAGTTTATATTCAACAGCCTCTCTTTGCACTACGTGCCAAAGATATTTATTTGTAACATCACCGGTCATGATCATGCCAAACGCCAGTTCATCTTTGCACTACGGGCCAAAGAGAACTTTCACCATACGCCTTTGTTTGTAACACCAAAAGTCATGATAATACCAATACACAGTTTGGTCAAAATCATGTCACGCCAGTTCATCTTTGCACTACGGGCCAAAGAGAACTATCACCACAATTTAAATATGAGGATGAGGATGATGACAATGATACAGTGAGATCAAGGATAAGAAAAGCTTTATAATTTAATCAGTATCAAAGATTGACCAAATTGCCAACACGATGACCAATTTGTGGAGTCAAATTCAAGAATGATATTCAAGAAATTGTTTCATGCTTCAACTATAACGTATAAAATGAAATAGAAAGATTCAAGTGAGAAGATATTAGATGAAGCACAAACTATTAAAGATATTCTACTAATTTTCAGGGATTTTCTCCATTTAAAAATAAGGTTTTGGAAACAAACAAAGATTTCTTATCTTAAATGGAGAAATGTGAAAGAAAAAGATATTCCTTAAAGAGTACAAAAGAAATGATACGTTATACGAGTATAACAGAATATATGAAACTGCAAATGGATTTTCACCCGTCATGCGATAATTCGCGTAGACAGATTATTTTCACAACAGATTAATAAGTAATGAATACAAAGGGTTATTCACCAGGCATGCGTCAATCCGCACGGACAGGTTATACTCATAGATTAATAAGGAATGAATACAAAAGGGTATTCACCAGGTACGACACTCGTACTTACAGGTTATTCCCATAGAATAATAAGGAATGAATACAAAAGGATATTCACCAGGCATGCGTCATACCGCACGGACAGGTTATCCCCACAAATTAATATAGAATGAATAACAACCTTTATGAGTATAATATCACTTACGAACATGAAAGCAAATGATATTATATAGGAGTATGAAAGAAATGATATTCCCTACCTTAGTTAACAAGTGACTGGATGTTACTTTCTATGAAGTTTACTAACTTCGGATAATACTAGTATTCTCACAAATACTCATAATAGCCTAGCACACTAAGAGAACTCAAGAAATTTAGAGAGAGAGAGGAAGTATAAGCAATGAAGGTGTGAAATTTTCTTAAGCAAACCCTCCCTATTTATAGGAAAATCAAGGTGAGGGCATTTTAGTCTTTTTCCCAAATTTTCTTAGTTTATTACTCTTATACCCTTGGCATATTCTTTTAATATACTTTATGCCATAGTATATTCTTAGAATATGCTTTTACTTAGGTTTTTAACCTTAAGGTAAAATAAAAACTGAATTAACTATTTACTGACGGTAATTACTATTGACTGACATGTGGGTCCCACGGAAAAAAATAAAATCTGAAGAAATTATTCTACAAAAATAATTTGTGGGTCCCACCGGTCAAATAGTTATGGGTCCCACGAAATAAAGTGTGGGTCCCACAGAAAAAATAAGTTAACTTACAACAAACGCTTCACGTATTTTTAATCAACACTATTTTAGACTTATAATATCGACAACCAGATCATTCCCAGGAAAAAGGGGGCCTTCCGTATAAACGGCGCGCAATTAAATAACCTTTTTTCTTGACAGAATTTCTAGACATTGTCAATAATGCTAAAATATCATATCAAATAATATAAGTTACAGTGTCATGACAAATAATAAAAAGTATTATGCAGATGCTACTGTAACAATTATTGAACAAAATACTGTGCAATAGCTGCTTTATCAATTATTGGATCAATAATATAAAATACTGTGCAACACCGTGTGCTTCTGAAATACCGCGTACTACTGTGGAATAACGCGTTTTACTGTTCTTTTTATTACCGTGTATTTCAACAGTTGCAGGTGATAATACTGTTGACAAATACTGTCGTTTTCAGTATTCGACAATGGGGCCCACTATCGTTGACAATATTGCCATTTCGGCGCCGTCGTACGATACCGAATATAATATTCTCCGACAAAAAGAATATTCCCCGACAAAAAGAATATTCCCCGACATGCACTGTTTATCAGATAATTTGCATATAACACCCTTAACTATTATTTATAACAATTAAGCACTTTACTATTTAGAAGAATAATCATAAAGAAAATAATAAACTTTTATTTCATAAAGTCGGGATCTTACAATCTCCCCTCCTTATGAAATTTCGTCCTCGAAATTGACGTACGTACCTGGCGTTTCGAAGAGGTGAGGATACCTTGCTCTCATTTCAGATTCTAACTCCCAGGTCATTTCCTCAATATCATGGTTTCTCCATAAAACTTTGACTTGAGGTATAACCTTTGATCGTAGAATCTGTTCCTTCTTATCCAAGATCTTGACAGGTACCTCTTCGTACGTCAAATCCTCTGCTATCTCGTCTGGTTCCAACTCAATAATGTGGTTTGGATCTTTCACATATTTACGTAGCATGGATATGTGAAAAACATTATGAACACGAGACATGCTTGGCGGTAAAGCGAGTCTGTAGGCCACAGTTCCTACTCGGTCGAGGATTTCAAATGGACCGATAAATCGAGGGTTAAGCTTTCCTCTCTTTTCGAATCGCGTAACACCTTTCCACGGAGCAACACGTAAAAATACATGATCCCCAACGTTGAATTCTTCGTCTCTTCGATGAAGATCGACATAACTCTTTTGTCGATCTTGAGCTGTTTGTATACGTTGTCGGATCATTTGGATCTTTTCCGTAGTCATACGTATCAACTCGGGTCCCAACAATTTTGCCTCACCTACTTCATCCCAACATGCTGGAGATCGACACCTTCGTCCATACAACGCCTCGAAGGGAGCCATGCCTATACTTACTTGATAACTGTTATTGTAAGAGAATTCTACCAATGGCAAGTATTTGTCCCAACTTCCTTTGAAGTCTAGTACGCAGAGTCTTAATAGATCTTCAAGGGTTTGAATAGTCCTTTCTGATTGCCCGTCTGTTTGGGGATGATATGCAGAACTGAATCGTAATTCAGTGCCCATAGCTTTTTGCAAGCTGACCCAAAATCGTGAAGTGAATCTAGGATCTCGATCAGAAACTATGGATACTGGCATGCCATGCAATCTCATAATCTCGCTAATATACAAATTAGCAAGACGCTCGAGTGAATAGTTTTCTCGTATAGGCAAGAAATGAGCAGACTTGGTCAATCTATCTATAATGACCCAAATTGCGTCTAAGCCTTGAGAAACCTTGGGAAGACCTGTCACGAAATCCATGTTGATGTGTTCCCACTTCCATTCTGGAATCTCAAGTGGTTGCAATGGACCCCTTGGTACTTGAGGCTCCGTCTTGACACGTTGACAAGTTAAACATCTTGCAATAAACTCTGCAATCTATCTCTTCATATTGTTCCACCAAAATGTATGTCGAAGATCACGATACATTTTGGTACTTCCCGGGTGGATTGCAAATGGTGTGTTGTGTGCCTCCATCATGATTTTGTATTTCAACTCAGGGTCGTTAGGAACACACAGTCTAGAGTTGACTCGAAGTATTCCATCTTCGTCGACTCTTGCTTCTGGAATAGCACCTTCTTGTACCTTTTTCTTCATATTCATCAACTCCGGGTCTGTAACTTGAGCAGCTTTAATTTTGTCGATTAAAGCCGGTTCTACCTGTATATGTGCGACCTTCACGTGGGTTCCTGGAGTCTTTAACTCTATTTCCATCCTTTGTAAATCATCCAAGATGAGCTTTTGCGATGTCAGTAACGCACTCGTGCTTGCATATGATCTTCTACTCAATGCGTCAGCTACTACGTTCGCCTTTCCAGGATGGTATTGGATGGTATGGTCGTAATCTTTTAACAGCTCAAGCCAACGCCGTTGTCGCATGTTGAGTTCCTTTTGGGTGAAGAAATATTTAAGACTTTTGTGGTCTGTATAGATCTCCACTTTCTCTCCATATAAATAATGTCTCCAAATCTTCAACGCGAAAACGACTGCTGCCAACTCTAGATCATGAGTAGGATAATTTCTCTCATATTCCTTGAGTTGCCGAGACGCATAGGCTATAACCTTCCCATGCTGCATGAGAACACAACCTAGTCCTTCGCTTGAAGCGTCGCTGTAGATGACAAATCCTTCCGATCCTGATGGTATTGCCAATACAGGTGCTGAAATGAGCCTTCTTTTGAGTTCTTGAAAACTCTTCTCACATTCTTCGCTCCATTTGAATGTTGTGCTTTTCCGAGTCAGTTGAGTTAATGGAATGGCTATTCGAGAAAATCCTTCTATGAATCTCCGATAATAACCAGCTAGACCCAGAAAGCTTCGTACTTCGGTTACTGACTTGGGTTGTTCCCAATTTGATACTGCTTCAATCTTCGCCGGGTCAACCGAGATTCCTTCTTTAGAAACCAAGTGACCAAGGAATGCAACTTCCTCAAGCCAGAATTCACATTTCTTCAACTTAGCATATAACTTGTTTTCACGAAGTTTTTGGAGTATCAGCCTCAAGTGTTGCTCATGATCTTCACGACTTTTAGAATATATGAGAATGTCATCAATGAAGACAACCACGAAATGATCCAAATATTCCTTGAATATCCGGTTCATCATATCCATGAAAGCAGCAGGAGCATTAGTCAATCCAAAAGACATGACCAGAAATTCATAATGCCCGTACCGAGTTCTAAAGGCAGTCTTTGGAATGTCATCAGCTTTAACTTTCAACTGATGATATCCAGAACGAAGATCGATCTTTGAAAAGAATTGAGCACCTTGTAACTGGTCGAACAGGTCATCAATGCGAGGTAACGGGTACCTATTTTTGATGGTGACATGGTTTAACTCCCGATAGTCAATGCAAAGTCTCATACTCCCGTCTTTCTTCTTTACGAATAAAACAGGAGCACCCCAAGGCGATGTACTCGGACGTATGAAACCGCTGTCTAACAACTCCTGTAGTTGGACTTTTAACTTTTGAAGTTCAATAGGGGCCATTCGATATGGGGTTTTGGAAATAGGTTTTGTACCGGGTTCAAGGTCGATACAAAATTCAATTTCACGGTCTGGGGGTAGGCCAGGAAGTTCTTCGGGAAATACGTCAGGGAACTCATTAACAACAGAAATATTTTTCAATTCTAACGTACTTTTATTTAAATCCGTTACATGGGCTAAGAAGGCTTGACATCCGTTTTTCAATAAACGAATGGCTTTGTGACTAGAAATGATGGTTATTGATTTCAATGGTTTGGTTTCTTGAATTCGCATAATAGGTTGATTAGGAATATGAAAACTAATAACCTTACGAAAGCAATCAATTTTAGCATGATGAGCAGTTAACCAATCAATTCCTAAAATCACATCAAATTCATGCATGTTCAAGGAGATAAGATCAACAGGTAATGTGAGGGTGCCGATTTGAACAAAGCAAGATTTATAGACCGTAGATGTAACGAATGTTTGCGCTAATGGTGTTTCGACAGATAAGTCAAAATCTAATTCTTCAGGAGTCAAATTCAAGCGTTGAGCACATGTTAGTGAAATAAAAGAGTGGGTAGAACCAGTATCTAATAAGGCATAGACTTCATAAGAGTTAATAAGTAGTTTACCCGTTATAACCTCATTCGAATTCTGCGCTTTTTGTGACGTCACCACAAAAGCTCTCCCCTGGACCACAGACTTTGACTTGTCCGTGACCGCCTTCGGTGTCATCATCGCAGCTGGACTTGACTTCGCTGCATGACAAAAGCGAGCTATATGGCCTTCCTTTCCACAATTGTAACATACTTGGGATGGCGATTGTGTACAATTGGGACTGATGTGTCCTTCTTTCCCACACCTGAAACATCTTACAGGTGGTCGTTCTCCTTCCTTCGAAACTGGTACTGGTGCTGGTGCTGACGTTGGTGTCTTTCCATGGTTGTTGTTGAATCTCCTCTTCTTGGAATTGTTGCCACTTAACTCACTCCTTCTATTATCTGGGCCAGGATTACCACCGAAGTGGTTACCATTTCCGGTGTTGTGATTCCCTCCTCGCTGATTATCATTATTTCGATAATTGCTGCCACCATTACGATTATTACCGTGATTTTGCTCTCGTGGTTGGGTGTTGCTTCCTGGTTGTAGTAGTCCTCTTTCCTGCTCCACTACTTGAGCCCTATCCACGGCATCTGCGTATACACAAATTTTATGAGAAACGAGATATTGACGAATCTCTGGTTTCAAACCTCGGAGGAACATTCGTGTCATCCGTTTCTCAGTATCCACCAAATGGGATGCAAAATGCGACAGCTCGGCAAACTTGGCTTCGTACTGTGACACCGTCATGTTGTTCTGTTCCAGTTTAATAAATTCTACCTCCTTCATATGACGAATACTTTCCGGGAAATACTTCTCGTTGAATAATTCCTGGAACTCGACCCAAGACATCTCAAGTGCCGAATGATGGGTACGTTTCACAGATTCCCACCAATGATCCGCTTCTCTTCGTAACATAAAGGTGGCAAAAGGAACCTTTTGGTCGTCCGTGCAACGCAGTACATCAAATATCTTTGTTAATTGTTTAAGCCATGCCTCTGCCTTGAGTGGATCTGGCTTGCCGAAAAATTCAGGTGGTCCCAATTCTTTGAACTGCTTAGCAGTGACCATCCGTACATTATCATCGTTTCTGCCAGTATTGTAGACAGGAGCTCTTCTTGCCTGGTTCTGTAGGTATTGCATGAAGTTCCTAAAAAAATCATCATTCATCCGGTTGTTAGCATCATGATTAACATCATGATGTTCTGAATTTGCACCCGTATTATTTGTGGCTTCCTGGTTTTCAGCCACAATGGTCTCATAGTGAATCTCTTGGTTTTCAGATGCCATTCTGAAATGTGATCACAAAACAAAGATTAGTTAAAGAAATAGACATGCAACATCTTGTCCCTATAACCAAACCAATTACTTAAATAACCAAAAATAGCTTAGGTAGGACACACTAGCAAAGGATTTTACTCGTCTCTCCCCTCCTAGTTCTAATCCCAGATCTCTACCAGAGATCATATCCCTAAGCTCTGATACCGACTGTGACGCCCCCAAAATAGGTCCATACAACCCATTTTGAGTCGCCAATAACATTCCACAAAATACAAATACAAATATGAATTTTCCCATTTACAACTAATAAGTGTTGTGCAAAATACGACAACACAATACAAATACATCTTAAATTCTCAATACACTTATTGTCACACTAATAGTAAGGTATTGAGACACTTCTAATATCTCGGACCATCACTCCATTCCCCGGCTAGTCCCCGCTACACTCTCTTTTCCTGAGGAGAACAATGGAACAAAAAGGAAAAGGGTGAGCACAAATAGCCCAGTAAGAAATATCATGACTAAGATAATGAAGAATAATAAAAATTATCTTTAGCCTTCAACAGAATTAAATCAGAGATTTAAAGATATTTTAATTGTTTAACAACAACAATTGCAGCGGAACCAACAATCCATTAAAAGAGTCAAGTAGGTTATAATATCTACCATCTTCTATAAATTAAAGGATCACCACCAATATTTTATCCCTGTAACACCAATCAACAATTTCTGTTTATGAACATCCAAATCAACAGTTTATATTCAACAGCCTCTCTTTGCACTACGTGCCAAAGATATTTATTTGTAACATCACCGGTCATGATCATGCCAAACGCCAGTTCATCTTTGCACTACGGGCCAAAGAGAACTTTCACCATACGCCTTTGTTTGTAACACCAAAAGTCATGATAATACCAATACACAGTTTGGTCAAAATCATGTCACGCCAGTTCATCTTTGCACTACGGGCTAAAGAGAACTATCACCACAATTTAAATATGAGGATGAGGATGATGACAATGATACAGTGAGATCAAGGATAAGAAAAGCTTTATAATTTAATCAGTATCAAAGATTGACCAAATTGCCAACACGATGACCAATTTGTGGAGTCAAATTCAAGAATGATATTCAAGAAATTGTTTCATGCTTCAACTATAACGTATAAAATGAAATAGAAAGATTCAAGTGAGAAGATATTAGATGAAGCACAAACTATTAAAGATATTCTACTAATTTTCAGGGATTTTCTCCATTTAAAAATAAGGTTTTGGAAACAAACAAAGATTTCTTATCTTAAATGGAGAAATGTGAAAGAAAAAGATATCCCTTAAAGAGTACAAAAGAAATGATACGTTATACGAGTATAACAGAATATATGAAACTGCAAATGGATTTTCACCCGTCATGCGATAATTCGCGTAGACAGATTATTTTCACAACAGATTAATAAGTAATGAATACAAAGGGTTATTCACCAGGCATGCGTCAATCCGCACGGACAGGTTATACCCATAGATTAATAAGGAATGAATACAAAAGGGTATTCACCAGGTACGACACTCGTACTTACAGGTTATTCCCATAGAATAATAAGGAATGAATACAAAAGGATATTCACCAGGCATGCGTCATACCGCACGAACAGGTTATCCCCACAAATTAATATAGAATGAATAACAACCTTTATGAGTATAATATCACTTACGAACATGAAAGCAAATGATATTATATAGGAGTATGAAAGAAATGATATTCCCTACCTTAGTTAACAAGTGACTGGATGTTACTTTCTATGAAGTTTACTAACTTCGGATAATACTAGTATTCTCACAAATACTCACAATAGCCTAGCACACTAAGAGAACTCAAGAAATTTAGAGAGAGAGAGGAAGTATAAGCAATGAAGGTGTGAAATTTTCTTAAGCAAACCCTCCCTATTTATAGGAAAATCAAGGTGAGGGCATTTTAGTCTTTTTCCCAAATTTTCTTAGTTTATTACTCTTATACCCTTGGCATATTCTTTTAATATACTTTATGCCATAGTATATTCTTAGAATATGCTTTTACTTAGGTTTTTAACCTTAAGGTAAAATAAAAACTGAATTAACTATTTACTGACGGTAATTACTATTGACTGACATGTGGGTCCCACGGAAAAATAAAATCTGAAGAAATTATTCTACAAAAATAATTTGTGGGTCCCACCGGTCAAATAGTTATGGGTCCCACGAAATAAAGTGTGGGTCCCACAGAAAAAATAAGTTAACTTACAACAAACGCTTCACGTATTTTTAATCAACACTATTTTAGACTTATAATATCGACAACCAGATCATTCCCAGGAAAAAGGGGGCCTTCCGTATAAACGGCGCGCAATTAAATAACCTTTTTCCTTGACAGAATTTCTAGACATTGTCAATAATACTAAAATATCATATCAAATAATATAAGTTACAGTGTCATGACAAATAATAAAAAGTATTATGCAGATGCTACTGTAACAATTATTGAACAAAATACTGTGCAATAGCTGCTTTATCAATTATTGAATCAATAATATAAAATACTGTGCAACACCGTGTGCTTGTGAAATACCGCGTACTACTGTGGAATAACGTGTTTTACTGTTCTTTTTATTACCGGGTATTTCAACAGTTGTAGGTGATAATACTGTTGACAAATACTGTCGTTTTCAGTATCCGACAATGGGGCCCACTATCGTTGACAATATTGCCATTTCGGCGCCGTCGTACGATACCGAATATAATATTCCCCGACAAAAAGAATATTCCCCGACATGCACTGTTTATCAGATAATTTGCATATAACACCCTTAACTATTATTTATAACAATTAAGCACTTTACTATTTAGAAGAATAATCATAAAGAAAATAATAAACTTTTATTTCATAAAGTCGGGATCTTACATGAACTCTACGATGGTCGAGACAACTCTACAACCTAAACTCTACGATGGTCGAGACAACTCTACGACCTGCATTCTATGATGGTCGAGACAACTCTACGACCTGAACTCTACGATGGTCGAGACAAATCTATAACCTGAACTCTAAGATGGTCGAGATAACTCTACGATGGTTGCGACAACTCTACGACCTCATACTTAGCTAAATTTCCACTCTACGTTTTCATACTTGACATGTTCGTAGCACCTTCCCCCAAACATCATAACTTCTTCATTTTAATTCGGAATTAGTCTATTCTTAAGGCTATGGAAAGCTTGTAATCTGAACTATAACATATCAAAAAAGCATAACATTTTAGATTCGTTAACAGATCGAAACAGCGGCTCCAAAGAGCCTGGTCGCACCACTATTTCGTGTTCTTGACAACTTCGACACATTTTCTTAAAATCGCTATATCTCCCTCATCCGAGGTCGAAATGCGTTCATTCCAAATCCCATGGCTTCCTAATTTAATGTACTATATATTCTAGAAGCCCATAATTTTATAAGCAACACAACAATACCAGATTTGATTGCAAGTTCACTATTTATACTAACTAATCGCATTCTTGACATGGTTTACTAAAATCTTCACCATAAATTCGTTTTAAAAGCTTTTTACTCCATTCCAACTAGGTTATGAAGATAACCCATGGAACTACAATACCACAATAACAAATAAAGCAAACAAACACAGAATCGAAGCTACAAGTTCTCTAAAACAGTCCAAATGTCTATGTTTGTCCAAAATGTCCATTTTCTTCATTGTTTTTCATCCTGTACGCATGGGTTCGGATTTTCTCGTTATAATATTCCACTTTAATGTTATTAAGAAGGTTTTTAGAGTCTTAAGAACTTCCATAAAAACTTACGCACAACTAATGATAACCATAAACAACAAAACTCAAACCCACCAAACATATAAGCTTCAAAACTATGAAAGCTTGAAATATTGAGAGAGAAGGGTTATGGTTAATGTTTACCTCTTGATTCTTTCTTTTTGATGCTAAAAGTCTTGGTTAGATCTTAAAGCTCTTTCTTCTTCTTCTTCTTGGCTTTCTCCCGAATAAACCCACTTCTTTCTCTCTCTAGAAGCTCTATTTCTCTCTCTACTTCTTCTTCTTCTTCCTTATTTCTTCTCTTTCTCTCTCTATATTCTCTCTTTTGCAGATGGTTTGCTTCCAAAATGAGTTGATGGTCTGAGTGAGGAGAGAAGGAATGAATGGGAGAATGAATGGAGCTTTCGGTGAATGCAAGTGTAGCACCCGATTTCCTTTTAGAAATGGAATAGAGAAGAATGTTGGGAGGTAGAAGATTTCAAGGCAAAATACTTAGCTCAAGGCCACTTCATCCGACCACTCCCTTCTTGCTCACTCCTCATTGGTCCATGCATTAGGTTGGTTCCCCATATTAGTGACACACACCACTAAATACATCCATATGGCCTCCCATACCCGAATGCTTCCTTATTAGTACCCAATTTGCTTAATTACTCTACCCAAAATTAAAATAGGTTATCCCATAAAATATTGGGATAAATAAAAATAATAAATACGGAGTTTGCCTATTTATTCGGAATACCCATATAAAATAATTTGGATACAAATTAAATCACCAACGAGCTCAAATAAATATTCCAACGCTTGAAAAAATTATCTTATCACATACACGCTTTAACGAAAATAATAGAGATCGAAAAATACGTAAAACTATTATGGCATGAATAGTGCCCATGAATAGTAATTTAGTGACATTCCGCGAAATTAATTTATTCACTTATACAAAACTATAAAACGTAAAATTCATGTATTCACATAATTCAGGTTGTCACACAATCTTTAAACACGTAACACATAATAACATAAATAAAGATAAAAATTTATAAAAGTCTATTTTATTCAATAAAACTCATAAGCTCAAATTACAAGGTTATCCAGAATTCACAATCATTACACCTGGACCCGGCACTGTGGCCCCAGAATCTAGTACAAAAGCGGCGCAGTGGCGTCGGTGCAGGAAAAATGACAATTTTGCCCCATTCTCCTAGAAATGCCCCTACTTCACCTAATTCCATAAAATAACACAAAACATAACATAATTAAAGTAAAATAAGCATGAGCATACAATTTCTCGAGGTTAAAAGTGTCTGATTTGTAGGTATAAAATCTAGTCATCAGTATCACCATTCTCTAATTAATTGATACTGTCGAAGGATTAAAACTAATGTAAATAACCCAGAGCTAAGAGGTTTCAAGAAATAGGAACTTCCCCAAAAATATGAGTTCCTAGCTGATGTGGTTGGAAAATGCATCCTTTGTAAGGAGTCCGCTCATGATTCAGTCAACGACCTTTAGCTGAGAATCATGACTGTCATTATAAAGAAGACCCAAATCAATTATGGGGCTATTCTATTGGAATGGATTGGAAACTGGATTCTCAATGCTAAAAAGGCCAAAAGTACGAGAAAGATGTCATATGGAAGGTTTATTAGTATCATTCTTCAAAAAGCCCTAGGTGATAAGATTGGGAATAATGATGCAGAGGCGCTCAACTGCAACAAAAGGATCCCCCAGAAGCTGTTTAAAAATTGGAAAAGAAATCCAGCTAAAAATTTGAGATCAATTCAATCAAAAGACAGCGAAAAGACCCAGAGTGAGGTTAGAATGACCTCTCTAAAAAAATATGTATGGGATTGAAGAAGAACCCGATGTGGTGGACCAACAGTTGTCAGCTTTGAGCAGGAAAACAAAGGGAAGAAAAAGACAAAAGATGTGTTTTAAATAGAAAAAGAGCCTCAAGGTTCATCAAATGAGGCTCCGCAAGAACCTGAAAGTTCTGTTACTCTGCCAAAACCAACTTCATCTTCAGAAAGGTAATTTGCAAATAAAAGGAAGAAGAAACAACACAAGGAGACCACTGATGAGACAGCTCCCCAAATATCTCATAAGAAGGAAAAATGTAGCAAACGTTCAGGGAAGAGTGATTTCCCTACAATTGTAGAGCATACCAGCTCTTCGTTCGTAGAGTCAAGCCCTGTTGATAATGATGCTGAGATGACTAATCAGCCTGAACAATTGGTGATTGTTGAAGATGAACAAATGGCTGGGAAGGTTTCTGAACTTAAGCCAAAGAGAATGAAGAAGAGGATTATTAAATTAGTTGATCTTGAGCGATGAAAAGCAATGTTCAGGATCAAAGAAGAAGAAAAAAGACTGCTGACCTCTGATCCAACAACAGCTAATGCTGAGGAGGAGACCCAAATGCATATTCATGGCTCTCCCAATGAATCCTTGGTACAAACCAGGATCATTGAGTTAGTTTTTGCTGCCATCAACATTGTAGTAAACCCAACTGTCTTAGAATAAGGAAATGTCCCTACTGAAGGGGAGCGTCAAGAAGCTACTGAGCAAAGTGATGCTCAAATTGAGGAGACACCTGAAACTCCTAAGCAAGTACACACTCAGGTTGAGGGGGAACAACCAGAAGTTCATCCAGAAGACCTCTCAACCCCTTAAGAAATGGGAGCAGAAGAAACCCATGCACAAAATGTTGAAGATGTTGAGTTCGTAGAGGTGGGTGATGGAGGAAGTGATGAAAGTAATGAAAGTGAAGATGAAGACTTGGAAATTATCACTGAGTATAGAGATGAGGAAAGGCACATCAATTATCACTGCATGTTCTCATACTTACCAAGGATGTCCTTCCACCAAGCTCTGATTTTATACTTTTGGGATCATATGTTCTGGACCTTCAAAGCTTACCTGGTAGTCTAAGTGCTTGCCTAAGGATTTCCAAGAAAGGTTATCTTTTCTCAGAAGCTGATCACCAACAGCCCATCCCAAACAAACGAGCAAAAGGTATATTTCATTCCTTCGTCCTTTAAGCTAAATCATTCTCCATCATCAAACTTCTATCTGTTTGATGAAATACCTAGATGGATGGAGGTCATTCTTGACCTAAGAAACCAATTTTTAGTTGCAGGTTCTCAACACTTTGTGACTGATAGACCAAATGATCACCCATCTCTGGTCATAGAGTCTCTAAACTCGACGATTGATGGCCAGCTCAGCCTCCTAACTCAAAACGTAAGAGTCATCCCACCCTACGATCGACTCCCCGAATGTAGAGTGCAATGACCCTATGACCACAAATCAATAAGTCTCCTCTCCCACACAGTAAAACACTGCCTCAATCACTCCCTCTAATATTCCATCCTCCTCCAACAATGAATATTTTGACATTATCACTGCTTTATCAAATCTTCAAGAACACAATAAGGCAGAACCCTCCTTAGAGATTAAATAGATCCTTGAGCGTGTCAATCTCATTGCCTCTAAGGATGAGATGGCAAACCTCACAGTTCATATGGCAATGGACATGGAGGAGAATCTAGAAGCCAACTCCCTAGCCCTCCATCGGAAAATTGATAAAGTAATCGACGCTGCAAATAATCATTCTAACAGCTTGGGTTCTGTACTAACCACAAAGCTGAGGGAGATACTCAAGGAGATGATGGCAAGCATCAATAAAAGGGATCAACTATATCATGCTAAAATTGTTAAACACAAAGCAACAGTTATATCCCTTCAGCAAGTCATTGAACAAAACATCAAGGAGACAAATGATAGAATCCTTGAGCTTCGACTCTCTATTTACGATTTCAAGGAAGCCTCCCTCCAATAAATGAAATGAACAGACGTAACCTTGGCTATGGTTCACCACCAAAGAACACAGACTGAAGAAATGGTCCAAGAAAATAGAGACGACATTCTTCAGTCTCGATCACAAATACAAGAATTGGTGCACGGTATGCAGCAGTTATCTCAAGATGTTCGAACCCTAGATGCTGACATAAATGGGGAGAATATTAGAGATAAGGGACATAAGGGAGAATCAAGCAAGGGATAATCAAGCAACAAGAACAGAAGTGGGGAGGAACAGCGCAAACAATCATCAAATCCTAGTAATGAGCCCATCAATGCCATTCCAATAAGGAATGAAGTCCCTGGTTCTTTCCGAAGACAGCCTGATATGAGCACACTGGAGTACACATACCATCAGGTGATCATGCGCTTCTAAACTGCCATTTATATGGGACTCACCTTCATGGAGAAGGAGGAAGCCATATGCCATCTTCTGGCCTTCGTCAAGAGCAAATTGAAGAATTTCAACGAATGACTGAAGGAAGAGAAAGGTACAGATAGAGAGTTGCATATGAACGAGCACACCCTCCAAGGACCAAGAGAGGATCAAGAAGTAGAGGAAGAAGCTAGGTATTTAAAGTATGTTGTACTTTTCTTTCTTTTAAATTGATGTAATTGCTATACAATGTCATTTTTATGAGAACATCAATAAATTCATGCTTTTTATCTAGAAATACAGTTGCTCACTGTACTTTAAGTCATGTTTATGTTTAATAAGCAATTACATTAGAATTTATGATATGATTCAAAACTACTGGTTTATGTCAATATCAAATAGGGGGAGATTGTTAGAAATCATATGTTTAAATTTGATGTTGTGACATTAATGTATATGTGTTTCAGTAGTTGAATTATAAAGTCCTTAAAATGATTATGATGTACAAGGACTTAGATAAAAAAGATCAAACTTATTAGGTTGATCAATTGTGTTAGATGATAAGACTAGACTGATCGTAGAGTACTGTACAAGTCATCATAGAGCATCCAAAGAATGTTCGTATAGCAGTCAGTCAACTTGAAGTTCAGTTAGCAAAGCATCGCAGAGTTAAGTATGTCATTGTAGAGTTTGCCAAACAAACATAGAGTAAGGCTCGCCTAGTCGCAGAGCTCCCTCTCGGCATCATAGAGTTGGCCAGTCAAATACAGAGAGTGGCTCGGCAGATCTTAGAGTCAATATAGTCAATACAGTCAGTAACTCTAAGATCCCTAGACTGTCAAGAGATCGTAGAGTCACATCTGGAATGAGCAAGTCAGCAGCTCTTAAGAAGATTAAGGGGCAAAACATTGATACTATCTCTAGGTGATCAAAGTGTAATATGAAAGATCATAGTAAACGTCTGCAAGCATCAAGCCTTAACAAGAGATCATAGAGTCAGCCAAGCACTCTGTGATCCTCATCAGACAAGCAACCCAAAGCTGAATTGAATATTCTATGGGGACCATAATGGATTGCTAACATCCATACAAGTAGAGTGACCTGCCTAAGACAGTTGTTGAATACTTTATTGATCTGAATGAAGAATCAAAAGTCAGTGGGGAACAAACAACTCTGGTTTGCAGATATTCAGAGCACTATCCTTACCACCATCTTGGAGCAAGCTAATGGATGCTTACTCACCCCACTACTGCGCAGAACAAGGAATAAACTATTCCTAAGTTCAGTAACAAATCTCAACAGGAATATTAAATGCAATGGTCTCATTTTAACGGAAGAATTTAGAGGCATTTATATAAGGGAAACAAATTAAAGAATCAAATAAGCAAGTTTAAAAATGAAGAAATAAATCTATCAAAGCCTCATCAAGTGAAACATCTTGCTTCACTACTAAGTTCATCAGATCATAAGCTTCAAACAACTTAGTAGTAACAAACCAAAACACTCTTAATCAAGTGTAAGGGTCAACAAGTGACCAACAAGTTTCAAGTCTGCTGGACTTGAAGAGTACTAAGTGTACTAATGATTCTAAGGTTGCGGGTCATAGTCTACAGTGTTCCAAGGCTACTGGTCTTGAAGAGTACTTAGTTTATTGGAGTTCCAAGGCTGTTGGCCGTGAAGGAATCTTAGTGATTCAAGTTGTAAAGATATCCTTAGTGGATTTGCTACTCGAGGAGTAGAACAGTGGAGTAGGAGTCTTGTGTACTCCGAACCACTTAAAGTCTCATGTTCTTCTCTCATTACTCTATAGCTGTTATAACTGCTATATCATTGCCTTATCATATATGTCATAACTTCCTTATCTCAAAGGGGGATTAAATCAATCATTTATTCAGCTATGCTTAATTAATTTGTTGATTAATTAAACTGATAAGTCATTCTTTTAAAGAATTTATTCAACCCCCCCCCCCTTCTAGATATCTTTTGTGCCTCTGAAAACTAACAAATTTGTTTTAGAAATTAAAGACAAGAAATGAGCTAACAACTTAGTGGCAGATCACTTGAGCAGACTGATTAAGGAGGAAGAGGCATTGCTATCACATGATTCTTTCCTAGATGAGTATCTTTTCTCTGTTGATAAAGCACTACCTTGGTATGCCCATATTGTTAATTATTTAGCTAGTAATTATGTGCCTGAGGATTATTCCAGAATGCAAAAAGATAAGCTTAAGTCAGATACCAAACACTATGTATGGGACGACCCACGTCTATGGAAATTTTGTGTTGATCAGGTAGTTAGAAGTTGTGTGCCCAATAGTGAATTCCCAGCGATTCTAGCTTTTTGTCATTCATATGCCCCTGAAGGTCATTTTGGACCTAAAAGAACAACTCATAAGGTTTTAGAATGTGATTTCTATTGGCCATCTATTTTCATAGACTCTTATTTAGTTTATGAGTCATGTGCAAACTGTTAAAAGATAAGGAATATATCACGTAGGAATCAAATGCCACAAACTCCTATCTTAATTGTTGAAATCTTTGATGTTTGGGGTATTAATTTTATGGGACCCTTCCTTGCATCTTTTGGTAACATTTATATCTATTTGGTTGTTGATTATGTCTCTAAATGGGTGGAAGCTAAAGTCACAAGGACTGAAGATTCTAAAGTTGTTGTAGATTATGTTCAGTTTAATATTTCTGTTAGGTTTGGAGCCCTAAGAGCTATTATCAATGATAGAGGAACCTATTTTTGCAATAGGGTGCTAGCAGCACTGTTTAAGAAGTACAATGTGATGCACGGGGTTTTCATATCATACCATCCACAGAGTAATGGTCAGGCTAAGGTGTCTAACCGAGAGATAAAATTCATTTTAGAGAAGGTAGTGAAGCCAAACAGGAAGGATTGAAGTCTGAGATTACAAGATGCACTCTGGGCTTACAGAACAACTTATAAGATTCCTATTGGTATGTCACCATATAGGATAGTATTTGAAAAACTATGCCATCTACCTGTGGAATTGGAGCATAGATCTTTCTAGGCAATTAAGCAGAGCAACATGGACATAGACCAAGTTGGGGATCATAAGAAGCTGCAATTACAAGAGCTAAAGGAATTACAAAATGACGCTTATGATAGTTCTAGGATTTACAAGGAAAAGACTAAAGCCTTCCATGACAAACAGATTTTGAGGAACAATTTTGCTGTGAGATAAAAAGTTCTCCGTTACCACTCAAGGCTTAAGCTATTTCCTGGTAAGTTGCGTTCTAGATGGGTTAGACCTTTTGTTATTACTAATATTTTTTCTCATGGTGCAATGGAAATTCAGAGTCCAAGTACAAGGAAGATATTCAAGGTGAATGGCCATAGGCACAAACTTTTCTATGAGGACTATCAGGTAGAAGATGTTGAGGCAGTTGCACTAGGGGATCCAATTTATACGGATTGAGGAGATTGATGTCAGGCAAACGACTTAAACAAATGCGTTGTATGGGAGGCAACCCAAGATATCAGATTTGATTTTTCTATCCTTTTATACTTTTTAGTTACATGTTAATTAGTTGCTTCTTCTTTATATAATTTTCTTACATTGGGGACAATGTACGGTTTGAGTGTGGGGGAGGGGTTTAGGTTAGGTAATTTTTCCTGCTCTGATTAATTAGTCACAAATTTTAAAAAATTTTAACATTTTTGACTTTACGATTATTACCATAGGAACGTAGTGTTTGACTAAGCTTTTAAAGGTTGAAATCATTAAGTGAATATCGATGCTAATTTGCAAAATTTGATTGATATTTAGTTAATTAATGAATGATGATAACTGAGTCAGGTTGCACAATTGAATTAATTCAGATTGAATTTGTGTTATATGAGTACTTGAATATGAGATGCGTGCTTACTTGACTGAGTTATTTATGGGATTGGACTATGTGCACTGATTTCATGACTTAGAATTTGTTTAACTGCTTAAGTTGTTTATAGAACCATGTGAAAAGGAAAAAAATTTGGAAAATTTTGAAAAAAAATAGTTGCAGAATGAATGAAAAAAAAGAAACCCAAAGTGGATGTCTCGTGGTGGGTTGAGAAGGAACGTAAAATGCACTCACCCATAAACACATGCAAATAAGTGAGATGGAGCATAAAATGTCACTTACAAAAAGAGAAACAATGTGGAAGGTGAAATGGAGCATAAAATGCATTCACCTAAAAGAAAAGTGAATTTGGCAGGTTCTGTTGAATGAGAATAAGTAGCAAAAAATCTAGGTTCTAGGTTGTGAGTCAGTGTGCATGGTTGTTGTTCCATATGAGCTGAGTTGAGTATCCATGTTGATTATAGGAGAGTTATTTGTGTGATTCCAGTTTGGTTTGGAGATGCTCAGTAGGGAATGACAAGGTTGTTATTGTGAGTTGATTAATGAGGTGTTAACCATATTCCTGTTGACTAGTGTTAAAATTCATGGATAAAATTTTGGAATCTGAAACCTCTGAAAGTTTGGTTGAATAGTTTTTGATGAACTTTAGTATGATCTCTATCTTTGTTTACACGAGGACGTGTAAAGACTAAGTGTGGGGAAATTTGATAAGTATAGAATGTTTTATGTTTTTGATTCCTTTATGTTTAGTTTTATTACATGTTTTCTGTGTTTATGAGCTTATTAAGGTGTTTATTGATTTCAGGAAGAATTAGAATGATTTGGCAAATATGAAGTATAATGATTGGTTTTCAACTATTTTGCAGGATTGATCTACAATCGTTGGGTGAACACTCTACGATATGTGTAATTGGCTCTACGTTCGTAGTGTGCCAGACTGTGCGTAAAGATGTTCTACGATCTTATTAGAGTTTGTTCTATGATTACAATAATGCCACTCGACGATTTGCTACTATGTGATACAGCATTCTACGGTTGTGTAGTTACTCTACGATTGTTAGTTAGTTAGAAGAATTAGGCATAAGTTTTAGCTCGGTTATCCGTTTGCCTATTATAATATGTTTTCGGAAAGGGATTTTTGTGCTCTATACCGCATCAATTAGGGTTTACCCGGTTGAGGTCATTTTCATCCTCAAATTCGTGGTTCTAGGCAGGTTGATGGCAGAAGATGCATTCTACGACCATGACTCTACGTTTGGCTAATTGTTCTACAATTTGCTATTCTGCGAAGCAGTGTCCTACGATGATGTAATTCACTCTCTGACTTGACCAGCCGTTCGACGATTACTTAGGAAAGAGTTACACTCTAAGATTATTGTCTGAAGCTATACTCTATGTTTGTGTGTCGACTTGTGGAATCTAAGTCTGAGTAGGATCTGAAGTGTTGAAGTATAGGAGTTCGATTCATATGAGGATTTGGAGACAGAATTACAATCATAGATGGAAACTACAAATGATTATGGGAATCAGAGTTAGTTTTGGAAACTAAGTTCGAGTTTGATAAGGAAAGTGTATCTTACTATTGCGATCTTCCGAAGTAAAGTTGGAATTAAATTCTTCTAGGGTTTAGAGATTTTACCTATAAATACTTTCACTTGTATTCAGAGAGGGATCGTCCATTATAAACATACTTTTATAAAATCAGAGTGTTCATTAGAATTATGTCAGGTTAATTTTTTTATTCAGTTCGAATGGGATGCTGAACCTTATTAACAGCTAATGGTTTAATTCAGTATACATTATTTATTCCTTCTTGCATGAAATTCATTCGTGATAATCTGTTTTAACTGTTAAATATTATTTGGCTTAACTGATTTGGTTTCTGCAGGATTAAATTGATTAACTGATAATATATGCTAGATCAAGGGAGAGTATTACGTAATTGATATTGTTCTTAATCATAAGTAGCAATTAGTAATACATGATTGTGGTCAAGCTTTTAAGTATTACTATGATTATCAGAAGACAGGTTAAACAATCCGAACTTATGTGTTTGTTGCTTGGAATAGTCCAATTCTCTAGTTCTTAATGTTGCCGTTATATTAAATCTAGAGAGTTTATTCTAGGTTGTATAGTGGTTAGAATCTTGTGAAGAGCTTGTTTCATTAAGTGATAATCTAAGGGGAGTTTCGGGTAATAGAGCTTATTATTATCTAGGGCTATTAGTTTCATTGAAGGATAAATATTGCTATACTTGATTACTCTATTGCTGTGGAAAGGTGATATTGAGCTGGAAGAACTGAGTCTTTAATTCATTGGTAATTCTTAATAATTTTATTCAGTTGATCTTAGTTAAGACAATTTACAAAACCCCCATCCTTGATTATTGTTAGAAATATTAGGATAAATATAAGGTAATATTATTCTCTATGGGATCGACCCTTACTACTGCTATACTAATCTTGTGTACGTAGAGTGGAAAGTGAAGTTTTAATTTTGGAGTGTTAACGACAGTTACCCACTCTTCTTCAAGAGGATGTTGACAAGCCTTCTATAAAACATTTTGGGAAAGGGCTTTCCCACTTTCTTCTTCTTCTCAGCGTCACTGAACCATTTGGACATCCAGTCCATCATCACAGCTCTAAAACTTATTTTCTTCCCCATCATAATAGCCGACATAATCTTCAACTGAAGTTCATTGACAGAATCATAGGATGAGTCCTTGTAGAGAATACATTTTCCGACGATGTTGGCAAGGAACTCGTAGTTCTGGGGAAACTCTTTCTTCTTTATCCCCTTAAGCTCTGGGTTTTTCTTGTACCCCATGAACTCCAGCCCAGCCTTTACATCTTCCTCTTCGAAAGAAGAGACTCTTTCATTAACGAACCTAAGGAGGCGGTTCATCTCCGTTATTTTATATGTGAGCTTGACATCCTTCACCCTTGTGATAATGACCCCATTAGCACAGGAGCCATTAAGATAGAGCTTTTCGACTTTTTTGGTGAAGATCCTTATGCTTGTGCTCAGAACCTAATAAAATCCTGCCTTACGAACGAGGGTTAGCACTGCTTGAAATTGGGCCTCAACACCTTCAAATTCTTCAAAGCATAGTTAATTTCCAGAGATGACTTGGTAATCGACATCTTCTGCGGTGTTGATTTGATCTAGAAAAGAACAAAGTTTATCTAAGTTTACAGATTTAGAAAACTAGGGCTTGAGAGAGAGAAAAAAAATTTTGAAAGCTCAAAATCTTAGATCAGATGAATAGGAAAGGTCAAATTAAAAATTTAAAATATATAAATGTACTTCCCTCTATTTCGGCTGAGTGGACATGTTTTGAGCAGTTATTGGGGGCATTACATCTTAACTGCCATTTATAGTTGTAGTGTAATTATTTCTTTATCTCACTTACTTGATCTGGATTTGACATGCACACGTTGTAACGTTTCCCTTATCTACTCAACGATATAACTGGTATCGTAGAATTTCCTTTTATAAGGCATTTTTACTCTACGATCCCTCTTCACTCTGTGAAACACTCTACGACCTTCTTCACTCTACGAAGCACTCTACGAACTTTGCTTTACTTGACTGTTCTACGATTTCTTCCTGCAAAATTAGTTTTCTCCAAAGCATAATATTAAGGATGTAAATTTAAGATTCCTAATTCACTTATTAACTTATTAAATCTGGATTCATCTAATGGTTTGGTAAAAAGATCAGCTAATTGATTTTTAGTAAAGATAAAATACAAAGATATAGTTCTATTTTGAACATGATCTCTAATAAAATGGTATTTGATGTCTATATATTTAGTCCTAGAATATATGACAGGATTATAAGTTATAACAATAGAACTAGTATTATCATAGTACATAGGGATAGAAGTTGATACTGAGTTTTGCTTCTTACTGAACCATGAGACCAGTTTGTTCCCAAGAAATTGGCATGTACCACTAGTGTTTTTCCTGTCTATTCTGCATCTTACAAAATTAGCATCTGAATACCCAATTAGATCAAAGAGTGACTACTTGGGATACCACAGTCCCAAATGTGGAGTGGCCTTAAGATATCTAAAAATCCTTTTTAAAGCTATTAAATGCGATTCCTTAGGATTAACTTGAAATCTAAGCATAAATACAAGCAACATACATGATATCTGGTCTACTAGCAGTTAAGTAGAGGAAAGATCTAATCATACCTCTGTATTGAGTAATATGAATACTTTTACCTTGCTCATCTTTATCAAGCGTGGTTGTAGATGCCATTGAAGTCTTCATGTGAGTGGTTGATTCCAATCCATACTTCTTGAGTAAGTCTTTAATATACTTGGCTTGATTGATGAATATTCTTTCATCTACCTGCTTCACTTGTAGTCCAAGGAAGAAGTTCAACTCATTTATCATGCTTATCTCGAACTTGCTCTGCATAAGCTTGGCAAATCTCTCACACAACTTCTTGTCAGTAGAACCAAATATAATATCATCTTTATAAATTTGTACTAATAATGTTTTATCCTTATGTTTCCTAAGAAATTAAGTCGTATCTACCCTACCTCTAGTGAATCTTTTCACAATAAAAAAATTAGTTAGAGTTCCATACCATGCCCTAGGTGTTTGTTTTAATCCATATAAAGCTTTGTCTAATCTATAGACATAATTAGAATGAGTTGGATTGACAAAACCTGGAGGTTGTTTGACATAAACCTCTTTCATTCAGAAAAACACTCTTGACATCCATTTGAAAAACTTTAAACTTCATCTGGGCAACATAAGCAAGGAACATTCTGATGGCTTCCAATCTTGCAACAGGAGCAAATGTCTCATCATAGTCGATTCCTTCTTCCTGAGAATATCCTTTAGCTACCAATATTGCTTTATTCCTTGTGATCATCGCTTCTTCGTCCATCTTATTTCTGAATACCCATTTGTAGCTAATGACTAGATGCTCTTTAGGTCTTAGGACTAACCTCCAAACTCTACTTCTTTCAAACTGATTCAGCTCTTCTTGCATAGCTTTGATCTAGCTTGAATCTTCTAAGGCTTCTTTAATCTTTTTAGGCTCTATCTAAGAGAGAAAGCTCAGGAAGAAGCATTTGTTCTGAGTTGCAAACCTAGTCTTGATTCTTGCATTGGGATCTCCAATAATTATGTCTTGGGTGTGATCTCTTGCCCACTTACTTTCAATTGGAATATCAGTCCTTGTGCCTTCCTGTTTAAGTTCTTTAAGATCTATCTCTTGCTTAGTAAAATCTTCAATTAGTATAGTATCCATCTCAAGGACTATGGACTCTATGATCTCTTATTCTGGCACTACGATCATTGGATCTGGCTCTAAGATCGTCTGGTCTGGCTCTACGACTTCTGAGTCTTTTATCGAAGGGTTCTCCTGTTCTACGACTGATGGTTCCTGCTCTATGATCTCATCGAAAGACACGACTTTTCTTAGATCCCCTAAGTCAGATTCATCGAAGTTGACATGGATTGATACTTCAACACTTAACGATTTCTTGTTGAACACTCTGTAGGATTTGCTATCGACAGAATATTTAAAAAAGATTCTTATGTCTAACTTGGGTTAAAACTTGGTCAGATATTTCCTACCATTGTTGAGGATGTAGCGCGCACAACCAAATACATAAAAATAGCTTATGTTGTGCTTCATTCCTTTCAACATTTCGTAGGGTGTCTTTTTGAATACAGAGTGAATGAGAGATCGATTCTGAGTATAGCAGGCAGTATTGACAGCTTCAGCCCAAAAATATTCAGGTAGACGAGCTGCGACTAGAAGAGTCCTTCCTGCCTCTATGAGAGTTCTATTCTTTCTTTCAGTTACTCCATTTTACTATGAAGTTCTTGGAGCTGAGAAGTTATGATTGATACTATTTTCTTTACAGAACTTGTCCACCTCAGAGAAGTCAAATTCTCTTCCATGATCACTCCTTATCGCCTTGATCTTCTCGCCCTTCTCATTCTCAACCAGCTTGAAGAACCTGATTAATTGAAAGTTAGTTTTATCCTTAGAGATTAAGAAGAATATCCATGTGAATCTGGTATAGTCATCCACTATGACCAGTGAGTATCTTTTTCTTCTAAGGCTGACAATTGGGATAGGCCTAAAGAGATCCATATGGTAGAGGCCTATCAGTGGAATTAACTGTTTTGCTTTCAAATGAGACCCTTGTTTTCTTTCCTAGTTGACAGGCTTTGCAAGGCTTTTTCTTTACAAAATTGAGCTTTGGTAAACTTAAAACTAGATATTTGGAGCCTTATCTAGTTCTAGTCAGCTTCAACGAATTAGATTCTAGGTCTCTAACTTGACACTGGTTATTAGGGAAGATCACTTGATGCCCTTTATCACATAGCTGGTTGATGCTTAAGAGATTATGCTTTAAAGTCTTTAACGAATGCCACTTTGCTGAAGAATACTGCACCATTTCCAATAGAGCTATATCCTCTAGTCTTTCCAAAGTTGTTGTCTCTAAAGACAACTGCAGGACCATCCTTTTCTTTGAAGTTCGACAGGAAAGCCTTATTTCCAGTCATGTGCCTCAAGCATCCACTATCAAGATACCAGATTGAGCTAATGGAGCTCCTTTCCTACAATATAAATCAACTTTTACTTTGGTACCCAGATTTTCTTGAGTCCTGATGTGTTAGTTCCTTTTGGGACCTAGACTTACTTAATTACTATAATGAACATGATAGTAATCATAATAACACAAAGCAACAACATGTCCATATTCATGACAATTATAACATTTTATATGATGCATGCTTGTGAGTGTGTGGATTCATTCTCTTTAAGGACATATGTGGATTATAGACCTTTACAGCCTTTCTTTTTGGGTTCATACTTTCTCTATTTCCACACTGCTCTACGATTACGAGATTTTATAGGGTGGAAGTCAACTCTACGATTCTTGCCTGGTTGTTTCATAGGGTAAGTATTACCTAACTCTACGATCCTTCGAGGCTTGAAGGTAATGTTTGACTTATCCTGTTGTTTCTTGGACCTTAGACTAGTGTGTGATCTCTTGTTCTCAGGGATCACAACTTGATCAACAGAGATCGTACAACTTGAAATAATCGGCTCTATAACCTCTGTAGATTTGACAAACATAATGCTTCTAAGGGAGGTAGAAGCACTGTTATTATTAATCTCCAGTGTTGTGTCCATACTACGAGTTGAGGATAAATTCCCAAACCCTAAACTTGATATGTCTGAGACTGCTCTCTGACTTGTGATCAGGGAGTCTATAGAAGAAGAAGACCTATTCCACATAAAGATAGTCTTTTCCAGTTCCTCGGTTTTAAAAACCAGAGTTAATTTTCTCTATGACGATTTTTCAGTTATCCTTCTCAATCTTTCATTCTCAACTTCAAGATTAGAGAGAGCCAGCATTTCATAGAGTTGTTTCTAACTCCATTTGTACTGTCTTTTTCTCCTTTTGAAGAAGAGGATGTTCCTTTGATAGAACCCTGAACCACTTCATATACTTATGAAGATCAGATGTATTGTCATGCAAAACAGTTCTTAAATCATCTATATCTACATCTCACTAATATCAATTTCTTAATGATCAGTGGTGTTGTTTACTTCTATGGCCATTAGACACAAGTTGGCCATCTGGGGTCTTTCATCATCACTTAATTCTAAACTTGAATCATTCCATGAACCCTTTGCAACAAAGCCTTTACCCTTCTTCTAGAACTTTTTATAGCTCTTGAATTCTTTCTTTAGAGTTGATTCTTTCTTTTTATTGTCTTTCTTTAGCTCCTCTCTTAGGGGCTTGTTGCACTCAGCGATATAATGACTTGGCTTCTTACAATTATAGCACAAGTCCTTCGAATGATCATGATTTCTGTTGTTGTTGTTGTCGTATCCAATAGGCTTGCTGTTATTGCCTTTTCGCATGAATTTCCTTAATCTTTTGGCAAGCAAAGCAATATCTTCATCATCGTCCTCATCATCATCATATTCATCTTCAACCAGAGCTTTGGAAGCTGCCTCTGATGCTTTAAGGGCGGTTCCTCTTTCTTTTCTCTTGGATTCTGAAGTGGTCTCTGCCCTTTGGTTTAACTTCAGCTTATAGATACGAAGATTATCGTATTACTTCTACACAGTCATCTCACGCTAATTCTTTGATTCCCTTATCACAATGGTTTTTGCACCCCACTTGCTTGGCAGAGCTCTTATGAATTTAATGTTGAGGTCTTTATCTGGATAGACCTGAAAGTAGTATGCACACAAGCCAATCATATTTAATATGATGTAGCATATACTTTGTAATCTTATTCATTTATTAATAAAAGAATTGATTTTCTTAAAAAGGCATTTTATATTATCTACATGGTGTTGTTATATTAAATGTGATAAACCCATAGTTTTGAGCAATGCTTTTAGAATCATGATGGTGATCATGCTAATGAGATCTAAATTCTAGATAGCTCATAAACTAAAATCGTTCCTAATCGTTGGATTACTAAATAGGGGATTAGTGAATCCGGATAGATTAGTACATACGTTGCTTGCCCTTAAGAAGAGAATGATTGATCTCATAATCATTTGTGTGGAGACACTAAAGCAAGTATGTAGGTGCTTATTGGAGAATAAGTTCACTGAACGTGGCTCGCTAAGGAATACCTAATGGAGTTTTACTCGCCTGTCAATAGGAATTCCTATAGTGATAGTAGTACAAGTGATCCTTGGACTTGAGATCATCACAGTATCTTGTGTATGATGAGTTATACTTTGACATGTCCCTTAAGACCTTTAGGGTATATCAAAGGGTATGATTGGGTATAATAAGTTGTACATGGAGATAGGTGAATGACCAATAAAGAATCTACCACGTCTAGTAAAAGATGTGAATGTCCTATGTGATTCGATAAATGACAACTCAGTAGTCCTTGGCCAAAGCAGAATGAAATTAGAAAGGAGTTTCTAATTTGCATTATTTAGAGTTGTGCATTTGGGAATCGAAATACATATAATTAAATAAAATAAGACTTGACAGTAAATCCATGTCTTATATTTAATTGGGACATTGTATGGTAGAAGGATTGAATTGTACGGTAACTATTCACTGAAAGGTTCTTTTATGATTAATGTTGAAATCTATACTATCTGGAAAGTCGTTGATCGCTAAGGGGGTTTACCCTTATTGTAGAATAAATATTATTTATTTAAATTAATTACATAGTTTAATTTATTTATTTAAATAAGATTAGAATTGTTCTAATTGATTTATTCACAACCGGTTTAATATAGAGAACCTAAAGGGTCACACCGCAAAAGAAAAATATTTATTTAAGAAGTAAATGGCATAATTGTAATAATAAGTTAAGTGTATTTAATTTAGTCTATGGAGATAGAATAAATTAAATACCTTAATATTTATTATTTAATATTTTAGAAATATTAAATATAAATTAATAAATGGAGTCTTATTATTATTATTACTATTACTATTATTTAATTCCTAATAGGGATTGAGAATTAATTAATAGAAGTACTCTCTCATGGATTCCTAATTGAATTAGGAGCATAATTAATTAAAGGAGTTTAATTATAATAGAAACCCTAATCCTAAATAGTTTAGGGAAGGGTTATTCCTACATCTATAAATATAATAGGAGTCTTATCATAGATTTAGGTTACAGACTTTTACATTAGATTGTGGAGAGTACTAGCAATTTCTATAGAGATAGAAACTAGGGTTTTGCCAACACCCATCTTCTTGAATAGATATTATTCCTTGGTGGATCACTTCTAGAGGCCAAATACTTGGGTGGCTAACGTTGATCAAAGGAAAGAATTTTAATCGGTGGAATTCAAGTAGAACGCGAAGGAATTGGAGGTGAACTTGTACCTGAGAAAGCAAGAATTCTGCAAGAGTATAATTCTTATTCTCCATCTCTTTCGTTTAATTAATAATTGTGCATAAAGAAATATCATGGTGATGGTTTGTATAAAATTTTAAAATATGATTTTATCGCGCTTCCGCTTTATTTATGTAATTTGATTGCATGTTCGCGTTATACAAACCTAACAGTGGTATCAAGAGCCAAACTTTATGCGAATTATTAATTGTTTTGATTCCGTATATATATATGGGTATGTGTTTAGAACAATTTATTGGGCATAATTTATTGTATTAAAATCATTTTTTATGTGTAAAACTAACTAATTCCGAATTGGCTATTACGGTTTCTTAATTAGATTGCACGAATTGATTATTTAATCCTTGGAAGCCGAATTGATTCTGTTTTAAAAAAAAATCACTAAACTTGATTCAGGATCACAGTATAGTTAATAATATATATATATATATATATATATATATATATATATATATATATATATATTATTAAGCAGCTAATGAATGAGATTCATTACTCAATTCGTGAATAATATATATTTATATGTATCGCCTGTGACTTCACAGGAGGATTCAAGGATTCAATATTTTATATAATATATATATATATATATATATATATATGAGAAATATTATAAGCTCACGGAATGATTCTTCAATTCGATAAAGTAGCTCAAAAATATTTCTGCAAAACCGGGATTAAATATAATAAATAAAGAGTTTATTTTAATGATTTTATAATTAAAATAAAAGGTTTATTTTAAACATGAAATTGGATTTCATGCAATTTAAATTGCCCATTAAATGATACCGATATATATATGGAATGTTTTATTTAATTCATGAGATGAATATTATTTATTGATGCATATGGTGATATGTATGATAATAAATGAGATTAATTATGGACTAATGACCAATGTGTGATTGGATTTATTTTAGAGGATGCTTGAATAAATAGGTTTTTATAAATGGGGTCTGCGTACCTCGTCTTCTCTAATTTTTCTTAATGTAAAACTCTATCTCTCTCCTATGTACTTCCCCTTGACTGTTGATCAAGGTTTCTATTTATTGTAAATAGTTTATGTAATAGGACTAGTTAGAATTAATTTTGAAGAATTAGAGACAAAAAGGAGCAAGGAGCGCTTGAAGACCCGTTTGTATTGGAGCCCGGGTTTAAATGTAATAGTTATATTTAAATTTAATTATTGCACCCTAGGTTTGACCTTTTGGTTCACTTGGTGGCTCTAGTGAACCAAACTAGAATAAAAGTCCATAATTTATCCGGGTAGAATATAGTATTCTATATGTGCATGTTTACTATATATATTATATATATTATACAACATGCTTCGCATGTTAAATAATATGACGCGTATTTTATATATATATATATATATATATATATATATATATATATGTGCATGCGCGCTAAACAAGATGAGACTAATAATTACAAACCCCTCAAAGAAATTATATTAAGTCCTAAACGTTCAAAGATATTTGGAATATCAAACGTCGCCTTCTAGCATAGTAAAGCGATAGAGTATTAAATATTTAATATGAGTTTGTTGTGTCACACAAGGCGAGTATTAAATATTTAAGATGTTGCTTTATCACATTTGATGCTTATAAATAGACTAAACGATGTTGTTTTGTTGTGTCACACAAGGACAGTGTTTTTCTTTCGAATATATGGGAGTGCTAGGTTGGACTTAACTTGGATAATTTTGATTCGGATGTGTCACACTTGATCAAAATAATCTAAGAGGCAAAATAAAAGGAGTTACATAGGGATGTAATTGACAATAGTTGTCTACCTATTTATTTATATATAGTTTGTTGTGTCACACAAGGCTATATACATTTGAAATGGGATCCTTATTCTCACTAGCAAATCTTTAATTAGAATTGCCGAACTATATATAATGAGGGTAATATAGTTTGATGAAAATAGTGAGAGATACCAATTTAAATAAAAACCTAATTTATTTTGGTAATTAATTAAATGAATGAATGCTAAAATGTTGTCTATTTTCACATGCAGAATTTAAAAATGTCAAACTCACTATCACTGCATAGCATACTTGATGCTAACAAACTGACCGGACCGAATTACGCGGACTGGTTAAGGAATCTGAGAATTGTTCTCACTGCTGAAAAGATTTCTTATGTCCTAAATTCGCCAGTCCCTGCAAGTGTTGCAGAAACAGCCTCTGAGGAAGACATTGCTACTTTCAGAAAGTGGCAAGATGATGCAATCTTGGCTCAATGCATCATGCTCGCATCCATGAGTAACGAGCTTCAACGTCAGCATGAAACTATGGATGCTCCTACTATATTGTTGCACCTCAAAGATTTGTATGGTGAGCAAAGTAGGACTGCTAGATATCAGATATCTAAGGAGCTCTTCCGATCTCGTATGACCGAGGGCACTGCTGTTGAGACTCATGTCCTTAAGATGATCAATTTGATTGAATAACTTGGACAGCTTGGGTTCGTGATGGATGGGGAGTTAAGCCAAGATTTGATCTTGCAGTCACTCCCGGACACCTTCTCACAATTTGTTTTGAATTTTCACATGAATAAGTTAGACGTCAGCTTGCCTGAGTTACTTAACATGCTGAAAACTGTTGAGGGTCACTTCTCATCCAACAAGAACCAAGTCTTACTAGTGGATGATTCTTCTAAGAAAAGGAAGAGGCCTAAGGTATCTTCTGAAAAGAAGAAAAACAAGAATGCAAAGGGCAAGGCGAAGAGAAAGGATAAAAAGAAACCTGGTCCAAATAGCAAAGGAATTTGCTACCATTGCAATAAGCCGGGACACTGGAAGAGGAACTGCAAGGACTATCTTGCGGACTAGAAGAAACTTGGAGAAGCTTCGACTTCCGATCTAGGTTTGTTCATGATTGAAATTAATTTTTCTGAAAGTCAAAATTCTACTTGGGTATTGGATACCGGCTGTAGTTCTCACATATGTAATAATATACAAGGACTAAGTAGAAGTAGAAAGCTGAACAAGGATGAAGTCGTCCTACGAGTGGGAAATGGAGTAAAGGTTGTTGTATTAGCTGTAGGGACTTATTGTTTAGCACTGCCTTCGGGCAAGTTCATTAGTTTAAATAATTTTTATTATGTCCCGACACTCATTAGAAATATTATTTCAATTTCTGTATTGGATATGGATGGTTTTGATATTATAATAAAGAACAACGGTTGTTCTATTTATAATAAAAATGTTTTATATGGTGTTGGGACCTTACTGAATGGACTTTACATACTTGACTTGCATGAAAATATACATCAAATTGAACAAACTAAGAAAAGAAAAAGAGATGATGTTAATTATACCTTTATGTGGCAATGTAGACTCGGTCATATCAATGAAACAAGATTATTCAAGTTGCATAAAGATGGGCTTTTAGAGCTATCTAATTACGAATCATATCCAACTTGTGAATCTTGTCTCATGGGTAAGATGACTAAATCTCCTTTTAGTGGAAAAGGAGAAAGAGTTACAGAGTTGTTAGCGTTGGTACACACAGACGTATGTGGACCTATGACAACGAATGCACGGGGAGGGTATTCTTATTTTATTACTTTCACTAATGATCATTCTAGATTTGGATATGTATATTTAATGAAATACAAATCTGAATCGTTTGACAAGTTCAAAGAATTCATAAGTGAAGTAGAGAAACAAACTGGTAAGAGTATTAAGATTCTTCGATCGGATCGAGGAGGGGAATAATTAACCAATGAGTTTCTTAATTGTCTCAAAGAAAATGGTATAATCTCACAATGGACTCCACCAGGGACGCCACAGTTGAATGGTGTATCTGAAAGGAGAAATCGAACATTGTTGGACATGGTTTGTTCCATGATGAGTTTTACCGACCTTCTAGTATCCTTCTTGGGTTATGCCCTAGAAACGGCTGCATATCTACTTAGCAAGGTACCTACCAAATCCGTTTCAAAGACTGCATATGAGTTATGGACAGGGAGGAAACCAAATCTTAAGTATGTTAAGACTTGGGGTTGTCCGGCTTATGTCAAAAGGTTTGGGCAAGATAAGCTAAAGACTAGATCCAACAAGTGTAGATTTGTGGGTTACCCTACAGAAACTGTAGGTTATTATTTCTATCATCCTACTGATCAAAAGGTGTTTGTTGCGAAATACGCTGCCTTCTTGGAAAAGGAGTTTATCCTTGAAGGGGTCAGTGGGAGTAAGATATATCTTGAAGAAGTTCAAGAACCACAAAACACTACGGATCAAAGTCAGGTACCTGACCAAGTAGAAGAACCTATTGTACCACAACCTATTCGTAAATCTGGAAGAGTACCGAAGATACCTGATAGGTATGGATTCATCATATGGGATGATGATGAGGTACGCATCATAGATGATGATGATCCATTGACTTACGAAGAGGCTATGAGTAGTGAAGACTCACAGAAATGGCTAGAAGCCATGAAATCCGAGATGGACTCCATGTATGAAAACCAAGTATGGACTTTGGTTTCACCACCTGAGGGCATTAAGCCTATTGGGTGTAAATGGGTCTTTAAGAGAAAGACTGGAGCAGATGGCAAGGTAGAGACCTATAAGGCCCGACTGGTTGCAAAAGGTTTCAAACAAAGACAAGGAGTTGACTATGATGAAACCTTCTCACCAGTAGCTATGCTCAAGTCCATTCGGATTTTGCTTACAATTGCAGCTTATTATGACTACGAGATCTGGCAAATGGACGTGAAAACGGCCTTCCTCAATGGAGAGCTTGAGGAGAATGTATATATGATACATCCAGAGGGTTTTGTTTCAAAGGTTGGAACAAACCAAGTCTGTAAGCTACAACGATCCATTTATGGATTGAAGCAATCTTCTCGAAGGTGGAACATCCGTTTTGATGAGATAATCAAAAGGTTTGATTTTATCAAAAACGAGGATGAACCATGTGTGTACAAGAAGGTTAGTGGGAGCGTTGTATCGTTCCTTGTATTATATATTGATGATATATTACTGATAGGGAATGATGCTACAGTCGATCAAAATCTGGTTATCTAAACACTTCTCTATGAAGGACTTGGGTGAGGCATCCTATATTTTGGGGATAAAGATCTATAGAGATAGATCTAAAAGGATGTTAGGCTTGACCCAAGGAAAGTACATTGACTCGATGCTAAAGAAGTTTAGCATGGAAGATTCCAAGAGAGGTCTCATGCCGATGAGCCATGGAATCCATCTCTCCAATAAATAGGCCCCAAAGACACCTGAAGAGAGAGACCGTATGAGTAAGATTCCTTATGCTTCCGCAATAGGATCTATCATGTACGGTATTATATGTACTAGACCAGATGTCGCTCATGCACTTAGTGTAACGAGCAGATATCAGTCAAATCCAGGAGAATAGCACTGGAATGCAGTGAAAAACATCCTAAAGTACTTGAGAAGAACTAAGGATGTATTTCTTGTCTACGGTGGGTCTGAATTGAAACTAGAGGGCTATACAGACTCAAGTTTTCAAACAGACCAAGATGACAGTAAATCCGTTTCAGGGTACGTGTTTACCTTAAACGGTGGCGCAGTGAGTTGGAAAAGTTCCAAGCAGCAAACAGTTGCTGATTCAGTGACAGAGGCAGAGTACATAGCTGCAAGTGAAGCTGCAAAGGAAGCTGTTTGGATGAAGAAGTTCATAACTGAACTTGGAGTGGTTCCTAGCATTAGAGAAGCAGTACCTTTATTCTGTGACAACAACGGAGCTGTTGCGCAGGCTAAGGAACCCAGGTCTTATCAAAAATCCAAACACGTGTTGCGGCGATTTCATTTGATTAGAGAGATCATTGAAAGAGGAGATGTCACCCTGGAGCGTGTGGACTCTCAAGACAACATTGCAGATCCATTTACTAAAGCTTTAACACAACAGCAGTTTGATCGTCACTTAGAGAAGATGGGTATTAGATACCATGGCGATTGGCTTTAGTGCAAGTGGGAGATTGAAAGTAGTATGCACACAAGCCAATCATATTTGATATGATGTAGCATATACTTTGTAATCTTATTCATTTATTAATAAAAGAATTGATGTTCTTAAAAAGGCATTTTATATTATCTACATGGTGCTGTTATATTAAATGTGATAAACCCATAGTTTTGAGCAATGCTTTTAGAATCATGATGGTGATCATGCTAATGAGATCTAAATTCTAGATAGCTCACAAACTAAAATCGTTCCTAATCGTTGGATTACTAAATAGGGGATTAGTGAATCCAGATAGATTATTACATACGTTGATTGCCCTTAAGAAGAGGATAATTGATCTCATAATCATTTGTGTGGAGACACTAAAGCAAGTATGTAGGTGCTTATTGGAGAATAAGTTCACTGAACGTGGCTCGCTAAGGAATACCTAATGAAGTTTTAATCACCTTTCAATAGGAATTCCTATAGTGATAGTAGTACAAGTGATCCTTGGACTTGAGATCATCATAGTATCTTGTGTATGATGAGTTATACTTTGACATGTCCCTTAAGACCTTTAAGGTATATCAAAGGGTATGATTGGGTATAATAAGTTGTACATGGAGATAGGTGAATGACCAACAAAGAATCTATCACGTCTAGTAAAAGATGTAAATGTCCTATGTGATTCAATAAATGACAACTCAGTAGTCCTTGGCCAAGGCAGAATGAAATTAGAAAGGAGTTTCTAATTTGCATTATTTAGAGTTGTGCATTTGGGAATCGAAATACATATAATTAAATAAAATAAGACTTGACAGTAAATCCATGTCTTATATTTAATTGAAAAATTGTATGGTAGAAGGATTGAATTGTACGGTAACTATTCACTGAAAGGTTCTTTTATGATTAATGTTGAAATCTATATTATCTGAAAAGTCGTTGATCGCTAAGGGGGCTTACCCTTATTGTAAAATAAATATTATTTATTTAAATGAATTAAATAGTTTAATTTATTTATTTAAATAAGATTAGAATTGTTCTAATTGATTTATTCACAACCGGTTTAATATAGAGAACCTAAAGGGTCACACCGCAAAAGAAAAATATTTATTTAAGAAGTAAATGGCATAATTGTAATAATAAGTTAAGTGTATTTAATTTAGTCTATGGAGATAGAATAAATTAAATAGCTTAATATTTATTATTTAATATTTTGGAAATATTAAATATAAATTAATAAGAGGAATCTTATTATTATTATTATTATTACTATTACTATTATTTAATTCCAAATATGGATTGGGAATTAATTAATAGAAGTACTCTCTCATGGATTTCTAATTGGATTAGGAGCATAATTAATTAAAGGAGTTTAATTATAATAGAAACCCTAATCCTAAATAGTTTAGGGAAGGGTTATTCCTACATCTATAAATAAGAGGAGTCTTATCATAGATTTGGGTTATAGACTTTTACATTAGATTGTGGAGAGTACTAGCAATTTTTATAGAGATAGAAACTAGGGTTTTGCTAACACCCATCTTCTTGAATAGATATTATTCCTTGGTGGATCACCTCTAGAGGCCCAACACTTGGGTGGCTACCGTTGATCAAAGGAAGGAATTTTAATCGGTGGAATTCAAGTAGAACGCGAAGGAATTGGAGGTGAACTTGTACCTGAGGAAGCTAGAATTCTACAAGGGTATAATTCTTATTCTCCATCACTTTCGTTTAATTAATAATTGTGCATAAAGAAAGATCATGATGATGGTTTGTATAAAATTTTAAAATATGATTTATCACGCTTCCGCTTTATTTATGTAATTTGATTGCATGTTCCTGTTATACAAACCTAACAAGACCTTCCTGAATGCTCTGCGGGAGTTGAGCAACACGTTGAACCTTTCATAAGTAGATGTTATGTTCTCACCAGGAACATGGGAGAACATTTCATACTGTTAAGTCAATAGGGATTGCTTGTTTTCCCTAACTTCTTTAGTTCCTTCGTGCATCACCAGGAGAGCTTCCCATACTTCCTTCGCCATCTTGTAGTTGACCACATTCTCAAACTGCTCATTCTTCAAAGCCATGAACAGAATGTTCTTGGCTCTTTTATGGAGTTGCACAAGCTTCTTTCCATATCAGTCCATTCGACCCTTTGCTTGACCGTAACCATGTTTGGATCTTCTGTTGTTGGAGCAAACTTCGTGGGGACATATGGTCCATTTTGAACAACATCAAATAGGTCATCATCAAGCACGTCCATGTATGCCTGTATTCGCACTATCCAGTTAGCAAATTTATCTTTACTACATAAGGGTGGCTTATTTCCACCACCAAGCTCAGAACTGGTTATATTTTATGCCATTAATCTACTCAAGTGTTTTAAGCTTTGATTAAGAGAACATGCTCTCATACCACTTGTTGTTTCCCAAAGTCACTAGGAGAACTAGAAGGGGGGTTGAATAGATCATTTTAAAAACTTTCCTTTTAACAAAGTATTACCAACTTATAAATTAAGCAGGTTAATTTAAATATGCATAACAGAATGATATTTTAAAAATTCCCTTTCAAAGATTTAAGAAAAACACAGTTCTAAATTCAGCAATCAAATGTGGAACTAAGTCAAATCATAGAGTACTGAAAGTAATGAACTGAAAAGTAAATGAGACAAGGAATTTTAAGTGGTTTGGAGAACATATATCTTCTAGTCCACTCTTCTACTCCACTAGTAAGAAATCCACTAAGGATAGTGTGATCACTAAGATCTGTTCACTAAGAATAGTTACAATGATTGAATAATTAATATTCTTACAAGTCACAAAGATTTGGCATAAGTCACTAAGACTTGATTACAAAGGTCACTAAGACCTGAACAATTACTAAGAGATAGATTGAGTTAGAGGTGCAACTAAGTAGCTTTAATTCTAGCAATGAAAGACTTAGCAGTAGAACAAATAGTTCTAGATTCGTAGAGTAATGTTCTTGACAGATTGGTAATAATTCAATTTGAATGATTTATGTGATCGTTAATGTTGGACTAAATCTGCGTGCCTTTTATAGACGACCTTGAGATAGTCCCGTTAGAAAGTTGTCGTTGGTCATTTAATGCTCCAATCATAGAAGATCTCTGATTGTTGACTTTTGAGTGAGTATGTGTCAGCTTGCTTTCGGCTGTGACAAGTCACATCAGATTGCTATAGAGACACTCAAGTGGGTCGTTGTCACTTCACCAAACTAGCTGTTTAGATACACTTCGATATGATTTTTTTTTCAAACTCTAAGATGTTTTAGTAACTATCTTGGGATCTCCACTTTATGCTTCTTGACAGTATCAGTCTATTGACAAAGCTGACATACTCCGTGATTTTTCTAATCATAAACTTTCGGAACAGGATCCTCTCCATTTCATTTGAAATGGAGAGTCTCCATTTCAACACATTTCACCAAATATTAGATCATAATAATTTGGTTAGTAATGATCCAAATATGTTAATAGATAGTTAATGATATTAAGATTAATCTTAAAAAAAAATAGCAATCCGACACTTTTTCACAGTTAAAAATCTAAAAAAAAAATTCACCGTTGATTTTCTAAGTATTTCAACGGTGAAAAATCTTTTAGACTTTTAATGGTGAAAAAATATCGGATTGTTTTTTTTTAGGATTGATCTTAATATTATTAACTATCTATTAATATATTTGGATCATTACTAATCAAATTATTATGATCTAATATTTGGTAAAATTTGATGAAATGGAGAGGATCTTATTCCTAAACTTTCATAGTGGTTGTAGAGTATCTGGCTAGATAACTCTACGATTGGCTTGCTCTACGATCCATAAGTTCTATGATCTTCAATGAACTCTACGATCCATCAGTTTTATGATCTTCAATGAGCTCTACGATCTCTGAGTTGACAAGTATACAATCTTTGACAGACTCTACGATCTTCAACTTGCTTTACGATCTCAAAGTAAACAGTTTTACGAACTTGACCAATATGCTCTACAAACATTCACTAAACTTTACGATTGTCTAAACAACTTTACGATCATTTAATTTTCTCTAGCTATACATTAAGTTTACTTAATAAAATAGATCAACGTAATAATTTTGATTTTCTAATCTAAGTCCTTTTATATTAGTTTCATTATAAGGACTTCATAAAAGCTACTAGTTACAAATATATATTATATCATCATTAAATCAAATATGCATTTGTCCTACCACACACACACACACACACACACACACACATATATATATATATATATATATATATATATGTTGTAGTACCATGGATCATGGAGGAAAATTGAAAGAACAAAGAGAAACAAGAAAGAAACACTAACTAGTTAAAGAAAACCCTAAATAGCTTCGATAAATATTTTATGAAGTAAATATGTGTGTATATGAATTTGTTCATGCTAAGGGTTGATAATAACATGTTGAAGTATAATAACATGAATTATGGCAAAAGAAATCAAAGATTTTACAAGAAACAAGAAAAGAGAAAAATTAAATAAGTTATGAAATTTTCAGCATATAGGATAAAAACCCTAAAATAGAGACTAATTTTGTACAAACAGAACTTATAGCATGTGGCGAATTTTTGAGTAAAGTTTCTAAAATTCTATACTTGTTTGATGTCAAAATTCCTTATAAATTATTTTTAGTGAATTTTGTCCTAAAATAGGGCAGACTAAACAACTCCCTGACCTAGGTTTTAAAAAGAAAGTTCTTGATAGATAAGCTAGGAGATAAAATCCGGGCTTCTAGGGAATGAAACTTAAAAGTATAAAGTGTATTCTGGCTCAAAAATGAACATAAACGGACTTGTAATGAAAGAGTTATGACAAAAATGAAATTAGAGTTTTCAAAATTAAAATAGTCATAATTTGAGTTCTACAACTCAATTGGAGATGAAATTTTGTGTAAAAGTATATTTTAACGTGATAAAGATATTGCCAAAAATTCATAAATTTTGGGCTTAATTTCGAATTTTAAATAATTTCATAAATTTGGACATAAATGAGCTTCAAATAAATATTAATGATGCTGGAAAAAATTTAAAAAAATTAGAAACTAACTAAATTATAATTATCTAGGCGGGGCCAAAAGGAGGAGAAATAATAAAATAGTTAAAGTAGTTTAATGGACAAAGTAAAGTATAAAACTTATAAATGGCCATAAATACAGTCTCCAATCCCCATATATCACCTCTTACAAATGGCCAGAATGCGTAATAAAGGTGGAAGGAGTGGCAGCGCAGGTGATGGCGTAGGACCCAGCCACCCCCAATTAACTCATCAACCAAGCCAACAACATGACGAGCTGCACAGTGAACATGTAGAGCAATCTGTGCATTCTGTACACTCAGTCCATCATATTCATTCCCAGGCCCAACCAAATTTGAGAGAAAACTTGAATAGAAGTAGGACCCATATTATTGTGGGCTCTCGTAGAGTCCACGCGATCGAAACAACTCATCGTGAAGCTGAGAATGTCGGCGACATGCTCGTGTTTATGACCTGGAAGCCCTTCGATTACAACATGAAGAAACCGATAGAAGATTAGAAGAGATGATTGCTCAAATTACTCGTGATCATGCTCGGGGCTAAGAAGGTTCCCATTATAACCGTCAATTTACACACTCCTCGAGGGAAATAGATCAAAGCTGATGAGTGGGTTTTATACCTATTATTTAGGTACTTTTAGGCTTAATAATATGTGTGTTTGTAAGTATTTTATGTTATCTTATAGAGTTTTTATTTATTTTATTATTTTATTATTTTTATTTTATTTTGTAAGAATAAAAGAGTTAAGTGGAAAAATTGTGAATATTTGAAGCAATTGGGCGAGCAAAGAAGGAAAGTAAGGAAACGGATAAAAGTTCATGAGCCGCGACGCTCACTCATTAGAGTTGTGACATTGGATCAAGAGCCATCGTGCTTAAGTCCTAAGTCGCAGTGCTTGGGAGGTTCATGGGCGCGCGTGTGTGGTGCGGCTGAGCTGAAGGATTTAATTGTTGTTTGTTTTCTATATAAAATGAGATACTTGCCAATTGAAGCCTAGAGAGTTACAAAGACTACAAGGCTGACTTCAATACAAATCCACCTAGCGTTATAAATGTAATTGTAATTCTATTAGGGTTAGGTAGAATAACTCCTATAAATAGTCTTATTTAGAGATTGTAAAAGTTGTTGAGAAAAAAGCCAATGAACACCATGTGAGGCTAATTCTCTTCCAAGTTCAAGAGCAAGCAAGGTATCATCAACAATGGAGGCCATGGATTGATGAAGCTTGGAGATAGAAGACTTGCAGGAGACAGTTTTTCTTCTCTAAACCTTTAATTTTTTTGTCTTTCATTGATGTTGAATATTTTCTAGATTATATATTTTATCTGCTATGAACATGCTTTTAATTTAAGTATTTAATGGGATTCCCTTGTTTAGTTTAAATTTAATTTCTTTCTATTTGATTGGCACCATATGGATTGACTTATCATATTTTGTGCTTATTGATTAATTGTATAGCCAACAATTAGCAGGATACTTTAGATGAATTCGGGAGATAAAATCTAGAGTTAGATCTAAATATGATAACATATGTTTGTGTTTTCTATATGGGATGGAATTCATGATTCGTGTATAGCATATGAATATACGTATATGTCATATGTAACCTAGAGAGAATCTATACTTAAATCCTTTTTAATTTAATTCATATAGGAATATAGTGAGTTACTTAGCTAGGATGTTCCTTTCCAATTCTATTCCCATTGTGATGAATTTAGAAAGGATATGTTTATATGACCATCGTGGCCGTATAATGAAATGGAGAGTTATGAGATTTGAATGAAGCAAGGGGCGAAGTTGAATTCTTATATTTATTTATTTAGTTATGTTTATTATTTAGATACTTATTTTTAATATTTAATTTAATTGTTAATTTTAGTTAATTCATCTGTTTAAATAAGATTAAGTTAATTTAAAATTGGTACTTGGAAAATATTATAATTAATTTCTCGTGAGATCGACAACTCTACTTATCACTTTATTACTTGTTGACCATATATATTTGCACGTATTTATTGATTGAAAAATCAACCAACAAAAGCAGTAGGCGATATATAGATCTCCTACCCCCGAAGAAGAAAGAAGAAGTTATCGAACCCGAAGGAGGAGCCCTTCACCCCATCCAGGAAGATGAAATGAACAAAAGAAGTCGGGCTAAGGTTCTGTATACACTCGGTTGCAAAAAATTGAAAATCAACACCCTACTATAAATGAGCAGTATATATATATATATATATATATATATATATATATCTAAATTACACCTATTTTTTTAGATTATTTTAAAAAATTCATAATATAAATATGTTTGAAATATATACAAAAAAAACACCATAGGAACATAGAAATATCCAATTTTTATGTCCAATTCGATTATCTGGTTAAATTTATTAATTTTTTATTTTATCTCATATAATTTACACATAAAAAACGTGTAAAACCCGATGCTAATTCTTTATAAACTTCGCCTCTAGTATATAATTTATTTTGGTCAAATAGTGTATGACCTCTACCAAAATTTAGTTTATATATTATGCTTACTTTTCCTTACAAGCAGCATCCACTCTATTATTGGAAACGGAAAGGTTGCAAAATTTTCAACATTCGCTTCGTAATTCACACGAGAGAAACTTGTTTTATCTTCCACCTTTCCGCACGCAGTTACGAGACATCCAATGACATACCAAAAGCATTCTACATTTTTTTAAAAATTATTTTTATCAGCATTCTACATATATTTTACTCTATCCAACTTGCGGCATGCATATGAGATCTTCAATGAGATATCAAAATCATTTATTTTTAGGTGCTTGATAATTTGGTAACAATATTTATGGCGGTTAATAATGTCGGGTTAATATTTATATTGTTAAAGTAAATATGTATTTAATAATATTTTTATATTTATTTTAATAATATTTATTACTCTGACAGTATTATTATTATTTTGGTATCATCAACGACCATATTTATACTACCAGAAGAATTAACATGCATTAGAGATGCTTTAACATTTATTTCAGTAACACTTTCGCTTAACGACACTTATTAAAAATGCTTTTGTATTATAAACAATTTATTTAAAGACGGTTGATATTGTTAGAATAAAATGGAATACTCAGAGTAATAAGTGATTAGAATTTATATGAATGTAGAACTGGAAAGCATGACTAAAACTTAAGACAATATAGGTGTACTTATTTTAATTAATTAACTAAAGACTATATATGATTAAAAGGTGTGTCCATGAACAAAAAAAATCAGAGAAACGATGTAGAAATTAAGTCAAATGAAAATAATTAAGTTTGATACCAGTCAAGAATCAAGCATGTGTTTCTACAATAGTGCCAAAGCCACCCCAAGAATTAATTCCAAAAGATGAATCATATAGTAAGACATAATGATGCTCTACTTTAAATATTTTATACACAAAGTCTCCGCTGCACACGAATTGTATGCGTAAATTATGTAAAATAAAATAAAAATTTTATAAAATTTAGAGAAATAAATAGAAAAATATAAAACAAATAACATTAAAAAGGATAAAATAATAATATATCTAAAATTATAAAGAGGAAAGAATAAAAAAAAAAGTGAACCAATTATACCATACTTATGGAAGAAATCTCTATGGAGTTTTATAATATAGATGAAGACTTGAGATAGAAAAGCCTAAAAACTTTAGATATAATTAAAAGTTTAATTTGAGTGGACTAGCTAGTTTTGATCCTTTGAGGTAAATGCACTTTTCCATGCTTAGATTTGTAATGTAATAATTAGAATTAAATGTTGGGTTAGTTGCGCACATAGGTAGGTAAGTTATGTCAGTAATTCACATACTTGATAGTGATTTTTGCCCCATTAGATAGGACATTACTTGTCAAAAGTTTTTGTCAAAGGTACCTCGTGCATGCAATTTGATGCATTAACGGGCACGGAACTGGGGTGGTGGAAGTGGGGTCACACTATCCTTTACTAGTTTTTTTTCTTTTTTTTAAATAAAATTAAAATTTTGAAGTATATGTACACCTTTTGTTTATGGTCCTATTAGGTTTACATATCACTCTCGTCATTTCAAATTATATGATTAATATTAATTTTTTTAAAATTAATTTTTAATATTTTTAAATTTAAAATTAATAGAAATTTATTTTTTTTCTATCAATACAATTATAAATATCATAAACTATTTGAAAAATACTGTTAGTTATAAAATTTATTTTTAAAAAATTAAAATAAATCATGTAAATTTTAAATTTAAAAATATTTTAAATTAACTTTTAAAAAGTCAATATTGATCTTATAATTCAGAACGAATAAAATATTTAATATTCCATAAGCATTTATCCATGTGAAGATGAGTTTACCCACTTTATATAAACTTTATTTTCCTATTTTGATTTAGTTATTTACAATATTTTCATAGTTTTATATCATTATATTTGGGATACAATATTTATTTATATAAGTATCACAATATTATATTAATTTTTTAACTCTGAAGAGCTAAAAAATCCTTTAAAATGGGTTTTAAAAAGGATTTTTTTTATGCATTACACTACTAAACCTGGGGTTTTTGATGCGATACCAATTATTGTTCTAAAGAATCTATTCGCTTTAGTTATTTTAAAAATCTCAATTGAGAAAAGAATACAATAAAAAAATAAAATAATTTCATTTTCAATAATAGTAAATATTCAAAAGAAAAAGAGGACTCGTGTTGACGGATGCCTACACAAGCGATAAAATGTGTGGTTAAAGTTGACACAACGTGTAAAACCTTAATAATTCTTATCTTGAAGGTAAATATTCAAAAGAAAAAGAGGATTCCTGTTGACGGAGGCCTACACAAGCGATAAAAATATGTGGTTAAATTCGATACAACGCGCAAAACCTTAACAATCCTTATCTTGAAGGTAATGTGCTATAAAAGTCCAATATGTATCTACTTATCGTATCTTTTTCACTGTTCGGTAGTTTCGTAACAGATTTTTTCGTACGTTTTCTAATTTTTTTATTATATATTGAACTAAAACTTATTGGGCACAAATCTTGCGTCCCTCCCTGTACATTAATGAATAATAAGCCAAATTCTAGCCTCTAAGTTGACTTGTAGGGGTTGTGACTGATCCAATGGTACCAACATCTTCTTTAATTTGTAAGTATCCCCTTAATTTCTTTACTAAAAATATTTAAATTTTCTTTGTCTAAATCTGAGCTTGACAGATATGAGCTAGATGAACTGAAAAGGTATAAACATTGAGACCCCACAAAATTTCTTCACATGAATAAAGGATTTAAAGGAATGATGCTTTTATCTTTCTCTGTACTAGTTATCTGTGATTATTGTGTTTTCACAAATGTTATGATTGTGATTTCTCAAATTACATTTGCACATAGCCTGGAAGAAAAGAAAAAGGAACAACTAAAGGTAAAGTACATTATTCCATTTTTTTTACCTACTTCTATGTACCAAGAAGATTTTAATCCACATATATAATTAACAATGTTTTCAAGGAGTACAATGATTATGAAATCACTGACAAGCAGCCCCTTATGTTTTTTCAATTTGGATGATATTCCAACAAAATAAATCTTAAATAAGAATTTCCATACATAATTCTAAATTAAATGATAACGTTAAAAGTCTCAATTTTTTTTAAAATTTTAAATAGATTTGAAATGACGTGACGTAAATAAGATTAGACTGAATGACACTTTTATTCCTCTAATTCGTCTTTAAAATTCATTTTTTCGTCAATTAAAAAATATCAATTATGTTTTTTTTCTTGAATTTCACTTAAATTTGCCCAAAATTTTGACTTCGCCCATTTTTTAAGGACAAATTTATCCTCTCATTTGTCTCAAAGGTGTATGAAGTCATTTTGGCTAGGTTTTCATGTTCTAAAAATCTGATTTACTTTTTCATTTGTGTTTGAAACGTTTAGAAATTTGTATTCTGCCACTAAGTACGTGCCTACGTGCTTCAATATTTTATTACAATACTATTAATGAATGAATTTTACTTCCTCAAAAATAAAAATTTAAAAATTTAAAAAGAATAAAGGTAAAATTCAATAGCATCTTGGCTACTTTGATCAGACATCATATCATGGGCAGCATAAACTATGGGCTCCAAAAGTCGCATCATTTCAGGTAGATTAGGAATCAAATTCACTTTAATGGTAGTACATATATGGTCAAGAAAGTTTAACTTTAATACAACATTGAGCCGCCTGTTTACTAGTAAATTATTCTTCATGCGTTCATATTCTAGTGCATTCCATGCCAATAAATAAGATATATACTTACCCGTATTTGCAGCATTTAGACATCTAAATATTTCACATTAATTTTAGTATATTATATTTGACGTCTAAATATTGTGTTTGTGAGTTAAATAAATTATATTTAAAATAAATTATTACTAAACGAATAAGATTTTCAAGTGCCTTTGAACTTCTAAATGCGCCAAACGCTGAGTAATCAAATATACACATATAAGTTGCAAATTAAGATTAATTGCCTGGCTTCAGTTATATACTCAATTAAGTCACTTTGTTCTAAAAAAATAGTTTCCTTTATAAAATTTATAAATATTAATAACATAAATTCTTTATTTATTGTTAAAAATAATAAGTTGTTGGTTTAATAATAGATGAATGATAATAAAATTATGATTACAAGCTTTAGTGCACTAATATTGTTATTTTATATTACTATTAATAAATAATAATAATAAAAATAGGCTTCTTTTTATGGGCAAAAAAATTTGACAACTAAAGCTTTTTTCAAGAACTCTTCCTCCAGAGGATTGATGTGTAACAAGTGCATAATGACCTCGAGAACGTCCATGTATTAGTTGATATATGAATTAATATTTTAAGCAAGGCTTTGTTATTATAATTGGTAGTTCACAAGAATCTCGTTTTCCCATCAAATATTATGTTTTTTTTTCATGGATACTGGGGTTGAAATAAATTCACTGTTTTAATGTATGACTAATTTTAGAACCACTAATTTTCTCAAAAGTTCTTATTCTTATCTTTTATGGGCACTATTTGAACTAATAAATGAGATTATCCAAACTATTGTCGCAACTGGTGTGCATGTGTGAGCGTGACTAAGGTCTGATGTTCTATTACAAAAACCTAAGGCGGACCAAAGCAAGAAAAAACTTGTTGGGAAAATTAAATAAAGTGAGAAAAGAAATACCCTAGTTAGTATCTAACTTGCATAATCCTTTGGTCCCACAAAAAACTGGTTTGATATGACTTTTTTAGTTAAATTGACTATTTTTGTAATCAAAATTTATACTATTTTTTTGTAAATGTAAGTAGAGAAACTATAACTATAAAAAATTATGTCAAATTTACTCTCACCTTCAATTTCACAGTTTTACAAATATAAATAAATATTCGTAATTCTTAACTCTAAAATTGTATAATTTGATCAAAAAAATCAAACTAAGCGAGTTAACGAGGGACGAGGGTGTACATTATAGTATTAAAACTGTCCTTTCTAGAGTCATTTTGTCAAAAATAATAGTGAGCAGAAAAAAAATGAAAAATACAGAAAAAAAGGGCGAAGAAAAGAAAAAATTCTCTTATCTTAATTAGTTTTTTTAAGCACACACCACAACAAAATAATATCATAGCATTCGTGCTAATGTCTACCTACAATTACTTTCTTAAGTTTGTTCACATGCATGCAGACGCGTTAATAATTAATGATCAGAATGATCAATGACGAGTCGTGGTAAAAGACTAAAAGTCCCTCGTTCCTATTCTTAGAGAGTAACTGTAGTCACCACAATCATCTTATTATAACTCAAAAGTATATCAATATGCGTAATTATATTATTTAATTAATTTTGTTAATGATATTGTCATTTCATTATTTTATAAATTAAAATTATGTTTTTTTGTAGACTAATTATCAGAACTAACTTACTATGACAACCATAATTACGTTTTTGCCATAAATATGTGTGTGTATATATATATATATATATATATATATATATGTGAAAAATGATTCATAACATGTATTTACTATGAATCAAAAATAGGCAACACTATCTCTATCATTCAATATAAGAATCAACGACCGATATTGGAACTGAAAACTTCACGTACAACGGGTTACATCCGCTACTAATAATAGTGGATGACGCTGAAAATAATACCGTCGTCAGCTACTATTAGTAGCAGACGTAACCCGTCATCCGCTACTTAATAGTAGCGGACGTGAATTTTTCAGTTCTAATCTCAGCCTTTGGGCATACATCATCTCTATATTAAACGATAGAGATGGTGTATGTCCATTTTTGATCCATATCAAAAAATCATTACCATATATATATATATATATATATGATTGATCCATAGCTAACGTTGTAAAGATAAGGTTATCCTTACAATAGATCTTAGTCGTCCATCCGTCCATCGAATAGTAAGGAGGAAGCCCCATTTATAGTTTAATACGGGAAAGCTCGCAGTTTAGTTCGACGGGTGGAAAAATTGTCTAAAATACCCTTCTCTCGTTCGCAGAATTAAATTGCGGATGCTATGTATGCCAAATATATTAACACGACGACATTTTGCTCATATCACCCGTCCGCATAACTAAACTGCGGACGCTGAGTATATTCCCAAATAATCTTTAAATAGTGGCATTTTAAGGTAAATCACAGTCTGTATAACTAAATTGTGGACAATGAGTCATTTATAAAACGATGAAGTACTTCTGTCTATTTGTGTTCTTCATAACATGACTTTTGAATCTCATCTCATTTTGGCAGTTGATAAGTGCATATTATTCATTTATTTTTATTCCTTTATATTTAGTTTATTGCATGTTTTATTGTGTATATGCACTTATTAGGTTGTTTATTGATTTCAGGAGAATTCAGAGTCAAAAGTGGAAAAAGATGGAAAATCGGAGCTAAAACGAGAAAAAATTGAAAAGTTGGAAAATCTGAGGTTCTCGCCCCGGCGAGAACTTTGTACTAGGACTTCTCGCCCCGGCGAGAAAGCCTCTGCCCGTTTTCGCCCCAGCCGATCCAGAGCTCGCCCCAGCCCAGACTTCTCTGGAGTTTCTCGCCCCGGCGAGAAACCCAGTACAAAAATTCTCGCCCCCGCGAGAATGGCGGAGTTGACCAAGTTTGACCAGCTTTGATTTTTTGTAATTTTTGAGGATTTCTATTTCAGATTGGATTCTTAATTCTTAGGGACTTAGGATATTATCTTAGGATTATAAATAGATGTTTTTAATTTATTATTAGAGATCTTGACAACTACAATTGTAACCCTAATTGGAGGAGATTGAAGGCATGTCAGGCTAAACTTTTACTTTCAGTTCTAAGGGATGTTGAACCTTTTTCATAATTAATGGTTTAATCAGGTTTTATTTATTTATTCCTTCTTGCATGAGGTTTATTCTAATAATCTGTTTTAAGTGATTATATGTTATTTAATCTTTTGATTTGATTTGGCCAATTGAATTGATTTGATTAATATCATATGCTAGATTAAGATATAGTATTAAGTAAACGATATTATATCTGATCATAGGTAGTAATTGATAGTATTTGATTGTGAACAAGCTTTTGGATATTATTAAGGTTATTAGAAGGCAAGTTAAATAATTTCTGATTGTGTAATTGTTGCTTGGAATAACCTAATTCTCTAATTCTTCATGTTGTTGTTATATTAAATCTAGACTGATAGTTCTAGGTTATATAATAGTTAGGGTCTCTTGAGACGATCGTCACATTTGATTTACACATAAGGAGAATTTCAGATAATTAGCGATTGCGGTTATCTAGGGTTATTAATCTCATTGAAGGATAAATATTGTTAAACTTGACTTTTCCATAACTGTGTTAAGGTGATACTGAACTGATGAACTGAAGCTTTTTATTCATTGATCATTTTTAATTACTTTTGTTAGCTTAGTGAATCAAACTCAAAACCCCCCATTCATAGAAATAATAGGAATATTAGAATAAATAAAAGACTAATTCACTTCTCTGTGGGATCGATCCTTGCTTGTCATTATACTCAGTTTTGTGCTAGTAGAGTGTTAGTAAGGTATTAATTTTGGAGTGTAAAACGACAGCTCCCAAATTTTGGCGCCATTGCCGGGGAAGTGTTATTTATCTTTATTTTATTTTATTTTATTTTATTTTATTTTATTTTTGTTCATTATTGTAGTTTATGACACGATCCTCTCAATCCGGTGATTTGAATTTTGATCCAGAAATTGAGAAAACTGCACACAGGCTAAGGAAAGAAGCTCGTCAAGCTCGAAGGCATCATTGCAGAGTCAGACGAAGTTTCATCACCGGGACTCAACATAGCACTTGAATTACTGTCCAATACATCATCCACCGATTCAGAGGAAGAAGAATAAATGGCGGTGCCAAATAACAATAGAACACTCAAAGAATTAGCCACTCTCAATTTTAATCAACAACCCTTGTGCATTGAATATCCTACTTTAACTGCTGCTTTTGAACTTAAATCGGGATTAATTCATCTTTTGCCTACTTTTCGTGGTCTCACAGGTGAAGATCCATATAAGCACTTGAAGGAATTTCATGTGGTGTGTTCCACCTTGAAGCCACATGGAGTAACCGAGGATCAAATCAAGCTAAGGGCATTTCCATTCTCATTGGGAGATCTAGCGAAAGACTGGCTGTACTATCTTCCTTCAAGGTCAATACAGTCGTGGAATGACATGAAAAGGTTGTTCTTAGAGAAGTACTTTCCTGCTTCAAGAGTTGCCAACATTAGAAAGGAGATATGCGGCATTCGACAGTTTATCGGAGAGACACTGTATGAGTATTGGGAAAGATTTAAAAAACTGTGTTCCAGTTGTCCTCCCCATCAAATAGACGATCAACACCTGATTCAATATTTTTATGAGGGATTATTACCAATGGATCGGAGTATGATCGATGCTGCAAGTGGAAGAGCACTAGTAGATAAGACACCGGAGGCTACGAGGACTCTAATTGCAAATATGGCTGCTAATTCTCAGCAGTATGGGACAAGGAATAGCCATACACCTGCAAGAGTGAATGAGATGACCACGAGCAACCTTAAACAACAATTTTTTGATCTAACTGCGCTGGTCAGACAAATGGCTACAGCTAATACACCAGCAGCAAAAGTGTGTGGGATTTGTTTAATGGGTGGTCATAGTACTGATTCTTGTCCGACATTGCAAGAGGATGAAACCGCACAACAAGCTAATGCGATGAGGAACTATCAGGCGCAACCACAACGGAAGTATGACCCGTACTCCAATACTTACAATCCAGGATGGAGGGATCATCCTAACCTTAGTTATGGAGGAAATAGGCCACCAGCACAAAGCGTGTATCTGGTTAGACAACAAGGGTTTCCACAAGGCTCTCAACCAACTCAACCCCAATATCAACCTAGACAGGCAGCTCTTGCAAATTCTGGAACATCTTTGGAAGACATGTTCAAGGCATTCATGAGTCAAACACAGCAGTTCCAGCAAGAAACGAAAAATTCGGTTCAAGACTTGAGAAATCAGATAGGTCAACTTGCCACCACAGTAGGGAGGTTGGATTCTCAAGGTTCAGGAAAGTTGCCCTCCCAAACCGTTGTCAATCCAAGGGATAATGCTAGTGCGATTACACTAAGGAATGGAAAAGAGTTGGAAGTACCTAAAGCAGTTACGAAAATTGAAGAGGACAAAGCTAAAGAGGAGACTGAGACACCGACGAAAATTGTTACCCCATCTACTCCAATGAAGACCCCACCGTTGCCGTTTCCACCTAGAACACACAAGACTTCAAAGAAGGATGAAAACGAAAAGGAAATTTTGGAAACCTTCAGGAAGGTAGAGGTAAATATTCCTCTATTGGATGCCATCAAACAAGTACCCAGGTACGCGAAGTTTTTGAAAGAATTGTGCACTAACAAAAGAAAATTGAAAGATAATGAAAAAGTCACTATAGGAGAGAATGTGTCTGCAGTGCTTCAAAGAAAAATGCCCCCTAAATGTAAAGATCCAGAAATGTTTACAATCCCATGCAGAATAGGTAATACCAGATTTGAGAAAGCCATGTTAGACCTAGGAGCTTTAATAAATGTCATGCCATTGTCTGTATTTGATTTTTTAAATCTAGGACCTTTGAAACAAACTGGTGTTATCATTCAACTTGCTGATCGTACTAACACTTACCCTCAAGGGATAATTGAAGATGTCTTAGTGCAGGTGAATCCGTTAATATTTCCTGCAGATTTTTACATTGTGGATATGGAAGATGACAGATCTCCAAATCCTTCGCATATCTTGTTAGGGCGGCCATTCTTGAAAACAGCAAGGACAATGATCGATGTGCACAATGGGACCTTGACCATGGAATTTGATGGAGAGAAAATTCAGTTCAATATATATGATGCAATGAGGTACCCTAGTGATGTTAATCATGTTTTTGCCATTGACATCATTGATTCTATAGTACAGGGATCTTTTGAACAAGAACATAGGGAAAGCTTGGAGATGGCCATTACTAACAACTTGGACATGGATAAAGAGGAAGAATTTGACCAAAATTAGGAATTTAAGGAAGTTGTGGCTGCATTACACTCTTTATCAAAATTCACAGATAAGTATGCAGTTCAATTAATCCAATTGCCTGTTTCTCATAAAAAACTGTTACCATCTGTGGAGCAAGCTCCAATCTTAGATTTGAAACCCTTACCTGCTCACTTGAAATATGCATATTTAGGGACTAATGAAACTTTACCTGTGATTATTGCTAGTAATCTAACCAAAGTGCATGAAGAAAAATTGTTGAGAGTCCTAAGGGACCATGTCACAGTGTTTGGTTGGACGATAGCAGATATCAAAGGTATTAGCCCCACGATGTGCATGCATAGAATTCTTTTGGATGATAGAGCAAAGCCCATGAGAGAAGCACAACGAAGATTAAATCTACCCATGATGGAGGTAGTTAAGAAAGAGGTGATTAAATTGCTTGATGCAAGCATAATCTACCCCATCTCCGACAGTCAGTGGGTGAGTCCGGTACAGGTAGTTCCGAAGAAGTCTGGAATAACTGTCATCACGAATGACAATAATGAGTTGGTGCCTACACGGATACAAACAGGATGGAGAATGTGCATTGACTACAGGAAATTAAATGTTGTAACTCGAAAAGACCACTTTCCTCTTCCTTTTATTGATCAAATGCTAGAACGATTAGCGGGGCATACTTATTATTGCTTTCTAGATGGTTTTTCAGGATATAATCAGATCGTGATTGCACCCGAAGACCAGGAAAAGACCACATTCACGTGTCCATTTGGTACTTTTGCATACCGAAGGATGTCGTTTGGACTTTGCAATGCACCCGGTACTTTTCAGCGATGCATGGTAAGCATTTTTTCTGATCTTTTAGAAAATTGCATCGAGGTCTTTATGGATGATTTCACAGTTCATGGTGATTCTTTGGATTTGTGTTTGGAAAATCTAACGCGTGTGCTAGATAGATGCTTGGAAACTAACCTTGTTCTTAATTGGGAAAAGTGTCACTTTATGGTAGAACAAGGTATAGTGCTTGGTCATGTTGTGTCAGCTAAAGGTTTAGAGGTTGATCAAGCTAAGATAGATATTGTGTCTGCTTTGCCTTACCCCGCCAGTGTGCAGGAGATTCGCTCTTTTCTTGGACATGCAGGATTCTATCGGAGATTTATTAAAGACTTCTCTAAAATAGCTCTGCCATTATGTAAGTTTCTACAAAAAGATGTGAAATTCCAGTTCGATGAAGCGTGCAAGGAGGCATTTGACATGTTGAAGAGCTTATTGACTTCCGCACCTATGATTCAACCGCCAAATTGGAATCTTCCCTTCGAAATAATGTGTGATGCAAGCAATTATGCAGTCGGAGCTGTTTTGGGCCAAAGAGTTGACAAAGCTGTCTATGTCATCTATTATGCCTCTAGAATATTGAATGCAGCTCAGATTAACTACTCGACAACAGAAAAAGAACTTTTATCTGTTGTTTTTGCTTTAGATAAATTTCGATCTTATTTACTTGGCACTAAAGTTGTAGTTTATTTTGACCAAGCAGCTCTCAGGTATTTGTTAACCAAGAAGGACTCTAAACCCAGGATTATCAGATGGATTCTGCTGATGCAGGAATTTGACTTGGAAATCAAGGATAAGAAGGGAGCGGATAATTTGGTAGCAGATCACTTGAGTTGACTGGTGAGAGATGAGGAGGCACTACCATTGTATGATTCATTTCTAGATGAGCGTCTCTTTTCTATTCAGGAGGAATTGACTTGGTATGCTAACATTGTTAATTATTTGGCAAGTGCATTTATTCCCAATGAATTTTCTAAAACCAGAAGGATAAGCTTAGGAGTGATGCTAGACAATATGTTTGGGATGATCCATACTTATGGAAATTTTGTGCTGATCAGATAATCTGTAGATGTGTGCCTAATACCGAAACATTGTCTATTTTAACTTTTTGCCATTCCTATGCTTGTGGAGGTCATTTTGGACCCAAACGGACTGCTCATAAGGTTTTAGAAAGTGATTTTTATTGGCCGACAATTTTTAAAGACTTATATCTATTTTGTAAATCATGCGAGAATTGTCAGCGAACAGGTAACATATCACATAGAAATCAAATGCCACAAACTCCCATTTTAATTGTTGAGATTTTTGATGTTTGGGATCTTGATTTTATGGGACCTTTTCTTGTTTCGCATGGTAATATTTACATTCTCTTGGTTGTTGACTATGTTTCTAAATGGGTGGAAGCTAAAGCCACAAGGACTGATGATTCTAAAGTTGTTGCAGATTTTGTCAAAACTAACATATTTGTCAGATTTGGAACTCCTAGAGCTATCATCAGCGATAGAGGAACTCACTTTTACAACAAGATGCTAGCAGCACTTTTCAGGAAATACAATGTTTTGCATAAGATTTCTACATCTTATCATCCGCAAAGCAATGGTCAAGCTGAAGTATCAAACCGTGAAGTGAAATCCATTTTGGAGAAGGTTGTCAAGCCAAGCAGAAAAGATTGGAGTCTGCGGTTAGAAGATGCATTGTGGACGTATAGAACCACATACAAAACCCCCATTGGTATGTCTCCGTACAGATTGGTTTTTGGAAAGCCATGTCATCTACTCGTGGAGTTAGAACACAGAGCTTTTTGGGCGATCAAGCAATGTAATATGAGTTTGGATGAAGCGAGGATGCATAGGAAGTTCCAGTTACAAGAATTAGAAGAGATGAGGAATGAAGCATATAAGAGTTCTAGACTATACAAGAATAAAACAAAGGCCTTCCATGACAAGCAGATTTTGAGGAAAGATTTCGCTGTTGGACAACAAGTTCTCCTATTCAATTCGAGGCTGAAGTTATTTCCAAGTAAGTTGCGCTCTCGTTGGGAGGGTCCTTTTGTTATTACTAATGTGTTCTCTCATGGTGCTAAAGATATACAAAATCCAAAGACAGGGAAAGTATTCAAGGTCAATGGACATAGGCTGAAACCTTTCCGTGAAGGATTTCCGATGGAGAGTATGGAGATGATAGACCTAGTGGATCCAAGCTATGAATGATTGAGGATAATCGATGTCGGGCTAACGACGTTAACCAAATGCGCTGCTTGGGAGGCAACCCAAGATCTCAGATTTGATTTTTCTATCCATTTCCTTCTTACTTTTAGTTGCATTTTATTTAGTTATCTCGTCTTTTGCATGATTGTCTTACATTGGGGACAATGTAAGGTTTGAGTGTGGGGGAGGGGTTTAGGTTATTTAGGTTTACTCTAGGAGATTATGATCCAATGGTGCTTATTTAACTGTGTAAAATTTGCTTGAAATCTTATTTGATCAAGTTTTCAAAGGTTTTTTTTAGAATGAAGATTGATGCCATTGATTGAATTTGTTTGATGCTGAATTAATTGATAGATGATGATAATGAAGTTAGGACCCATAGTTAACTAATTTAGATTGAGTTGGTATTGCATGAGTACTTGAGTATGAGATACATATTTACTTGACTGAGTTAGTTGTGGAGTTGACTTTGTGCACTGATTTCATGATTTAGATCTGTTTAACTGCTTATCTTGTTCCAGGACCATGTGAAGACAAAATTGGAAATTTGAAAAAATTGAGAGAAAAAAAAATTGAAAAAAAAACATTTTGTCTCAAAAGAAAAACATGTGGTGGGTTGAGATGGAGCGTAAAACGCACTCACCCATAAACACGTGCAGCGAGATGGAGCGTAAAACGCACTCGCTGGTGGAAGAAAAAGTGAGATGGAGCATAAAATGCACTCGCTTAAGAAAAGAATAAGGAAGGTGAAATGGAGCATAAAATGCATTCACCTGAATGAAGAAAAAATGAATGGCAGGAAAAAAAAAACATGTTCTGGTTTTGAGTCAGTGTGCACGGTTGTTGTTCCATACAAACTGAGTTGAGTATCTGTGTTAATCATAGAATATGCTTATGTGGTTTCAATTTGATTTAGAGATGTTCGGTGGGGAATGATGAGTTTATTGTTATTAGTTGATTGATGAAGTATTGAACAAATATTCTGTTGATTGGTGTTGGTATTCATGGATATGAATTGAATTTAAACCTTTGAAAGTTTGATTGAATAGAATTCAAATGATTTCAATATGACTTTTGTTTTAGTTTACACGAGGACGTGTAAAGACTAAGTGTGGAGGAATTTGATAAGTGCATATTATTCATTTATTTTTATTCCTTTATATTTAGTTTATTGCATGTTTTATTGTGTATATGCACTTATTAGGTTGTTTATTGATTTTAGGAGAATTCAGAGTCAAAAGTGGAAAAAGATGGAAAATCAGAGCTAAAACGAGAAAAAATTGAAAAGTTGGAAAATCTGAGGTTCTCGCCCCGGCGAGAACTTTGTACTAGGACTTCTCGCCCCAGCGAGAAAGCCTCTGCCCGTTTTCGCCCCAGCCGATCCAGAGCTCGCCCCAGCCCAGACTTCTCTGGAGTTTCTCGCCCCGGCGAGAAACCCAGTACAAAAATTCTCGCCTCGGCGAGAATGGCGGAGTTGACCAAGTTTGACTAGCTTTAATTTTTTGTAATTTTTGAGGATTTCTATTTCAGATTAGATTCTTAATTCTTAGGGACTTAGGATATTATCTTAGGATTATAAATAGATGTTTTTAATTTATTATTAGAGATCTTGACAACTACAATTGTAATCCTAATTGGAGGAGATTGAAGGCATGTCAGGCTAAACTTTTACTTTCAGTTCTAAGGGATGTTGAACCTTTTTCATAATTAATGGCTTAATCAGGTTTTATTTATTTATTCCTTCTTGCATGAGGTTTATTCTAATAATCTGTTTTAAGTGATTATATGTTATTTAATCTTTTGATTTGATTTGGCCAATTGAATTGATTTGATTAATATCATCTGCTAGATTAAGATATAGTATTAAGTAAACGATATTATATCTGATCATAGGTAGTAATTGATAGTATTTGATTGTGGACAAGCTTTTGGATATTATTAAGGTTATTAGAAGGCAAGTTAAATAATTCCTGATTGTGTAATTGTTGCTTGGAATAACCTAATTCTCTAATTCTTCATGCTGCTGTTATATTAAATCTAGACTGATAGTTCTAGGTTATATGATAGTTAGCGTCTCTTGAGACGATCGTCACATTTGATTTACACATAAGGAGAATTTTGGATAATTAGCGATTGCGGTTATCGAGGGTTATTAATCTCATTGAAGGATAAATATTGTTAAACTTGACTTTTCCATAACTGTGTTAAGGTGATACTGAACTGAAGAACTGAAGCTTTTTATTCATTGATCATTCTTAATTACTTTTGTTAGCTTAATGAATCAAACTCAAAACCCCTCATTCATAGAAATAATAGGAATATTAGAATAAATAAAAGACTAATTCACTTCTTTGTGGGATCGATCCTTGCTTGTCATTATACTAAGTTTTGTGCTAGTTAAGTGTTAGTAAGGTATTAATTTTGGAGTGTAAAACGATAGCTCCCAGCAGTGGCAATCTTAAACTAGAAGAGTTCGATTTAAAGCTATTAAAATTTTCATTTCTCCGTTCTTACTGATTTATGTGATTTGGGATAATGAGAAACACGAATGGCTAAACGATTGAATAGAAGATTGATAGTTTTAAATCCAATTTTTTTGTTATATTGATGTGTGTTTTATACACATAATTTGGGTACTTTTGGCCTTGATATTTTGCAAGTCTTTAGGTATTTTATGTGGTTTTTATGTATTTTTATCTTATTTCTACATAAATTAGTTTTTAGTTATTTTTACATGTTTTATGTTGCTTTGATGCATTTTCATTATGTTTGTAGGAATTGAAATAAATACCGCTCGGATCGTTGTTTGTATTGACTCAATGTCCGTGCCTGGACGTCTGTGCCCGAATGGTAGTATGATGGAAATATGTGCTTGGCGACGCTCGGTGCTTAATTTGATAGCATTTGGTAGTTGGGCGTGCACGGCGTCGGAAAGCGTGCACGGCGTGCGGCGTCGGCCAAGCCACGAGGGCAAGCCCGTGCTTAGATATCCGTGCCCGAATGATAACACGGTGAAAATTTATGTTTGGCGATGCTCGGGGCTCGGCGTTGGCACTCGGCAGCTGGGCGACATGCAGGCGCAGGCGTGCGGGCGCACGCCTGGGCGTGCGGGCGTGCGCGGGCGAACTCGGCGTTGGCACTCGGCAGCTGGGCGGCATGCAGGCGCGGGCGTGCGGGCGCACGCCTGGGCGTGCGGGCGTGCGGGCGCACGCCTGGGCGTGCGGGCGCGCGCGCGCGGGCGGACTCGGCATTGGCACTCGGCAGCTGGGCGGTATGCAGGCGCGGGCGTGCGGGCGCACGCCTGGGCGCGCGGGCGCGCGCGGGCGGACTCGGCGTTGGCGTGTAGCAAGCTGGGCGCGGGGCCTCGGCAGTTGGGCGACATGCAGGCGCGGGCGTGCGGGCGCACGCCGCCGTGCTGAGTGCGATCTGAGCTCCATTTTGTCCGATTTTGGCTAGGGTTTCTTGATGAAGACTATATATATTCTCTTATAAGGTACATATCAGACATCTAGAGAGAGGGAGGCTACAAAATACATCAACCAACAGAGCTCAAGGCTGCAAATCAAGCTGAATCAAGCCAAAAGCCAAGGAACTCAGTCAAGAAGAATTGCAAGGCCAAGGTGGGGAGCTAGAAACCATCAGCAACCAAAGGAACACCAGCTGAATAGCTTCAAAAGTGGTTTCATTTCTAGATTTCCATCTCCTTTGTAATTCGAATTTGACAATGTATCAATTGAAAATGATGTTTATTGTAGCTATCATGAACTAACCTTCTATTCTAAGATTGCAATGGAACCCAACACTTAATTTGAATTGAATTCTCTCTCTATTGATTTTAGTTATGCATTAGTGAATTGATTGTCATAACCTTTGCTTCTAGATTAATTGCTTGGCCCGTAATTACCGTGGGAACCTATATGAACTTGACGAACGGATTATAGGTTAAGACCTAGTTATGATAACATGCGAAAGTATAGATTGTTGTGGGTTATTAATTGGATTAAGTGACGTGTGTCTTATTAATTATCTGCAATAATAGGTATCTTGATAGTAGTTGGGATAGATATATACCTAATTACCGCATGCAACCTATTGAGAATCTAGTCTTAATGACTTCCGAGGTGAAAGTTGGTAATGGAAGGGAGGATTAATTAGATTTGGTGACACGTGTCTATAAATCATTCCTGAAATTAGTCTCTTGATAGTGTATAGGATAGACATATACCTATGCACCGCTTAGGAAGATTCGTGATTGACCATCGACAGAGGCTCTTATGTAGTTTTGATTTCTCGGTTGTCAATTCGTATGCTATAATTGACTGAAAAGAGAGAGTTAGGAGATTTAAATGACGTGTTGGGGGAAATTGTAATCTTAGACCTTTCTATCTTGATATTTTACCGCATTTTATTCGTTACTCGACTTGTGAACTCAAACAATCAACAAACAATCAACCTTCATCGTTTAAATTAGATCAAATTGATATACGATTGATACTTGGTTATTATTTATCACAATTCCCTGTGGGTTCGACTTTTATCTTATCATATATTACTTGTGGGCCGTGTATACTTGCACGTGTGTGTTATCGATTGCGAAATCGACCAACAAGTTTTTGGCGCCGTTGCCGGGGAATTGTTTCTAATAATTTTACCAATATTAATTTCAATCGAATTGATCTTGATTTAAACTTGTATATAAATTTATTTTTAACATTTCTTTTTTCTATTTAATGCTTTCTTCGTTACGAGGTACACCATGGCCAACTACAATTATCAATGGCCTCACACGGGAATGACCCAATCAGGAGCGGCATGGATGGATGGATTTGATGAGGTGGTGGCTCATTTAGAGGAGCTGTCAAGGAATGTTAACGCTCTAGTGGCCCAACGTACTCAACGTGTTGCGGTGAATTGTGATTATTGTGATGGAAACCATCCGAGTCATCTATGCACCATTAATTTCGAGTCGGCATGGTATGGTAGCAACGTCGGCGATTACTCCAACAGTTATGACTGTTCCAATGCTTATCACCAAGATTGGGGGTATCACCCAGATTCTACATGGAGCTACAATTATGAAGATCAATACTATGCTCCGAGTCCTGCATATGCACCAGAATTCTCATGTCCACCTTCATTGCCACAAGAAGAAAATTCAAATGTGAAGGAACTTGAGTCCCAGACCATAACATCGATTGAGGAGATTGTGAAAAGTCAGCAAATGTCGCTTCGAAATCTCGAGAACCAATTGGGACAGCTTATTATCTCCTTCAACAATAGATATCAAGGCGAATGGCCCAATGACATGGTTCCCAAAACGGATGGATTTCGCGTGCCAAAACTGCAATCAGACGTGCGAATTGATGATGATTCTGATTTGGAAGAGACATGTGGGAAACAAGAAAAGGAGGTCGAGGATCTAGCCTTGAGCCCCAATGATGATGATGAGCTAATTTCGAGTGTATCCCATATACCTTCTCCTCCAAAGCTCAAGGATCTGGGTGGTTTTGCAGTCCCGTGCCCATTGAGTAGTCATGTCGTAGGCAAAACTCTATGTGACATAGGAGCTAGTTTACAGTGTGAGCCATGGCGTGATGAAGTTGAGGTTCATAAAAAGATCGATGAGGATCCAATTGTGTTTGAGAAACTCAATTTCACTATGTCATTCATAGACACAATTGAGCAAGCTCCTAGCTATGTTCAGTTCATTCAGGAGGATTTATATAAGAACAATAAGCTAGGTGAGCTTGAGACATTGGACCTCACCAAAGTAATGCCCTCAGATGTTTCGCCCCTACTGAAAGATGAAGCGAATGAAGAAAGTTTCTTTTTGCTGATAGATGAAACTGAGTTTGGGAGTCGCCTAGTATGCATGCATGCCATGCAAATTAAGGAAATGACAGCACGAAGGCATGCTAAGGTCATTTTTGCAATCGAGCCGGACTAAAAGGAAACAGGAAGTTAGTCAGGCTGAGGACTTTAACTCAAGCGCTATTTGGGAGGCAACCCAAATCTCCATTTTATTTTTTTTGAGCTATTTTATTTTTATTTTTTTTATTTTAATCTAAAAAAAAATGGTGTGGTTTGTTTTTGATTTTATGTTTAATTGTGTTTAATGTGTGTAATGTTTCTTGCTGCAGTTTGATGCTTACGACCACCAGTGAAAACTATAGCAGAAGCACAACATCAGCACGTTGAGCAACAGGCACCAGCACGCTGAGCAACACAGCAGCAACACACTCAACAGCGCGCATGCTAGCCATGACAGCCACCAGCAGCTTATATGCACCCATCAGCTCATTTCTATAGTCCAACTTATATCTCTCTCCTCCCACTCCAAAGCCAACTTACATGCATTTTTTCCAAACTCAAATTCGTGCCCCATCACTCCAATTGGGCATCCAATCTCTACAATCTGTCAGCATTGTCATCTTCTAACTTGAAATTCAACAAGGATTTAGCAGATTTTGAAGAATTCCCATGGCTTTTCATTAGTTTTCCAAGAAAAGGTAACAAGGTCTGTTAATTTCAAATTTTACTTGCTTGGGACTGTGCTTGGGTTGAGTTTTATTGCAGGAACACTCCAATTCTCCCATTGCAAGACTTTGTGGAGGGCTATCCCTGCTTCCCAATGCATTGACAACTGAGATTTTGGGAGGTGCACGCCACGTGTTTGATATTTGGCCTGAGAGAGTTTCTTAGCTAATATGGGCTGTTCTTCATGAGGCATTGTTCTGGTATGGCTTCCCAGCAACAAATGGGGTGAAGCTTCATCGTCCAAGCCAACCAAAGCCCATGACAAGAATTTTGTTAGTCCGGAAGCGTCCAAGCGACACCACACTATAATGATGATGCTTGATTACCCTCAGTGAAGTTCTCTATTTTAATTCTGTCTATTATAAACATCGAGGACTATGTTTGTTTTAAGTTTGGGGGTGTGGTAGTTTAATTGAGTTATCCTTGTCTGTCTAGTCGCGTTGTGTTGTGTGGTAGTCAAATTTAAGTTTGGGGGTAGTACTTCGTATTTGCGTATTTTTGTGTTTAATCTAGTTTTTTTTGCGTGATTTAAGTATGTTTTTCTTTTTATTCAAAAAAAAAATTTATTTATTTTTAGGATGTGTCCCTTGAGCATTGTTTTAATTTGATCTGAACTATAATCCAGGGTCTATGATAAGGGCTTGTTTGAAGAAATTCTAACTCACGAGAAGTAGACAATTGTTGCTTAGTCTTTATGCTTATCGTTTATTGGTTATTATTTTGCTTATGCGTCCTTTCACTTTCATGCACTTACCCATGAGTATTAAGCTAGTTGTATGCTTAGAGAAGGCTTTTATAACCGAATGCTTGTGAAAAATATCTATAAACTCTAGAACTCGTTTAAACATCACTCGAACCAAGGTGTCCAAATTTGTTATATTTGAATTTATGGTCATGTGGTGAGTTGAGATGGAGCGTAAAACGCACTCACTCATGGACACATGCATAGGAGAGATAAAGCGTAAAACGCACTCTCTTATTATTGTGATTAAAGAAAAAAAATTATTTATTGCAAATTTTGCATGGGGTTGAGGTTGAGCGTAAAACGCACTCGCCCATATAAGTGTGCTTAAGGATTGAGATGGAGCATAAAATGCACTCACCTAGAGCCCTTGGTTCTCAAAATTTTTGGAATTGTGATTTGTACATCTTTGTATTGAGTGATGTGTTAAGCATGTTGTTTTGGGGTTTATTTTGATTATTTCATAAGGTAATGTGGTTGCATAGCTTCATTCGAGCTTGATTGGTTTAGTGCTATTGGGTACTCACACACACACATACGGAAGAGGCCTTAAGCAAAGTATGACTAGCTAATTAAAATTTTAGACTTGCAACACTTTGTTTGTTCTCTTGAGTTCTATGTGTTGATTCATTTGAGACCATTGTCGACTTATTAATTCATTGCTCAAGTTAGGTTATATTAGAAGTTGTTGAATTGTTTAGTTTAGGTTTGTTTTGCTTGAGGACAAGCAAAGATTTAAGTTTGGGGGTATTTGATGAGTGTGTTTTATACACACAATTTGGGTACTTTTGGCCTTGATATTTTGCAAGTCTTTAGGTATTTTATGTGGTTTTTATGTATTTTTATCTTATTTCTACATAAATTAGTTTTTAGTTATTTTTACATGTTTTATGTTGCTTTGATGCATTTTCATTATGTTTGTAGGAATTGAAATAAATACCGCTCGGATCGTTGTTTGTATTGACTCAATGTCCGTGCCTGGACGTCTGTGCCCGAATGGTAGTATGATGGAAATATGTGCTTGGCGACGCTCGGTGCTTAATTTGATAGCATTGGGTAGTTGGGCGTGCACGGCGTCGGAAAGCGTGCACGGCGTGCGGCGTCGGCCAAGCCACGAGGGCAAGCCCGTGCTTAGATATCCATGCCCGAATGATAACACGATGAAAATTTATGTTTGGCGATGCTCGGGGCTCGGTGTTGGCACTCGGCAGCTGGGCGACATGCAGGCGCGGGCGTGCGGGCGCGCGCGGGCGAACTCGGCGTTGGCACTCGGCAGCTGGGCAGCATGCAGGCGCGGGCGTGCGGGCGCGCGCGGGCGGACTCGGCGTTGGCACTCGGCAGCTGGGCGGCATGCAGGCGCGGGCGTGCGGGCGCACGCCTGGGCGCGCGGGCGCGCGCGGGCGGACTCGGCGTTGGCGTGTAGCAAGCTGGGCGCGGGGCCTCGGCAGTTGGGCGACATGCAGGCGCGGGCGTGCGGGCGCACGCCGCCGTGCTGAGTGCGATCTGACACAACCCATAGTGCGATCTGAGCTCCATTTTGTCCGATTTTGGCTAGGGTTTCTTAATGAAGACTATATATATTCTCTTATAAGGTACATATCAGACATCTAGAGAGAGGGAGGCTACAAAATACATCAACCAACAGAGCTCAAGGCTGCAAATCAAGCTGAATCAAGCCAAAAGCCAAGGAACTCAGTCAAGAAGAATTGCAAGGCCAAGGTGGGGAGCTAGAAACCATCAGCAACCAAAGGAACACCAGCTGAATAGCTTCAAAAGTGGTTTCATTTCTAGATTTCCATCTCCTTTGTAATTCGAATTTGACAATGTATCAATTGAAAATGATGTTTATTGTAGATATCATGAACTAACATTCTATTCTAAGATTGCAATGGAACCCAACACTTAATTTGAATTGAATTCTCTCTCTATTGATTTTAGTTATGCATTAGTGAATTGATTGTCATAACCTTTGCTTCTAGATTAATTGCTTGGCCCGTAATTACCGTGGGAACCTATATGAACTTGACGAACGGATTATAGGTTAAGACCTAGTTATGATAACATGCGAAAGTATAGATTGTTGTGGGTTATTAATTGGATTAAGTGACGTGTGTCTTATTAATTATCTGCAATAATAGGTATCTTGATAGTAGTTGGGATAGATATATACCTAATTACCGCATGCAACCTATTGAGAATCTAGTCTTAATGACTTCCGAGGTGAAAGTTGGTAATGGAAGGGAGGATTAATTAGATTTGGTGACACGTGTCTATAAATCATTCCTGAAATTAGTCTCTTGATAGTGTATAGGATAGACATATACCTATGCACCGCTTAGGAAGATTCGTGATTGACCATCGACAGAGGCTCTTATGTAGTTTTGATTTCTCGGTTGTCAATTCGTATGCTATAATTGACTGAAAAGAGAGAGTTAGGAGATTTAAATGACGTGTTGGGGGAAATTGTAATCTTAGACCTTTCTATCTTGATATTTTACCGCATTTTATTCGTTACTCGACTTGTGAACTCAAACAATCAACAAACAATCAACCTTCATCGTTTAAATTAGATCAAATTGATATACGATTGATACTTGGTTATTATTTATCACAATTCCCTGTGGGTTCGACTTTTATCTTATCATATATTACTTGTGGGCCGTGTATACTTGCACGTGTGTGTTATCAATTGCGAAATCGACCAACATATATCACCCGTCCGCAAAACTAAATTTTTACATATCTACACTTTTGAATTTTTTTTCTCATCTTCACACCGGCGATCTTGAACTATAAGAGTTCAATTTAAGGCTTTCAATTTTTTTATTTCCTCTTGCATATTTTTGTTATGTCTGATTCATCTCTTATGGGATGATGAGAAACATGACCATGACTAAATACATGGAATATATATATATATATATATATATATATATATATATATCAATATGTTGTCACCCCCATTGCTTGATTCCATTTGTTTAGCCATGTATGTTCACTACAAGAAAATGGTCTAATAATGACCAATACTTTCAGCGACCGCATTGTTCGATCGCTAATTGTAGTAATAGCAACCGCTATTAGCGACCGAACTTAAATCTAATCCCTAGGTAATATCCGTGACCGCAAGCGGTCGCTGATCGATCGCTGATTTAATTTTGCCGCTATAAATTTGGCGCAAATGTTGGCAGGGAGCTTTATTGCAACCAAAAACTTTTAGCGACCGCTTAGTGGTCGTTAATACATCCACATCATTAAAAATCAGCGACCGCATGTGGTCATAGAAAGCGGTTGTTGATTCTGTTTAATCTAATCAGAATCAGGCAGTCGAGTAGACCATACAACGGAGAAGAGGGAGAGGTCGTCGCCGAGCGAAGCCACCGCCGTACATCGCCGAGAAGGTATGTTTTCTACCCTAGTCTCCTTTAATTTCTTGCCATTTCCATCATCATCATCAGTTTACATTTTTTTTTTGGATTATCTGTGGATGGATTCATATTATATTCACAACAATATGACTGAATAGGTCAATACGATAACTGTGGATTGATTTCTTTTTTTTATCTTTAAAAGAAAATGTGTACCCAATTGATTTGAGCTTTTGGGATATGCATTGGAGTTTTTTTTGTTGTTTAAAATAACGATTTGTTGAGATGGTTATGTAACTTGGGTTTAGAGTAGTGTTCCTCTATTATGCTGCTCCAGTTATCTCATTGCATCGGTTTTGTAATTGAATGCTTATATTATCTTGGTTATGAAAGTAGTTTGCTTCTCATTAGTATGTATTGTTATGTTGGTTCCTGTTATTATAGTGATGAATGAGTGTCGTAATTATTAGAAAATATAGAATTGTTATATCTGTTTTAGAACTTTAATAATATGGTTGCATACTACAATTTGTGGATTTCTTTGAGCATCACCCTATAACAGCTAGATTTATTCAGTTTGTTCCTCCATGAGTACCAATTGTTTTGCTCACTTTCAGCTTTAAATGGTATTACTCTTTGCTTAGTTGTCCTTATGAGGGTCACTACTGGTGAATTTTGTATGAGGAAATAAAATTTCATCCAATTGCAAATAAAAAATTTGAAAACAATTTATGATTTTGTTTTATTAATAGAAGAAACATTCTAGTTGTTTCTGAACACACCCAAACCAGTAAACAACTATTAGAGCATCATGCAATTTGGGTGATGTTAGGTAATCTGGAAACTCTAGAATTTCTTGACTCTCCCTGCCTTCAGAATTGTTCTTGATTGCATAGTAATCAATTAGGAAATTACAATTGTTCCACCTTCTACGTGTTATCATTTAGATTCATTAAGCTAATTTATTATTCCATCTGTTCCACACAAATAGTCTCATTACAAAATTAATTAGATATTTTTTTCTATTATTTTTTTATGTATAGTAATGGAAATAGAGGTTTGTTTAACTACCTTGAACATTATACATATAATATGATAAAGTTTAAGAAAATAAATTTCCAAAAATAAACTAAGTAGTATTTACTTAATTTCTCAATACTAAATAAAATAATACAAAATAATATAAAATAAAATAAAGTAAAGTAAAATAAAATAAAATAAAATAATGCACTAAGTAGTATTTACTTAGTTTCTCAATACTAAATAAAATAATACAAAATAAAATAAAATAAAATATAATAAAATAAAATAAAATAATGAACTAAGTAAGTTACATTCCAATAGATAGAGAGGAAGAGAGGGCCACGACTAGGGGGCTGAGTAAAGGCCAAGTTGGGGCCAAGAACTGACCTGTCAGGGGGAGAGCTCAGCCATATAGAGCTAGCTCTTCCACCCCCTCAAAGTTGTTTATTTTTTTTCATTATGGTTATAAGTAGTATGACGGGGGCTATGTTGCTGTTTGTGTTGTGTTGGGGACCAAGTAGGGTCCGGGAGTTATAAGGGGGATTATATGGATTTAAGTGTTAATGTCATACTAGATATGCAAGCAAGCTCAAGTCATATGCTTACAAATATGCTTAAATGTTAATCATATACTTACAAGTATGCTCAAGTCATATGCTTACAAGTATGCTTAAATGTTAATCATACTCCCGCAAGTATGCCCAAGTCATATGCTTACAAGTATGCCCAACTCATATGCTTACAAGTATGCTCAACTCATATGCTTACAAGTATGCTTAAATGTTATTCATATACTTACAAGTATATGAATGTCATATGCTTACAAGTTTGGCTAGAGAGCTTGACCATGCTATACATTAATAAGTTCATGTAGTCAAAATAGGTATCGTGGTATCATGAACCACTATTCAGACGGTAGTTGGATGAAACAACGAAAGTCAAGTGCCTAGATAGGTGCTACAGCTGAATTTACACTCCTAGTGCTGTTAGGAAACGGGATAGAACGCCTGCAGATTGGCAAGTTATAATTCATACTCCCGAGCGCAGTCGTGTCCAATTAGTAGACGAGGAGTTCTACCTAGAGGAGATGTTACATAGACCTCCTATAATAAATGTGGAGGACAACAATGAACTAAACCAGTTAGAGAGTGGAGATGAACCTGATGAATTGGATCCCGAGTCAGTACCTGTGCCAGATGACATTGATACTGAGGAAGAAGAGTTATTGACTGACACTGACACTGAATCTAAAGAAGATGATGGTTATGAATCTTCAATACATATACAAAATGATTTTGACTCAGACAACGATTATAATTAAAATGTATGTTTAGTTTTACTTGTACTACATACAATTACATATATACATGTTCTCTTTATCCTTGTCATGTTTATGTACATTTCATTTATAGTTGTCGTAGTTAACTATTTCATATAATTATCTGTCATTATTGTCATTATATTTATATATGTAATGTCATATAACTCATAATAACATCCTAAAATTTTTATTTATAGATGTCTTTTGAAGTAGCGCCAAGAAAGCGCGGCTTGGGTCGGGAGCCTGATCATGTCCCGAAGGCCCCGGCTAATCCAGATGAGCGGATTCTTATACAGATCAGACCTCTTCCTAACAGTACGTAGGTTATCTAGCATTTATATATACGCATTTTATATTACCATTATTGTAGATATATATACAAATGTAAATGGCTTTAAATATTATAATAAAATTACTTATCATTAATGTAAATTGTTGTATATTATAGTGATTTCCCTGATAGCAAGATTGTGAAGTGCATTTCACAATTATGCTTACAGAACTTGCCTACGTCAGTGATTATGTGGGCTAGCACACCTCTCGCCCATAAGGATGTAGTGTGGGCTGAATTTTAGGTATATTTTTTTAATTCTGACAGATAATATAATTAATGCAATAATATTGTGTAGTAGTGTATAGATGAGACGACATATGCATCAGTAATACAGACATTGTTCTAGCAAAAGTGTGTCATCCGAACAAAAGATAATTTAAATAAAGAACAACAAAAAGTCCTCCATAATGCAGAGCTCGACCATCCAGGGCAGGGTGAGCAGTTCATGCACGAGTATAGCCCCTGGTAGTGCGCATAACCTATATGGGCTGAGATGTGTGAGCTGTGGCGAGCTAAGAGTTGGGTGAAAAGACGCAAGACTGTCGTCGCTAACAGGCCTCAGGTGCACCTGAAGGCGACAAGGCAAAAGGCACATATAGAGGCGGCAATATATCACAGTTATCGCATATTGCTGCATGGGTACGTATTTTGCAAAGATCAATAATTTGTTTTAGTATATCACATGTTTACATATTAATATACAAGCATGTTTTATAGGAAGCTTAGTCTTAGGGTCAGCCTATTAATTGGCTGGATGTGTACGTGGCCACCCGCGATGGTTTGTCTGAGGCTGTCCAGATAGTGGTAATTTATTTTTATAACTTTGATATATTTATAGTCATTCTTAATCATTAACTATTTTATTTTTAACATGCTGACATGACACTTATAATAGCCTAATGAATGAGCGATATCCTGAAGGCACCCCGCGGCTGCCGATTGACCAAGAATTGTGAGAAAGGGCGTCAGTTATGAAGAAGAACTATGTCAAAGGCTAAGAACAATGATGACGATCGACTATCAGTGGCATGGGCAGCTCTGGTAGTTAGTCTACTCAGTCCTCGTGCCATTCGACGCCGCACACTCTTGCTGACTGTGTGAGAGTAATATGTTAAGATTGAAATCTTCTTCTTACATTTGACGGGCATCTGCAGTCTTTGAGTCATGAGGAGTTGGAAGATGCAGTGGCGAAAGCAGCACAACATCAGGATGAGGTAATCTTGTCATTGTTTAGCTTTATGTTTAGATTTGCATGTTTAGCTTTGTATGTTTAGTTTAACTTTACATTCAATAATACATGTTTAGTTTAGCTTTCTGTTTATGTTTAACGTTCTGTTATTGTAATACATCAGAAAGGGTCATTTTTTGTTTTGCATAAGTTATACCAGTATCAACATATATACTATATATTTAACATGTTTTATTCTTTTATTACAGCCCCATTTGGACGATATTTGATGCAGCTCAGACATTTGTATTCTCCTGATCTTCTCTTGTTCTACATTTGTATTATTATTTTTTTATCGACTGAATGTACGGACATGTTTATATTATACGTTTTGACATTTGTATATAAATTTTAATCGAGACGGTACTTGTTTATGTTTATACATGCATGGATGTCTATATATATTGTGTTGGTCTTATTGTATGGATGGATCAATGAATTTGTATGGATGTTGGTTTATTTATAGATATTGTTGTATGTTAGGATATAAAGCAGGTACAAAACAGGTCTTTTTTTGGGAAAATCCACAAAACAACCAAAAAAATTTATATTAGCGACTAGAATTAATTAAATTTTTTTATATTAGCGACTGCATGCAATCGCTAATACTGGTCGCACGTGGCTCCACGTCACACTAAAGGCTGACTCACCCTGACACAATCTGGCGACCGGTTCCGTCGCTATTGTCGGTTGCTGATAATTCGGTCGCTGATGGTGGTTACCGATTGACAACTAGCGACCATAATATATGCGACTGGTATCAGCGACCGGAGTTGGTCGCAGATAAGCATCAACGACCGCGGGCGATCGCTGATAGGCGGTCGTAGATAGCCTATTTTGTTGTAGTAGTTTTCATCATTCCAAATAAGAATATGCAACAAGAATATGCAAGAGAAATGGAAGAATTGATAGATTTAAATCTAACTTTTTTTTGTAATTAGGGCACATCCGCAGAACTAAATTGCATACGGTAAAATATATATTTTACCTGTCCGCAGAATTAAAATGCGGACAGTAGACCTGCCCGCATAACTAAAGTGCAGATGGTAAAAATATATGTTTTACTCATCAGCAGAACTAAAGCGTGGACGATAGACCCATCCGCGGAACTAAAGTACAGACGGTAATCATCGACCTAAAAAGATATGTTTTACCTATTCGCATAACTAAAATGCGGATCGTAGGATTGGTTAACCTAAATGATCATCATTTTTTTTATTAAAACTTTAATCAACTTGAGAGAACAGAACAAGTACTGAGCATACCAGATCGTTTTTCTTTCTTTCTTCCTCACATTCTTATACCATTGAGAGAGCATAGCCAACTAAAAAGCATACCAGGAGACGAATATCAGCCAAATACGATAATCTGTAATTTAATTTTTACAAATAATTGATTTATTTTGTCATGAATTTGTTTACTGAGAAATTATTTTATTTAATTTCAAGTACCGAGGAAGAAATACATGATAATAATGATGTAACAAGTCTAGTTGATGATACAATTCCTTATGTTGGTTAAATTTTTGATATGTTAGAAGATGCTGAATTATTTTATAAAAAATATGCGAAACGTATTGGATTTGAAGTACGAATAAAAACTAGCAAAAAACATGTGAATTCTCAAGATTTTTGTTCTAGATTATATCAATGTCGTACAACTGGATATATGGTTGTTAAGAAAAATGAGGTTGTCAGTGATGATGAAGATAATAATAATAAGGGAAAGAGGATGAGGGACTTAATTGATAGAACGGAATGTAGAGCAAAATTTTATGTTGTTCATAATAAAAGTAAAGATAATTAGTTTGTGTCTACTTTTGAACTGAATCACAATCATGAATTTGTATCCCCAAATAAAGTTTCACAGATTCAAACACAAAAAAAAATATTTTAGAAGTTGCTAGGGATTTGATTGAAATCTTTAATAATGCTGAGATTGGTCCAAGTAAGATGATGAATGTTTTTAGCTCATTGGGAGGAGGTATAATTAATGTTGGGTTCTCTAAGACAGATCTGAAGAATATAGTTAGAGATATTAGACGTGATTTGATGGATTTGAATGATGCACAAACTACTATAGATTACCCGAGAAAGTTGTAGCGTGAGAGCCCGAGTATGTGTTATTTTAGTATCAAAACAGGCGTTGATAATCATATAGGATGTATTATGTGGGTAGATTATCGGTCAATACTAGTTTATCAAAATTTTACTGACGTTATTACTTTTGATACCTTATATCGAACAAACAAATATTTCATGCCATTTGTACTTTTCACTAGTGTAAATCATCATTACCATTTTGTATTGTTTGGGTGTGCATTATTGAGTAATAAGACTAATGATTCATTTGTATAGTTGTTTGAGCAGTGGCTTGAAGCAATGAATTTCAAACATCTCATAACCATTTTTGTTGATCAAGATCGTGCTATGTTGAATGCGATTGCTAAGGTTTTTCCTCATACCCACCATGCATTGTGTACGGGGCACATCAGTAAAAAATATCTTGAAAAACTTGGTCATGTCTATTCTTCTCATCCAACTTTTAAGTTAGATTTTAAGTATTGTGTCTTTAAGTCTTTAAATATATAAGAATTTGAGGACAGATGTAAATTGTTGATGAAAAACTAAGGTCTGCATAATCACGAATGGTTGAAATCTCTGTATGAATTAAAAGAAAAATGAGTTGGGGTGTATTCAAAAAATTTCTTTGCAGCGGAATTGACTATTACATCTAGGAGTGAGAGTGTCAATATTTTTTTGATGAATATGTAAATAGTAGTACGGGGATTAAAGATTTTGTTTTAAATTCCCAAAAAGCTATTGAGAAACAACACATCAGAGAGAATCAAGATGATTATATTACAGTCAGTCGTACAAGAAAATTCATTCTTAGAGATCCGTTAGAGCTTCATGCAGCTAAAATATATACCAAAGAAATGTTTTGGCATTTTCAAATTGAACTGACAAAATTGCACAAGTTAACTTTTAAAAAGGTACATGAGATGTCAACTCCTGATTTAAAAAACTACTTAGTTTTCAAAGTCATAGTTCCTGAATCTTGTCGTAGATATTTCACAGTTGTGCATTATATAGATACCGGGATGGATAAATGTAATTGTAAAATATTTGAACATGCTGGTACTATATGTCGTCACGTTCTTAGGCTACTAAGTTCAAAGAACATTGTTGAGATTCTCGAAGAATTGATACACAAGCAATGGACTAAAGATGCTAATAAAACCAACAGTGTCGCCTCGTACGTTCTGCCCTCAATTCCAGATTATAATGAGACACAAACCCGATAGTACAATCATTTGTACAAACAATTTCTAGATTTTGTGTTGGATGCTTTGTGTTCTAAAGAAGCAACTAGATATGTTGATGAAATGTTTGACCATGAGGAAACAATTGTGGCCAAAATTCCTGCCGAATGTATTAATATAAGACAGGATGATAATCTGCAATCTATTACCGAGACCGTAGAAGCTATGGAATTGCGTGATGATGATAATGATGAGCCCAGTGACCCATTTTTGATCCAATTTGTTCGTAGACAAAAGGTCGTAAAAAATGACACGAATTAAAAGTGTTATCGAACAAATCGCAGAACAGAAGTCACTTCGAAAGTGTGCAATATGTGAAATATTTACAAACCATGATAAGCGAAACCATTATAAAGATTTGGGATTGACAAAGCCTAGATCTCCATAATTTTATTTCTCTTAATATAAATTTAATAGAGTTTTGTGCATATTTGTGGAAACATTGAACATGACTGTCAATTTGTTATGTTATATGTATTCATTGTCTTAGACAAAGTTTTATTTTCTTATATTGATGATTAATGGCTTGGATGATAAAATGAACCTCGACAAAACTCGTCTGAGGTCTACTTTAAGGCAGTAAGAATATAATGAACTCCCTGTAATGTATAGGCTCCGTTGTTTAGTTTTTGCGAACGCTCAGAATCATAACATTGAAACTAGTTGTGATGTTGTTGTTTCAATTATTGGATCAACAACTGGAATTGGCATAAGTTCAATTGGCTCTTGAACCGAAACGAATGCTCAATACGATATCATTTGACTTTATTTTAAATTTATCTCTGTAGTTTAGTTCTGCGGACGCTAAGTATTATATATGAATATGATGTTATTCGGATTAGTATATTCCCTCTGTCCGTAGTTTAGTTCTGCAGATACTAAGTATTATACACGAATATGAAGTCGTTCAGATTAATATATTTCCTTCGTTTGCAGTTTAGTTTTGTGAACGCTAAATATTATAAACGCACAGTCTATACGATGTCGTTTTAATTATATTTATGTCCGCAGTTTAGTTCTGCGGACTCTAATAAAATGAAGAATTCCTACCCGTAGAACTAAACTGCGGATCCTAACTTAACGTCCGCAATATTAAACTACAGATTCTACATTCAAAAAAAACAAAAAAAAACAAAAAAACTAAGTCTCTGTATTCAACCAACACAACCTGTACTCCTTGTATTTATCAAATACAACCAACAAAGACAATAAAAATACTCTCTATATTTAACAAACACAACCATTCCTGACCATCAAATTTACAAAGCATAATACTCCATGTATTCAAAGAAACAATTATTGCAAAATGTATACATTGAGCCAACAAAATTACAAATTACAATAAGTCTACCACATTTGAATTCATGTAAACATAATTCATTTCTCTAGCTTTATTAGTATATAATTCGTAGACAATCTTATATCTAAACAAAACTGCATCGTCCTCTAACCAATCTTGAGTGGCCAAAGGAATGTCTTGCACGACGTAGTCAACATACTTCATAATATACACACCACAAACATAAGAATTCTTTTATTTCGGACGCTTCGCTTTAATTGAAAATGTCATCTTCTTATTCGAAAAAATTTTCTCTTTTGCAAAAATTCTTAAGGCATTTGCAAGAAAATCACGGTGTACCAAAAGAACATATAGATACATAAGATGACACAATAAACAAAATGAACATTCCAAAAACTATAAAATAAAAAGTTTATTTTTATATGTGAACGTATCACATATTCAGTCTCGTCTCTGTATCGACTTATCATTTTATTGCTTTTTGCATCGTCGAATAGTGAATTTATCATGAGAACTTGTCACTCCTTAAGCGAGACAACGAACAAAAAATAGTGATTCTCATCGTGACAAACCGAAAGGAATGCAAAATCACAATCCGGTTATAAATAAAGTTGTTCCCCTTGGTTGACAAAAAAAAGAGTAGCATCAAAAATATCAAAGCGACTCCTTTGAGATAATGATATGTCCCTATATTTATTATACCACCTAGAAAGTAATTGAAAGAAACAACATAGCATAAAAAAATTAGCTCGTTCACAACTCCCTGAATTCCGGAGAGTCTTTTCCCTTATCTTAAGCAAGCTTAAATAAACATCTATGGTTTGATCCCATATAAGCGTCTGAGGCCAAAGTGACTGTATGTCTTTGTGAACCAATCTATACTCGTCCTCGGAGCCTATATGCGGGAACTATGATTCGTCGACACTGTTTGAAAACTAGTTAAAATTCAACCATTCCACCTTATGTGCCTTAAGTAGCTTCAAATGATCTTCTTTAAATTTACTCCCTTGGGGGATTTGCACAAAAAATGGGTTATAATGGAACCGTCCCTCCACCCAACTTTCACTCGGCCCTGCTTCACTGTGTGATGTTTCTTCAATAATAGGAATTCAGTGCATATCTTGAATATTTTCCACTCTCCAAGTCAACACTGTGATGCCCCCAAATTCGGGTCTATTCCACCTAATTTGAGTCGTCAAAATACATATTACAAACACAAATTCTCTCACCAAAATCAATTATTAAAATATCATGAACATATTGCAACACACATATTTTAAGTTCTCAGTACAATTATTGTCACACTAGTTTTCAATGTATTGAGAACTACTACGACTACTAACTCGGACCATTATTTTATTCCCCTACTTTCCCCACTAGACCCGATTAGACTTTTATTTCTTGAAAGGAATGATGAAACAAAAGGGTGAGCATAAATAGCCCAGTAAAGAATATCATGACTAAGATAAATAAGTTATCATTATCCTTCAACAATAATAATTTAGATATTTAGAACATATGGTAAATGATACAAGTTTTCAAAAAATAACTGCAGCGGAATGAACAATCCATTAGAAGAGTCAAATAGATCATAATGTCTACTAGCTTCTCCCATTTGAAAAATTCACCATCCAGATTTCATCAACTGTAGCACTAATAGTCATAATTATGCCAATCCACAGTTCCTAGTAATAATTATGTCAATCGACAGTTCCTCTTTGCATCCAGGCCAAAGAAAACTTTTCACCACGTGTCTTTGCCACACAGGCTAAAGACATTCAACAATAATACTGTCTTTGCACCCAAGCTAAAGACATTATTTAACAGTTGTTCTTTGCACCCAGGTCAAAGAGAACTTTCACCACTTGTCTTTGTCACACAGGCTAAAGATACTCAATAAGCATACTGTCTTTGAACCCAGGCCAAAGATATTTACAACAACTTAGTCTTGATAATTAGTACAAATAACAATGATATGATGAATGGACAGAAATAATCAGAATAATAAGATAAAGAATAAACATTAGTGATTTTTAATTTAATTTATCAAGAGTCCAAATTGTCATTGTTAGAGTTTATGCCCTAGAGGCCAATTCTTTGATGTAATTGCTTAACATTTCTTTTGATATTTGATTAAATAAATAAATTATTTTATTATGGTTTCATTTACTATGTTATATAAATGTTAGCATAATAAAAGTTCTTAGAATAATGATACAAATTATATAGCTTCAAGTATGTGACTTGAACATGAGATTATATAATTACAATTAGTATCATTACTCTTAAATGTCCCTAGTCGAGTATCATTGTTAATGGGACAACAATGATACATTGAGACTAGTATGTGGATTAACTGATGGCTAAATCTCATTGGTCATTAATATATGAGATATTGAGTCAATGCATAGGTACATGTTAGAGAATAATGTACTTGACAGACCCACCATGAGAATTCTACGTGGAGCATTATGCAAAGTGTCATAAGCAATTCTCATAGTGACAATGATGTAATGGTCCTCCGACCTGAAATCACTATATTACTACATAGGAATTTATGTACTTTGATATCATCAAAGGTCACCTTTAATAGGGTGGATAATAAAGGTGATTATTGGGTACATCATGAATCGTGTGAGGAATATGAATGATCTAGATGGAATTTAACCCTCCTATATATTAGTGGTGATATTCATAGGCCTCTTGATTGAGTAGGACTATGAAATGCATGGCCATGCTCAAATAGTGATTTGTTTGATATAGTCTACTCATTGATCAAGAAAACTCAGATTAAATTATGAAGAGTATGACACATTCCATGGCTCGAGTTTAATCTAGGATGCCAAGGTTAAAAGGATTAAATTATATTGAAACATTGGTCAAGAAAATGTTGCATGGAATCACCTATCTTATTATTACTTGAGTAGCAGTGATGCATTAGTAGATGTCACTCACTGTTTATAATTTTATAATATGATTTAAAATTATTGCCAATATAATAATAACATATAGGGTCACACACTAGAACGTAATTAAAAGAGAATTAATTTAAATTGTAAGGATTTAAATATGTCAATATGATTGATAGTATTTAAATTACGAATTTAAATTAACTGGATAATTTGTATATATGTATATTAATTAAGTAAGACTTAATTAAAATATAATATATATAAATTCGGATTTTACTTTTCTAATAGGATTAGGGTTTTGTTTAATTCTTTTTGAAAGATATATATATATATATATCTGATATATCAGCTGTCTTGTTTACGTGAGACCAAAAAGAAAAAAAAAACCCTAGCCGTTTTAGAAAAGAGAGTTGAGAGAAAAACTTCAGTACAATTCAGATCTTGGCGGCTAGTACCGAAATCTCTTTGCAGCAGATCGTTTGACGATACCGTAGAGACGCAGTTCTGTTGGATTGCGTTGGAGATTCGAAGCTGTTCCAAAGTCTTCCTTTATCTTCATTCAAGCTCGGATAATCGGTAACACAATCTAAACCTCTGAATTAATATGTTTTCGCATGGATCCTGTTTTAGGGTTTTCGAATTTTTTTTTAAAATTTTAAATTCTGCTGCTTTTACGTGTCGAAAATCCTACAATCATCACAAAATCTAGAAAATCGATTAGAGTTCTTGATAAAATATAAAGTTCAAGAAAATATAAAGCTTATAGTTCAATTAAAATTTAATAGAAAAATTCAGGTAAAATATATTAGATGAAGCACAAACTATTAAGGATATTTTAATCATTTCAGGAATTTTCACCATTTAATGATAAGGCTGTAGAAATGAATAATAATTTTTTACCATAAATTTAAGAGTATGAAAGAAAATAATATCTCTTACCTTAGCACGTGACTAGATGCTACTTTTTATGAAATTGACCAAACTGAACAATGCTTGCACTCTTTTAGCAACACTCATAGTATCCTTACACTCAAAAGAAATACTCACAATATTATTCAATATTATTCTCATAATATTGTAGTAGAAGAATTTTGTGTTATTTTGTGTGTTCCTCGTTGTTCAACTGAGCAACCTATTTATAGGAGAATGGTAGCATACCACGTTTGAAAAAAAACTTTGTCAGACGAAAACTTGGCACGCCAAGTTTGAAAATCCTTCGCCTAATTATATTATAATAATATAATATTATAATAAAACAGATAACTTTATATATATTATAATAAAATAGATAATTATATATATATATATACATATATTATAATATATTATAATAAAACATATAACTTTATATTATAATATATTATAATAAATCAGATTATAATAACTTTCCCCACATCTGCCCTACCTTGTAACTGAGACAAATTAAATGGGTTGAAACAAGGGCGGTGAGACATGGCAAGAGAGTTAGCAAAGTTCTTGTATGATATATTTTAATTAATATTATTGTTGGAAAAGATAATTGTGGGTCCTAAAAGAAATAAATTTATGGGTCCCATAAAAATAAGCCAAACTTACAACAAACGCCTTATGCTAAATCCCTCTATTTATATCAAAAATTGAACAAATATCTACCACACATCACTTATCATACTTATTTTTAATCAACACCTTTTATTCTTCAATTATTTACACATTTTCAATCATTTAACAACTATTCACAATTAATATTATAGATTCACAATACTGACAACTATCTCATTCTCAGAAAAGAGGGGGCCTTCCGTAAAAACGACGCGCAATTAGACAACCCCTTTCCTCGTCAGAACTATCTGGATATTGCCAATAATGCTAACTGGTCTAATAATATCATATCAAATAATATGAGTTACTGTGTCGTGACAATTATTGATTTAATAATATGAAATATTGTGCAGTTGTTACGGTAATAATTATTGAGTTAAAATACTATGCAATTGCTACTGTAACAATTATTGAATCAATAATTATGAAATACTATGCAACACTGTGTACTACTGTGGAGTACCGCGTGCTACTATAGAATAGTGTGTGCAATTATTCTTTTATTGCCGACTATTTCAACAGTTAAAAGTATTAGTATCGTTGACAATTTTTTTTATTAAAAAGGTTATTTCTGTTATTTTCGGTATCCGACAGTTATGTCGTTGTGGGGCCTACCAATGATTGGTTGTATCGGCACTGTCGTATTTTACCTAATATTTTTCGGCAGAACGAATATTCTCTGACAGAACGAATATTCCCCGAGATGCTTTTTATTTTATAATTTATACATATCACCTTTAACTTTATCATTTTATCAATTTAACACCTTATTATTTAGAATAATAATTATAAGAAAATTAAATTCATTATGGGTCTTACAAGCACTATACATAGGCTTGTACATGTAGGGGAGGAGGTGTCAAGTGTAAAGTTAGTTCATCCTCTGCCACAAATGGGAGCTGAGGCCGATACGGGACTGAATGGGTCGAATCCCTGATAGGTAGTCTTTTGGCTGAATTGATCCGGCTCCACGTTTTGGATTATGGTGTTCGGATCTTCACATACGCGTCGGTATTCTTTATTGAAGAGTACTGACCTGATATACCACTCTTCGTACACATGGCGAGAGTTGTGCACAGGTGGTACTCGCAAAATATTCTGCACAAAAGTTCGCGCTAACTCGATTTATAATATAAGTGTTCATATGATTAGCAAACAGTATATAATATATTGTAAATATTTTAAACAAAATCTTCAATATGAAACCTATAAGGTTTGCAGCTTTGTACTAATGAAATAAGCCATGTGGTGTATATGTGTTATCTGCTTCAAGTATTGGGCAGCTAATTCTTGTACGAGTCATCCGTTTATACCACTTTAGGTATTTGACCAGAGTAACTTTTTGTCTTGTAGCCACCACAAAATCCAGTACAATATATTGCATGCATACCATGTGGCAATATAATCTTCCTTCTTATGAATATAATCTATTATGCGGATCCCTTCTCTCTCTCTCGGCGAAGTTCAATCATATTTATCGAGACCTTGGGAATATCTTGTTTTTCTCCAAATTATCTGAAGACACAATCAGGCATTTGGAATTTAACAATATCGAGTCAAATGAGGGAAATATACGAGGTCCCACTATACTAGGCTGCTTGATACTCCTGTGCCACTAAATGATCAAACTTTGCATATGGCATCCACCGTACTATTGTAGTTGTCATCCCATCAAATTCGCCTCTATAAAAAATTTGGTAGTGATAGGGTATAGTCCTCTTGTTTCTTTCATGTTATCCTTATTTCTTCCATAGGCCCACACTCTTGCACGGGGCAACTAATGTTTGACCCCTCTTACATAATTAGGCCTCTCGATATACAGATATTCGTAAGCCAAAACTTGTGTCATAATTAATCAAGTTAAAAATTATAAATACAGTATAAGAGCCAATATTAATATAAATAAACTTCAAACTACAGTCAATAAGATACCTAAAGAAGTGTTAAACAGTCAGCGAAGCTTTTTGCATCGATGCGAGTTGCTTTGTGTAAATTCTAGAGCAAACAAATCAAAACTGCAGCTCCCCATGCATAAGCACATACTTTATCAGTATCTTGTAAAATATAAGATATCTAGCGTGCACAATATCACAGTTTGATGAAGCAAATAATATCTTCCCAATAATAAACAAGATATACGCTTTGGTGTAGGTCATCACCATTTCCATGTTTGCATCTAGTGGAAGTTTGCAAAATCTAGTGCCCAACCATGACAACATAATGCCCATTTGGTTATAAACCTTCTCATTCTCCACTACATATTTACTAAATTCACTCTGATCAAAAAGTTTTTTTAGGTTTCTTATTAATGTACGTGTAATAGGTTTCCCTATAACCGGTAATCCTAAAATGAAATAAACATCTTCTAAAGTTATTATCATTTCACCCGTAGGGAAGTGAAATGTATTTGTCTTAATTTGCCAACGTTCCATCAATACTTCTATCAACGAATCATCTAATTGGTTACATATATGTGTTTGCAAATACTCCAAAATCCCATTCTTGTAATAATTATTTTTTTAGCATCAGTCAAAACCCAAATATCCAAAGAGCATCCACTCTCATATGTTCTTAAGGAACGACTAAAATGAGGATTATTCCATACAATTGTAGAAATGTGGTTAGCTTGATCCCACAATAGTGTATTATCGACTGGTCCGAAATTGAATTTTATTTTTGTAACTAACACAAACAAAATAAACATATATCAAGAAGCATTGATGCTATTATTATTACATATCAAAAATAACTAAGAAAAACCCTAATTCAAGCATTATACTCAAACAGTTTAGTTCTAACCGACCAATAATATTTCTTTGTTGTATACAAAGAAACGTTTGTAGCCAACAAGTCTTTGTATACAACAACTTTCTATACAACAACTATGGAGTTTGTATACAGCAAAGAAGAATAGAAAATATATACATATGACAAATTTATAACTTACATGAGTTGAATTTAGCAAAGATGTAAGTTTGTAGCAGGGATTTGCCGATCTCATTTTACTTGGTTGCATTTCTCTCAAATTTGCTTTGGACATTTAGATCTCAGATAAGGAAGAAATAACAACGTATATGGTATAGAAGGACTCATCGTCCTCAGTTTAATTTTGTCGACGGTGATTTACCTTAAAACACCACTGTTTAAAGATTAATTGAGAATATACTCAGCGTCCGCAATTTAGTTATGCGGACGGGTGATATAAACAAAACGTCGTCATGTTAATAAAGATTAATTGGGAATATACTCAGCGTTTGCAGTTTAGTTCTACGGACGGGTGATATGAACAAAACGTCGTCGTGTTAATATCATTGGCATACATAGCATACGCAGTTTAATTCTACGGGCAGGAGAAGGATATTTTGGACAATTTTTTCTTCTGCAGAACTAAATTGCGGGCTCCGTATATTAAACTATTGATGGGGTTTTCTCCTTACCGTTCGATGGATGGATATGGACGACTGAGATCTGTTATAAGAATAATCTTATTCTTATAACATTAGTTATGGATCCGTCTCTTATATATATACAGAGAGAGAGAGAGAGAGAATGCAATATTTACACCAATCCATAAATTGACCTTTTTCGTCCATATTTCTTTAAAAGCTACTCTAAACATAAAATATTCCGGCCTGCCTAATACAAAGTTAAATTTACATTACTCTAAGCATGTGAAAATTAGCCAGCTTGACAATGTTGGATTTCCTAACCTGCAAGTCTATCCAACTACATTATGCCCAGAGTCATTGCACCTTTACTTATGATCAAATCATATGTGTGATAATATATATATATATATATATATATATATATATATATATATACTATAATGTGAATTAAGGTTTTAGCATATGATTCCATCCTAATGATTATAGCTGTAATCAAGAGGAAAAAAAGTCTTCCATTTAATTAAAGATAGATTGACAATATATGTGTGTCCTCGATCTCATGCCTTTGCAGCCATGCATCTTAACTTGATCCAGCCAATTTAATCGTATATTTTATATTATTTCACCTGTGTATTTTCTATGTTGATATGTACATATAACTTATTTAGGTTAATAGTATATCCGATTATGAAACATATACTCATTTATAATTATGTTCACGAAATTTTAATCCTCTCAATACCACTACTGAAATACCTATAATTAACCGATATTGATCGTTAGGCAAAATCGGGCCACAAACAGCTAGAATGATCGCCACGTGGGTTAGAATGCTATTCACCCGACTTATTTAGATAAAAATTATTAATAATAAAAGGGCGACATGTTTCCTAATTACATAGACCTAGATTCCTCATTTGGCTAAGTCAAATCCTAGAAAGGGTATATCAGTCAAAACCCTAATTTGAATAGGATTTAGGTAAAGTGAGAAATTTTAATCAGATTTAACTAAGGAACAAAAAATCTCACTTCGATATTTTACAATTCTTAGATTGGCTCAACCAAGTGATATACAATTCTATCCTACTAAAGAATTATAAATTTTACGTAGGTAATTGAGGGGCTATTTTAAAATTAATTGACAATTTGAATAGGCAGATTTGTAATTCAACTTATTCTTTTTATTTTTATTTTTATTGTTCATATTTAATTATAAAATTAGTAGATTCTTATTTTAATAGTGATGATATAATAATAAAATTATGATAACAAACTTGTTATCATTCTATAATTTTACACACACAAAAAAGATGGCTTTTTGCGAAAAAAAAATGACAATGAGACTCATTTTGCTTAGAGAAAGTAGTATTTGTACTCGTATTGTTCTCTGGCTTGCATTATATGGGTAAATAATCGTTATATATCTGTATTATAAAGTGTCTGTGAGAAGATGACGTTATCTTTTTTTTTCCCCACTTTTGCGCCCTACAACATTAAAAATATTACCTACTATTTAGCGCTTTCTAATTTATTTATTTTTTATTTTTTTATATAATTATCTAAATTTTATAAATTTTTTATCTTATCTCACATAATTTAGACGCGTTATAACGCGTATCTTGGTGCTGCTGCAAATTATGGCCACACAGTTTGTGTGGGCTGAAACAAATTGTTATTCAATGAATCAGAGCAACTCCAAATTGTTTTATGTGGCTTATAATTTTTGACCACGTCAATTAAGAAACAGACTGTGTACCGAGCAAATAAAAATGAAAAGACATAAAGTCGAATTTTGGAACTATATATTAATTATGTAAATAATTTCTAATCCAATACCTATGGATCTACACATTAAACCTGCTTAGGCGTGCAATTAGTCGCCCTTTCACATGTATAAACCAATTTATTAACATAAATCCAAGGCATGGGCATTACTTTAATTACCTAACCACATTGAATGGTTTACCAGTCAACTACCGGTGAGTATGATCATGTAGAGGGATCAATAAAAAGAAAAATAATACATGGTGTTGGTTTTCATTCATACCTTCGCAGTTCTACACTCACAATAATATCTATGTATATAATAAAGAGTAATATAATAAAGAGCTGTGGATGTTTTACATTGTCTTTTTAATTGTTAACTACGTGGATAAATATTAATAATTATATTTTTGGAAAGATATGTAATAATTGAGATCCTCCTATAATTCTTACCAATATCATTTATTAATAAACTTCACAATTATAATTCGACAGTAAATTTATCTCAATACACAACAGAACTCTATGATAAATAATACAAAATCGTCTTTCAATCTTAAAATTTAAGAATAGTCCTTCAACACTAAAATTTAAGAATAGAAACCTAAAATAGAAATTATTTTTTCATCTTTTATTTCATTTCAATTTTTTTAATCTATATTCTACTATCATATACTTATATGTTTATCACTATCTCTTATTCTTATACATTTTTTAATTTAATTAGTTTGTTTTCTTTAAAATTCATATTCTTGATAAAGAGTAATATTTAATAATATTATAATTAATATATTAGTATAGTATAATATAAAAAAGCATAAAAAAATTTATAATAAACCCGCGCTGGTATTAAGAGCTAGTTTATTATAAATAATAATAATAAATTAATTTTATGAACCCATAATCCTAAGCGTATAGCGTATGTTTGTTATTATAATTATGTTGGATGTGATTAATTATTGTAACTTATGTATACTAGTTTATTGCATTTGACCACTTATTAATTCTTGCATTATTTTAAAAATGATGAATTAATAAATTTTTTTATTTTTAATATTATTTATAAGGGATTATATAATCTCAAGAACAAAAGTACACTCAAATAGTATTCCATTTTAAAGTATCAAATGATTTAGAGTAAGAAAGATAGTATATGAGGTTGTCGTTTTCGGGTTAATCCAAGAATAAAAAAAGTGTTTAAAGATACTAATTATTTAGTATAAACAAATTAAAATAGTCCAGCCCCACTTAATAAAGTTACAAACAAATATAACCTAATCTTTGCTCCAATAGAAAACCTCGAATCCCAAATTTTTTTTTTGTTTCTTATTTAAATTTACTAGACTAAAATTTAAGTTTATCCATTTCTAAAGATATGGTACTTGATTTTACACTATAACAAACTATTACATTATCGTAAAGTTAATAGTACAAAATTATAACTTTAGTATCAGTTTTGCACTTTTAGTTATACGTTTTTTGTATTAACAATTGTATTTTGAGATAGAAATTTGTTAATTAATCAAATTCAAGAATAAAAACATCACGTATACACGTGTGGAAAAGTTTTGTATTTTAATTAATTTACTAATATTTCATGTCCAATATTATAACGACACTATTAGCTATTTATTGCTGTAAAGAAAAACGAAAGGGTACGTATATACTTGTGTAGGTTCTCTATATATAAGACTGACTTGTTATGTTCTGGCTCTTAAACCAAAATTTTGATTGTGTAGGAGATATATAGAGAAAGACAGTGAGAGTGAGGGTGAGAGAGAGAGAGAGAATGGAACTAGAGGCTATTGTGTTTCAAGAGAGACTTGGTTATAGTTGTAGTAACAAAGATCTTTACAATTTGTCAGGAGGTGATTGGAGCTCTCATCATGACTTGGATCTAGAAGAAACACGAGAGAAATTAGGCACTCTTGATATTGTAGAGAACCAAGCTGAAAATTGTCTCTACAATAGTCCTTTTTCTCATGAAGAGTTGCCACATTTGGAGCAATGGATTTGCCATTCAGGAATAGAGCCTGAAATGGTCAATCCCCAAGAGTTCCAGCCATCGGAAACCTCAACGGTCATGACTGGTAAATGTAAGAGACGACGTTCCAAAAGCAAAAAGAATATGGAAGACATTGAGAACCAGAGAATGACACATATTGCTGTAGAGCGCAATCGCCGGAAACAGATGAATGAGTACCTCTCTGTCCTCCGGTCACTCATGCCGGACTCTTATGTCCAAAAAGTACTCTCTCTTTCTCTCTCTCTCTCTCTCTCTCTTCTCCTCTTTTTCTACCTCTACACTATATTTCCTTGGTTCCGAATAGAATGATTTTAGTTTCGTTCCTAAATAAATAAGTAAAATATACAAGTTCCTCATTCTCAAAAAAAAAAAGAAGTTATCTTTTTAATTTTTATAACTTTAATAAGTTGCTCTTATATTCTAGACGATTTATTATTCTCCGTCCCTACAAAGTTTTTATTTTTCCTTATTTTCGATGATTTTTTCTTTTTATATTACTTTTAGCAGTACTAAATTATGCGACTCGAGGAAAAAAGTACCGTAAATAGTTATGTATAAGTAATACCTTAGAGAAACTTCTATATTTTGAAAAGATATAAATGCAAAATTGTCTTATGTTTTGGGTCTTGAATTTGACTAATTAACAAACTCGTGTCTCAAGATTCAATTATTAGTGCAAAGTTGTATTTTTTAATGAATAATTATAAATTTATCCAAAAGTTATAGTTTTGCACTATTAATTGTACTTTGCAGAAGAATATTGGCTAATATCTAAATACATGGACGAAAACATTACAAGTGGATAATCTGAGAGAACATTGTTACATTTTATTCTATTAAAAAAATTGTAAGTCCAATAAAACTCAATTTTGTAAGAAGAGAATATGTAAATATTTACTACTATAAATTGTTTGCTTAGGTTGATCAAGCATCTATTGTTGGTGGTGCCATAAACTATGTCAAGGAGCTTGAGCAGCAGCTACAATATCTTAGTGGCCAAAATCCTTTGAACCAAGATTCTGAATCTGATCATACCGGTTCATCTTCAACGTTTGCTGAATTTTTCACATTCCCGCAGTACGCGATAAGTTCGAGCAAAAGAGAGAATTCGACGGCCATCCTGGAGGATTCCATGGCAGACATTGAAGTGATTATGGTGGAGAGCCATGCCAACATCAAAATAAGGTCCCAAAAGCGGCCTAAACAGCTTCTGAAGTTGGTGAAGGGTTTACAAAGCCTTAGACTCACCATTCTCCATCTTAATGTTACAACAAGTGATCAAATTGTTCTCTATTCTCTCAGTGTCAAGGTTGGTCAGATTATATTGTTTTTCTCCCCTTTCTAATTTCAATCTCTATCTTTAAAAAAAATAAATTTAAAAAAAGAAAAAGAAGAAAAGAAGAAGACTAAAAAGTAAAAAAAATTCCTCAATTTATCCACTTCTGACGTTTCTATTCATGAGTTTACGTATTATCCAATATCCTCCCTTAATGTACAGTTAATATTGCAAATTGTTAGTTTTTGCACAACTAGTTAATATGTTAAAAAGAAAAATTATGCATTATTAATTATACCTTAAGAGAGAAATTTGTTAATTAGTTAAATTCAATGATAAAAATATTAGACCTGGATACCCTCCGATATACTTTCATCCTATTTTTCTCTATACTTATATAGCGACACAAATATTGCTATTAGCGATGTACAGATCGATCAACGACATAATTATTGTGCTCGAATATTATCATCTCTAATGTAAATTTTTTGTCAATAGATCAATGCGTAAATGAGAGAAAATAGAATAGAAGTTGTAATAGAGGGATCCTCGTCCGAAAACATCATATGGGCTGGGTGCCTGATGGGCACAAACCTTAGAAACAATTTTTCATTTTAGTCCAGAAAAAACAAAAAACAATCATTTTTAGCATTTTTTATTTTGATGGTTTTGCAGGTGGAAGCTGATTGCAAACTGTATTCGGTAGAGGAAATAGCGACGGCTGTTAATCAGATGCTAGCTAGGATTTAAGCGGTGGGAGCGAGCTTTATTTACACATAATCTTGGACAGGATTTTTAAATGGACTCTTATTTCATAATGACTTAATGACTTAGAACATTACTGAACTCTTGTTAAATTATCCAGAAAAATATATAAATTATTATTATTATTATTATTGCATCAAAATCATTAAAATTTCAAATGAAATAAAATAACGCATCAACGTGACCTAGTCATATTTGAAGCATTTTTGACAATTGTTGAAAAGTTTAATATATTTTATGAAAAAAATATAATTTGTATGTTTTTTATAATTTGACAAGAGTTTATGATTTTTTGTGCCATCAAGTCTTTCATGAAAAAAGAAGAAGTGAGAGTATGAACTTTGATAGCCAGTATTATAACTTAAAACATGCATAAGTTTGAGTAATTTATCGATTACTTTCTTTGTTTTAAAATATAAAATTACATGTTTTAATAAAATATAAAGACAAGTAATTTTAATATCTTATTTTTATAACGGAGATAGTATTTATCTATGACTTGGTTCATATTTTTTATCTCTCTTTAACTTGTGACAATTCTAATTATGATGTCAATTCATTAACTCACATTCCTATAATGTTGTATCATTTCTTTTTCTTCATTTCCTTATAATTGGTAAATGATATATATTATAAATATTTAAATTAATTTTTTAATTGTCAATTACAAAAAATCAGAATAAATATTAATAATAATGTTTTTAGACAATACGTAATAAGTGGAACCATCTCACATATAATTTTATTAAATTTTATGTATTAATATGTTTCATAGTTATAATTAATCCTAACTAACACACAGGAGAATTACATATAATTCATATTTCCCGAACCCCAACAATTTAAAACATGGCGACAACTCGACAACCGTATCAAAAGTTGGAGACTGCCCATGTTTCTTTAATAATTAGAGGAACTATTTTAGTTTCTGTTAAATATCAAACAATCACATGCACCCAAAAATGCAAATTTTGATTGATAGAAAATTTAAACTATTGTACAAAAATATCTGAAAGCATTTTCTGGTGTCACTGCTGTGTTTCTAAACGGGTCATTTGCTTGCAGTGCATGAATATGACCATACGGTCCATACCTACCATATTTCTTACAAATAAACATGATTGCTAATTAAGATCATGACACGTCATTCTTAAAATAAAAAAGTCAAGAAAAAAATGGAATAAAATTAAATAAGCAAATTTATTGTGGAAAAAGGAGCGGTTAACAATTATATTAAGAATTATTTTAAAAAAGATTGACGGAGTAAAAATAAAATTTTAAATTGATACTCTTTGCGTCATTAAATTTTCACTTATTTAATTATGTAATATTATATTCACATAAGTAGTCTATCGAAAATTATTTTTAAACCCCGGAATATTATAACTCTAGTCTCTACACCTTTCTGTTTACTTATTTAGCAGGACAAAAAAAAATTAAAAAAAAATCTGTGTACTAGAACAACCAAACTAATTAGTCTATTTGGTTTATTAATTTCTTGAACACTTTATTGGAGAAGGAGAATTTTCAACATTTGCTTTGCTTATATACTTTAAAGTAATGAATACTTTTTTACAATTTTTATAATACAAAAAAGAAAGAAAGTGATAGTTCTTAATAAAAAGGTCTCACCTCACACAACACATACACACATATTATAAAAGCCTCGTGCCAGTCAAATATAACAGCTTCAAGTGAACATCTAGAATGTAGATATACACATAAAGATAACAGTGCTTATCAGTGTTGACTATGTTACAAATGGAATAAACTTTATGAGGCATAAACGTAAAGAATTGTGCTTTTTTTTAATTTTGTTATTGCAAAAAGTACATTAGTCCATATAATTGTGCGTTATTTAATTTTATTAATGCAAAAAGTACATTAGTATAACAATGTTATTTTACTAAAACATTTGAACATGATTGATTGGGGAAAGTTTTCACTTGGATGTTAAGTGGGCTAATGAAAAATTATTTTGTATCTCGTAGTGCCCTAATAGTTTTCTAATCGAGTGGTGTTAAGTTGAGTTTTGACTTGTCGAATTCAAATTAAATTTAAATTTAAATAAATTCAAGTCGAGATCGAATATTATACAAGTGTGAAAATGTTCGAATTTGACTTATCTATAAATGAGTAGAGTTCAAGCTCAAGTCAAGTTCAAGTAAGACTAGCTAGTCTAGCTGAGTCGTAAAATTAAACCAAATTTAAAGAATTATAAAATTAATTAATTTAATATTCATATGTATAATGCATGAAATTAATTATTTTTATTAATTAAACACTAAATAAGTCGAGCTTAAAGTTCGACCCCAATTTAAATTAAGACAAATTTGAGTCAAATATATTTATAGTTTGAGTTTAGTTCGTTTAATGAAACGAATAGGATCTTTTATTCAAGTTCAACTTGACAAACAAATTCAAATTAAAGTGAACCGAATTTAAATGAATTGAATCAAGTTTTATTTACGAACAATTTTGTTCGTTTACAGATCGATTTCAAAACCTTTATTTTTGTCGGGTAGGTAATATAATCACACTCCACTTTCTACCCCACCCTCGAAGATTAAAATAAAGCAAGTTTGTTTTACAATTCAGTGCAACATGTAAAATTTGTATTATAATATACCTAAATTAATTTTATTGATCCGGGAATATGAATAATTTTTTGTACAATATTTTATATACAATTTTTTCTATACAAATCAACCTTTTTTTAACGTGTATTAATGGAAGACTAAATTACAAATAAAGAATTAGTTCAAGGATGTAATTATGTTAAATATTAGATGAACAACCCAATTTTAAAAAGTTATATAGTTCAAGAATGAAATAATTAATTTACTCAAAATATAATATATATATATATATATTGGACTAATTAAATGCATTTTGTCAACGCTTAATTCTGTCCGCGCGTTCAATCAACTCGCCGGACGTGTACCTGCACAAAAGTCCTAACGGCTTGGGCCGTTTGTTGACTCCTCCGGTGTAAGAGCAAGTAATAAGTTCAAGATATGTTAACAATGGAGATCAAGTATTTAGTAGGGTAAATAATGTCGTACCTTGACTTCATTGTTCTTTAGGTATTTATAGGATTCACTTGGCTGCTTACTATCCCTATTAGGAGTGTTCTGCCTAGAATCCTTATTGGACCCGGATTCAATCACCTTAATCTAATGGGAGTATGAACCAGTAAGGAACCACAAGAGTTTAAAACTCTTACCCAAGCCTTTTCGGACTAGAGAGTCCTTTTATAATTCGCTGAGCATGATGGGCCTTTAGGCCGAGCCCAAGATAAGGAGTCCGATCAAGCCCATGAGAATATATATCCGAACATTGTCCCATACTCCCCTAGTATAAGACATGTACTGGGGGAGTAGACTGGAGGCTCTAGCAGTCCGAGAATTCGGATTACTGAAAGGAAATTGATCTTCCTCGAGAGCCCGAAGGTGTCAAACCGAGGGTACTTCTTCTTCAAGTGTCCGAAAGCGTTGACCCGAAGAGTGATGATGCTCTTAGGGACTCCCGAAGGCATCAGACCGAGGGTGAATGAAATTGATTCGGTATTGGACCCCTTCTATGGGCAGATCTCGTGGTATGTGTATAATCAGGCCCAAACTTTTCACTTTGAGGCCCAACAACCTTACCCCAGTATAACCGGCCTAATATGAGCAATTAAATTAGAATTTTGAAAATAGGATAGGAGAACAACTGGCAAGCAATATGGCGATTCGGTGATAACCGTCCCGCCACAATTACTCTAATAGAGCCTTATCCGTTAGATAGGAGCGATCTCGACCGTTAGATATTTACTCATATAGGGAAAGTTAACCCAATCGTCATTTCCCACCAGTAAATCAATTCTTCTTCAGAGAAACCGTTCCTCTATTTTCAAAGAAATCTGCTTCGTCGCTGTTCTTGCCCTAGAAACTGTCCGTTCATTCCATTCTCAGAATACCAGTAAGTCGTTCATCGCCCTTCTTTCATTTCTCAATAACTAAGGGTACGAATACTCAAGAAGCACGTGCTCGTCTTTCCGTGTTGAAGATGAAGTTACTGTTGCTGAGGCCGGAATTCCTGACGGCCAACCATGGAAACTGGTGATTGTAGAACGGATGAGGGATGTAGAAGAATACAATAGGACCAAATATTTTACCCTAGACTATAGAGTAGCTAACATTCCTTCTTCCATAAAAACCCCTTTTTTTGATCTGTTGATGACGGAGTTTTATATTCCCGATTACCTTTTGTCGTTCGGGAGCTATGTTTCGCCTTTTCTGTTTGACGAGCTTGTGGCTAGGATTGACGCTCAATTTGTGCTCGGTCACACTCCTGTCTATCCCCAGCATATCATCTGAAGTCCATGTGAAAATATCTGAATATTCTCGTATCAAGTCGATGAGCTTGGTTCTAACGTCCGTCTGTAAACCGATACCGATTTGTATTGTTTTCGTACTGTCTTCCTAAAACAGTGGTATTTCCTCGGTCTCTTCAGTAGGCATTGTTATCGGCTCCGAGCCTCCTTCCGTAAAGGGTTCTAGCTCGATCTTCATTGTAGTTTTTTGTTTACTGAACTCTACGGAAGTCGCCTGAATAGTCTGAAGATAACATCTTCGGGATAGGTCCTGATCCCCAGTAACTTCGCCGATCCCATGCTCGATTGAGAATTTCAATTTTAAGTTTGGGATTGAGGTGACTGCTTTTAGGGCTGATAGGGTTGTTCTTCCCAGGATGGCATTGTAATTATCTACCTGGACGACATAGAATCTTATCATGATAGAAGCCTATTTTGGAGCAGTGCCGAAGATCGCCGATAATTCAATCGTCCTTGCTATTCGGACTGGGTTATTTCCAAAGCCATATAACGGGGACTCATTGCAGATCTCTAGCTTCCTTCCCCCCAGATCCAGCCGATTGTACGCGTGACTGTAGAGTACATCGACTGAACTCCCGTTGTCCACCAGCATCCGTTTCAAATCCATGGTTCCCACCTGAGCTGTGATGACCAGGGCATCTTGATGCGACATGACTATTCCTGGGGGGTAATCGTCATCGGAGAAGGTTATGGGTTCGGTTGGGGTGGCCTTAGGCTGTCTAGTCAATTGGTGAACTTCTCTGGCGAAGGCTTTTCTTTTTTGTTAGACAGGGCCGATATCGGTCCTCCGGAGATAACATCTACAATTCCCCTTGCAGCTCTTGAAGGTGGTGGTGGTGCTATCCGATCAAAAGGACTTGGTTTGTACTGATCGGCTATGTAGCAGTCCAGGTTACCTTTTCGCACTTGCCTTTCCAAAAAATTCTTCAACTGATAGCATTTCTCATATCGTGCCCCTTGGCTTCATGGTAATTACAATATCTGTCTCCGTTCTTCTTTCTGGCGAAAACTTGGATCTTCGTGAGTTTCTCATAAAAAGACTGATTTTTGATTTCCTTGATGATGACGCCTCTGCTCAAGGTTAAAGGAGTGTAATCTTTGTCATTGTCTCGATTCTCTTGGTCATTCGAGCCATCATTCTTTCGTTGCTGATTGTCATGAGAGTCTTTCTTGCTATTCCCTTTATTGTTGGTATACTTTTTATCGGCGTCTTCGCTTCGGGGGTCTCTCTGGTGATTTCCTGTATTTTTTGAGATGCCCTGAAGATTAGCAAATGCCTCTTCCAGCTCAACAAACTTGTTAACTTTATCATAGGCTTCAGGCAGAGACTCGGGTGTCTTAGAGATGATTTCTTCAATCAACCTACTGGATTTGTCCACGTTTAATCCCATAGTTAAAAAGTGGATAACCTGCTTCGGATCTATGTCATTGACTTCAGATACGGCTTCCCAAAATCTTTTAATATATTGCCGAAGTGTCTTGTTCGGCCTCTGTTTAACCTGCATGAGGGGCGTGATCATCTTGGCACGTCTCTTGTTACTGCCGAAGTGGGTGTGAAATTGTTCTTGCAAATCATCCAATGAGAGTATAGATGCAGAAGGAAGGGAGATGACCTACTCTCGAGCGATTTTCTTCAGGGTGGACAGGAATAGGTGGCATATGGCCGCCTCATCATGACCATGAAAAGCATAGCCTGCTCTAAAGTGAAGGTATGGTCGTGGGGGTCCCCGATTCCGTCGTACATCTCCAAGTTCGAGGGAACTTTATTCTTTCTATCAATCTTTGCGTTAGCAAGATCTCTAGTGAAAGGAGAGGCCCGAGGCTTCTTTGTTCCTGGAGGTTGATTCACAACCCGCCGGGGAGATGATTCTCCGGTGCGGCTCCTTTCAGTGCTTCGTCGGGAACTTTCGTACCGGTCTCTTCTTGATGGAGATCGGGCTCGCTTTCTTAGATCCCTGGTATAAATGGATGTGGATGGGACCGGTTCGTTGTCTCGATGTCGCCTAGGAGGTCGGTCGCCTATTCGTCGGTGGGGTGTCGAGCAGGAGGCCGAGCCTCTCTCGCTCAACAGATTTTGCCCAGCTTCATTTAATTCCATGTACTGTTTATCTAGCTCTTCTTGCTGGAGATCAAGAGCCTTTTTCCAGTCAAGAATTTGCTGGAGGCGTTGTTCCCTTTCTGCTACCGTCTTACGGTGTGATCGGTACTAGGTCGGTCCATGTGGATTATGATGGCTTTGCTGTGATCGTAAAGTCGCCATGCAAATTGTTTTGGTTAACAATATAGATCGCTACTAATGGCCCTCCTTCTAGCGCCAATGTTAACGCTTGATTCTGTCTGCGCGTTCAATCAACTCGCCGGACGTGTACCTGTACAAAAGTCCCAACGGCTTGGGCCGTTTGTGGACTCCTTTGGTGTAAGAGTAAGTAATAGGTTCAAGGTATGTTAACAATGGAGGTCAAGTATTTAGTAGGGTAAATAATGTCGTACCTCGACTTCATTGTTCTTTGGGTATTTATAAGATTCACTTGGCTGCTTACTATCCCTATTAGGAGTGTTCTGCCTAGAATCCTTATTGGACCCGGATTCAATCAGCTTGATCCAATGGGAGTATGAACCAGTAAGGAACCACAAGGGTTTAGAACTCTTACCCTAGCCTTTTCGGACTAGAGAGTCCTTTTATAATTCGCTGAGCATGATGGGCCTTTGGGCCGAGCCCAAGATGAGGAGCCCGATCAAGTCCATGAAAATATATATCCGAACATATATAAAATCTCAATATTAACTTCTAGAATTTAATAAAAAATAAAATAAAAACAAATTAGTGTATAATATACAAATAATATGAGAATTTAAGTCATTAATTATTTAATAAAACATACAATCCTCAAATGAAAAAGATTAAAAAAAACGGAGGGAGTACCACTAATATCCTAGCACGTATTATGGTAAATATTCACTTTCTCTATCATCTCTCTCATTAATGATGATAAAATGTTTAGTATAATTTGGAAAAATCATGTAAGGAGCTAGACCTTAGAGAAATTTTAATTAATTTCTCTTAAGAATTTACAAAATGTCAAATGAAATGAATAAAAAATAAGACTTTGTAAAAAAAATAAAAAATAAAAAAAATAAAGGAGTATTTATGTACACTTGATGCTTTGGATCGCGGAACCCTTATATCTTTCTCCTTCTTGAACTTGGTAGTGGACAGAACAAATTAATTTTCGGAGCCAGCTACTTCTCATAAAGAATTTGTTGTAAACAGAGTGCATGGGAATCAAATTATCACAATTAGATTACTCCATTAATAAGTACTCCGTCGATTTTTTTTTACTTATCGTTTGTAAATTTTAAGAAGACATTAATGATTTAATTTTTCATATTATTCTTATTTTAAATACTAACTTGTTTCTGTTTCATCTTTTTCAACGATTTTTAGCAGAGTAGTATTAAGATTTTATAATTATTTTGGTCAATCAAACAATATTAATTGCATTCATTTCTTAATCTTTATGTTTTTTTTTCTTTCTAAAACGACAAGTAAAAAAGAACGAAAGGAGTATATCATGAGTATTTTCCATGTATCCACAATAAATACATTAACAAAGTTGACTTGTATTTTAACTTATTTTAATAATATCAATTTATATTTCTTTTTCAAGACAAAAAAATTAGCACCAGGATGTCATAAAATGAAGTATAATTTTAAAACTATAACCAACTTCCAATGAAAAATTAATTACTTTCTTCAAATGCATTTAATCAAATGGAGACAATTAGATGGGATAGAGAGATTATTATGAAAATTTATATTTTTATAAAGAAAATTGATGTCTTCGCACGATTCTCCTCACATGAACAGAAAGTAGGACCAATAATCATGTGATTGACATTATGTGAAAATATCAATATTTTCGGTTACGAAGGAGCTTTCATTTGACTATGTTGTCACTTTAACTGCCTGGTTGCATGTGTAATATATTTATTCCCAAATTAAATGTGAGAAGTCTCCTGCAACAATATAAATAGGAGAATTGGGGTTTTGTTTTAGTCATTCAAATTTTGTAAAATATAATTGAATAGCAGATTAATTTCTACCATGGAAGGGAAAGGTGCCAAAGCTCTTGTTGTGGTAATAATGCTGGTAGCAGTAATGTTTGAAGGAACTCCAGTAGCTGCAGTGACAAACTGCTGCGTACAATGCCTATTTCATTGCAGGGCTGTTATTGGAATTATCCCGATTTGCCTTATCGAGTGTTATAGAAAGTGCCCTCGGCCTTGCCCAAAGTTAGACAATGGTATATATATGTCTCTTCCTTTATTTTTGGTCATTGATATTCTCAGATCTAAAATAATATATATGTGTGTGTGAAAAAGTAATTTAAAACATGTCTTAGTCAAACTTGATTAAGACTACTTTGTAAAACTTTAGTAAAACGACTTGGTTTTGTATAAAAATTATAATTACAATTTTTTTTTATATAAAATCCAAAAAAAAAAAAAATTAACCCTAAGGGTAAAACTACATGCTTAGCTAAGGCATGCCTTAGATTACCTTTCCCCGTATATATATTAACATTTATTTTTTTTAGAAACATTATTTTTGTTTTGATAATATCAACTGTTTTTTTTAAATTAAGAGATAAATACATACTTATACATACAAACTTGATAGTCCGTGCAAATCACGGATAAACTTTAAAATTTACGTATTAGACAAATTTCAAAAACTACATATCTGAGAGGGTATTATACTATGTAATAGTAGTAATTTCTTTAATTAAAAATAAAGTCATTACAATATGTCATTTTAATCTACATAATAGATATATGTTATATTTAATATTTGAATAAAAAAGTATAGTCATATTTTTGTGGATTATTGTCCTATACACGATGTGCGATATTTATACAAGTTATGTTGTCATTCGGAAAAAAAGAAAAGAAATTATACCTTGAGATATTGATTGATAAATTAAAAAAACAATACATATCCCTTCATCCAATATGATAGTATTGGTGTTGAAAGTAAGATAACATGTTGATCTATAGTGAACTCATAGAAATTTTGGGTATAATTTGGTGTGTGTAATTAGAGTTCTGTTTATAATATATTAGAGCAAGTTGAATGAGAAAGATTTAATACGATTACAAATTAGATTCTTAAACTAAAGGTCAAAATATTATAATATATCCGTGGTAAGTTCAGAAGTAAAATATTTGAAAACAATGTATGTTTTTATTTTGATTAGCAAAATAAAATTTCATTAAAACGAAAAGTAATTAATGTAAAGAATACATTGAATGATTTAGTAAAAAAAAAAAAAGAAAAAAAACTTTGGACTACTAAACATTGTATGTTTAAATAAATAAATAAATAAATGAGTATTTTTATCTTGTTATATTTTTGTATGCATTGATGTATTGGTATTGATTTATATATCTTATTGATGCAGCTAAAAATAAAGTGCAAAGCAAAAGCTAGAGGAGTTAAGGAGGGTGGCTACTGCAAGGAGAACACTTAAAGTGTCCACAATTTTTATTTAAGTTGTTAACGTTTGGACCGGAGGAAAAATAGTAATGCCTATTCTCAATTTATTATCCTATGGTTATAAAGAGGATGCATGAATCTAGCTTCATAATAATTATTTAGTGGTTTTACATAGCAATATTTTCTTTTGGACATTGGAAAGGAACTAGTTATAAATAAATAAAAACGAAATAATTATTAGTATAGGTCTAAGATCGAGAGGGTCGATGATTCTTTGATTGCACTAAGACAACCTTGTACATCTTAAGGAACTTCAGTCAAATTAAAGAGTATAAGCATTTAGCGGACGCAGAATTTTCAACATGGTGGACACTTTTATAATTAAATAAAATATTAACAAAATTTATCAAATATAAATTTCAATTAAAAATATATAAAAATCACTATAAAATCATTGTTCAAGACTTTATTTTTTAGATTGAGACATAACTAATTGACTTTTGAGTAGTTTCATAAGAAGAATATTCGAATCGATGACATTGCAGCGCTAGATCTTGAAAAATATTTATTCATATATCTATTTATCCTGATTCAAAATATCAAAAACTTTCACAACATAATAGAAAAATTAAATAATAAATTTAATAATATGAACAGATCAAACAAACAGTGGTATGGTCCTAAAACAAAATTATATATTCACAATTCATGCCTTTATTGATTTAACACAAACATCAAATGACAGACATGTCGAAAACTTCAATATATACTGTAAAATTAAAGACCATGTATAGCTGCACTAATTAGCATGAATGAATAAAAATAAATAAGAATAAAAACTAAATAATTAACTACTCATAGATAATTAATAAAAAATAGAGAAAAAAATTAATTATATTTAACCTTAACCTTAAAAATTAGGAAATATTAAATAGACTCATGAAAAAAAAATTAAAAATTGAAAAGAGAATATTAAAAATATCTAATTGTTGCCGAGTGACCTAATATTTTTTTAGGGGGGGGGGGAACCACTTTATTATATTACTCCTTCACTTACAAAAATAGGGGTGGGCACTTGCCCCCCCTACTCTACGTGCATACATCCCTGTAAGCATCTATATATATATATATATATATATATATATATATATATATATATATATATATCACCACACCTTTTTAATCAATTAAATAATAAATGTTTGCACTATTAAACTTCAAACGAGTAAAATAATAAAATGTTTCGCAGTTTATTAGTGCTGAGACTGAATTTCTAATAAATTAATGTTTTGTGAGTGTGAGCACATCGTCTGCAATTTAATTTGTTATCATCCCCATATTAAATTACAAATGACACCCCTATCTGATTATTAGATTATTAATTAAACGATGTGAGATCTATTATAAGGAACTAATTTTGTACATCCAATTAATGCTTGATTGTTGATTCCATGAGGTGCCTTATCTTCTTTATTATTGAACTGAATGAAAGTCAATTAAGTACCTTTTATACATGATGTAAATGAACAATATTGAATAATACTCTACTATCTTGTAAGAATTTGCATTTTGAGTCTATGAAACCCATTGTGGTTTTATTCTAAACTTTTGCATTACTGAGAATCATCTATTTGAAGCTAATACCGTTGGATGGATAATGTGCTTGATCATTTATATTTTATTGTGATAGGGAGAACTGATTCATGAGTCTTAGATAGCCATTAGTTTTTAAGTGCAACTCATTGAGTGGGTTGCACAACCTAGAACTTGGTGAATGTTTGGGTAGTGTTTTCCTTATTATCTTGTTCATGAGCAGGTTAACGTTATTCTAGTCTGGATCAGTACTGTCTTTGTTATCCCGAATATTAGTTATTCATTGGTGTTTGTTTTAGAGAACTCAGTTATTTGATGATTGTCATCAAATGGGCACTATAACCTTGATCTTGAACAAGTTGAGCTTTTTATTCTTGATCTTAATTGTATACATTAGGAATTTAGGATGAAAAACATCACACTGCATATGTGATGTCTGGGTAAACATTATCTGTTGGGTCAACTATACACTTATATATAATCCCTTGTTATATTATTTATCCAAAATAGTCATTTTTTGATTTCATTATTTTTGCAGTTTGGTGAATTGGCTGAGAATGTCTATATGTAATAGTTATGTATATTTGTTTATACATGTATAATAAGAGTAGTTTGAACTAGACTAATTAAGGAACAAGAGTAGCAATCACACTAAATTATAACAACACACTAGATGTTGAACCGGAGCAGTACACTAGTAGCTATTTCTATTTATGTATTGACAACAACATTAAGCAAACATGAGCTGCTATTTCTATTTTTTCTTTATCCTAGCTTCATTAATCTCTCTCTCTTAATTTAAGTTTACTCGTTTCATCTTTTCTTATTCCTCATCTCATTGAAATTGAATTTTGGCGTTTCTCTTGCAGCATGAAGTTTACAAGCCTAACCTTGATTTCCTTGAAGAAAATAATGATGAAGTAGACCTAACATATATGACACACTTTATTCCTTCTAGTTCGTTGTTATTCTTTCAGTTTTCTTATGTTAGTTAATAAATATTGTAGGCACTATGGTCCTTGGGAGACCAAGATACAATAACAAATTTTGTAATTATGGTGACTCAAGCATTATCTATTTATACATGGAGTATTGATTTTATTAGTTCTTTATGCATTAGTTTGAAATAAGTATGACATTTATATTTACTTGAAATATTAAATTTAATATTTCTTATAGTGATTAATAATAATAATAATAAATATGAAATCACTGATTTGAAAATTAATTATAATTTGTAATGAATTTTGATAATTTATCAATTAATTTTTTATTTAATTTATAATTTGTGAAGGATTTTACTTGAGAAATGGACATTAATAAAGGATTATTTCCCTCACTAATTTGAAGAAAGATTCTAATTTATAATTAGCGAAGAAAAATCTTCTCTCGTTAAATAAATTTATTCTTCACAATATATTATTTGTGAGGGAATAAAGTTATTCACTAATTTCAAATAGTCCTTCTTAAAATATTATTTGTGCAGGAAACTACCCTTTCACTAAATAACAATATTCCATTACCAAATATAATTTGTGAATAAAAAGTTATTCACAATATATCCTTCACTAAAAACATTTAGTTACTACTTAGTGAAGGATACCCTATTACGACGAGGTCTAATGCGAGCAATCGTGCGAATGAAATATTTATTCGTAATAAATCTCTTGTGAGTGATATATTATGTCTTTGAAGGATTTGTCCTTCACTAGATGCATTTTTTGGTGTAGTGTAACGATATGGCTATTCTAGCGCTTGTGCCTGTTAGTTATTCCACAATACATGTATGTGTATATAGAGCTTTTCTCCTATAAGTACCTAAAGTAAGGACCTAAAGTAAGGACCAATTTTTTTATTTTTTATTTTTGCTTTTTTTTTTAGAACAACTAAAAATAAATAAATAAGTAATTATGGAACTGAAATTTTTACATAATACAGTGTTTTGGGCGTGATTTGGATACATATAACAAAACATAATACAGTTTCTGTACATACATGTTTTGTTATATGTATCCAAATCACGCCCAAAACACTGTATTATGTAAAAATTTCAGTTCCATAATTACTTATTTATTTATTTTTAGTTGTTCTAAAACAAAAAAGCAAAAATAAAAAATAAAAAAATTGGTCCTTACTTTAGGTCCTTACTTTAGGTACTTATAGGAGAAAAGCTCTCTATATATATATATATATATATATATATATATATATATATATATATATATATATAATGATTCACAATTTTGCGTCAATAAATCAGGCCCCTTCAACATTAGTTATGCGCACTATTATAACTAGTGTATTTATCACCATCCATACAAAGATCATTTGATCAAGATTTGACAAGAAAACACACTCCAAAGTTGAAATCAAACTTTTAGTTTCAGAAACAAATTCTATGCAAAAGTACATGTGTAACCCTTAAAAGAACTCTAATAAATAAAAATAAACCCCATCGAATCTAAGATAACCGGAAGGCTACAAAGTGTCTTTTGCAACTTAATACTTACTGATTTGATAAAATCAACTGAAAATACTACATGAGTTATTTGGAATTTAAACCAGGTAATTTAGATTAACAAATGACATTTAAAGGTATGTGTTAATGCCAAGATCTGTCTGCTCACCAAATTATCAAACAACGAGCCAAATCTTGTACAGAAAACAGACAACCACTGTGACGCTCTCAAATCCGGGTACTCACTGCTCTAGATTTGGTGCATCATTATTTATCCCATGATACATAACTAACTACATAATACAAACTATTATACATTATTAGTACATCATTTACATAACTCAACATTCACCCAAAATTTACTTACATCGCATTCAAATACAAACATCCCAAAATATTACATCATTACTTAAATAATATAATATTACTTATTTATTCTTTAGTACTCTTCTTCCGCTTTAGCCTTTCCTTTATCCTTAATGTTCAACCCTTCCGAACCTTCTACTTTAACTGTAAATATAATTTGCAAGGGTGAGCAACTTTTTTTTTTGCAAAAGGCGAAAATATATTTTATTACTGAAATAAATCCCATAATCTAAAAGATTTAGATAATGGAATTTAAAATTGCATATCATCTTCTGTACCAATAAAAACTGATTTCAAATATCAATTACACATTTTCAACTTAAATCGCAATCAACAATATAAACTAATCAGGAAGAGGAGACCCAGATTTTCAAACTTGGCATCCTTGATGCAAATTTTTGTTTTAGTGTTCATCATCATCTGCTGCAAATTTTTTTTTTGTGCTCTTCATCATCTGCTGCGTTGCATCCTTGCTGCTGCGTTGCATCCTTGCTGCTGCGTTGCTGCTATTCTGTATTACATCTCCTATTTGTCAATGCTAGATGCTCTTAATACTTTTCTATATTGCTACCAGACTAGCAATATCATTAATCGAAAAAAGCTCTTAGCAGGAACACGATTTTGCACTAAAACATCTGCTACATAATGAAAAATCCCTCTCTAAACAACTTCCATTCCTATTCATTTCTGTAAAATAGAAAATCTGCAGCAGCCCACCATTCACTTGCACTTATAATTGCTTTATTAGCAGTCACCCTCCAACACACATACTCACCTTCAAACACTGTCTTGTTCCTTTGAAGCCATATATTCCATACGATTGCAGCAGATAAAACATTAAGCTTTCTACAAATATTTTTATTATAACACCTCCATTGCCCAAGTGCAGAGTCCACTGAACTAGATTGTACCCATGAAATTCCCACCCATTTAAGTACATAACACCAAACTAACCAATCCAATTTGCATTGTAGCAGTACATGATCAATACTTTCTCCCCTAAAATGACACCAACAACATACATTTGTCTACCCCTCCTCTAATATTCCTCGATTGAACAGAACATCTTTCACTGGCACTGCATCATTACAGACTAACCATAAGAACACTTGCACTTTAGATGGTATCCCTTTAATCCATGCTTTGCATCCTTTCCCTGCACTTACTTCACCATCTCCCTGTTCCATAATTTGTAGACATTTTTTCACTAAAAAAAATACCCTTTTCATCTCCTTTCCACAATAATTTGTCATCTGACTCTACCTTTAACTTAACATGCCCAATGAATTGTTTTAGATCTTCCAATTGCTCCATTTCCCATTGTCTTAGTTTTCTCTTAACAAGTATATTCTATTCCACTTCCTCATTGTTAATTCCTTTCCAGTAATCAGCCACATTAGCTTCTTTGTTACATGCTAAAAAGAAGATCTTAAATTTGATGCTCAATATTTCATTCTTGCACCATTTATCCAACTAAAATCTGACTTGTTTCCCATTTCCCAATTTCCATTCCCATTTCTGCCGACCAATTACCTCCCCCATCTTATTTATATTACACAAATTTAATACATCATTCCATACCCATGAGAAATATTTGTTTTGATTTACTGTAAGCATATCTTTTAGATCACAACAATCCTTCCATTTGTATTTTGCACAAACCACCTTCTTCCATAGATCTCCATAGTTTGTATAGAACTTCCCCCACCATTTACACAACAGAGCAATGTTCTTTGTTTTTAAAGAAACAATGCCCAGACCCCCTCTTTTCTTACTTCTACAAACATTCTTCCAACTCATTTTTGCCATCTTCCCCCCTTTAACATTCCCACGCCATAAAAAATTCCTCCTGTACATTTCTAATTGCTTGATCACTGTAGATGGAACTTTAAAAAAGGCCATGTAGTGTAATGGCAAGCTAGATAACACATAATTTATTAAAACAATCCTGCCCCCCATTGATAAATATTTTCCTTTCCAACTTCTTAACTTACATATGAATTTGTCCAAAATAGGTTCCCATGTTCTCACCCTCTTTGGATTACTACTAATAGGAATTCCCAAATAAACAAGAGGTAATTTACCTTCTTCACACCCAAGAAACAAAGCCATTTGCTTCCTTCCTGATCATTGACACCAAAAGTATATAACTTGCATTTCTTCTCATTAATTTTCAACCCAGATGCCTCTTGGAAAGTCCATAACAAAACTTTAAAATTAATTACTTCCTTCATACTCCCTTCCCCAAATAAAATGGTGTCATCTGTAAATTGTGCATGGGTTAAACTTATTTCAAGATTGCCCACTGACACTCCTTTAATTCTCCCCACCTCCTTACTTCTCACAATCATCCTATGTAACACTTCTCCAATGATTAAAAATAGAAAAGGGGATAATGGATCCCCTTGTCTAAGCCCCCTAAAAACCTGAAATTCTTTTGTAGGAGATCCATTAATCAAAATAGATGTTCTAGCTGAATATAAGCACTCTCTTATCCAACCTTTGAATTTTTGTGAGAATCCCATTTCCTCCATAACATTGAGCAAGAATGACCAATCTACATTTTCATAAGCTTTCTCAAAGTCCAGCTTTAGTACTATCCCTGATTATTTTTTATTTTTCTTCATCACATCAAAAACTTCATTAACTAACAAAACTCCATCAATCATTTGTCTCCCACCAACTAAGGCCATCTGATTTTGAGCAATTATTCCCCCCCATAACATTCTTTAATCTATTAGCTAACACTTTAGCTATTATTTTATACATAGAATTAACCAATGAAATTGGTCTCAAATCATTCACAGTTTCCACACTTTCTTTCTTTGGAATTAGAATAATAAATGAAGAATTCAAACCTTTGGTGATTCTGGCATTGTTATAAAATTGCTGCATCATCTCCATTATGTCCCTTTCCATGAAATCCCAAGCCTTTTTCACAAAGTTTAAATTCAAACCATCCGGTCCGGGTGCTTTCGATCCTTCACAACTCTTCACTGCCTCTTTGATCTCCTCCTTGCTAAATCTCTGATCTAAGTAACATGCCTCCTCCATCGTAAGCTTCTTTAATTTTAATTCCTCCAACTCTAATTGAGATGTTTGTTTTGGTTTGAACAAGTTTTCATAAAACACAAGAATCCCCTGTTTAATCTTTACAGGATCATCAGTCCACATTCCTCCAATATTAATTCCACACAATGCATTTGACCTTCTTCTCATCTTTGCATACATATGGAAATATTTTGTATTTCTATCACCAACCTTCAGCCAACCCACTCTTGATTTTTGCTTCCATTCCTTTTCCTCTTCTAAATTTAGTTTCCACAATTCTGCTTGAAGAGATCTTCTCGCCTCTATTTCCATGTCATTCCATTCTCTTATTTCCAATTGCTCCTCTAGTTTTTCAATTTTCTTTTCAATTGTGCAGATTTTCTCCTTTACATTCACATTATTCTTCTTGTGCCAAATCTTCATACAACCTTTCAAAATCTAAATCTTTTTAACTAATTTAAATCCAGCCCAACCTTTAACATTTGTTCTTTCCCAAATCTCCTTGCACATATCTAAAAATCCATTTTAGGAGATCTAATTGTCCATTACCTTGAAAGGTTTTGGACCCCAATTTTTAACTTCATCATTCTTTAAAACCCGATAATAATGATCAGATAATAATCGTCTTTGACACTTCACTTGAAGGCTCTTACAATCCATAATCCAATCAGTGGTACATAAGAACCTATCTATTTTACTTCTTTTTCCCCCAAATCCATACCATGAGAAAGATTTGCCACTCCATGTTGGTTCAATTAAACCTGCCTTAGTAATGAAAGAATTAAATCTTTTCATAATCTTCCTTTTTACCTTACAGCTCTTTCTTTCTTCATCTATTCTGACAGCATTGAAATCTCCTGCCACCACTGTTGATTTCGCCCACCAGCTTATTATTTCATTCAATTGCCTCCACATTTCTTCCTTCAATTCATGTGTTTGAGGCCCATACACATTAATGATCATCATTTCCTTTTTTTTCTTTTTCCAAAATTCCCCATATTACCACCCAATTCCTATGAGCCACACCTCCATTCATACTAAAAAAATTGTTATCCCATAAAGTAATAATTCTCCCTGACTTACCTTTCGCGGCACATTGAAAGCTTTTCATTCCATTCACATCCCAAATCCTCTTTAATATTTGGTTTTCACATGTCTCTAACTTTGTTTCCTGCAATAAAACAAAATCAACTTTCTCTTCTCTTATCACTTTATTCACCATTTTACATTTAACTCCACTGTTAACCCCCCTGACATTCCAGCTTATGATGATCATTTCTAATCAGATTCTTCAGAATTCTCACACACACTTGTTTAATTGCTTTTCTTATACTGATCCACCCCTCTGAACAATTTTTGAAATACTCCCTTGATTGCTATTTCCTCTTCAGAATTATGTATTTTCAAGCCAAATTGTTTGCTGAAAATCAACGCATCCTCTGCATCTTCTTCGTTTAATTTTGTAGTGATCTTCTTCTTTTGTAAACTGAGTCTTTCTTTTCCTTTTGCCTTTCTCTTTTTGTGTTTTTTATTCTTCCTAGCTTCAAAATTATTACCCAAATCCCAATCTTCAACATGTTCTTGACCATCTTTTTCTTCAATTGTATCCCCACAAATCTCCACATTCTCTCTGAATTCAATACATTCCACACATAAGCAATTACTGTTTTGGCAATTCTCAATGTCTTCCTTTTCAATAATGAGAATTTTCAATATGATTCTCATTAAAATTCTCTAACTGTTGTCCCCCCCTCTCGAATTCCCAATTTGCGTCATATTGAGCTGGTCATCGTTGCTATTCTTCAACTCCTTATTAAATGTTTCACACCTGTTATGTACTTCATTATTATTCGAATTTGAAAATTCTGTCTCTTCGACTTCCCTGTCATTGAAGAAATCACCTTCCATGTCCACGTCAACTATCTTTTTTCCTACTAACTCTTCACATTCCACCATCTTCTTCGGTGACTGCATCTCTGTATTGCGCGGTCGTTCATCCGCCATGTCTAGTTCATTACTCCACTCCTCAACTTTTACTCCTTCAATTACTTTGATTAGCCACTTTTTCTCATCAAGTTATAGTAGCATTATTTCTTCAATATCATCCATGAGATCAGTCATGATCAAAATTTTTGCTTCTTCCACCTGCTTAATTTTAGCAGTTTCTTCAGCTAAACAAACAAATTCCCCCCAATTGTTTGCTATATTCTTCATTGTCGTAGCTGACCATAAAGATAATGGTATCCCCTTAACTTTAATCCATGTTAACCTTTTCCACTCTTTCTCAAACTCCTCAAGACTTTTTATTTTAATTATAAAATCCTCTAGTCTTACTTCAATATTTTTCATTGTGATTCGATCAGCCTCCTGTTTGGTCACCATGATTAATGCATTTTCCCCATATCTTGAGAAACTCTCCACCTCAATTCTAAGATCCTCCATTTTGCAAGCCATTTCCTTACAACTCATGAATTTTTTTGTAATGATAACCCAACATCTTCTCATGCGTATTTTGACATCCATGTTCTCTGCCCCATCAATCTCTTTTTATTTTACCTCCCGTTTGGTCTGTTGATCTTTCTGCTGCCAATAGTTCTTCCCATTTCCTTCCTTCCTTTTTATGATTAGCCCTCTTCTAGCGAACTGGACCCTGTAAGGGTGAGCAACTAATTTGCTCAGCAAGTACAAGACAATTCAAGGAATGATATATTATGAACAAAATGGACAATTCTCGAAGAGCTTCAACAATTTGATTATTAGAAATTTATGGAACAACATGAATAAATAGGAAATAAAAAATTCCTTTAATCTCAATCATTTTTTTAACATCATACTGAGCGGTCGTAGGGACCATGAATTCACACCAAGTTCAATAATTAAGAACTGTGAACTATCCGAAATGTTTAACAGTCACACAGATTGAAAAAACACTCCCACTAGTACTCTAGGTGATCAACTTATCGTACCCCATGTTATGCATAACAATCCTTTTACGTTTAATGCGTCAAGTCGATTACCCAACATAATTATCCCCTTTATCAGGATTGTTCATATTTAGCCTTAGTCTCGGAATCCACACCAAAGTAATTTGGATTGGATTTAATCACTTCCGAAGGTAATATCAACAAATTAATTTATCATAAAATGTATTTAACTTATTTACTCAGAAAAATGTATTTTACATTTTACTCAGCTTTTCCAATTTGGATATTTTCTTACATTCTTAAATATTCATTTTCACATTTAATATTTATAAATTTTACTTTTCTCCTTTATCTTGTAATTTCAAATGCTCAAACTAGGATTTCTAGTTTTTATTTCCTAGGGTTTTCTTCCCCGTTTTTGCCAAATTTTATGTTCTTATACATGATTCTTGCTACATTAACACATCATATATTACTTTTGCTATGTTGTGAGGGATATACAAACTTCATATAAAAAAAATTACATAGCCATACAATATGTACAAAAGTAATAAGAATAGTTAGAAGCGTACCTCCTAGTTCCTCCTTTCTTACTTTCTTCCTTTTTTTCTATTTTGTAGCTGATTTTCCTCACTTTCTCTTTTCTTTTTCTTCTTTTTTTTTTCCTTTGCTGCCGAGGTCCCTCGCTCTCTCTCTTTTTTTGAGGGTTTTATTGTTTAATTTGGTAAAGTGGAGGAAAGGAAAAAAATTAGGTATTTATAGGCACAATTGGTTAGTTTCCCCACCAAAATATCTTCTCTTTCTTATCCCTTCTTTGGGTCAGCCGACTTATGCACATCTGCTGCCCATTTTTTTTTCCAGCTTTATGGAGAAGTTGGGAGATTTGTCTAGAGTCTTTGACTTTTAGCCAAATTTATTTGTTTGCTTGCTATATTCATGTATACATACATTTATACATATACATATATTTATATATATATCATACACATGTGTATGTATGTACACCTGTTTTATACATTTATACCTACTTAGATTAATTGTCGCATATTTGTATAAATTGTATAAGTGGACTTGTATTAATTTTAAGCATCCTTGTTTTATATATATATATGTATGTATGTACGTATACTTATCTCTTATTTGGTATGGTTATGTGATTTTTAAAGTATTACATTTTCTAGTTACTTTTTCTTTCATTAAACTTACTCAAATAATGTGTATTTATATACATTTTACAAATATTCTTCAATAATCAAAAATAAAAAAAATTAGACTTCAATAATAATTGCATTTATATTCACAAAATTTGTTATACAGGTTTTCAGAATATTACATTCCTTCACTCTTATAGGGATTTCGTCTCCAGAATTGCCATTATAATCTATTCAAATAGATAGGGATAATTTTGCTTCATCTTTTCTTCAAGTTTCCAAGTAGCTTTTTCTTGTTGTTGGTTCCTCCAGATTATCTTCACCGAAGGTATTACCTTGTTCCTCAGTACCTGCTCTTTTCTATCCACGATCTGTACAAGAACTTCCTTGTAACTCAAATCCTTTTCGATCTGTATGGTTTCATAATCTATAACATGCTTATAGTCAGGTTTATAGGGACGTAATATAGATATATGAAACATACTATGTATGTGTTCCAACTCAGGAGGTAAAACTACCTCATACGCTATCTCTCCCACCCTCCTTAGTATCTTAAAAGATCCTATAAATCTAGAACTCAATTTTTCCTTCTTTCCAAACCTTATTTTTCCCTTCCAAGGAGATACTTTTAAGAACACGTAACTTCTAACGTCAAACTCTCTATTTTGTCGATACTTTCTGTTAGTCTTGAGCCACTTTCAACCAAATACGGATCACTTGAACTGTCTCTATTGTCTGATGTACGATTTATGGTCCGAGTAGTTGACGTTCCCCGAATTCATCCCAACATAAAGGCGTTCTGAATTTCCTTCCATATAAGGCTTCATATGGCGGCATTCCGATGCTAACATGATAACTTTTATTGTAGGCGAACTCCATCAACGGCAAGTGATCGTCCCAGCTCCCTTTGAAGTCCATAACGTATGCTCTCAGCATATCTTCCAGGGTCTAGATTGTCCTTTCGCTTTGCCCGTCTGTTTGAGGATGGTAGGTTGTGCTCAACCTCAACTTTATTCCTAAATGATTTTGAAGATTCCTCCAAAAGTTTGATGTGAACTGCGGGTCTCGATCGGATACGATGGAAATCGAAACACTCTGTCTTGAAATAATCTCATTGATGTAGAGTTTTCCTAACTGATCCAAGTTGTATTTTACTCGGATTGGTAAGAAGTGCGCAGACTTGGTTAATCGATTTACTATCACCCATATTGCATCAAAACCTTTTTGAGCAGTCGGGAGTCTTACAATAAAATCTATGGTGATATGCTCCCATTTCCACTCAGGGATTCTAAGGGTTGAAGTAGACCACTTGGTCGTCAACCTTTACTCTTTAACAAGTAAGGCATTTACTCACCCATTTCGCAACTTCCCTCTTTATGTTAGGCCACCAAAAAGATTGACGGAGGTCTTAATACATCTTTGTACTTCCCAGGTGGATCGAATATTTAGAACTACGAGCTTCTTGTAAAATTTCTTTTTCTTTTTCTTTTTTCAATTCTGCTATCGAAGGTACCCATACCCTATCTTCAAATCTCACCACTACATCTTTATCTATTATGAAATTTTCATCTTTTTCCTCCGCTACTCGCCTCTTTATGCTTTCACCCTCTTCATCTTTCTCTTGCAGCTATTTAATTTTGTCCAACAAAGTTAGACAAACCTCCATTATATACAATTGTTCGTCCAATTCATTTGGACATTTTATTTCTATCTCCAGCTTCTCAAATTCTTTAATTAGTTCCTCCTGAATACTTAGCTTCATCATTTTCTACTGATTCTTCTTAGTTAAAGCATCTGTAACAACATTAGCCTTTCCTGGACGATAAAGGATTGTGCAATCATAATCCTTTAACAATTCCAGCGACCTTCTCTACCTCATATTCAATTTTTTTCTATGTAAAAATATATTTTAAACTTTTATTGGTCTGTATAAATTTCACATTTCTCTCCATATAAATAATGCCTCCAGATTTTTAAAGCAAAAACTACGGCTGCCAATTCTAGATCTTGAGTATGATATTTTTTCTCATAATCTTTTAACTAGCGTGACGCGTAAGAAATCATTTTCCCATGCTGCATCAAAACACAACCTAGTCCTCGATGTGAGGTATCACTATAGACCACAAATCCTCCAATATTATCTGGCAGTGATAATATTGGAGCCGTACTTAATCTCTTCTTCAGTTCCTGGAAACTTTCTTCACACTTATTTGTCCAAACGAATTCCACATTCTTCCTAGTCAAATTTGTTAGCGGTCCTGCTATCTTTGAAAAATCTTGAATGAATCTTCGATAGTATCCTGTTAATCCTAAGAAACTTCTAACCTCCATTGGAGTTTTTGATTGTTCCCAATTTATTACGGCTTCTACTTTCCCTGGGCCCATCGAAATCTCGTCTTTATTGATTACATGACCTACGAATTGAACTTTCTCCAGTCAGAATTCACACTTAGAAAACTTTGCATATAACTTCTCTTTTCTTAAGGTCTCTAACACTAATCTTAAGTGCTCTTCATGTTCCTTTCTTTATTTTTGAATATATCAAAATATCATCAATAAAAACTACAACAAATTTATCCAACCACTGCTTGAAAACTCTATTCATGAGATCCATAAATACTGTCGACGCATTCGTCAAACCAAATGGCATTATAAGGAACTCGTAATGACCATAGCAAGTCCTAAATGTCGTCTTTGGGACATCCTCATTTCTCACCTTTAATTGATGGTACCCTGATCTCCAATCAATCTTTGAGAAATATCTTGCTCTTTTTAATTGATCGAACAGATTATCTATTCCTGGTATGTGATATTTATTTTTGATAGTCACCTTATTCAACTCCTTATAGTCTATACATAACCTTAATGATCCATCCTTCTTTTTCACGAATAATATCGGTGCTCCCCAGAGGTGAGACACTTGGTTGAATAAATCTCTTATCCAACAGCTCTTGTAATTGTATCATCAATTCCTTCATTTCTACGGGTGCAATCCTATACGGAGCCTTCGAAATTGGCGTCATTCTAGGGACTAAGGCAATTACAAACTCCACCTGCCTATCTGAAGGAATACCGGGGATGTGACGCCCCCAAAATAGGTCCGCACAACTCATTTTGAGTCGCCAAAATACATACTACAAAATCTAAATACAAAATTTTCCTATTTACAACTATTAAACTGTCGTGCAAAATACGACAACACATATACTGTGAGTTTTCAATACAAATATTGTAACGTATTTAGTACGACAATATTCACACCCAACTTAAGTTCTCAATATAATTATTATCACACTATTTTATAATGTATTGAGATACTTCTACAGTCTCGAACCATCACTCTATTCCCCGACTAGTCCTAGCTACACTCTCATTTTCTGAGAAGAACAATGGAACAAAAAGAAAAAGGGTGAGTTCAAATAGTCTAGTAAAGAATATCATGACTAAGATAACAAAGAATAAATTATCTTTAGCCTTCAACAATAATAAATCAGAGAGTTAAAGATAATAAATTTTTAACAATAACTGCAGCGGAACAAACAATCCATTAGAAGAGTTAAGTAGAACATAATGTCTATTATCTTCTCCTATTAAAAAAATTCACCATCAATATTTTATCCCTGTAATACCAATCAACAGTTTCTTTTTCCACCCAGGCCAAAGAAAACTTTCACCACCTACCTTTGTTTATAACACCAAAGATCATGATTTTGCCAATACACAGTTTCTGTTCATAATCATGAAAATCAACAGTTAATCTTTGCATTACGGGGCAAAGATATTCAATTGTATCATCAATGGTCATGATCATGCCAATCAATAGTCCATCTTTGCACTACAGGCTAAAGAGAATTTTCACCACGTGTCCTTGCCATACCGACCAAAGACACCAAACAATTATATCGTCTTTGAACCCGGGCCAAAGTCGTTCACCATAACTTGATTCTTTGATGATTAGTACAAGTAAAAATAATATAAAGAACAAACGAAAGTTGTAAGAATAATAAGATAAAAGAATAAACATTCGAGGTTTAACATTTAATTTGTTAAGAGTCCAATAATGTCCAAATTGTCAACATGATGACTAAAATGTGGAGTCAAATTCAAGAATGATATTCAAAATTCATATTTCAAAGATAACGATTAAAATTCAATAAGAAGGTTCAGGTAAATAAAAAGTTCAAGTGAAATGATACTAGATGAAGCGCAAGCCTCAAAGGAATTTCTAATCATTTTAGGAATTATAGAAGCAATACTTACCATCGTAAGTTTAGATTTGAGAGTATGAAAGAAAGTGATATCTCTTACCTTAATAGAGACTAGATCTGACTGTTATAAAGGAGATTAACTTGAGAAAATCTTGTACTATTCTCATCACTCAGGGTATCCTTATACTCAAAAGAAATACTCACAATATTATAGTAGAAGAAAGTTGTGTTTTTGGTGTGTGTTTCGTTGCTCAACTGAGCATCCTATTTATAGGAGAATGAGAGCACAACTGTTTTTTTAAAAAAAACTTTGCAGGAGAAAACTTGGACACACAAAGTTTGAAAAGCTTTACAATCTGATAATGTTAATATATTATTATAATACAAAGTTAAGCACAATATTTTGGCACATTCTTCTTATATTGCAAAGTTAGGCACAAACTTTTGGCATATTATTCTTATATTACAAAGTTAGGCATGAAATTTTGGCACCTTGTTATTATAAAATAAAGTTGGGCACCGTATTTCTTTTAAGTGTCGGCAATTTATTATAAAAAGTTATAGTATTATATTATTTTAATATAATATTAAAATAATATATTTGAATGCATATTATTGTCGGAGAAGATAATCATGGCAAAAAAAAAATGCCAAACTTACAATGAATGCTTTATGCTTAACCCCTCTATTTATAACAAAATTTTGAACAAACATCTACCACTCATTTCTTATTATATTTATCTCTAATCAACACCTCTTATTCATTAATTATTCGCACATTTTTCATATTTCAACAATAATTTACAATTAATATTATAGACTCACAATACTGACAATCAGAACGTTCCCAGGAAAGAGGGAGCCTTCGGTAAAAACGGCGCGTAATTAAATAACCCCTTTCCTCGACAGAAATTCTAAACATTGCCAATATTGCTAATTAATCTAATTATATCATTTCAAATAATATGAGTTACTGTGCCGTGACAATTATTGATCTAACAATGTGAAATACTGTGCAGTTGTTACTGTGACAATTATTGAGTCAATAATATAAAATACTACTCCCTCCGTCCCAGGATAAAAGTCCTTATTACTATTTTAGGTAGTCCCAAGTTAAATATCTACTTACCTTAAATAATCTATTTTTTATAATAATTTGTCCATAATACCCTAAGTATTAATTGTCATATTTTTATTCCCTATGCATATTTATGGAGTATCACTAGTCATGTGTAAAAAACTATGCAATTAAATGAGAATTTAAATATGAACAATTTTGTCATTTTATTCTCTTTCTTAATATGCGCAAAAAGTCAACCGAGATTTTTATTCTAGGACGGAGGGAGTATGAAATTGTCACTGTAGCAATTATTGAATCAATAATAAAAAATACTATACAATACCATGTGCTATTATGGAATACCGCGTGCTACTGTGGAATAACATGTGCTACTGTGGACTAACGCGTGCTATTATTCTTTTATTACCAGGTATTTTAACAGTTGCAGGTGATAGTACCATTGACAATTTTTATAAAAATATTATTTCTGTCGTTTTTCATATCCGATAATTAGTCGTTATGAGGCCTACCAATGATCGGTTTCGTACTTTACCGAATATAATATTCCCCGACAGAAAGAATATTTCTCGACAAAAAGAATATTCCCCGACGTACTGTTTATTTCTTATAATTAGTACATATCACCCATAACTATAACATTTATTAAATCAACACCATACTATTTGGAATAATATTAAAAATTTAAATCTTATTCATAAAAAGTTGGGATCTTACAAGGGAGTTCCTCCGGGAATACATTTATAAATTCTTTTACTACTGGCATCTAACTTAAATCTGACTCCATTCATTGTGTATCTATTATGTAAGCTAACTACCCCTCACATCCTTTTTTGAGCAGTCTTTTAGCTTGCATCATCGATAAACAACAAGACTGCCTAGGCGACCAATTTCTATGGAACACCACCTTTTCTTGGTTTGAAACGTGAATGTTCACACGTTTGCTATGGCAATCTATGATGGCTCCATGGTTATTCAACCAGTCCATTCCCAATATTAAATCAAATTCCCCTAATTGAATAGGGATTAAATTCACCAAAAATTTGTGTCCCCTAATCTTTGCGCAACAATTTTTATGTACGTATCTGACAGGGATCACTTCCTTGTTAGCAATTTCAATATTCAAAGGAGATTTTAATAGTTCACGAGGTAAGTTCAACCAACTTGCAAATTCATGAGACACGAATGAACAGGTAGCTCCAGAATCAAAAATTGCGTAGGCATTTATGAAACGTACTAGAATGATATATGACATTACATCCTTAGATGTCACCACGTCTTTAACCGTCATATTACAGGTCCTTGCCATCGACCGAACTGGTGCTGGCAGTTTTGAGCTAAATCTATACTAGCGAAATCCACGTAAGTATACATGGTCCACAAGTAATATAATGATAAGTGAGTTGTCGATCTCATAAGGAATAATTAATAAATTATTAAACTGACTACTAATCATGCACCAATTCAATTTTATCTAAACAAATGCAATTTCCTTGTAGAACTAATTAATTAAATTAACTAAATGATTAACATAGACTTTTCACACATTTAAGAGATTAAAGCTACAATTTTCCCTGATGATTCATTCAAATAACTTCCATCTCCTTAAGATAATTCAATTATGTAGAATCATTAACTGAGAAGTCTTAATTTTTCATATAACTCTTTCCTAAGTAGTTATATAGCATATTTATTCATTTTACTCCACTATATTCCTATATGAAGCACTAACGAATAAATTCATTAAGTACATATTCTCAACCAGTTACTTGTTGTATATAGATCTATCCCTAGTCCATACACAAATCTAATATTCTACGAATAGAATGAGTTAGATCACAAGTTATTATATCCAAATCTATCTTAGATTCCATTTCCCAATTTCCACTAAGATTTATCGAATAATTATTGATCAGACAATTATAAATTAAGCACAAGATATAATAAACGATTCAAACATAATCAATTTCATCAAAAGAAATAATGAATTAATCTAAATTAACATCGGGTTCCATTGCAACCTTAGATAAGAGATTAGTTCATACAAATAATTAAACACATCAACATATATTCAGAAAATATTTTGAGAATACAAGAAATAAAGATAAAGAATTAAGAAGAAACTCTATCGAAGTTCGTCTTCACTCTCTGGCTTGAAATCCTTGCAAGCCTTTAATGATTCCTTCAAAATGTTAATCAAACCCCATCCTCCTTTTTCTCTATCTAATATAAACTCTCTAGACTTTTTTTCCTCCTCTTCTTTCTAACCCTAAATTGATGTATATATAATAAGTCTCCAGCCCTAGTAGGCTTTGTAACTTATTAGGCCTAATTTGGTAAGTGTCCACATGAAATAGGAACGCAATCAGCAAAATAACTCGTCAACTAACCGCACATATGCAATTCACTCGCCTACAGACTTGCCTAGAGCATCGCGGCTCAGCCTTGAACAAAAGGCAGCGCGCGGCTCTTCAGCTCGAGCGCCGCGGCTTAAAACTTTCTGCTAATTCTCTTGTCTTCCCTTATGCCCTCGTTTAGTCCCCTTTAACAATGTCAAGTCCAGCTACTTATCATTTTCCACCATCAAGCCAACGCCTGACAATCCATATCACCCGTAGCTTCTCATCAAGGCTAAATACATATCAATTATCACAATTTACACCATCATTGATCGAAATCATCATTTCTGAATGAAAACACTAAAATGCATAAAAATGAACTAAAAATACTCAAGAACTAGCAAAATAATCTAGTCAAGACTACCTAATTAGTAGATATAAAATCTACTCATTACGCAGCCCAGTGATCATTATTGGATTATTATTCTTACTACTTCTCCCTATCTCCATCTTCTTTTTCGGACAGTTCCGCGCTTGGTGATCTAAAGCACCACATATGAAACACCCATTCTTCTTTGGATTTGAACAGTTGAGAGCAATGTGGCCCTCTTGTCCACATCTGTAGCACATGCTCTTACCTTTCAGGCATACTTCCATGTGGTTTTTACCATAATTCTTGTATGCCTCCACTTTTATTTTATTGTCTCCCTCTTTTCCTACCCGATTGTTGTTGTTCCACTTCCTTTTATTATTATTATTACTACTACCGCTTCCACTAGCCTCTTCTATTCTCCCTCCTCCCTCATTTTTCTTCTTCTGTTCTTTATTAAATTTCATTAGAGTCTCACTTCCGCCCTCTGCAATGATTGTCTTCTCTAACATAGTCACAAAATTGTCTATCTGTAAGATAGATAATTTATTATACAACCAGGGTTTAAGACCTTGCTCAAACCTTCTCGCCTTTCTTTCTTCAGTGTCCACTTGATATGGAGTTAATCTTGCCAATTCATTAAAATTGGCTACATATTGAGGCATAATTATAATCCCCTGCTTAAGTTCTAAAAATCGCATCTCCATACGACTTTGCATATTACGCGAAAAATAATATTCGAAAACCAGTTTTTTGAATCTTTCCCATGGAACTACTCCTTCTCTGGCCCTGTTCTGATTAGCCTCCCACTAAAAATTAGCTTCTCCTTTCAACATATAGGCGATAAACATCGTCTTCTGGTTCTCCCCTACCCCAACAACTACAAAAGCCTTTTCTACTTCTTTAATCCAAGCCTGAGCCTCTATTGGCTCAGTGGTTCTCTTAAATTCTGGGGGGCCCATATTTTTAAAATCCTTGAAGGTCATGAGTTGTGGTGTGGGTGGGTTTGGATTTTGAGTTCTATTCTTAAGAGCTTCTACCAATAAATTTACAAATTGTTGTAGAGGGTCCTTATTTGGTTCACGATTCTCATATTGTTCAAATCGCTCCCCTGGTACTTCATCAACATGCCTCGTTCGTGGTCGTCCCCTCGACATTTTCTATTTAATGTAACAACATATTATTACAATCATTATGTAAATCAAATATGTATTTAAATAATACCATTCGTCATTCACAAGATATATGTTTATAAAATATACCATAATATTACACATCATTATATGTACATATTTTTTTTATACAATAGTTAGCTGCTTTACATATCAAATTCTACCTTCCTACATACATCTCATAATTATACATCAAAATATGGGATTACATTCTTTTACATACTTTATACAAAAGTAAGCTTCTACCCATTACAGAAATAACCTTCCAGTTACTACATCTCTATGCTCATCATTGGCTATGTATCTTGCTAAGTCCCTACCCATGGTATAGAGCATCTGACCGAACTCTTCTAAGTGACGCTTAACCCTATTGGTGATCCTCACATAAGAACCTCTAAAATTATACATCATTCTATCTATTCTCCTTTTTTCCTTTGTAAATCCTCCTCCATTCCATCCAGTATCCCTTCCACCCTAATGCGGGTGTCAATCTCAGCACTCCACAATGCTTCCAACTCCTCATTCCTATCTTCTACCAGTTGGACCCTCTCCTCTAGTGCCTGAACTCTAGCTTCTAGTGCTTGATTTCTAGCTTTCAGTTCTTGGTTCCTTCCCTTAAATTGTTGATTTTTATCCATTAATTCTCGGTTATCATCTACTAAATATCCCATCAATATCTATATATCTGTGAACATGTCCATTTCCAAGTCATCGCCCATAACCTGTGCAACATTAGCTGCTGCTGCCTCAAGATCCTCTACAGGATCTTCCTCGGGTTCTTCCTTTGGATCCTCTTCTTCCGAAACCTCCTCTTCTGGTTCACTATCAAGTTTTCAGTTCTATTTTAGGTACGAGTTCAGCTTACTGGTGCCTCCCATACTACATGAATATCTCGAACTTCGTCCTGGCTAGCCATCCTACAATAAACAAAATACTTGCCTTAGTACATTTATATATTATAACATGCAATTTAAATAATCTGAAAAATAATACTTAATTCCAGAATATTTTATTATCATTATTATTTATTTATTATTTGTTATTATTAGTATTACTTATATATATATATATTTAGAAGAACTCTATGTGAGTTCACATATTACTAATTTTACTTATCCTCCCTTGGTTATATCCTAAGGTTTTCTAGCCTAAGGGTTATAACCTATAGCTCTAATACCAACTTGTGATACCCCCAAATCCGAGTACTCACTACTCCAGATTTAGTGCATCACTATATATCCCATGATACATAACTAACTACATAATATAAACTATTATACATTATTAGAACATCATTTACATAACTCAGTAGTACATCCACTCAGGATTTACTTCCATCGCATTCAAATACAAACATCCCAAAATATTACATTATTACTTAAATAATATAATATTACTTATTTATGCTTTAGTTCTCGTCTTTCACTTTACCATTTCCTTTATCCTTAATGTTCGACCTTTTCGGACCTTATACTTTAACAGCAAATATAATTTCAAGGGTGAGCAACTAATTTGCTCAGCAAGTATAAGGCAATTCAAGGAATGATATATTAGGAACAAAATGGATAATTGTCGAAAAGCTTCAACAATTTGATTATTAGAAATTTATGGAACAACATGAATAAATAGGAAATAAAAGAATTCTTTTAATCTCAATCAATTTTTTAACATCATACTGAGCGGTCGTAGGGACCATGAACTCACACCAAGTTCAACGATTAAAAACTGTGAACTATCCAAAATGTTTAACAGTCACACAGACTAAAAAAAAACTCCTATTGGTACTCTAGGTGATCAGTCTATCGTACCCTATGTTATGCATAACAATCCTTTTACGCTTAATGCGTCAAGTGGTTACCCGACATAAGTATCCCCTTTATCAGGGTTGTTCATACTCAGTCTTACTCTCGAAATCCGCACCAAAATAATTTGGTTTTTTTATTTTACTTCTTCTTGGTCGGGTAAAAGCAAGTGGAAAGCAGTGAACATTTTGTTCCTTAGTATTTATTTTCCTCTTCATTTTGCGGCTTTGATCATGGAGTACAACTAATTGTATTTATAATCAACTTTATTAATTTGATGTTACTTTAGTTATAATTGTTTGCCTTCAATTCTTTTTCATTTAGTATTCTGTTACATAACATGTTTTCCTATTAGTTTAATTAAGTTGATTAATTTGTTGTTGTTGTTGTTGATTATTATTAATTCGGTGCAATTAATATTAGTAGTCATAATTTAATTTTGTTATTTTAAATTACATGGCTAGCTAAATTTTTAATACCTAGGATGATGATGAAATTAGACATTTCATAATAATTAGTTTCTTTCTGTTCTGAAATTAGTACCTAATTATTTTTGCCTTCATTTTTACCTTCGCACAAAGTTCGTTTATGATTCTTATTTTCGTTTAGAAGTTTTGATAGATTATAGTTAATCTGTGCATTTTTCATAATCTATGCTTACTCGCATTAAATATAAGAATCATTATTTTTAAAGGGAAGGAAATATAAAATTAGGAATTAATTCAGAAAATAAGAAATTATTTATGATGTTAATACTTAGTGGATTCAGATTCTTAGGTACTTTTTCTCATTACTAGTTTTCGTTGTTAATTATTGGTTTGCATAATTAGTTGTTAATTATCTCCACTATATTTATTTCTAATTTGCTTGAAATATTAATTAAGGATATATTAAAGAGTTGATCTAGTCTCTGTGGTTCGACTTGTACTTGCCAAGTCTATAATAGACATCGTGCATTTGTAATTACATATTTTTATCACATCAACGACCACGTCTTCTTCGATTTCCACATCATAGAGTACGTCAATGACATCATATACGAGCATATCATCATCATTTAACACTATCTAGCTAGGGTTGCTAACATTTTCTTGCAACGTCTCATCATGTTTAGGCAGCCTTGTACCATCAAATGCCCAAGTTTTCGTTGTAACAACTGTATACTAGTGGCTTTTAGAATTGATGACATTAGGCGTGTAGTATACTTTAGGGGCTTGATTGGCTAACACGAATACGTCATCAGACTGCAGTAACTTTGACTTTATGTCTACTGTGACGATTTTATTACGGTCAACTTTAACACTCTTGTCAGTATCAAACCAATGACACTTAAATGTAACTACATTTTTATCCCTAGAATAATTGAGCACAACCATTTCTTCTAAACGTCCATAATAATTGGACTCAGAATCTTGGTAACAACTTCCCAACATGACAACACCAGAGTTGATTGATGTTGATTCATTCAAGTCATCAATCTTGAATCTGTACTTATTTATGATGCAACTGAAAAATGAACTTACAAGTTTATAGGGACCTTGAATAACATCTCTAATTAAAACTCTCATAAGTGTTATCTTCTGCAACCCCTTCTCCTAAACTACTGTTAAAAATTTTCTATAGTGAATACTTTCAACTGTACTGCATTTAACCCTGGGTTAGAAGCACACGCTTCGTCTTTAAATGAGCTGAAAAATGAATAACACGGTGTCATTTAGTAGTTTATTGAAATGCTTCTAAAAGTTTTGACAAATACAAATGTATACTCACTTTATATACGACAATACTTCGAGGATATTTAGAAGCACGTACAAAGATACAATCCTCAAATCTTTGTCACTCAAGTAACACATCGTCTCATGACCAAATTGTTTAGTCGGATATTTGAATATAGCCAACTCATCACCACGAGATGGGAGTCTAACCACCTCATTTTGATTTAAACGGTTGTGCTTCCCCCCACGTTTTGTCATCTTGTACCGAGGTAGTCTGGTATGATAAGAGCAAACAAATCATTGAAGCCTCTCTCACTACAGTCATGTTTATTCTTGAAGTGTAAGAGTTTCGTCATTGTAGATAGTCTGGTGTGCTTATCATTTTCCTCATACAATGGGACCCAGATTCAGAAAACATCTTGTAAAAGGCAGTTGGCGTGTCATTTGGCTCTTGCTGAGCACTACTTGACGAATGCTCGTTTATACCCCAATCAATATTGTAAGGGTTATAAGCATCGAACAAAATCTCTACAACATCATAGTTATCGCCATCTAATTCTTTGTGAACTAGTTAGTCTACATTGTTGGTCATTTCCCTCACCTCAGCTGATTTTCCATGATGAATCCATATGAAATACACATCCACAAACCCCGAAAAAATAAGTCAAATTTAATGTCGTCGGCTTTCTTCCAAATCAAGTTTTTACATTTGATACACATGCATTTCATCCTTCCGTTCGGATCAACATGTTCATTTGCAAACTTCAAAAAGTTGCACACCCCCATTACAGTACTTACCAACTCCTCCCATCAGACAGTATCATACGGTACATTTAACTCTGATCGTCTAACATCTTTAATTAAACAAAAGGTGCAATCAAGCCAGGATTATTAGCGTATATGCTCCATACATAAATTTTACATATCTTCATCTCCGGTCTAAAGGGGTCAGACTTCTATCCCATTCTTGGATGCGACTCTTCACTAGTACTAGCACCTTGAGCACATTTCTTATATTTCAACTAAATTTTGGTAGCACCTCCCCATGGTCTCCAAGAACATGAAATAGACCAAGACAACTTAGTCTAAATATGCACTTAGAGAACATATAGAGATACCAACCGAGAAATTTCAAAACAAAAAGAAAGTCGTACTTAAGCGGTTAACACCGGCCTAAGTAAGAGACATAACATCCAGAAATAATCTCATACTGTAGACTATTCGGCATACACTGAGTGAATGTCAAACGAGTTTCTAAGCTCATAAGTAAACTACATGCAGACGTATTCAACTTATTTTAGCAGTGAAAAACTAAGCAAATGCAACTTAGTTTGTTTTTTGACTAATCTCCAATTTGGACCCTAAAATCGATTGCACCATAAATTTTATTTTGAATTAAATTCACCTTAAATTTTGAGTTTCAAAACAATTCGCACCATTCGCACCTAATATATCAAAATAATTTGCACCCTAAACTTTAGTGCGAAATATATAAATTGTATTGAAACTCAAAGTTTAGGGTGCAAATCAATTTTAGGGCTAAAGTTTAGGGTACAATCTGGAATTTAGTCTTTGTTATTTTAATTTATTTTGTTTTTATTTTTATTTTGTATTGGAAACTAAGTAAATACTACTCAGTTTATTTTAGCAGTGGGAAACTAAACAAATGCTACTTAGTTTACTATTTTAATTTATTTTATTATTTTTATTTTTATTTTTTTTGGTAGTGAAAACTAAGTAAATACTACACAGTTTATTTTAGCAGTGGGGAACTAAGAAAATGTTACATAGTTTACTATTTTAATTTATTTATTTTATGTTGTTTTTAATTTTATTTGATTTTGAATTTATTTAATCTAATTTAAGTTAATCTAACTTAAATTAATTTATATTATATTGTATTATATTTTGTATTATATTATGATATAATATATTATATTATATTATATAATTTTATTATACTATATTATATTATTAGATATACATATACATATACATATATATATACATATATATGTGTGTGTGTATATATATACACACACACACTAACTGGTCTATTTTATTAGTTAAGTATAACATTTGTTTATTATGTTTTATAATCTCCACAGAAATTCCGTCGGAAATAAAATTACACCCAATTGTCAACCAAGTCTCATATGAACAAGTCCACAATTTTATTTGTTTAAACAATACTAAACAAGTTCAAAATTAAAAAATCAAAGGGAGTACACCAAGTAATAACAATAACAATATTTAATAACATTAACAATAAGAATCAAAGGCACAAAATATAATACATAAACTGCATAACAATCCTTTAGGTCATAATAAACTACAAATTCCCAAATTAATGAATTTTATAGAAACCAAAATAAAGCTAATTCAATTATATTATAAGGCTAATTCAATTATATTGCTAACTTAGTCTTACTGAATTTTCAATGTAATGATTTCGATATAAACTCTAAAAAAAACCTCAAACTAAAGAGAGAGAGAAAGAAAGGGGGTGTGTACCTCAGAACTTGATGTGCTAGGGGTTGTTATTGTCATTGTCGTCGTGCTAGGTGCTATTATTGTTGTGTCGCTGCTAAGTCCGACCGATTGCCGTCACTATGTGCTGCCAAGGAGAGAGCAAGTGGGGGAGGACGTGGGAACGAAAGGGGAGGAGGGGGGACCAGCGCCAAGGAGGTGGTGGCGTGAGGTGGTGGCGCGCGAGGTGGTGGGAGGTGGTGGTGGGAGGTGGTGGAAGGAAAATGATAGAGAGAGAGAGAGAGAACTGATGCGGAAATGGGAGTGCGGTCGGGGGGGGGGGGGAGAAATGATTTTAGGGTTTTAATGTAGCCTATTTCTGATGGAATTTCGAAAATTATTCTCTCAGAAATAAGGTAATTTCGACGGAATTTTTGCCGGACATATTAGTACTTCCGTCGATCGAGTTTATAGTCCGCACTCGAGGGAAATCTTCGCGCCAATGTCTGTAGATACTTCTGACGAAATTCCGTCGAGATTAATATATTTTTGAGAGAACTATTTTTGACGGAATATTCTATGGAACGTATATAAATTAAGGTTTTTTCTTGTAGCAATGTCTCTTTCTCTTGAAGTTGGTAGTGGATGGTGCAAATTTGTTTAACTAAGCTACTTCAACTAACAACCGTCACATAAAGAATGTAAGTAATCGGAGTGTGGGAATTAAATTATCACAATTAGATAACATTAAGGTAATCATGAGTTTTTTCCGTGTATGCACAATAAATAAATATAATAAAAAAAAGTTGACTTGTATTCCAACTCGGATAATATCAATATATATTTCTTTTCCAAAACAAAAAAGTAACACCAGGATGTCATCACATGAAGTTTAATTTAAGAAAACAAGTAACTAACTTCCAATGAAAAATTAATTACTTTCTTTAAATGCATTTAGTCAAATGGACACAAATAGATGGTACAGAGAGATTACGAAGAGAATTAATATTTGCACAAAGAAAAATTGATATTTTTATAAGATTTCACTCACATAAATAATAAATGAGACTCACATTCATCATTTTATATGAGTGAAATTTTGTAAAAATATCAAAATTTTCAATTATGAAAGAACTATCATTTAACTAAGTTGTGTATAATTTATTCCCAAATTAAATATAACACGTCTCCTCCAACAATATAAATAGGAGAATTGGGGTTTTGTTTTAGCCACTCAAATTTTGTAAGATTTATTGAATTGCATATTTCTACCAATGGAAGGAAAGGGTGTCAAAGCTCTTGTTGCGGTAATAATGCTGGTAGCAGTAATGTTTGGAGGAACTACAGTAGTTGCGGTGACAGATTGCTGCCTAAAATGTCTATTTGATTGCAGGGATATTATTGGAATTAACCCGAATTGCCTTCTCAAGTGTTATAGAAACTGCCCTAAGCCTTGCCTCAAGTTAGACAATGGTCTCTCTCTCTCTCTCTCTCTCTCTCTCTCTCTCTCTCTCTCTCTCTCTATATATATATATATATATATATATATATATATTTAAGGTCACTGATATTGTCAAAGCTAATTAGTTAAAATAATGATTTTATATATATATATATATATATATATATATATATATATATACAGATATATTAATAATAATTTAAAAATATTTAATATTTTAAATGACACTTATTTCTCGAATAATATATTTTTTTTTATTAATATTAACAACTTTTTTGATTAAGACATACATTCATATTTACACATATTTATGTATCTTATATATTGATGCAGATAAAAATAAAGGGCAAATCAAAAGCTAGAGGAGTTAATGAGGGTGGCTACAGCAAGGAGAACATTTTTAGAGTTCACAGATTTTATTTAAATTTGTAACATTTGGATTGGAGGGAAAATAGTAATGCCTATTATCAATTTATTATCCTATGGTTATAAAGAGGATGCATGAATCTAGCTTCATAATAATTATTTAGTGGTTTTATTTGTCATAGAATTTCTCCGTTACAGAATTTTTTTCATATTGTATTTTCTTTTGACCATTGGAAAAGAACTACGTCTAAATAAATGACAACGAAATAATTATTGGGATATTGAATTAACAAGCACCCAGGAAAAGTTAATTTATTTTAAAATAAAAATTAAAGATAAAAGAAATTCAAGTGGAACAGAAATAAGAGCACAACACAAGACTTCAGTGGTTTTCAAACAAAAATGACTACGTGGGTTTTTAGAGCTTTTGGGCCGGGTTAGTGAAGTTTTAATCGCACTTAAAAATTTTATTCGTTTAAAAATATTTAAACGTAATTTATTTAACTCACACGTGTAATTTATTAACCCTAAATTTATTGTACAGTTTTGATACAATGAATTTGGATTTACAATTGTTATAAAAATAATTTTATTCTTAGTTATGAATCATTCCTCTTGTATATATGGAGTGATCCATAATTAATATTATACTATTGATGTTATTCCAATTAATGCATCTTCCATCGTTATAAATCATATTAGCATCTTCCACGATGCATAAGAAGATCACATGCCTTTGACAAAAAACACCTTCCGATCCTTATGGTCTAGAAGTCAAACCTTTAGTTTCAAAAGCAAATTAATTTAGTCGGTTGGTACCGCTTCTTACTTATAAAGTTCCAATTTATTGATTGAGATTATATGCACAAGTACATATATATATATATATATATATATATATAAATAAAATCCAAAAATTGAACTCAAAAATTAAAATAAACCCCTCCCGGGGCTAAGACTCCCAGAAGTTAACAAAATGTCTTTTACAACTTAATCAATTATATAATTAAAAGTACAAACTTGATTTCACAAGTTTTTGGTATCCAACTTAATATAAGTATCCAAATTTATAAAAAATAAATACTATCCAAATTTATAAAGCATTCAAAAAGATACCTCAATCAATTAGGAAAAAAAAAGTTATTTTTGAATTTATATCTCTAATATGAGAAAGAACTTCTAAATGAACTTTTATTTGATTCAAATAATTATTACACGTTTTTTTTAATCAACATTTTATGTAAGATAATATATTTTTAATAAATTATATGTCGGTAATTTTAGAAAAATATTAAGATATCCAAAATATCTCTTAATAAATCACGTGATTTAATAATAATAGCATTAGTCTTGAAATTCATTATTAAATTAATATCTTAACTAAATTAAATTCATTAAAACTTAAAGTTTTATCAAATCATATGACTAGTTGTATTAATAATATTTGTGAATTTTTTTGAAACACAATAACTATAAAAATTAGTTAAAAAAATTAGCGGATTCACTGTTAACTAATTGTCATAACTAAATTGAAATTTATCAAAAATTAAGTTTCATATTTCTGTACGAATTAGAATTTCAGACAAATTTTGTTAATATAAACATTAGTATAGAATTTCATTACAAACTTAAATAAATACAAATTATTATTATTTTTATAATCATAACTAAACAAATTTACACTCTATTCAAATGTTTAGCTTGATAATTGATTGAATGAACCTACAAACTATAATTCAATAATTTATCCTTTAAATAAATATTTAACAATTTAATAATTACAACCATTTTTTTTAAATTTCTGACTAAATATTTATTCTATATTTAATTAATGCATAACAAATTATTATACATGCCGTTCGTGCTTTGTATGGGGTTTGTTGGGATATGATTAAACGGGACCAGGAGATTCGGTGAGACCCATGTCACATGGCAAAGTATCACAATAGGAGATTTAAAATTCTAGAGGGTTTATAGTCCTAGTTGACTTGTAGTACCTTTATTCTATTTGACTTCTTGTTGTTGAGGAAGTTATATTCTATTCAGTTAGGAGTATTTCAGTTATCTTTACATAGGACACCTAGTACAATTAGGGGAGGTGTGGTCAAGCTATAAATATAGTGTCATAATTCAGATTTTAGGTACACACATACTTTTATGCACTAAAGCAATTGCATACCTCCATTCTTGACATTTCTAGCTTGTGTTTATTCTCATACCGGAACTATCCCCCGACGACCCCAGCTGTCAAGTTTCTTAGTGTGCTTGTTTATATTATCGTGCAGGTTTAAACTTGTTGCTTGGTGATTCGGCGAGCGGACAAATTTTGGCGTTACCATTGGCACTAGAAGGGGAGTCTGTTTTAGTGCTACTTTTTACAATCACCTACTTGTTTTAAGTTGAACATATGGTGGGTAAAGGAAAGGTAGTTCTTGACCAGGAGAGGTCTTCAGTCAACCCAACAACACAAATTTGTAAGTTAGTCAAGGATAGACTTGGACCCAATAACCTTGTTGTGGTCCCTACAAAGGCTCAGTCGGCTCTAGTTCGGTGACAATTATTTTCTACTAGCTAGAAGACTCTTGATCCCTACAACCGCGGGGCAGATAATCAGTCTCAAACACACACACTCGCCAAGAACGAGATCGAGAGTGAGATGGACAAGACAAACGGGAGTTGATTCGGATGCGTAAGATCCAGCAGGCGAATGATGCTTTGGAGGCTCTACGCCTCCAATAAGAGGAGTGGGATACGCAGTTAGCCGAATTGGAAGGTGAATGAGAGATCTCCCCAGGTCAGCATGACGTCGACAGTCCACACCACAGAGCCGATAAAGATCATATCGATCGAGAGGTTCTCCTAGAGGAAGGAGTAAACACAGGTCATATACCCGATCCCATCATGTAGAAACTGATGGAGTTAGAACAGAAGATATCAGCAACAACCCAAGTGAACGAGTTACCGATCGACTCGAAGTCACCATTCACACCAGAAATTGATCGGGTTTGGGCCGATTTGACTAAGAAAATGCCACCACTGGAGACATATGACGGCACTGGCAACCCCTACGATTATACACACACACACACACACACACACACACACATATATATATATATAATCATCTCATGCGCTACTATAAGCATTCTGATGTTGCCCGATGCCAGAAGTTTGTCACCACTCTAAAGAACGGAGCTCAGTTGTGGATGACGTCACTGCCACCCAATTCTATCGGGTCCTGGCAGGAGCTGTGTGATACGTTCCATAACCGGTTCGGGAGTAACAGGAGGAGGGAAAAGTTAACAACTTCCCTCATGCAGATAAAACAACAACAGAGCGAGAGTCTAAGCCAGTACGTGAAGATGTTCAAGGAGGTGGTCGGTACGATAACGGACCTTAACGTACTGTAGGCGCTCGGGTTCTTTACCACTGGATTAGACACGAAGAAGTCACGAAAGTTACTAAAGGACATCATATTCAATCCCCTGAAGGATCTATCCGAAGCCGTCGATAGGGCAGAGAACTTCATCGCTATTGATCATGCTATTGGAAGCCTGAAGCCGCAGCTACGCAAGATAGATAGGTCTCGTGATTGAGATTGGGATAGGAGTTATGATCCCAGGTCGAAGATAAAGCCGATGAGGGAGACCCGAAGCAGGCATACGGGAATTGGCCGACCTCTATTCCAAAATTTGGGTGTTAATAAGGTTTATACTCTACTCAATATTGATCGGGCTAAGATCTTTAAGGAGATCAGGGACAAACCATTTTTTGAACCGTGCCCAGTCAGTAACTATGTACCAAGAAGAGATCAGAGTCAGTTTTGCCAGTACCACCAAAATACAGGGTATTTAAGTAAGGCGTGTTGGCAGTTAAAAAACCTGATTAAAAAGAATATCCAGAACGGGGAGCTAGTAGATTATGTTGCTGGTCGAAAAGGCTCAGGAAGGAGACAAGAGGATGGTAATCGGGAACGTCGTAGTGATCTACAACCCGATCAAGATTTACCCGTCTAACGGGTAGTTAATGTTATTACAGGAGGATTAGCGGGGCGTATGACGGGCAAAAAGCATCGAGGCTCGTTGGATTCCATCTTAACAGTGTCTGAACAACCAGCAAGGAGGGATCGACCTTACTCTAACACGATGATTTCTTTTTCTAACAAGGACTATCCACCTGACACGGTGGAACCACATGAAGAGGCGTTGGTCATCTCGGCGTAGGTTGGACCAATCGACATGCGGAGGATAATGATTAACAACGGGTCCTCGATGGACATCCTCTATAGTTATGCCTACCAAAGATGGATTTAGAGGGGCGGAAGATGGATATTGGACAAGAGGTTCCTCTTTATGAGTTTAGCAACGATTTAGTCAATGTGGTCGAGACTATCGAGCTACCGATCACTTTTGGCACAGCTCTCCAATAGGTCCAGGTCAACGTGAAGTTCTTTATGGTTCAAATCGATTCTGACTACAACGCTATATTGGGACTGACTACATTGGCAGCTTTACACGCGGTGACATCCATACCCCATTTTAAAATTAAATTCCCTACATTGAATGGGGTCGGTAAAGTTAAAGGATATCTGGATATTGCCCGTTGATGCTACCGCAACACATTAATCTCTTCGGGAGTTGGGGTCAATAAGTAGTGGTAGACGTTGAAGATTAAGGTTGAGTCGTTTACCGAAGGTGCTATCGAACCTCTTTCTCTCCCCGTCAAAGAGATAGAGGATGTGGAGTTGATCCTGGGAAACTCGGCAAAGATGGTGAAAATTGGATTGGGACTCGAGGAACCTCTTAGAACGACCTTAGTGGACCTTCTCCGGGTGTATGCAGATATTTTTTCTTGGGTACCTAGTGATATGTCGGGCATCCACGAGTCAATAACTATACATCGTCTTAATGTGGACCTTGCCTGAAAGCATGTTCGCCAAAAAGAGAGAATCTTTGCCCCGGAGCGGCAAAAAATAATTAACGACGAAATGACCAAGTTAGCGGCCGATTTTATTTTTGAAATTGACTACCCGGAGTGGTTAGCCAACGTGGTGTTAGCTCGGAACCAGAACGGGAAGTGGAGGGTGTGCATAAATTTAAATAAGGCATACCCAAAGGACTTTTATCCTCTGCTACATATCAACCAGCTTATCGATGCCACCTCTAGACATGTGTTGTTGAGTTTCTTGGACTCCTTTTCAGGATATAACCAAATTTTGATGTATAAGGAGGACATCCTAAATACGGCTTTCATCACGCATCGGGCTATATATGCATACAAGAAGATGTCGTTCGGACTGATCAATGCTGGTGCAACATATCAATGCATGATGAACAAGGTGTTTCAGAGATAGATCGGTTGTAGCATAGAGGTATATGTCGATGACATGATCGTCAAGTGTACAACCGTTCAGGATCACCTGGCGAACTTGGAGGAGTGTTTCCAGACTATTCGGGACCATAATATACAATTGAACCCGACCAAGTGCACGTTCGGTCTTGGTTCAGGGAAGTTCCTCGGATATCTAGTTAGAAAACAGAGGATCGAGGCCAACCCAAAGAAAATAAAGGCAATATTGGATATGAGGTCCCCTTAAACTTTCAAAGATGTTCAACGGTTGATAAGAAAAATTACGGTTGTGACGCCCCCAAAATAGGTCCATACAACCCATTTTGAGTCGCCAATAACATTCCACAAAATACAATTACAAATACGAATTTTCCCATTTACAAATATTAAGTGTCGTGCAAAATACGACAACACAATACAAATACATCTTAAATTCTCAATACACTTATTGTCACACTAATAGTAAGGTATTGAGACACTTCTATTATCTCGGACCATCACTCCATTCCCCGGCTAGTCCCCGCTACACTCTCTTTTCCTGAGGAGAACAATGGAACAAAAAGGAAAAGGGTGAGCACAAATAGCCCAGTAAGAAATATCATGACTAAGATAATGAAGAATAAAAATTATCTTTAGTCTTCAACCAAAATAAATCAGAGATTTAAAGATATTTTAATTGTTCAATAACAACAACTGCAGCGGAACGAATAATCCATTAGAAGAGTCAAGTAGATTATAATATCTACCATCTTATATAGGTTAAAGGATCACCACCAATATTTTATCCCTGTAACACCAATCAACAGTTCCTGTTTATGAACATCCAAATCAACAATTTATATTCAACAGCCTCTCTTTGCACTATGTGCCAAAGATATTTATTTGTAACATCACCGGTCATGATCATGCCAAACGCCAGTTCATCTTTGCACTACGGGCCAAAGAGAACTTTCACCATACGCCTTTGTTTGTAACACCAAAAGTCATGATAATACCAATACACAGTTTAGTCAAAATCATGTCACGCCAGTTCATCTTTGCACTACGGGCCAAAGAGAACTATCACCACAATTTAAGTATGAGGATGAGGATGATGACAATGATACAGTGAGATTAAGGATAAGAAAAGCTTTATAATTTAATCAGTATCAAAGATTGACCAAATTGCCAACACGATGACCAAATTGTGGAGTCAAATTCAAGAATGATATTCAAGAAATTATTTCATGCTTCAACTATAACGTATAAAATGAAATAGAAAGATTCAAGTGAAAAGATATTAGATGAAGCACAAACTATTAAGGATATTCTACTAATTTCAAGGATTTTCTCCATTTAAAAAAAAATAAGGTTTTGGAAACAAACAGAGATTTCTTATCATAAATGGAGAAATGTGAAAGAAAAGATATTCCTTAAAGAGTACAAAAGAAATGATACGTTATATGAGTATAACAGAATATATGAAACTGCAAATGAGTTTTCACTCGTCATGCGGTAATCCGCGTAGACAGATTATTTCCACAAAAGATTAATGTGTAATGAATACGAAGGGTTATTCACCCGTCATGCGGTAATCCGCGTAGACAGGTTATCCCCACAAATTAATACGGAATGAATAACAACCTTTCTGAGTATAATATCACTAACGAACAAGGAAGCCAATGATATTACACAAGAGTATGAAAGAAATGATATCTCCTACCTTCGTTAATAAGTGATTGGATGTTGCTTTCTATGAAGTTTATTAACTTGGACAATACTAGTATTCTCACAAATACTCACAATAGCCTAGCACACTAAGAGAACTCAAGAAATTTAGAGAGAGAGAGGGAGTATAAGTAAGGAAGGTGTGAAGATTTCTTAAGATAACCCCTCCTATTTATAGGAAAACCAAGTTTCATTAATTGCACAATAAGGGCTCGACTTATTACACTTTAGTACCTTCATCTTTGCCTCTACTTTTTAATATAATCCCTCAAGTATTATCAATCTTGCATAACATCCCCTAATAGTTCCCACATGTGAACCAATAGTTCACAACATGTGAATTTTAAAATTTCAATTAGGTACCCCTAAGTTAGACTCCACTTTTAATCCATCAATAATGCTAAAATATCATAACAATTAATATGAGTTACAGTGCTATGATAAATAATAAAAAGTACCATGCGGATGCTATTGTAATTATTGAATCAAAATACTGTGTAATTGCTACTTTATCAATTATTGAATCAATAATTTAAAATACTGTGCAATACCGTGTGCCTGTGAAATACCGCGTACTACTGTGGAATAACGGGTTTTACTGTTCCTTTTATTACCGGGTATTTCAACAGTTGCCGGTGATAATACTGTTGACAAAATACTGTCACTTTCAGTATCCGACAATGGGGCCCACTATCGTTGACAATTTTGTCATTTGTGGGGCCCACTAATATTTTGATATTTCGGCGCCGTCGTACGGTGCCGAATATAATATTCTCCGACAAAAAGAATATTCCCCGACATACACTGTTTATCAGATAATTCGCGTATAACACCCTTAACTATTATTTATAACAATTAAGCACCTTACTATTTAAAAAATAAAAATTTATCATAAAGAAAATAATAAACTTTTATTTCATAAAGTCGGGATCTTACAACGGTGCTTAGGAGGTTTATGTCTCAATCGACGAAATGGTGTCTTCCGTTCATCGATACTTTGAAAGGGCCGAAAAACGAGAAAACTTTTCAACAGACTTTGGAATGTGAAGACACATTTCAAGGAATAAAGAAGTATCTATCTTTGGCTCCATTATTGATGAAGTCAGTTCCTTCCGAACTATTGTATTTGTATCTAGAGGCGAGTTCATTGGCGGTTAGTAATGTTTTGGTAAGGGAGTCGGGGGCGGGAAATAGTTCCCAGTTTATTGTATCAGTCATACCTTCGGGATGCTAAGACTCAGTACTCGAACCTAGAAAAGTTCGCCTACGTCTTGATTATAGCCAGTCGAAAGCTTCGACACTATTTTCAGGGCAGGGTAATAGTGGTATACACGGATCAACCCCTTAAAAGGATTACACAAGCCGGATGCCTCGGGTCAGCTTGTTTTATGGGCGATGGAATTGAGTCAATTCGCCTTGGAGTATCTTTCGTGGACGATAATAAAAGGCCAGGCATTGGCTAATTTTGTGGTGGAATGCTCATTTTTCAAACCAGATCCGCAGGTTCAGTCGGGTGAGGAGGTGAACTTGGTTACTGATGCCCGACCGACATAGTCCTCGTGGACCCTTTATGTAGAAGGATACTCAACTACAAATATCAGCGGAGCCGGGGTTATATTGACTAGTCCTGAAGGGTTTAAAATTCAATAGGTTATCCATTTTTGGCTTAAAGCCACTAACAATAAAGTGGAGTATAAGGCGATCTTGGCTGGGTTGCGGTTGGCAAGGGGCTTGGAGGTTTGTCATTTGATCGTGTTCAGTAACTCCTAGTTGGTTATCAAGTAGGTTATAAGGGAGTACGAGGCTCGGGGGTCAAGGATGACTAAATATTTGACTGAGGTCAAGGATCGCCTACATTATTTTAATTATTATTCCTTTCAGGGTGTGGATCGGTCGAATAATACTGTGGCCAATGCCTTGTCAAAGTTGGTCACGATAGATGTGAGTTCGTTCAGCGGGTCGGTATACTTGGAAGTTATAGATGCCCCGAGCATTCAGAAGACGAAGGTCTTGGTGGTTGAGATGTCAACCTATTGGCTTACTCCTTATCTCGACTATCTTAGTGAAGGGAAAATGTCTTTGGATCAGGTGTTGGCCAAGAAGATAAAGCATAGGAGTTCTTACTTCTGCCTGATCGATAGGGATCTTTACCAACACACTTATTCTTCCCCGTTACTGAAATGTTTGGTGTCATCTGAAGAGATTTATGTCCTTTAGGAGGTACATGAAGGCATATACGGAGCTCATATAGGGGCTAAGGTGTTGGCATACAAGGTGATAAAACAAGGTTATTATTGGTCGACTATCTTTTAGGAGACAAAAGACTATGTAAAGAAGTGCGTTAAATGCCAGCTCAACAGTCCTATTTCACATCAGCCTCCGAAAGAATTGTCATCGGTACTGTCCCCTATCCCGTTTGCAGTATGAGGGATTGACATCTTGGGTCCATTACTAAAGGCGAAAGGTTAGCTAACTTTTGTGGTTGTTGCGATTGATTATATTACGAAGTGGGTGGAGGTCAAACCTCTTCAGACGATCACCAAGTAGGATTATTTGCGATTTTTCAAGGAGTTGGTGGTGTTTCAGTTCGGCATCCCTGTGGCTATGGTATCCGATAAAGGGCGTTAGTTTGTGGATGCAATGTTCAGGCAGTTCCTAAAATATTTGAATATCTAACATCGTACAGTGTCGGTAGCCCATCCTCAGTCAAATGGACAAATGGAAGTCACAAATTGGACATTACTAAATAGCATCAAGAGGTGATTGGATGAGGCTAAGGGTAGGTGGCCGGAGGAGTTCCTTAGTGTTTTATGATCCTATCGAACTACTCTTCGAACCACGACGGGAGATTCCCCCTTTTAGGTTGGTGTATGGAACTGATGCCCTTATACCAATGGATATTGGGTCTCCTTCTCTTCGAGTTAGCCAATACAAGGAGTTGTATAGTGACAAGGGCCTTCAGCACAACTTGGATTTGTTAGACGAGGTTCGAGATTTGGAGATGATAAGGTTACTGTCTATCAGTGTAGGACGGCTAGACATTACTATCGGGGTGTTAAACAAAAGCGGTTCGAGGTTGGTGATTTGGTGCTTCGGGAGAATAAAGAAGTATCTATCTTTGGCTCCGTTATAAATGAAGTCAGTTCCTTCCGAACTATTGTATTTGTATCTAGAGGCGAGTTCATTGGCGGTTAGTGTTGTTTTGGTAAGGGAGTCGGGGGCGGGAAATAGTTCCCAGTTTATTGTATCAGTCATACCTTCGGGATGCTAAGACTCAGTACCCGAACCTAGAAAAGTTCGCCTACGTCTTGATTATAGCCAGTCGAAAGCTTCGACACTATTTTCAGGGCAGGGTAATAGTGGTATACACGGATCAACCCCTTAAAAGGATTACACAAGCCGGATGCCTCGGGTCAGCTTGTTTCATGGGCGATGGAATTGAGTCAATTCGCCTTGGAGTATCTTTCGTGGACGATAATAAAAGGCCAGGCATTGGCTAATTTTGTGGTGGAATTCTCATTTTTCGAACCAGATCCGCAGGTTCAGTCGGGTGAGGAGGTGAACTTGGTTATTGATGCCCGACCGACATAGTCCTCGTGGACCCTTTATGTAGAAGGATCCTCAACTGCAAATGTCAGCGGAGCCGAGGTTATATTGACTAGTCCTGAAGGGTTTAAAATTTAACAGGTTATCCGTTTTTCGTTTAAAGCCACTAACAATTAAGTGGAGTATAAGGCGATCTTGGCTGGGTTGCAGTTGGCAAGGAGCTTGGAGGTTTGTCATTTGATCGTGTTCAGTAACTCCCAGTTGGTTATCAAGCAGGTTATAGGGGAGTATGAGGCTCGGGAGTCAAGGATGACTAAATATTTGACTGAGGTCAAGGATCGCCTACATTATTTTAATTATTATTCCTTTCAGGGTGTGGATCGGTCGAATAATACTGTGGCCAATGCCTTGTCAAAGTTGGTCACGATAGATGTGAGTTCATTCAGCGGGTCGGTATACTTGGAAGTTATAGATGCCCCGAGCATTCAGAAGACGGAGGTCTTGGTGGTTGAGATGTCAACCTGTTGGCTTACTTCTTATCTCGACTATCTCAGTGAAGGGAAAATGTCTTTGGATCAGGTGTTGGCCAAGAAGATAAAGCATAGGAGTTCTTACTTCTGCCTAATCGATGGGGATCTTTACCAACACACTTATTCTTCCCCGTTGCTAAAATGTTTGGTGTCATCTGAAGAGATTTATGTCCTTTAGGAGGTATATGAAGGCATATACGGAGCTCATATAGGGGCTAAAGTGTTGGCTTACAAGGTGATAAGATAAGGTTATTATTGGTCGACTATCTTTTAGGAGACAAAAGACTATGTAAAGAAGTGCGTTAAATGCCAGCTCAACAGTCCTATTTCACATCAGCCTCCGAAAGAATTGTCATCGATACTGTCCCCTATCCCGTTTGCAGTATGAGGGATTGACATCTTGGGTCCATTACTAAAGGCGAAAGGTCAACTAACGTTTATGGTTGTTGCGATTGATTATATTACGAAGTGGGTGGAGGTCAAACCTCTTCAGACGATCACCAAGTAGGATTATTTGTGATTTTTCAAGGAGTTGATGGTGTTTCGGTTCGGCATCCCTGTGGTTATGGTATCCGATAAGGGGTGTCAGTTTGTGGATGCAAAGTTCAGGCAGTTCCTAAAATATTTGAATATCCAAAATTGTACAGTGTCGGTAGCCCATCCTCAGTCAAATGGACAAGTGGAAGTCATAAATTGGATATTACTAAATAGCATCAAGAGGTGATTGGATGAGGCTAAGGGTAGGTGGCCGGAGGAGTTCCTTAGTGTTTTATGATCCTATCGAACTACTCCTCGAACCACGACGGGAGATTCCCCCTTTTAGGTTGGTATATGGAACTGATGCCCTTATACCAATGGATATTGGTTCTCCTTCTCTTCGAGTTAGCCAATACAAGGAGTTGTATAATGACAAGGGCCTTCAGCACAACTTGGATTTGTTAGACGAGATTCGAGATTTGGCGATGATAAGGTTAGCTATCTATCAGTGTAGGACGGCTAGACATTACTATCGGGGTGTTAAACAAAAGCGGTTCGAGGTTGGTGATTTGGTGCTTCGGGAGGCTGATGCATCTACTCCTCAAAACGTGGGAAAACTTCTGCCTAACTAGGAGGGGCTGTATGAAGTTATCGATGTCCCGAAGCCAAAGACTTATAGGCTTCGGACTATGGATAGAGTTGACATAAAAAATACTTGGCATATAGGAAAGCTTCAGAAATACTATCAATAAGATATGTAGTTTAGACTTTGCAGTTATGTAATCTTGACGAATGTATAGACATATCCAATGGTCAAAACTCATACCTAGAGCAACATACAAAAGGATACGTGGTGGACTAATCACACCAACACGGAAAGTGTCATGCCTCGATGCTAAGATGACATGTCGGTGGTACCCCATAGGTGGTTATAACTTAGGTATACCCTACGACACATTCTATCAAAAATATGGTGTCACAACACATTTGCGACATAATACCAACAAAAAAGTTCTAAATGTACATGTAGAACTAAATCAAATCATAAACAAAATACCTCCAAAGTAATATAACAACATGTACCGCTCTACAAAAATCAATAAAGTTCTATGAATGAAAAATAAATTCAAAAGACTACAAAATATGAAGTTCGGAACATCCATTACAAGAAAAAGGCTTAATTTCAACGGATTTATCTTCGACGGACTACATTTTATCGAGAATAACTTAGTTCTGACATGAAATTCAGATAAGGCACACTTAGAAGGGGGGTTGAATAAGTGTGGACACAGACTATTACCAATTTAAAATTTTATAACACACTTTTGAATTCAGCCTACTAGATTGATGAATGCAGTCTACTGAATGAATATGGTCGACTGAATTGAATCTTAATCGAAAAGCAATTTGGTCTACTGTATTGATTAATGTAACCTACTGAATGAATACAGTCAACTGGATTGAACTTTTTGTTTAAGAAAATATCTTGGTGATTTTATAAATGAAAAAAACAATTATTCAAGTTTTCTTATAATTAAGAAAATTTACTAACTTTGGATAATTAACGTATAGCAAGTAATAAAAATCAACACCAAGATTTTTTACGTGGTTCAGCTATTACCCTCTATAATAATAGCCTACTCCACGTCCAATACCAACTAGTATTGGAGACTAACTTTTATTAAAAATAATTCCGTTACAATACAAATTTCTAAACAAATTTTGAATTACAAAAATTCATTTGAGCACTTTTGCTCCTTATGCACCAATGCACCCCTTAAGCACCTATGCTTCCTTGAATTTGTATGTAAACAAATCTTAATCCACCTGGATTAAATTCCTCTAGACAACACTTAGTCTAAAAATTAAAATTACAATAATAGAGGTCTAATGATCAAAGCAAATAAGCAATTTAACAATGCAAGGCTCAACTAATGTATGCAATGATCAATTAAAAATATAGAAAGATGTTACCAGTTTATAGCTCACGAAAATATACTGAACAGTATCAATATATATAAAGCACAGCAGTAATTTTTTAATAATACCAATATGAAGAATATCTCTTTTTAGTATATAATTGGTACACTGTAGGAGTTGTTTTTTATGATCTGATTACTCCATGCAATTTATAGGCTTTAAAAAATATATCCGTTGCATCCTTTTGATTTGTAAACGTTGTAACTAAAACAATCCTTATCATGATTTAACGTTGCAAACAAACAGGCCTTATCAAGAACCATCTGTTAGCATTCTTCTCGGAAACAAGATATTTAACCTTTATCACAATATCCGGATATAAACAAAACCCTTCCAACTGATCCGGCTAATAAGTCAAAGATAATGATCACACATCAATGTCCATCTTATCTCTTTTTCCAAGATTGCCGCCATAGGATATGTGAGAATTATGTTTCCAAGATATTTAATAATGCTAACTGCCACACGTTTCATATACCAATAAAGTATGCAAAAATGTTTATAGTCCATCAAGCATAAATCAATGTGAAACATTAATTAATTAATATGCATATATCTCGGTTGAGCATATATAAAATCAACCAACGTGTAACATTGTCATGCATAATTTAGTAACTAAACATTACTTTAATCAGGCATACCACTTAGCACATAATTTATGACAATCATAGATTAATGCACAATTATTATGTCCTAGAGCCTTGTATTGAAAAATTAAATATTTGCAATGACCTTACATATTTTTCTTAAGACCCAAAACAATCTTCAATCTTCCTTGAATAAACCATCAGTCATTCTTGAAGCAATTTCCTGAAATTCACACCAAGCAATTTAGTAATATTAAATAGATCATCATCAAAACATTAGGTTTAGAATATGACAAAGTCAACATGACACCCCCTTTTTGATGATGACAACATAAATTCTTAATATTCCACTAATGCTCCCCCTAAATTTATGCATAGCTTTAGTTTCAGGAAATAATAATTTCAGGAAACAAATCCATATGACCTGCATGTGTTAGTAGCATATTCAAATAACATCTCATAATAGCATAACCAAATATCATAAGCATATTAAACCAATTGTCTTAACAAACAAGCATTTAAAACCAACCATGCCTGTCATCACAGAAACCATAGTATCAAAGTCTTAAGAAACCAACATAATACACCATCAAAAGAAACCAGAAACCAAAGTATGATGTTAAAATTTAAATACTCTACCCCTTTGTCATCAGGCAAAAAGAGAAAGAGAGAGCAAATTCAATCAATGTCTTCAAGGTGTACTTTTTGTTCAGAGTGGGAGGTGAAGTAGGCACGATGCCGAATGCGGTGAAGACGTTCAGCAAGTGTGAGTTCCTTGGCAAAGCGAGGTGGTTTGGGAATAAAGGTGGAAGGAGGAATCTCCATATCCAGAAAGTCATCCTTGAACTCTGCTGTCCAATTGCACATTGGCCATTCTGGAATAGTGGAGTACATGGTTTGAAAATGTAGCTTTCTCCCCACATCATTAAATCTGGTTGCCATGAAATCTGCAAGTTCACCAACTTGATAACTTACAAATTTGACCTCTTGACTCAACTGGCATGTATTTCTATTGAATTTCTTTTGAAGAGCCTCAACCATGGCTAAAGTTTGGAGCTCAAAACCTGCCTGAAGATCAATGAACTCATCTTCAACACGATTATATAATTTATTAATTTCAGGGGCATCCATTGGCAATTTTCCTTTTTCAAGAATCTCAACTCGATTCCTAATCTCAGTTAAGTCAGCTTTCATGGAGGTTTGATTTTGCAAAATCTCAGTCAAAATGTTCAAAATATCAGTTCCATGAGAATTTGGCAGAGAGGTGGAAGAAGTATCTGTAGTTGAAGAAATAGGAGGAGGAGTAGGATGAAGACGAACAAATTCTCCGGCAAGAAAAGTGAGATGGGATTGATTAAGACTGGCAGAATCTATGAAGTCATTGTTTAAAACAGAAATTTCATCATCAAGAAAAATTTTGAAATGTTTAAAAACTTTGGTTAGAAACTTACTGTAAGGAAGACATTTTTTAGATTGTCGAATGCAACTGAGCATATGTGACAACATCATTTGAGAGAGATTAAATGATTTTCCCTTGAGAATCATAGCCACAACCACTAAATCCAGGTAGGTAAAATCTGCCCTCCCACCAAGTCTAGGAAACAGATTATACCTGACTATTTTATGAAGTACACATGCAGTTGGGCATACATTCACAGTTTTTGGAAGAAATAATTCAGGAAGAGAAAAATCATTCATCACTATATGAAGTTGTTCCATAGGAGGAAAAAGAATGTTTGCAGCACCTTTTAAAGTAAATGGACAGGGTCCAGCAGAGGAAATACCGAGGATACTACCAAAATCAATACTAGTGAAAAATAAGGACTTTCCCTGGACATACGTTGTATAACAATCTCCATTGCACTCAAGATTTGTATAAAACTGCTGAACTAATCGGGGATATGCAATAGTAGGAGGGAACAACATTGAAGATATTTCACAGGAATTAAAAAGTTTTTCTAAAACAGAGTTTGTGAAATAGAATCGATCCAGAGTTTTCTCATAAACGAATTGCTTGGTAGCAATCGATTGTTTGAAACGTGTTTCAAAGTTGTAACCCCTGAAAAAAATTTCGGGTATATCAGAAGAAGATGAGAACGGGTTTACCATGATTGATGGAGATTCGGGCTGAGAAGTTGTATGGCCTTCATGTACTGGTTGTTTCGACTCCCTTTGTCGAAATGGTTCATCTTCTGAAGCTTTTAAGAAGGAAAAGCTTGAATCAGAGTCGTCAGAAAGTAGGGTTGCGTCGGACAACACATGCATCGATGATTTCTTAAGCTTCCGTTTGGGTTTCATCTTTGTTCCAGAGACATCATCTGTCAATTTACCGGAAGACTTTTTGCTTGCTCTGGTTTTCATGTTTCAAAGGGTTTGAGATGAGAAAAGCTAAAGGATTTGATCTGGTTTAAGAAAGAGAGAGAACTAAAGAACTGATATCAAGATCTAAAGTTATAAAGAAAGAAAAAAAACATAGAAATAGAAGATAAGTAGGAGACTGATTTTGAAAGACGTGTGTCTTTTCAACTTCTATGACTATTCGGCTACTTTTTCGGTTTCCAAGGATAATTTCAATCTTTACGTAAACTTAGAAAACGATAATTAATACTCAGTGATTATTAGATACACGTAACCAAAATAATCTGAAGAGATAAGAGATATTAAACAGATATATTTCAACAGATATTATGCAGAGAATATTAACCGAAATATAATAACTATGATGATTATACCATGCACATGCCAAGTTCTCTTCTAAGCATACAAAACCTTTCCTCACTCAAAGGTTTAGTAAAAATATCTGCTAATTGTTTTTCTGTAGGAATAAAAACTAATTTTACTAATCCTTTTGAAACATTATCTCTTAAAAAATGATGTCTTACCTCTATATGTTTTGTTCGTGAATGCAAGACAGGATTTTTTGAAATATCAATAGCACTAGAATTATCACAATATATAGGCACATTATTGCATATTATATCAAAATCACATAAAGTTTGTCTCATCCATAATATTTGAGAGCAACAACTCCCTGCAGCTAAATATTCTCCCTCAGTTGTTGATAAAACAACTGAAGTTTGCTTTTTACTATGCCATGAAACAAGACTTTGTCCCAAAAATGTACAAGCACCACTTGTACTTTTTCTATCAACTTGAAATCCTGCATAGTCTGCATCTGAGTAACCCATTAGCTCAAAATGGTTACTAATTGGATAAAATAATCCTAAATTTATAGTACCAATTAAATATTTAAAAATTCTTTTAACAGCTTGTAAATGGGACTCTTTGGGTTTAGCCTGAAATCGAGCACAAAGACATACACTATACATTATATCAGGTCTAGATGCAGTCAAATATAATAGAGATCCAATCATACCTCGAAATTTGGTTAACTCTACATCTATACCTGTTTTATCTGATGTAAGTTTTATTGACGTACTCATTGGTGTAGCCTTTGGGTTGGATCCTTCAAAACCAAACCTTTTGAGAAGCTCTTTTGTGTACTTGGTTTGATGAATATAGATTCCTTCCTTAGTTTGCTTGATTTGAAGTCCCAGAAAGTAATTTAGCTCTCCCATTAAACTCATATCGAATTCCTTATGCATACATTTTGAAAACCACTCACAAAGAAAATCATTAGTAGCACCAAATATTATATCATCTACATATATTTGAACAATAATTATATCATTCTTATCATGCATAATAAATAAAGTGGAATCAATTTTACCTCTAGTAAAACCGCTTGAAAGAAGATACTTACTCAACCTCTCGTACCAAGCCCTTGGGGCTTGTTTGAGTCCATAGAGGGCTTTCTTAAGTTTGAAAACGTGATTTTGGATACTTCTCATGTTCGAATCCAGGAGGCTGTTTGACATAGATTTCTTCATTGATATATCCATTTAGAAACGCGCTTTTTACATCCATTTGATAAAGCTTAAATTTCTTGTAACAAGCAAATGCTAACAAAATTCGGATAGATTCTAGTCTTGCAACTGGAGCATAGGTCTCTTCGTAGTCAATCCCTTCTTGTTGATTATATCCTTGAGCCACTAGCCTTGCTTTGTTGCGAGTGATTGTCCCATGCTCATCAAGCTTATTCTTAAATACCCATTTTGTTCCGATGATAGAAGTATCTTTAGGAGGAGGCATTAATTCCCAAACTTGACATCGTTCAAATTGTTGAAGTTCTTCTTGCATTGCCATTAACCAACTTTCATCAAGAATGGCTTCTTTAGCATTCTTTGGCTCAACTTGTGATAATAATGCAGAGAATGCACATTGATTTTGTAAATCTCTTCGTGTGGTAATTCCTTTGTTTATATCCCCAATGATATTTTCCGGTGGATGATTCTTGAGATATCTTGTTGTTTTTGGTATCTGGACATTATGTATTTCTTCTTCTGGTTGGGAAAAATCTTCCTCAAATTCTTGTGTTGTTGCTTGTTCTTCTCCTGGTGTATTTTCTAATTCAGCTTGCTGGATTTGTTCATTTGGCTTGCTGAATAGATTTTTTCGGTTTGCTGGATTCACTGTAATCTCCAAATTTCCTGCATCCTCTTCTCTTTCTTTTGGAAGATCATTGTTAGTCTCATTAAAAGTTATATGAATAGATTCTTCAACACATAACTTATATGTATTAAATACACGATATGCCTTACTATTTTGTGAATAACCAATGAAAATACCTTCATACGATTTAGCATCAAATTTTCCCAAGTTATCACTAGTATTCAATATATAACATCTAGAGCCAAACACTTTGAAATAACTAATATTAGGAATTTTGTTATTCAAGAGTTCATAAGGAGTTTTCAAAATGATAGGACGAATAAGAACTCTATTTAATACATAACAAGAAGTATTTACAGCCTCTGCCCAAAACTTCTTAGGAAATTTGCTTTCTTGTAAGAGAGTTCTAGCTGTTTCTTGAAGTGTTCTATTCTTTCTTTCCACAACTCCATTTTGCTGAGGTGTTCTTGGAGCTGAAAACTCATGGCTAATACCTTTTTGATCACAAAATATAATAAAGTCTTTTTGAAATTCGGTACCATGATCACTCCGAATTTTTATAAGTTTGAGACTATACTTAGTCTCTAAACTTCTTATCAATTTCTCAAATTCTTTAAATGCTTCATCCTTGGTTCTTAAGAACAACACCCAAGTATATCTAGAAAACTCATCTACTATTACAAATGCATAAAACTTACCATTAATACTAGCATGCCTTTCAGGACCAAATAAATCAAGATGAAGTAGTTGTAAAGGAGAGGAAGTTGATACCATGTTTTTTGCTGTAAACGAAGTTCTTACTTGTTTCCCAAGTTGGCAAGGAACACATATTCCTTTCTTTTCATACTTTATCTTTGGCAACCCTTTGACAAGATTCTTTGAGGATAATTTCTTGATTAAATCCATGTGAACATGTCACATCCTCTTATGCCATAGGTTAGCCACGTCTTGCACAGTTGCTAGACATAGTTCTTCATCATGTAGCTCAAAATCAATAGTATATATATTTCCTTCCCTTTGTGCCACTAGAATAGTATTGTTAGTACCATGAGTAATAGTGCATTTTTCTTTTTCAAAGATAACTTGATGACCATTATCCATCAATTGACTAACACTTATAAGATTAAATTCAAGTCCACTAACAAGATGAACATTGTCAATATTAACCTTACCATTACCAATTTTACCTTTTCCAACAATCTCACAGGTTCGATTGTCTCAAAAAGTAACCGTTCCATTTTTCTTTTTGGTCTTTAGTTCCACGAACTTCGACTTATCACCAGTCATGTGTCGTGAGCATCCACTATCAAGAATCCATTTTTGAGATGGAACCTTGGCCTTGAAGCAAACCTGTCAAGAAAAATTAATTCATCTTTTTGGTACCCATATCTTTTTGGGTCCATTTGCGTTAGTTGCATATAAATCTCCCTTCTTAATCCATACCTTTTTAACCTTTTGTTTCTTAGAACAATTTATATCCAAATGACCTTTTATACCACAGTTTTTGCATGTAGTGAAAGGAGAACAATAATTCAATTTGAAACGAGACTTGGATTTAAGCATTTGTACATTCCCGGTTTTACGAGAGGGATTATAACCTATCCCTTGTTTGTCAAAACTAGGTCTTTGCTTTCCCAACATAACAGTTAGGTTTTCTTCACCTTGGACAAATTTGGCAAGAGATAGTTTTAATGAATCTACTTCCTTTTGAAGTTCATCAGGAGGAACAGATTTATATAGAGATTTATCACTAAATGCATCAATACAAACATCTCGCATTTTCAGCTCATTAGTCAATTTCTTAACTTCCTTGTTCAAGTGAGTCACCTTGTTAAAAAGAATTTTGTTGTAATTTTCAAGATAGTCATTTTTTGCAATCAAAACCTTTTCTTCTTTACAAGATGACTCCTTCTCAATTTCTTTCTTTTCATCTATTAAAGAATCAACTTCACACATCAATGTATTTACTAATTCTTTTAAACATGCATTCTTTTCTCTTAGTCTCTCATTTTCTTGTTTTAAAGAATTAAACTCATAAATAGATACCTCATTTGATTCACCTTCAATTCCCATGAAGCACACTTGAGCAATTTCATCCTTGGCATCAACCTCGACTTCGGATTCATCTTCATCACTCCAAGTGACAAGAGCTTTGTTTCTTTTATTATCCTTGAAGTTCATTTTTCCTTTATTCTTAAGTTGAAAGCAATCCTTCTTGAAGTGCCCTGGTCGTCCACATTCATAACATGTCTCCTCAGTTTGCTTTCCTTTGCCTTTATTTGAGTTGAAGATATTCTTCCGTTTGTTCTTTCTTTGCAATAGTCCTTTGAGTCTTCTTGACATCATGGCTATTTCTTCATCCGAATCATCATCAAACTCTTCTTCATTCCCTGCATTAAGAGCTAAAACCTTTCTTCGAGGGGTTTCATCCTCATCATCATATCTTTTTAACTGATGTTCATATTCCTCAAGTTCACCAAAAAGAGTTAGAGTATCCATAGTAGAAATAGTGGAAGAATCTTGAAGAGTAGTAATCTTAGAAGCAAACCTTTTGGGCATTGCCCGAAGTAACTTACGATTAATCTCACTTTGTGGAATAGTTTTGTCAAGTAGCTTCAATGAATTTAGCAGCACTAGAAACCTTGCTTGTGCCATCTTTATGGTTTCGTCTTTCTCAAGTTTAAACATTTCATAGTCATGCATGATCATGCTAAGTTTGACTTCTCGTACCTTGGATGTTCCTTCATGACTTACTACAAGAGTATCCCAAATTTCTTTAGCTGTGTTGCATGAAGATACTTTGTCAATCTCGGACTGTACCATGTCGCTTAGTAGAGCATTCATAGCTCTTGAATCATAGGAAACCATAAAAGTTTCGGTTGAATCCATTTCTAGTAGAGTCTTTGGAGTACCGTCATCTTTTCTTGGAATCACTGGTCCATTCTCCACGACCCACCATTCCCAAGGATCCCTTTTTAGGTAAATCCTCATTTGGAATTTCCAGAAGTTGTAATTTTCTGTTCCATACAGCAGTGGTGGTCTATTGGTTGATTGACCTTCTTGATTGTTGTTTCCAAACTGTGCCATGTTAGAATCTTTCCCTACAAGTCACCTTTAAGACCAAGTAAGTAGAGCCAAGCTCTGATACCAAATGAAATTCAGATAAGGCACACTTAGAAGGGGGGGTTGAATAAGTGTGGACACAGACTATTACCAATTTAAAATTTTATAACACACTTTTGAATTCAGCCTACTAGATTGATGAATGCAGTCTACTGAATGAATATGGTCGACTGAATTGAATCTTAATCGAAAAGCAATTTGGTCTACTGTATTGATTAATGTAACCTACTGAATGAATACAGTCAACTGGATTGAACTTTTTGTTTAAGAAAATATCTTGGTGATTTTATAAATGAAAAAAACAATTATTCAAGTTTTCTTATAATTAAGAAAATTTACTAACTTTGGATAATTAACGTATAGCAAGTAATAAAAATCAACACCAAGATTTTTTACGTGGTTCAGCTATTACCCTCTATAATAATAGCCTACTCCACGTCCAATACCAACTAGTATTGGAGACTAACTTTTATTAAAAATAATTCCGTTACAATACAAATTCTAACAAATTTTGAATTACAAAAATTCACTTGAGCACTTTTGCTCCTTATGCACCAATGCACCCCTTAAGCACCTATGCTTCCTTGAATTTGTATGTAAACAAATCTTAATCCACCTGGATTAAATTCCTCTAGACAACACTTAGTCTAAAAATTAAAATTACAATAATAGAGGTCTAATGATCAAAGCAAATAAGCAATTTAACAATACAAGGCTCAACTAATGTATGCAATGATCAATTAAAAATATAGAAAGATGTTACCAGTTTATAGCTCACGAAAATATACTGAACAGTATCAATATATATAAAGCACAGCAGTAATTTTTTAATAATACCAATATGAAGAATATCTCTTTTTAGTATATAATTGGTACACTGTAAGAGTTGTTGTTTTTTATGATCTGATTACTCCATGCAATTTATAGGCTTTAAAAAATATATCTGTTGCATCTTTTTGATTTGTAAACGTTGTAACTAAAACAATCCTTATCATGATTTAACGTTGCAAACAAACAGGCCTTATCAAGAACCATCTGTTAGCATTCTTCTCGGAAACAAGATATTTAACCTTTATCACAATATCCGGATATAAACAAAACCCTTCCAACTGATCCGGCTAATAAGTCAAAGATAATGATCACACATCAATGTCCATCTTATCTCTTTTTCCAAGATTGCCGCCATAGGATATGTGAGAATTATGTTTCCAAGATATTTAATAATGCTAACTGCCACACGTTTCATATACCAATAAAGTATGCAAAAATGTTTATAGTCCATCAAGCATAAATCAATGTGAAACATTAATTAATTAATATGCATATATCTCGGTTGAGCATATATAAAATCAACCAACGTGTAACATTGTCATGCATAATTTAGTAACTAAACATTACTTTAATCAGGCATACCACTTAGCACATAATTTATGACAATCATAGATTAATGCACAATTATTATGTCCTAGAGCCTTGTATTGAAAAATTAAATATTTGCAATGACCTTACATATTTTTCTTAAGACCCAAAACAATCTTCAATCTTCCTTGAATAAACCATCAGTCATTCTTGAAGCAATTTCCTGAAATTCACACCAAGCAATTTAGTAATATTAAATAGATCATCATCAAAACATTAGGTTTAGAATATGACAAAGTCAACATGACAGAATTATTTGTCGAAGATAAGTCCCTCGAAAATAAATTAATCCTGACGAAATTTTGTCGGAAACATAAGGTCGTCCTTAGCACTAATATTCCCGCCAGCGCCAATACTAATTTTAACGGAAGTGTGCTTAGTTTCGACGGAAATTCCATCGAGGATTAAATAATTCTAAGGGAATTATTCCGACGAAAATTCCGTCAGAAATAACTTATAAAACCTAATCAGCTTCATTTTTTTCATCCGCCTCATCTCATCTCTCACTCTATTCTCTCACTCTCTCAGTAACGCAGTCCACTCTCTCACTCTCATTTCTCACTCTCAGTCCATTCTCCATTGCCTCAGTCTTAGTCCTCAGTCCACCACCAGTCCCAGTCCTCAGTCCACCACAGGCCGCCTCCACTGCCTTCGTCGCTGCCTCTGTCGCTCCTGGGTTGATTATCACATTTCCTTAGGTAGATTCAAACCTAGTATTCAAGCTAAGTTCAAGTAATTTGTGTATTTAGGATTGGGATTATTGGTTCTTGCCTAATTCTATACTTAGCAAATACACGCAAGTATACGTGATCAACTAGTAATATAATGGCAAATAGAGTATCGTTCCCACGAAGAATATTAAATAATCTATAAAAAAATCTAATTTTGGGTCTTTTAAAGTCATAAAAAAAATTTCATGTCTTCACGTAAATTGTAGTTCATGATACACAAAATAGGCTCAAGAATCACTCGATTCAGAGATAATATGACTGAATTATGAATTTTTAAAATTAGGGCTGAAAATAATTAGGGGAATCAAGATATGTTGTGGTTTTCAAAAATTTAAGGTATGAAGATGATATTAAATAACTTTTCTTCATCTTTATAATTGTAGAGGATGAAAAACTGAAGAAAGAGGCTTTGGATTCATTCAATTTTGACATCGGATAAATTAATTATGATTTTTCTAATGGATTGTAGTGCACATAAGAATTCTACTCGGGAATTCAACTAACCACATTAGAATATGATTATGATTTCATCTCCACTCTTTAAATATAAACAAGATACAATATAGAAGTTACCAAAACCCTAATGAACTTCTCAATTTTAATTAATTCAATTATTTAATTAGCTATTAAAAGAATTTAACTTTTCAAATTAAATAAAAAAAATAGTAACTTACCTTTTTAATTCAATTGCACTTTTAAGAAAAATCAAATTAATATTTAATTATTAACAAAAATTCGGGTTATTACACGCTATTTCACCGATTATCTGGAGGAGGAATTCAAGTAAATTGCTGAACTGGAGAACGCTTCCCCCGACGCCGAATTTGGAGAAGGTTAGAGCAGGTGAAGAGGAGAATATGATTGTAAGGGATAGTTGTGCCATTTTCCTGGAGAAGCCTTCCCTCGGGGTCGAAATAGCCCGCTTGGTCTGCTCTCATTTGTATCACTGGCGTTGTAGTGTCCACTGGCTGTATAGAAGTAACTTATGCCCCGTGTGCCGTGAACCTCACTTCATTGCTAACGATATTCAACTTCTTGAGCCAGTGGACTAATTAGGTAACATGTTGGGTTATTATGTTTTCATCTAGTTTGCAACCTATTACTCTATCCTTTTTCAAAACCTTATGGAATAAAGTATTTGTAATCCAAATAAATATATTATATTTGATCAATTGTTGGTTTGCTAGCTTGTTTTCTTTTGTTTCATTCTCTATGTACGGCATGCTTTACATATCCTGATCTAACGGTCTTCCTTGTGTTTTATTCTTGCAATTTAGTTGTGTAATCTGAGTGTCAAAGTAAAAGGACAGCTTGTTTGTCCTAGTCCTCTCCTAAGGATGATGACATTGCTATTGAATTCTAATCACCTCATATGGCACAGTAACTACGTACCGAGGAAAAACCAATTGCCAAAATTCCAATGACTGCAATAACATGAGGTGAAAAGTTGGGTTTGAATTGTGATCGTGGAATTCAGAGGGACCTGGCGGAGGAAAATAACATAGCACCACCGTAGGCAATATAAACTGCAAAAACGAATGCAGTTTGTTTCGCAGGAATGCGGTGCGCTACTTAGGTACACTAAAGTATCTCCATATTAGTACTTAGATGATTAGAAAATTTTTTAGAATCTAAATGCAATAAACCTAAGTTCTTTAGAAGATTTTTAGTTAAATCAACAAGTTGATAGTTTTATCACTTATCTAAACAAGCTAAGGATATCAGATTAATCTAATTCAATTTTTATTAGATATAACCCGAGCAAGAAACGGGGTAGTTTGAGATCATAGTTTTAATTTTTTGACATGTTATTTTTATTTTAAAAAAAATATAATGTTGATATTTTAATAGATAATAGTTCTATATTTGGCAATCTTTATATGACATGTGAATAGCATTTTTAAAAACATCTGCTATAATGTTTCTCACTTATAATTAATATTGGATATTTTCATCTTATATTTAAACTGAGTTACAAGCTCATAAATTTATCTTTAAATTAATTTCATAATTTTAGGGTATTGTTTTTATCTTTATTAATTTAGTATCAAATTATTTATACTGATTAATTTGGATGAAGAAGAGTCCATAAAAAAAAAGGAGTCGCATAAATATTTTACAAGAGGAAGAAACGAAGAGGTGATCGCAATAACAAGAGGTGAAAAGTTGGGTTTGAATTGTGATCTTGGAATTCAGAGGGACCTAGCGGAGGGAAATAACATAGCACCACCATAGGCAATATAAACTGCAAAAACGAATGCAGTTTGTTTCCCATGAATGTGGTACGCTACTTAGCTATAGGTGGTATACTAAAGTATCTTTGTATCAGTACTTAGTTAGAAATTCTCTTAAAATTTAAATGTAATAAATCTAAATTTTTTAAAAGATTTTTAATTAAATCAACAAGTTGATAGTTTTATCACTTATTTAAGCAAGATAGGATATTAGATTAATATGATTTAATTTTTATTAGATACAAATTTAACAGCTCGAGCATGGCACGGGGTAGTTTGAGATAATAGTTTCAATTTTTTGGCATGTTATTTTTATTTTTTATTTGTTTTTAAAAATATAATGTTAATATTTTAATAGATAATAGTTTTATATTTGGCAATCTTTATATGACATGTGAATAACATGTTTAAAGACATCTGCTATAATGTTTCGTGGATATTTTTATCTTATATTTAAATTGAGTTACAAGCTCATGAATCTATCTCTAAATCAATTTCATAATTTTAGGGTATTGTTTTTACCTTTATTAATTTAGTATCAAATAATTTATACTGATTAATTTGGGTGAAGAAGGGTCCATAAGAAAAATGAGGAGTCATATAAAGATTTTACAAAAGGAAGAAACGAAGAGTTGATATACAATTTAGGGAAAAAAGTTGTGATGCAAAATGTAACACCCCTGTCCCACATCGAAAGATAAGGGAAAAATTTGTCTGTATATAAGGAATTGAGTTACTATCAATAGTACCTTCAAGTCATGACCTTTTGGGTGAGCCTGTGATGGGCTAAGATGACCCAAGAAAATACTATTGGGCCAGTAATTTAAGGTCTTGTTTGGATAGATTTAATTCGATTCGGATAGATTTGATTCGATTCGGACTTGGGATTTGACCTAAGATTTGTTCCGGACTCGGGATTTGACCCGGGTTGTTACACAAAAAATAAAGAGGTGAAACATTATATAAAACAAGCATCCACAACTCGTCGCTAACTCATTTCGAACTCAGTTTAATGAGTCTTGATCAATTGTCAATTCGACCAACCAACTTAACTCACTCGATTAAATTTAATTGAATGTGGAGCTTTTAGATATGGGGATTGATTCATTTGAGAAATTCTTATTTGGTACATTCTAACCATATCAACTGTTTTTTTAATTAAGACATAAATACATACTTAATTGCACATTTATATATCTTATTGATGTAGTTAAAAATAAAATGCAAATCAAAAGCAAGAGGAGTCAAGGAGGGTGGCTTCTGCAAGGAGAACATTTATAGAGTCCACAGTTTGTATTTAAATTTGTAACGTTCGGATTGGAGGAAAAATAGTAATGCCTATCATCTAATTATTATCCTATAAACGTTTATAAAGGATTTGTCCATTTATATGGTAGCAGTAGTAGTTAACATTAATAGCAACAATTTACAAACGCAGCTAAAAGTGAGTTTGTTGCGATAACAACGTTTGAAAAGTTTGATCTTATTTGTTTACCATCAACTTATGTTTGTTCAGTTAGAATTACAATGGTTGCAACTGGAATGATACAAAATAACCAAAAAGGACATGAATTGTTACATCGTATAGACATATGATAATAAATTAATTATGTACTTATACAAAAATTATAGTTTATAATTTTACTATATTATAATAATAATATATAATATTATTTAAATCAATAATAATATTTAGTCTAGATAATAAGAATTATAATTATAATAATATTTGTGAATACATTTTTTACTTATTAAATATTTGGAGATTTGTTTTAATACAAGCACTAGTCATGATTGTTTTGGGCTGGCCCAAACCCAAATGAGATTTCGAGGTAGTACACCAAAAAAGGCTTCTTTTTTTTTTTTTTTTAAATACCTTTACCTCTTCCTGTCAAATATATGATCAATCGTCCTCCGTTTTCTCACAAGTCGGGAGTCGCCATTTCCGACCTTCTTCCCCAAAATTAAACCCATCAAATTAAAATAAATTTATTCTTTCTTCCCGGAATCAAACCTATTTTCAGTCAAATCAATTTCTAAATGACAAAGTTAAGATCTATCCCGTATTGCACCAAACTCTACAACAAATAAGCTACGTAAATCAAGAGCGAAGAAAACATGTAGAATTGCAGAAAAGGGTTTAAGCTATTGAACTTAGGGGCAAATAAGGTACGTAAATCTATTTTGGTACTGCGTTTTGTTCCTCCAAATTCAACCTCATCAATTTCTTGCGTTGCGTTTTCAGTCCAAAACGCGCCCCAAACGCTAGGCTCCTGCGTTTGGGCTGCTGTGTTTCAGATGCGATTTGTTTGTCGAACAACCTCACAACTGCGTTTGGTCTCAAAACGCTGTGATTTGCTGGCAACTGAACATGCACAAAGAGGATGCATGATTCCAGCTTCATAATTATTTAGTGGTTTTATTTGTCATCTATATAATAAAACAGGACCCAATTTGAATCTTTTATTAATATAAGCAGAAGAAAGGTTTAGATTTTATCTCAATTTTTTCAACTTAATCTAAAGGCTCACATTTTATCTTATTCAACAAAATTTCCTCCCAAATTTCTCTCTCTTTCTTCTCTTTCTCTCTCCTATACTCCTCTTTTTCTCTCTCCTCTCTCTTATTTTCTCTACCTTCTCTCTTCTCCTATTCTTACTCCTCTTTTTCTTTCTCTCTTCTCTTCCTAAATCTCTCTTCCATTCTTCTTTCATTTACTTAATTAATTGTTATTTTAATATTTTATTTTAAATTGTAATAATTTTTTAGAGTGCATATATATGCATACATTTAAAATATATAATACATAAAAAAAACATCAATGGTAAGGAGACAAAATTAAAAACAAGATCATAATTTACTTATAAAAAAAATAATTACAAAATAACTATAAAATCAAAAAATTAAATAGATTCTTTTTCTTTTTTCTAGACAAGAAACAAATAAAAAAGATTGTCAACTAGTATCACTTTTAATCTTAATATTTTCTCTCTGTTTTAACAATGGATTTGGATGTTATTGATTTTAAAAAAAATTAAGTTTCGTTTTATGTATAACGTTTAATTTGTCAACATGTTTTTTGTTTGTCTAATTTAATATTACTTATTTTTTTATAGTGTGATTCTATGTATATAATTGAATTACTGAGGAACTATGATTTTTTTTTTTACCAATTTTGTAGTTGAGAGTTTTAATTTCTTAATCTTAATGTTGCTTTGTAAGTATCGATCAATATTGAAATATCAACCTTTTCAAGTAGTTTGAAGCATATTTTGATCTTTTTATAGCATATCGTTCAAGTTGTTAAATTCAATATGCTATTGATCGAGCATATTATTATAGAACAATGTGTTGGATGCAACTGTTGCTATGATATTTTATTTTTGCATCAAACAAAAACTTTATTATAATTATAATGTTGATAAATGGTTGGGTAGATGGTTCTGTTAATGCAACATTTTATTGTCATGTTACCTCACGTTGCTATATATATAAAGTGGAAAACGATACGATATACGTTAAATCAACAAAATAATAATTAATTCTTTATGAGTTTATAAAGTTAATTACATATACATGATTATGATAATTTTGGATATGAAATGATGGTTGTTTTGGTGGTTTGGATATGTATTGATGATTGTAAGTTTTGTAAATATTTTTTAGATTTTTCTGGATATCTATTGTTAAAGGAAACTCTGCCGAAATTTCTTGAAATTAGTAGCGACTAGCTTGATGTTTTGGTGGTTGGACATGTATTGATGATTGAGTATGTATTATTTATTGTGGTTGTATAGTGAATTATGATAATTGTTATGTTTGATTGTAAATTATTTTAAGTTGCAAAGAGTATTTAGATAATGTAATATTTTTTGAATTTTAATCTAATTTTTCGTTACTCCGTGCCTTCAGGCATGGACAATTACTAGTTTAATTATACATGCGGTCTCTTATGTGAATTTTTTCTTATTGCATATTTTCTTTTGACCATTGGAAAAGAACTACGTCTAAATAAATGAAATCGAAATAATTATTGGGATATCGAATTAACATGCACCCAGGGAAACTTAATTTATTTTAAAATAAAAATTAAAGATAAAAGAAATTCAATTTTAAATAAAATAATTTAGAATTGTATCATTTTAATTTTTAAAATCAATTTGAATGATTTTTTAGACAGCATTTGGTAGTATCTAAAAAATCATTCAAATTGATTTTAAAAGTTAAAATAATACTATTCCAAATTATTTTATTTAAAATTAAATTTTAAATTTAAAAATATTTTAAATTGATTTTAATAGTTAAAATGACTTGCATTTCAAAGTGGGAGAGTAGTAATTTTTCCAAATGAGACCCACATAATGGGCCCGAAGAAAAAACGTGCTTGCATAATAGTTGACTCATGCTTGTTCAATTAATGCAAAATAGCTTGCATTGGTAGTGGGGTAAACTGAGTGTATATATATAATTGCATGAGGGCACATAGCACATAGCTTGCATTGGCAGGGGTTAAATTAAATAGGACCACCTTGCCGCAATAGTTTGTGCCGGCAGGGGGTTTAATTGTTATGCCTTAGCAGATTTTGAAGGTTTAATGATGGTCTTTAGCTCTGCCGTTGTTGCGATAGGGAAAAAATGAGTTTATTTTCGACCATTCATTATTCAGATTAACGGATAAGGTTGTTAGAATAATATTAACGGATAAGGTTGTTAGAATAGTATTCATAGTAGTCGGTTGCGATGGTCGAGCAGAAGATAGTAGTAATTCATTTGGTTTAAATTGAATTAATCATTTAACTAGTGTTTATCAATGTCTAAAGTGAGGCATTTGATAAGTTGCAAAGTTGTTTGAAAAAAAAATAGTTTGTCTTGGTTCCATATTGATTAAATAAAAGATTATTAATTTATTTATAAGTATAAGTGGTGTAATTTTATTTAATTATATGAAACAAAAGAAAAGAAGTCCAATATATTTTAAATTTTACAACTAGTTGATTTAAATATTTTAACGTGACTCTCATTTTTCTATTTAAATTATAATATTATTAATAATTTATAACTTACATCATTATGTCTAATGTGTAACTTGCAATATTACTTAATAATGATGTGTAATTAAATTTTGATAATAGTTGTTACTATTATATATATATATATATATGAAACAATCCGAGTCAAATTTCGAGTCTAAAATAAATATTGGGTCAAATCTTAAGTCCGAATCGAATCAAATTCATCCAAACAAGGCCTTAAAACCACTAGCCTAATAGTATTTTTCTTGGATTATTTTAACCCACCGCAAACTTACCCAAATAGTCATGACTGAATGTCCTATTGTTAATAACTTAATTACTTATATATAGACAAATTTTTCTCACATGTTTTGATATGGGTCTGGGATGTTACAAACTCCCTCACTTAAATTTCTGACACTCTTGTTAGAATTGATCACACAGACAACCCACAAATCTTTGTCTCTCTAGCCATTATGGGATAATACTGCTAGCTTCATGTCCCCACCTCCAGACCTCTCTCCATTATGGGTTAATATCACTAGTCTTCGTGTCCCCATACACCTTCGACAATCCGATCAGATAACCCGATTTGAGCTTTCAAAAGTCTGCTCTAATACCATATGTAAAAACGCGGGTCAAATTTCAAGTCTGAAATAAATCTTGGGTCAAATCTCAAATCCAAATCAAATCAAATTCATCAAAACAAGATATTAAAATCACTAGCCTAATAGTCATAACTGAATGTACTATTATTAGTAACTTAATTCCTTATATAAAGGAAAAAAAATTCACATATTTCGATGTGAGATTTGGATGTTATAATATATATAAAAGAAATGGAGAATATTTACATTATAAGAATACAAATTGCACATGAAATTCTCTTTTCTCTCACTTAGTTTTTTTTCTATAAATGTATAACTATCACAAAGAAGTATTCGACTAGAACATTTCATGAATTGCTATCACAAAATTGTTCAACTCTGAAACTTGGCATATATCCTAAAGGTATATCGCCTGTAACTCATAGCAAACTGATCGTGGTGGGGGCGATAAAGACCTTAAGTAAAGGAATTACTCATGTTATATTTTCTGACTAATTTTCGATTATGACTCTATAAAAATGTGGTTCTAACTTACTATAGACACTATTATTGCCAAATATACCAAAGAGATCTAAAAGGGTGGTTGAATAGACAACTAATTTAAGCAAGTTAATTTAAGGCAACATTAGCACAACGGAATAAGTTAGAAAACTCCCTAAAAGATTACACAAAATACAAAGCTTTGAATTTAGTGTACAAGTGTAGAATCTAGTCACAAACAGTTCGTAGAGTAAAAAGCAGTTAAAGTGCAGAAATGAAATGTGTAGGAAAATAAAGATACGAGAAATTTTAAGATATTTAGAGCATAAAAAATTTCTAGTCCTCTCTTCTATTCTATGAGTAGGGATGATCCACTAAATATGTGTGGTTGCAAAAATCATAGTTCACTAAGAATTATTACAACAATGATTCACTAAGAATCATTCAAGTCACACAGACTTGGAGTTACAAGAGATCACAAAGATCTAGAATCACAAAGAAATATGTTGTTATTTGAGTTACTGCTAATTGGCGTTCAGTTCTTCTACAAATATATTAGTAGCAAAATGTTTGTCTTTGGATCGTAGGGTGGAACACTTTGAACTTTTAGGCATTTGAATCATGAGAGTTAGTAGTAATTCAAAGTTATTGTAGTAATACTTTTATAGGCGCTCCTTGAAATTTGGCGATTGGATTGTTATCGTTGCTCTAGATAGCCAGGGACACTTTTTAAAGCTTAATTCCTTTGACTTCAAAACTTTGCCTGCTGGACCACAAGCTATAACTTTCATATTGCTATGACTTTCATATTACTATGTTTGGTGCAGTTGTAGACGTGTGTCCTTGTCCTTATATAGCTAGTTGTTTATCTTTATCGCTAATTCATATAGGATAATATCAATCTTGAATGATGTGAGTCAAGGTTGTATGGCTTTTGTCATAATCTGTCATTGAATTTCAGACCTCTGCATTCTACGAAATTGGTCAATCTTGCCTTCTATGCATAAGCGTAGAGTTGGTTTTTAGATTGTTAAATGTCCTTAGTCAACAATATATACTTTACGTTTCTGGGTGGCTTTTGCGATATGGCTCTTCGACTTAACTGCAACTTAAAGATCTTTGAGCATCTTTTGATAGACTTAATTGTCTTCACTCTGTGATATTTAATTTGGCTTAACTTTCACTCAACGAAATGTTTAACTCCTTCGATTAGCTTCAGTTATACTAATTACATGGCTATATCATACAATCATGGATCTACCTAACAAGTTAGATCCCTAACTAAGTCCTTGTACATAGAATTTTATTAAGGACTTTACAATACATATTTTTGCAATTATACATTATAAATTAATCATTATCAAATTTAATGATTGAGTAAACAAAATTACAAGCTTAATGTATTTGTTATTCCCAAAGGTACAAAGAGATCTAGAAGCAAAGTTGAATAGATCTTTCAAAACTTTTAATTTAGAGAATTATTACTAATGTTAAATTAAACAAGTTAATTTATTGATTATGCACAACGAAATCATGTTTTGAAAAAACCCTTCAAAGATTAATAAGAAATCACAGTTCTAAATTTAGTAAATTGTATACCAGTCATAGGGACTTAAATGTAAAACGTAGAGTGCAGAAAGTAAATGACACAAAGATTTTTAAGAAGTTCGGAGCACAAATGTCTCCTAGTCCTCTTTTCTACTCCAAGAGTAGGGATATTCCACTAAGGAATGGTAATCATTCAGATTACAGTTCACTAAGAACTGATTTACAACTAATTCACTAAGAATCCTTCAAGTCATACAAACTTAGAATAAACACAGATCACTAAGATCGAATCACAAAGAAATTGAAAGATTTGAGGCACTGTTAAGTAACATTAAGCTTCTTGATCACAAGACTTAATAGCAGTTGAGATTTCTAAATCGTAGAGTGAGTAGACTATGAGCTCAAACATGCAGCACTTTAACTTGATCAATTTTTCTCTATATCTTTTTGATTGTTTGGGGTTGCTCACCTTTTATTAGATCCACCTTGGAATCTTCCCATTATGATTTGACCGTTATTTCATTCTGACTTGGACACCTGTCAATTTTCAATTGTTTGACTTTGAAATGTTGTCGGTTAGGACCACTTAAAGTCGCTTTCATCGTACTCTGTCAGGTGCAGATATAGCCGCGTGTTTTTATCTTTAGCAGATATAGCTGTTAGACACAACTTCAAGAATGTTTTATCCTTATTGACAACCTTTGGGAGGATCATCCTTGAGATCTTCAGTCCTATGTATATAACATTGTCATAACCTGTCAGAAGAGATAAACTCTACGATTTAGCTTAATCGCAGAGTTATATATCTGATAGGAGAATAACTTGCCTTGAAGGCTTGACTCTATGATCGATCTCCACGCTCTACGATCTTTATGAGTATACTGAATGCTCTACGATCTCATAATACTTCCTAGTCTTCAACTCTACAAACAGTCTTTAGACTTAGCTTTTGAACAATACATTTACATTAAGGATTGGATAAACCTAATAAATTTGATCCCTATACTGAATTATTTTACATAAATTGTCTTTTTAAGGACTTTACAAAAGCTACTAGTTTTATAAATATACATTAAATTCTTATTTCATCATCAAATCAAACATATGCATAAGCTAGAGTACTAATAATCTTCTCCTATTTGATGACGACAAAACCAGTAATTTCAATCAATCATTAATTCTAAAAATGTAAAGTACTGAGAAATGTAAACATGACTTAGGTATACAGTGAGAGATTATATCTTTTAGATAAAAAGAATGAAATTTATTTATAAAAGAATTGTTACATAGTAAAAGAGAATAGAAAATTTATAAATGAACTTAAAAAAATCTCTACCTTCTACCTCTTTTGCTTTTGGGAGGATCTCTTCTCTCAACTTCTTTTCTCCTGAAATAGTTCTCTCTCCCTTCATCAGATCTTCTGATAATCTCTTCCGTTGAGTCTCTAGGTCCAAGATCTGGTATATTAAACTATTTTTTCTCTTTCTATGTGAATCCTTGAAGATTGCGATTGATGAAAGCTAGATCATTGGTTGAGAGTCGTGAGCCAGTAAATGTTACTGCACTCGACGATCTTGATCTAAAAGAAGATGATTGACCTAACTGTCTTTGACCTAGAGGGATAACATGAGGCGTAGAGATTCTAAGAGAAGGAAGAAGAGGAAGTGATGATTGTTGAGTTTTTAGCAATCTCATTTCCTCCTTTTTGTCAACATTCCTTTCCTTTCTGAAAGCTACGACCTCCTCTAATATTTGTTGAATGGTGGTAACCAATTCACTAACTTGACTTCTAGTGAGAGTGATGTCGTCTCTGGTTTCTCTATATCTAGCTTCAGATTCATCCTTTTGCTGATGAATCACTGTCATAGTAGTGTCAGTGCGCACCAGATATCAAATAACTACTTCCTTGAAGTCAATCAGGGATGAGTTCATTGAGAAGATCTTATCAGAGAGAAACTTGATAGACTCCTTATTTGTGACTTACAGAGAGGTAATAACTTTATGATCAGCTATCTATTTGAAATATAATTTATCTCGTCTCTTGAGATTATCCAGAATGGTTTCTAATAGTTCATTTATTTTGGTGCCAAATTCTTTAGACAATTTCCCTAGTACATTCTCAACAGTTTTAGTAATATGAAGTAGACTTTTCAAAATGCCAGTTGTAGTGACCTTAAAATTCTCACTGCATTCTTGAGTTATTTTGTTGAGCATCTGAGCAAGCTGAGTCTTAGAGGGAATCACTGATACTCTTTCGAAGATTTGTTCTAAACCCTAGTACATTCTCAACAGTTTTAGTAATATGAAGTAGACTTTTCAAAATGCCAGTTGTAGTGACCTTAAAATTCTCACTGCATTCTTGAGTTATTTTGTTGAGCATCTGAGCAAGCTGAGTCTTAGAGGGAATCACTGATACTTTTTCGAAGATTTGTTCTAAAATGGCTTCGAACATGTCCTTGTTTCCCAGATTAATATCTTCGAACATGACATCTTCAAAGGTTGGGCTGGTAGAAATATGATGAGAAGGTAGTATAAGACCTAGGTCTGTAGTATAGGATGTAGAAGGTATATATGTGCAAGTATTAGAAATTGAAGGAATATATGTATGTGTATGAGTATGTTCAGAAACAGACTGGGTTATTCTACGATAGGAGGGTTAGGTGACTCTACGAACATAAAGGTAGGTGACTCTACGATCGGAGAGTTTTTGAGGGGATGGAGTTGGTAGATGTTTTGGAGAAATGGGAGATGGAGATCTAATATATGTATGTTCATGGGTGGTTGCTAGTGAGGATTGAATAGAATGTACAGGTGAGAGGGCTTGGGAAAGTATTTGGGTTTGGTTATTTTGGGTAATGATTGTAGGGTTTTAAGACTCTACGATCATGGTTTGAGTGTCTTGGGAGGTCGTATGTTCTACGTTCATAAATCATAGTGTTGGGCTCTACGAATGCTTCATAGCGAGAGAGTGTTTCAATTTTATTCAAGAAAGAGGAGTGGATAACTATAATTTTGTTGAAGATGCCTGATTGAGCAGAAGAGCTTCCATATGAGATTGTTCTTTTGACAAACTTTAGAATTTTAGAGAAGTTTTGAGACAATACTTTTATACTTAGAAAGTTCTTGAAGGTCCAAGTGATGTAGCTTAGATCTCCCAGCAAAAGAGTCTTCATTTAAGGCATAACAGGAAGAAAATAGAACAATAAGTCACTATTATTATCAAAGATAATAGTGGTTCTATCTAGTTCTTCATCTTCTTCAAAGACCCTTTCTCCCAAAGCTTCCAGTTCATCAGGCCTAGCATCGGAATCTTCTAGGTTTGAAATCTCTTCAATTAAGTCTTCATCTTCATCCCCTTGAGATTATGCATTTTCTGACTTAGAAGGGGATTGAATAATTGGAGATTGGAGTCTAGGAGGACTACTAGTGTCACTTCTGATATCTTGTACAACTGAATGAATGATCCTTGTAAGCTCCAGGGAGTCATCAGAAGAGCTTGCGACCATCTTCCCTTCCTCAGATGTAGCCTTGACTAGCTTTGTAGGCATATAAGCCTTTTTAACCATTTTCTTCTTCTTTTCAGTTATTTTCTTCAATCTTCTCCTTTTTGGACGTGGCTCAGGTTTAGAAACCTTCACAACCATCTTTTTTTTTGTGGGCTCAGGCTCAGAAGCCTTTCCAGCCATCATTTCATCAATAGCTTCATACTCTATGATTGGAGAGTTGGGAGGCTCTACGATTGGTTTAGCATTGATGGAATCTTCAATAGAAATGATTCTTCCAGCCTTAGCCATCTTTGTAACTTTCGCTTTCCTGAGTTGCTTTCTATCTCATTCAGCAACGGTTAAAACTTCTTTGGTAGCAGTCTCAGTGTTTCTTCTGTCTATGTCTTCATAGAATTATTCAACTTGTTCTTAAGTGGATTTGAAAGGTGGCTTGACTGTGAATTTTCTAATTCTCTTCACCTTCTAAGTCCTTTCTTTTGCAAGCTGACTCAAAGAGATAGAGTCATCGACTTGAGCATCATGTTTCTCCTTATTTGTATCCCTTTTCTCAGGAACAATTGACTTGTCCTAAGAGTCCTTAGGACTATCCTTCCTTTCTTCTTTTTTTTTTCAACAAACCATGCTGTTTGGTCTTGATATTAGTAGGATTCATCTTCTTCTGAGGTAGCTTTTCAGCAGTAGAAGTCAATGCCACAAATAATTCTAGAGCTGCAGAGCCCTTAGATTTTTCTTCTTTAACCTCTGCTAACTTCCTTTTAGACTTCTCCTTGGAAGGCTTCTGAATTTCATTTACAGTCTTCTCGTTTTTGTCAGGCTGTTTGGATATTAGAATTTCAACTGGATTTCTCTTCTAGTTCTCGAATAGCTTCTTGGTTATCTTCTTATTGACGTTTAAAGCATCTCCCTCATTCTCTCCAATGTGTTTTTTCAATTTATTCTTCAACAGAATGCTGATGAATCTTCTATAGAACATCATAGGAAGAAGCTTTCTTGAAGCCTTCCTTTTCTCTACATCTTTGAACCATTTGGAGATCTAGTCCATTAAAACTACTCCAAAGTTGATCTTCTTCTCCGTAGTGATAACTGACATGATCTTCAGCTAAAGTTCATGAACAGAGTCATGAGCAGAGTCCTTGTAGAGTATATATTTTCCCACAATATCAACCAGAAATTTAAAATCTTGGGATAACTCTTTCTTCTTATATCCCTTCAGTTCTAGATTCTTCTTGTTATAACCCGTGAACTCTAAGCCTTACTTCACATCAATACCTTCAAAGTTGGTAGCTCCATCATTCACGAACCTTAAGATGTGGTTGATCTCCACGACATCATAAGTAAGAGTGATATCTCTTACTTTAGTGGTGATGACTCTATCAGCACAAGAGCCATTATTGTAAAATTCTTCTACCCTCTTTGTGAAGATTTTGGTATTGTGCTTAGGGCATCATAGAACCCTGCCTTCTTCACCAAATTAAGAATAGTTCTGAAGTGAGATTCTACTCATTTGAACTCGTCAAAGCAGATGAGATTTTTAGGGATTACTTGGCAGGTAAACATGATTTGGACAATTGATTTGAGCTAGCAAGAAAAGAAACAAATTAAGATTTAAGAACTCGTAAGGTGAACTAAGGCTCAAAGGGAGAGAGAGTATTGAAGGCAAATGAATCGGTAAAGGAAAAAATTAAAATTTTGAAGTATAAATGTACTTCCCTCTATTTTGACTGAGTTGGGCACGCGTTGAATAGATATTAGAGGAGCTCTCTGGCTTAACTACAACTTACAGTTGTATGACAGTTACTTTATCTGTTTACGCATTTACACTTGATTTGCTTTGCATGCGCATTAACTTCTTGTTGTCCACTCAACGATTTAATAGATATCATAGAACTTTCTCTCATAAAGTGACTTTTATTCTACGATTCCTTTTCACTTTACGATTAACTTTATGATTTTTGCTTTTCTTTCCCTTGTTTTACGATTTTCACCGGCAGGGTTAGTTTCTCCAAAGCATAATCTGAAGCACATAAATTCAACATTCCTAGTTCACTTATTAATTTATTGAATCTAGATTCATCTAATGATTTAGTAAACACATCTGCCAATTAGTTTTCAGTACAGATAAAATGTAAATTAATATTTTTATTTTGAACATGATCTCTTATAAAGTGATGTCATATATCAATGTGTTTAGTTATAGAATGTATAATAGGATTGTGCGTGATTGCAATTGTACTAGTATTATCACAAAATATAGCAATAAATTTAAATTCAAATCTATAATCAACTAGCTAGTTCTTCATCCAAAGAATTTGAGCACAACAACTATCAGCAGAAATGTACTCAGCTTTTGCAGTTAAAACTGATACTGAGTTTTGCTTTTTGCTAAACCATGAAACCAATTTATTTCCAAGTAGTTAACATGTTCCACTAGTACTTTTTCTGTCTATCTTGCATACTGCAAAATCATCATCTGAATATCCAATTAGATCAAAGGGACTCCTTGAGATATCATAATTCCAAATATGGAGTATCCTTAAGATATCTAAAAATCCTCTTAACATATATTAAATGAGATTCCCTAGGATTAGTTTGAAATCTAGCACAAATACATGTAGAAAACATAATATCTGGTCTACTAGCAATTAAGTAAAGGAGATAGTCAATCATACTTCTATATTAAGTAATATCAACACTTTTACCTTGTTCATCCTTGTCAAGCTTAGTTGCAAAAACCATTAGGATTTTCATAGTGGTAGCTGATTCCATGTCATACTTTTTAGTATGTCTTTAATGCACTTAGCTTGGTTAATGAATATGTCTTCATCAGTTTGCTTCACTTGTAATCTAAAGAAGAAGTTCAACTCTCTCACGCTCATTTCAAATTTGTTCTGCATAAGTTTGGCAAATCTTGTTAGGTTTGCATATAGCGAACATGCAATCAAATTACATAAATAATGCAGAAGCGCAATAAAACGGATTTTAAAATTTTTCATACAAACCATCACCATGATCAATCTATGTGCTCAATTAACGATATAAACGAAATAGATAAAGATAAAAATTATACCCTCGTAGAACCATGCTTCCTCGGGTAGAAGTTCACCTCCAATTCCTTCGCGTTCTCCTTGAATTCCACCGACTAAATTCATTTGCTTGATCAACGTTAGCCACCCAAGTGTTTGGCCTCTAGAGGTGATCCACCAAGGAATAATAGTTGTTCAAAAAGATGGGTGTTGGCAAAACCTAGTTTCTATCTCTATAGAAAATTGCAAGTACTCTCTCTCTCTAATTCTTATGGAAGAGTGTGTAATTGTCTAACCCTAAATCATGATAAGACTCTTCTTATTTATAGATATAGGGAACCCTCCTAAACTATTTAGGATTAGGGTTTTTATTTTAATTAAACTCCTTTAATTAATTAAACTCCTAATCCAATTAGGAATTTATGAGAGTACTTTTATTAATTAATTCCCAAGCCCTTTTAGGAACTAAATAATAATAACAATAATAATAATAATAATAATAAGACTCCTCTTATTAATTTATATTTAATATTTATAAAATATTAAATGATAAATATTAAGTTATTTAATTTATTCTATCTCCATAGATTAAATTAAATACACTTAACTTTTTATTACAATTATGCCATTTACTTCTTAAACAAATATTTTTCTTTTGCGGTATGACCCTTTAGGTTCTCCATATTAAATCGGTTGTGAATAAATCAATTAGAACAATTCTAATCTTATTTAAATAAATAAATTAAACTATTTAATTTATTTAAATAAATAATATTTATTCTACAATAAGGGTAAGCCCCATTAGCGATCAACGACTTTCCAGATAATATAGATTTTAACATTAATCACAAAAGAACCTTTCGGTGCATAGTTACCGTACAATTCAATCCTTCTACCATACAATGTCCCAATTAAATATAAGACATGGAATTACTGTCAAGTCTTATTTTATTTAATTATATGTATTTCGATTCTCAAATGCACAACTCTGATTAATGCAAATTAGAAACTCCTTTCTAATTTCATTCTGCTTTGGCCAAAGACTTCTGAGTCATCATTTATCGAATCACATAGGACATTCTCTCCTTTTACTAGAAGTGGTAGATTCTTTATTGACCATTCACCTATCTCTATGTGCAACTTATTATACCCAATCATACCCTTTGATATACCCTAAGGGTCTTAAGGGACATGTCAAAGTATAACTCATCACACACAAGATACTATGATGATCTCAAGTCCAATGATCACTTGTACTACTATCACTAGAGGAATTCCTATTGACAGGCGAGTAAAACTCCATTAGGTATTCCTTAGCGAGCCACGTTCAGTGAACTTATTCTCTAATAAGCACCTACATACTTGCTTTAGTGTCTCCACACAAATGATTATTAGATCAATCATCCTCTTCATAAGAGCAAGCAACGTACGTACTAATCTATCCGGATTCACTAATCCCCTTTTTAGTAATCCATCGATTAGGAACGATTTTAGTTTCTGAGCTATCTAGAATTTAGATCTCATTAGCATGATCACCATCATGATTCTAAAAGCATTGATCAAAACTATGGGTTTATCACATTTAATATAACAATACCATGTAGATAAAGTAAAATGACTTTAACAAACGAATAAGATTACAAAGTATATGCTACATCATATCAAATATGATTGACTTGTGTGCATGCTACTTTCAATCTCCCACTTGTACTAAAGCCAATCTCCATGGTATCTAATACCCTTCTTCTCTAAGTGACGATCATCCTGTTGTTTGGATAAAGCTTCAGTAAATGGATATGCAATGGTATTCTTGAGAGTCCACTATCTCTATAGTGACTTTTCCTCTTTCAATGATTCCACTAATCAAATGAAAGTGCTGCAACACTTGTTTGAATCTAAGATGAGACTTAGGAACTATTCCTAGTTCTGTAATGAACTTTTCATCCAAACAATCAACTTGCAGCTTCATTTACAGCTATATACTATGTCTTTTTCACTAAACCAACAACTCTTTGCTATTTGGAACTTTTCCAATTCAATGCACCACCTTTCAAGGTAACGATTTACCTTAAAGTGAATTTGTTATCGTCTTGGTCAGTCTGAAAAACTTGAGTCTATTTAGCCCTCTAGTTTTAATTCAGACCTACCATGAATCATGATCACATCTTCAATACCGATTAGGTATTTAAAGATATTTTTCACTGTCTTACAGTGATCTTCTCCAGAATATGACTGATCAACATCAGGCCTTGTATATTCATTGCATACATGATAGTAACTCATGCGATCTCTCTTTCAATTGGGGACAATTTTAGAGAGATACACTCCATGGCTCATCTTCATGAGACCTCTCTTGGAGTTTGCCATGCTAAACGCCTTTAGCATCAAATGAATATACGTTCCTTGGGTGAAGCCGAACATCCTTTTAAATCTATCTATATAGACTTATATCCCCAATTTATAGGATGTTCCTCCCAAATTATTCATGGAGGAATGTTTAGACAATTTTATCTTTAGTGATTGTAGCATTGGTGTGTTATTCCTTATCAGTAGTATATCAACATATAATACCAAGAATGTCACAGCGCTCCCACTGACCCTTTTGTACACACTAGGTTCATTCTCGTCTTTGATAAAATCAAACTTTTTTTATTGTCTCATCAAAACGAATGTTCCATCTTTGAGAAGCTTGCTTTAATCCATCAATGGATCATTGTAGCTTAAAACACGATTTGTTTTAACCTTTGAAACAAATTCTTCTGGCTGTATCATACATACATTCTCTTCAAGTCTTTATTGAGGAAGGGCGTCTCCATATCCATTTTGCCAGATTTCGTAATAAGCTGCAATCACAAGCAAAATTCAAATAGACTTGAGCATTACCCGGTAATAAGGTTTTATCACAGTCAACTCCTTGACTTGAAAAACCTTTTAAACAAGTCTGGTCTTATAGGTCTCCACCTTGCCATTTGCCTCAGTCTTTCTCTTAAAGACCCATATTCACACTCTAGGCACTATGTCCTTTTGTGGAGTAACCAGAGTCTATACTTGGTTCTCATACATGGAGTCCATTTCGGATTTTATGGCCATCTGCCATTTCTCTGAGTGTCTTCTACTCATAGCCTCATCGTATATAACGGGATCATCATCCTCTATGATGCGTACCTTATCATCATCCTCTATGATGAATTCATACCTCCTAGGTATCTTCGGTACTCTTCTAAATTTACGATTCGGTTGTGGTACAATAGGTCTATCTACAGGTTTCTCGGTTCGACTTAAAATGCTTTGTGGTTCTTGAACTCCTTCAAGATCTATTACCCTCCTACTAGCTCCTTCAATGATAAACACCTTTATCTAAGAAGGCAGCGTGTAGGATTATAGTAATAATACCTTAAACTTTCTTTAGGATATCCCACAAATCTACACTTATCAGATTTTGTCCCAAACTTATTTTTGAAACCTTTTCACATAAGCTGGACAACCCCTTATCTTAACATACTTAAGAGTATGAATCCTCCCTATCCATAACCTTTATGGAGTCTTGGGCTCGGATTTTTGAGGTTACCTTATTTTTGTAGATATGCAGCCGTTTCTAGGGCATAGCCCCAGATGGATACTAGAATGTCGGTAAAAATTATTATGGACTGTACCATGTCCAACAAGGTACAATTTCTCCTTTTAGATACACCAACCAATTATTGCGTATTAGGATATGTTCATTATGAGAAAATACCATTTTGAGATGATCTAGAAACTCGTTGCATAAGTATTCCTTCCTCGATCTGATCAAAGAATCTTAATACTTTGTCAATATGTTTCACTTCTGAATTCTTTGAACATTTCAAATGATTCAGACTTGTATTTTATCAAATACACACATTTAACTCTTTGAATGACCATCTCCTTTTCTTTTATTAGTTTATTCAATTTGTAAAATATTTTTCATGCAAGTCAAATATACAAAGTCTATCAAGTAATCTTCCAGTTTCAAACAAAATATTATCATTATAAATAGAACAACAATTGTTCTTAAATATAATACCAGAACCTTCCTTGTCCAACAACGAAAGTTCTAATATTTCTAATGAGAATTGGAATATAATAACAACTTATTAACTTAATAGACTTGCCCGTAGGCTATGCTAAACTACAAGTTCCTATGGTTAATGCAGTAACCTTTGCTCCATTCCCACACATAAGATTATTTACTCTTAGTTTAACTTTCTACTTCTGCTTAGTCTCTGCATTGGATTGCTTACGTGAGAACTACAACCGGTATGCAATACCCAAGTAGAACCTTGACTTACAGAAAGATTTATTTTTAATCATGAACAAACCTGTATTTGTAACCGAAACTTTACTAAGCTTCTTCTGGTTAGCTTCTGTAAGATTCTCCTTACAGTTTCCTTTCTAGTATCTAGGCTTATTGCAGTGGAAGCAAACTCCTTTGTTATCTGCATCAGTCTTGTTCTTATTGTCCTTTATTTTTACCTTTCCATTTACCTTCTTTGAATTGTTCTTCTTTTAAGAAGATCCTTTGGCCCTCTTCCGCTTCCTGGAAGAATCATCTACCAGTAAGACTTGGTCTTTCTTGGTTGGAAAGTGACTCTTTATAGTTTTCAACGTGTTTAAGCAACTCAGGCAAGCTGATATATATAGCTTGTTCACGTAGAAATTCACAACAAATTATGAGAAAGAGTCCGGAAGTGATTGCAAGATCAAATCTTGGATCAACTCTCCATCCATGACAAAACCTTGTTGTCCTAATTGTTCAATTAGATTGATCATTTTTAAGACATTTGTCTATACTGTAGTATCATCGGTTATTCTAGATTGGAAGAGCTCCTTAGATATCTAATATCTAATAGTCCTACTTTCCTCACCCTTCAACTCCTTGAAGGTGCAGGAGTATAGTAGGAGCATCCATAGTTTCATGCTGACACTGAAGCTCATTACTCATGGATGCGAGCATGATGCATTGAGCCAACTATACATCATCTTACTACTTTCTAAAAGTAGCAATCTCTTCCTCAAAGGCATTGTCTGCAACCATTGCAGGGATATGCATATTAAGGACATAAGATAGCTTTTCAGCCTTGAGAACTATTCTCAAATTCTTTAACCAGCCCTTTTAATTTGGTCCGGTTAATTAGCATCTAATATGCTCCGCAGTGATAGTAAATTAGACATTGTAAAATTCTGTAAATGAATTTGTAATTTAACAACATTTTAGCATACATTCATTTTTTAATTAATTACCAAAATAAATTAGGTCTTTATTTTAAATTGGTATCTCTCACTTTTTCATCAAACTATATTACCCTCATTATATAGTTCGACATATCTAATTAAAGATTTGCTAGTGAGAATAAGGATCTCATTTCAAATGTATATAGCCTTGTGTGACACAATAAACTATATATAAATAAATAGGTAGACAACTATTGTCAATTACATCACTATGTAACTCCTTGTATTTTACCTCTTAGATTATTTTGATCAAGTGTGACACATCCGAATCAAAATTATCCAAGTTAAGTCCAACCTAGCACTTTCATATATTTGAAAGAAAAACACTGTCTTTGTGTGACACAACAAAACAATATCATTTAGTCTATTTATAAGCATCGAATGTGATAAAGCAACATCTTAAATATTTAATACTTGCCTTGTGTGACACAACAAACTCATATTAAATGTTTAATACTCTATCGCTTTACCATGCTAGAAGGCGACGTTCGATATTCCAAATATCTTTGCACGCTTAGGACTTAATATAATTTCTTTGAGGGGTTTGTTATTATTTGTCTCATCTTGTTTAGCGCGCATGCACACACACACACACACACACACACACACACATATATATATATATATAAAGTACGCGACATATTATTTAACATGCGAAGCATGCTGTATAATATATAATATATACATAGTAAGCATGCACATATAGAATACTATATTCTACCCGGATTGATTATGGACTTTTATTCTAGTTTGGTTCACTAGAGCCACCAAGTGAACCAAAAGGTCAAACCTAGGGTGCAAGAACAAAATTTAAATATAACTATTATATTTAAACCCGGACTCCATTACAAATGGGTCTTCAAGCACTCCTTGCTCCTTGCTCCTTGCTCTCCAATTCTTCAAGCAATTCTAACTAAACCTATTACATAAACTATTTACAATAAATAGAAACCTTGATCAGCAGTCAAGGGGAAGTACATAGAAGGGAGATAGAATTTACATTAAGAAAAATTAGAGAAGACGAGGTACGCAGACCCCATTTATAAAAACTCATTCATTCAAGCATCCACTAAAATAAATCCAATCACACATTGGTCAGTAGTCCATAATCAATCCCTATTTATTATCATACATATCTCCATATGTATCAATAAATAACATTCATCTCATGAATAATAAAATCATTCCATATATGCATTGATATCATTTAATGGGCAATTAAAAGTTTACTAGAAATCCAATTTTGAAACAAAAATAAACTCCTTTATTTTAATCAAAATTTAAATCATAATAAATTTATTTATTTTATTTTATCCAATTTTGAATAAAAATAAACTTCTTTATTTTTAATCAAATTTTAAATCAAAATAAACTCATTTATTTTAATTAACATGGAAACCAATTTCAAGTTCAAAATAAACTCCTTTATTTTAACTTAAAATTGCTTGAAAAAATAAAATATGTTAAATCATATTCCTTATCGAAATAAACATCTTTATTTTTAAGGAAACATGGAATCCTATTCCATATATGAATAAACTCATTTATTCTAGACTTATATCAATTAAATAAACCATTTATTTTAATTGAAGGAAAAATTATTTTTACGGATTCTGCTGTCCGGCGCAGCTACGCCCAGAATGAACTGGGAAACGGCGCAGCTGCGCTGAACCCCAGAAACGACTTTCTGGGTTTGGACGCAGCTGCGCTCCAGAATGAACTGGAAACGGCGCAGCTGCGCCGCATAGCAGATTCAGAAAAATAAATTCTGCCCAAAAATTTCGATCCAATCACATACCATACACACATGGAATCATCAAAATCGATAATTAGCACAAGATTAGGCTCTGATACCACTGTTAGGTTTGTATATAGCGCGAACATGCAATCTATTTATATAAATAGTGCGGAAGCGCAATAAAACGGATTATAAAATTTTTCATACAAACCATCACCATGATCAATCTATGTGCTCAATTAACGATATAAACGAAAGAGATAGAGATGAAAATTATACCCTTGTAGAACCATGCTTCCTCGGGTATAAGTTCACCTCCAATTCCTTCGCGTTCTCCTTGAATTCCACCGACTAAATTCCTTTGCTTGATCAACGTTAGCCACCCAAGTGTTTGTCCTCTAGAGGTGATCCACTAAGGAATAATAGTTGTTCAAGAAGATGGGTGTTGGCAAAACCTAGTTTCTATCTCTATAGAAAATTACAAGTATTCTCTCTCTCTCTCCAATTCTTATGGAAGAGTGTGTAATTGTCGAACCCTAAATCATGATAAGACTCTTCTTATTTATAGATATAGGGAACCCTCCTAAACTATTTAGGATTAGGATTTTTATTTTAATTAAACTCCTTTAATTAATTAAACTCCTACTTCAATTAGGAATTTATGAGAGTACTTTTATTAATTAATTCTCAAACTCTTTTAGGAACTAAATAATAATAATAGTAATGATAATAATAAGACTCCTCTTATTAATTTATATTTAATATTTTCAAAATATTAAATAATAAATATTAAGTTATTTAATTTATTCTATCTCCATAGATTAAATTAAATACACTTAACTTATTATTACAATTATGCCATTTACTTCTTAAACAAATATTTTCCTTTTGCGGTGTGACCATTTAGGTTCTCCATATTAAACCGGTTGTGAATAAATCAATTAGAACAATTCTAATCTTATTTAAATAAATAAATTAAACTATTTAATTTATTTAAATAAATAATATTTATTCTACAATAAGGGTAAGCCCCATTAGCGATCAACGACTTTCCAGATAATATAGATTTTAACATTAATCACAAAAGAACCTTTCGGTGCATAGTTACCGTACAATTCAATCCTTCTACCATACAATGTCCCAATTAAATATAAGCCATGGAATTACTGTCAAGTCTTATTTTATTTAATTATATGTATTTCGATTCTCAAATGCACAACCCTGATTAATGTAGATTAGAAACTTCTTTCTAATTTCATTCTGCTTTGGCCAAAGACTTCTGAGTCGTCATTTATCGAATCACATAAGACATTCTCTCCTTTTACTAGAAGTGGTAGATTCTTTGTTGACCATTCACCTATCTCCATGTGCAACTTATTATACCCAATCATACCCTTTGATATACCCTAAGGGTTTTAAGGGACATGTCAAAGTATAACTCATCACACACAAGATACTATGATGATCTCAAGTCCAATGATCACTTGTACTACTATCACTAGAGGAATTCCTATTGACAGGCGAGTAAAACTCCATTAAGTATTCCTTAGCGAGCCACGTTTAGTGAACTTATTCTCTAATAAGCACCTACATACTTGCTTTAGTGTCTCCACATAAATGATTATGAGATCAATCATCCTCTTCATAAGAGCAAGCAACGTACGTACTAATCTATCCGGATTCACTAATCCCCTTTTTAGTAATCCATCGATTAGGAATGATTTTAGTTTGTGAGCTATCTAGAATTTAGATCTCATTAGCATGATCACCATCATGATTCTAAAAGTATTGATCAAAACTATGGGTTTATCACATTTAATATAATAACACCATGTAGATAAAGTAAAATGTCTTTAACAAACGAATAAGATTACAAAGTATATGCTACATCATATCAAATATGATTGACTTGTGTGCATACTACTTTCAAATCTCTCACAAACCTTTTCATCAGTAAAACCAAATAAAATATCATCTACATAAATTTGTACTAACAGTGCTTTATCTTTATGCTTCTTAAGGAATAATGATGTGTCTACTCTACCTTTAGCGAATCTTTTTTTAATAAGAAAGTTAGTTAAAGTTTCATACCATGTCCTAGGTGCCTGTTTTAATCCATATAATGCCTTATCTAGTTTATAAACATAAGTAGAATGAGTATGATTAACAAAACCTGGAGATTGTTCAACATAAACCTCTTCTTGAAGTTCTACATTGAGGAAAGTACTCTTGACATCCATTTGGAATACTTTGAACTTCATGTAGGCAACATATGCAAGGAAGATTCTTATAGCTTCAAGTCTTGCTACAGGTGCAAAGGTTTCATTATAGTCGATTCCTTCTTCTTGAGAGTATCCTTTAGCCACCAATCTTAGTTTGTTTCTTGTGATCACTCCATCTTCATCCATCTCGTTTCTGATCACTCCATCTATAGGCTTTAAACTAATCTCTACACTTTACTTCTTTTAAACTGGTTCAGTTCTTCTTGCATAATTTCAATCCAACTTGAATCTTGCAAACCTTCCTCAATCTTCTTTGGTTCCATTTGAGATAGAAAACTCAAATAGAAGCACTCATTATGGGTTGTAGATATGGTTTTGACTCTATCATTTGGATTACCAATGATTAAGTCTTGAGTGTGATCTTTAGCTCATCTACTTTCAGTTGGTACATCAGTCTTTATGCCTTTTTGTCTGAGAACTTCAACGTCTAGATCATCTTGCCCAAGTTCAAGAGGATCTTCTATTCATAGAGTTCTCAACTTAAGAATTTATGACTCTATGACTTCTTACTCTAGCTCTATGATCGTTGGCTCTTTGGTCGTAGGGTCTTCCAATTCTACGTTTTCTTGATCATGTACTACGATTTCATCAAACATGGTAGCCTTACTTGGCTCTTTGGTGTCAATTTCATCAAATGTAACATGAATTGATACTTCAACATTTAATAACCTTTTATTAAATATCCTATACGCTTTACTATCAATAGCATAACCAAAAAAAATACCTTCATCTGACTTGACTTGAAATTTAATCAGATAACTTTTACCATTGTTGAGGATGTAACATGCACAGCTAATGTGACACCCCCAAATATGGGTACTCAATTTCCCCTGATTTGGTGTTCACTATCCCATTCATTCACATCTAACTACCCATAATTAAGCAATTAAAATAAACTTAATTAATCATCTCCCAAACCGGGTTACATCAATAATTAAAATCCCAGGTCACCACAACCTTAATACATCAAATGCGGAATAAAAATATAGTCTAAAACAAGTCTGGTACAAATGTTCATCAATTAAATAATAAATCTAGAACTATTTCTGCATCTTGCCCTTGCCCTTACTGGTGGACGGCTCGTCCTGCTTCTCGGGCTTAGCTGAAATGTTTAGTGCAAGAGTGAGCAAACAATTGCCCACAAGAATGATAACAATAACTTTTAATTGAAATAGAGTTCAAATGAGAAGCAATGATTTTCTGAAGTTAATCAATAAGTAATCAAAGTTTGAATATATATCTGAGGGTCTCAAGACCTCGAACTATGTCCTAGGTTAACAAGTATTTTTTTTTACCGTAACCTTTAACAGTCTTAAAGACTATAAATGGACCTTCATCTCGTACTTAGGGGGATCAGCCCTTTGTACAATGTATTGTGCACAACCATTTTAACGCTAAGCGTAATAATCCCCTATGTTAGGGTTGTTCATCTCAGTTTATTATAAGAGTCCTTACCAAAAGGAACTTGGCTTGGAACAAGTTTAGATAATCTAAGTTTTTTTTTATACGCTCATCAACTAAGGACTAGCTGAATCAATAATGGTTTGCTAGTCTAGTTCTTCAATAAAGTTTATATTCGAAGTTTGAATGATAATCAATAACTGAATAAATAATATCTGGAACAAAATATAATTACTCAACATGATATCAGCCTTGCTTGAATAACAATAAGCTAAGGTTAATTAATTCACTCAAAGGAAGTAAACTTGTTGAAATAATAACAAGCTTAAGAAATAAATAACTTGCTGTAATAATTTAACAAGTTTAAAGAAAGAAAACTTGCCTCAAGCGTAGATTACAAATTAAATAATTCACGATCCTTAAATCAACCTATACAATTAATTATAAAATGGTAACATAAATTAGTTACAAAATTTATAATCACTTTAGGTTCCTTTTACCTAATTATAGTATCTCATTTAGCATACCATAGTCAACAAGTACTAGTTTAGCAACCATCTTGACAATACTTTAGTCACATATATAACAGTTTAATTATGCATACAATGATACATCATAGCTATCAAGAAAAGAATACATAATAATAATTTTTTTTTATATCCAGCAGTGATTCTCGCCGGGGCGAGAATTCCCTTTTAAATTTTCTCGCCGGGGCGAGGTTTTCCTTAACAAATTTCTCGCCGGGGCGAGACACCCGACAGTCGTCTCCTGCAGTTCGCGAACAGTGAAAACTTAGGTCAAATTTGGCCAAATGTTTCCGAATTCTACCATCCAGAAAACAAATTACACATACCCAGACATCATATATGATATAAAATATTTACCTAACATGTTCTGTAAACATTTTAATCATTCTAACACATAAACAACTAATTTAAAACCAAAAATTCACTGTTAAAACCAAACATCAAGTTTCAACCGTTCTTATGAAATTAAACTCTGTAAATTCACCTTTCAACCAATTTAAACCATTCTTATTGCAATATTCTTGTTTTTCATCAAATAATCATAAACAAATGTTAATTTTACCAATTAACAAACTATTTGAATATTAACTTCATACATATATACCACTCATGAAAATAAACTCTGTAAAACTCAAAAAAACTCTATTCTAAACATGCTTTTATGGATTAATCATTCCAATTAATCTATAATCATTACATAATCATCTAACACATGTTTTCTAACAATTACAACCAAGTAATTCATGTTTTAAGCAAGTAAATAATATACAAAGAACTAAAAAAAAAAAATACAGTAAGAGTTTATACCTTCTAATTCTTAGAAAGTTTGATTAAGCTTCCTTGCTTGAATTCTTACTCCAATCTCCAAGCTTCTCTCACAATTTTCTCTCTTTTCTCTCAACTCTCAAATTCACAGGGTTCTTCTTTCTCTTTTTCTTTCTTTCTCTCAAACTCTGTTCTTCTCTTTTCTTTTCTTTCTTTCAACTGACGTAAAATAAAACTGATGGAATAAAAACTGTTAATTTAAAATAATAAGACTGATACTTAATATAATAACGTATAATCTAACTTAATTCATCAGTTATAAAATTCAAAAGTCATAAGGCTATGTTTGGTAAACACTAATAAAAATAACCTATTATTCTTATGTCTTGTTTGGTAAAACACAATTAAAATAACTCATTTTTCCAACCAAAGGTCATAAGGCCTAGTTTGGAAAAACTAAATTAAAACTCCTTTCATTTATTTTAATAAACCAATATAACATATAGTTTAAAATGTCACACATTTAATTCAATTGAACTTATTATTAAATAAATTCAATTAAATATAATTAACTCAAATAATAATTTCATTTAACAAATAACAATAATACCAAATAAATTCTCTTATTCAAATAAATTATTTATTCAAATAAACCTTTTCATCATCTAATTTAATCATTGAATTAAATTAGAATAAACATAACAAATCACATTCAAATAATATTTAACATTATTAAACTCAACAAATACCCATATTTAACTCAATAAATGAATAAAAATATTTATATAACTCAATAAATATTTTTATTCAATCATAAAAATTGCATTCGTTACAGCTAAAGATATGAAAATAACTGATATTAGGATTCCTCTCTTTCCACAGCTCATAGGATGTTTTCTTGAATAAAAAATGAATAAGTGATCTATTTTGAGTGTAGCAAGTAGTGTTGACAGCTTCAACCCAAAAATATTCAGGTAACTTTGCTACAACTAGAAGTGTTCTTCCTACTTCAATAATAGTTCTGTTTTTCCTTTCAGCTACTTTATTCTGCTGAGGAGTTCTTGGTGCTAAGAAGTTGTGATGAATGTCATTATCTCCACAGAACTTATCTACTTCAAAAAAAATCAAATTCTCTTCTATGATCACTCCTAATAACTTTGATTTTTTCACCCTTCTAATTTTCAACTAGTCTAAAAAGTTTGACTAATTAAGAGCTAGTTTCATCTTTAGAGGCTAGAAAGAAGACCTAAGTGAATCTAGTATAGTCATCTACTACCAGTAGAGTATATCTTTTTCCTCCAAGATTAACAATAGGAATAGGCCCAAATAAGTCCATATAAAGAAGTTCAATGGCCTACTATTGGAGTTGATTGTCTTGTTCTTGAATGAGACTTTAGTTTGCTTTCCTAGCTAACAAGCATTGCAAGTTTTTTTCTTAACAAAGTTCAGCTTAGGTAAACCTGAAATCAGATCTTTGGAGGCAAGCTTGGACATATGCCTAAAATTCAAATGAGACAACCTTCTGTGCCATAACCAGCTAACATCTTCTGAGGCTTTGGCAAAGAAGCAAGCAGATTCTGTTGAGCTCAACTTTGATAGGTTGACTACATAGACATTTCCTTCTCTGGTTCTAGTAAGCTTTACTAAATTTGTCTCTAGGTCTCTCACTTAACATTAATTGTTAATGAAGTTCACTTAGTACCCTTTATCATATAATTGGTTGATGCTCAGAAAATTGTGTTTCAAGCCTTCAACAAATGTCACCTTGTTGAAAAAGACTGCACCATTTCCTATTCTGGCATATCCTCTTGTTTTTCTTGAATTGTTATCTCTAAAGACAACAGTAGGACTATCTTTCTTTCTAAAATTTGATAGAAGAGCTTTGGTCCCTATCATATGCCTTGAGCATTTACTATCTAGATACCAAATTGAATTAGTGGACCTGTTATCTTACAAAAAAAACTTAGATTTTACTTTGGTACCCAGATTTGCTTGGTCCTGATAGGTTAGTGCTCTAAAGAACCCCGACCTGCCTAATTCTAGGCTTCCTATACACAAGATAATCATAAAAATCACACATTGTAGCAATATGACCATAATGATGATAGGTATAACATTTAATATGATGCATGCTTATATATGTATGGAGTCCTTCTCTTTGAGGATATGTGTGGAATATAAGAACCTCTAACCTTTCTTATTGCTCAAACTCTCTCTACTTCCATACTGTTCTACGATTTTGAGAGTTCGTAAGGTTAAAGTTAACTCTACGTTTCATACCTGGTTGGTTAGTAGAGTGAGTATAAGCTAACTCTACGATCCTTCGAGGCTTGAAGATAGTTTTAGCTTTATCCTGCAATTTTTTAAATCCTGGACCAATATATGATCTATTGTTCTCAAGGATCACAATTTGATCGGCAGAAATAGTAGAGCTTTGAATACTTGGTTCAGCAACCTGTGTAGATTTCATAAACATAATGATACTATGTGATACAATCCTGATCAGGCTCACATCAAACCTTAATAACTCAACTCAAGTCCCAGGGATTTATAAAGCGATTTTAAATATTTGGGCTGAAGTTTATTCAAAGATGCTTAAAATAGAGTTCAATTCAAGACCAATTTTAATCACTTCATGAGGCAATTTACATTCTAGCAAATTCGCATGCGGGCAACGAACATTCCAATTCTAATCAGCCAATCACACGGGTTTCCTAGCATATTCAGGACTTAACATTTACATATGAAGGACTTAACCTATTAGCTTCCTATATCATGTGGGCCACGCGGTTTCCAAGTAGACAACTAGCTGATTTTGTTCTCCACGGATTAATGGATTCCTAATAATTAATGGGTTTCTAATTTCAAATGGAGGAAGGCTTCATATTTCTAATTTAAATTTGGACGCGGATTTCCTTAATTATTAGGCTATTTTCAGCATGTTTTAGATTCCTAATGTAATTAGAATGTTTGATAAGTAGGATTTAATTTCCTTATTGTTTATTAGTTATGATTTCTATTTTCAATCAAACTAGTTGATTCCATTTAGGATTTGGGTTCATGTTATTAGTATAAATAGACATGAGTACTGTAATCATTCATTCATTCAATCAATAATATTCAGATTATCATATTCTTATGAGAGTATTCTCTACTTTTGGTTCTTTAAAGAATTCTTAAGTTATTTCTAGTTTTTCTTTGAGATTCAAACTTTGACTTATCATACAACAATACATAGTTGTGTGTGGCGTCTTCTACCGCACTAATCGTCGATTGTACTAAGATTACCGCTTCAATATAAGCGAGGGGTCAAGGTGTCGTTGGTGTCCATTCAACGCAGAATTCTAAAAGCGAGCAATTATACCAAGATTACCGTCTACATATAAGCGAGGGGTTAAGATGTTGCGAGCAATCCACTATTCAATTCTGCTAGAAACGATCCGGGCGACGACCACCTCACGCAAGCGTGCCGTGGAGTCTATCATTTGGTATCAAATCTAAGTATTCTAGCGAGTTACTTATCCTATATTTTTCGTGTTTGAATATATATTACAAAAAAAACGTGAAAAAAAAGAGGATTAGTGAGAAAAAAAAATTGTGAGTGAAATTTTTTTTTTATTAGTTACGATTGATTATGCTATCATTGAGATATTCATACCTTCTATATTTGTTCTTGATAAGTTCTTGTTGAATTGAATAGTTAAACTGTGATTTTGTTTAGTGAATTCGAAAAGAACTTGTAAGATGGAATATTGAGTGGTAAAAGGCAAGAGTGTAAATCAATTGAGGGTAAAAGCCAAAATTGAGCGATACACGAGCGATTTCATAATTATGTGATATATTGTTTGAGTGAAACATGTAAGGGAGTGTGTGAGAAAAATTTTCTTTATCTACTAACCTTTGTTTTGCAGCAATCATGTATGGATATAATTGTGAAAATAATTATGAGTGGCAAAAGAGATATTCTCAAGGTAGAGCGGATCTAGAAGCTTATTTTAGTTGGGAAAAAGGAAGGAACGAGAGTTTGATTATTATGATTATTCAGAGCATAACAAGTTCAAACTGGCGACCCCAGATTTTTTGTGTCATGTAGCTACATGGTGGGCTGAATTTGTGCATAGCAGGAGAAGGTATGGAGAGCATCTGATCGAGACGTGGGAAGAATTGAAAATCGTGATGAAAAAGCGGTATGCCCCCATACAGCCTAGCGGGAGGAATAAACATGCATCCCCGACATATGTAGAGCAACCTTTAAGGCGTTCAATTTGGGATAATGAAAAGAAGGTTCATAGACATGAAGATTTGCGGAGACAGCGAAGAGACACTCCTAAGGTGCATAGGGAACCAGTAATTTCTATGCAGAAAAAAAGAAGAAGTCATGGGTTCATTTAGTGAGATATGGAAAGATTGGTTGATGCAGCGACAAAACGCCCGACAGGTGCAAAAGGAGCAAGCTCAGCCGCAGGTGGAAGAAGAGATAATGGAATATGCGGTCCAAGGAGAGTTGTTAGATTCCGATGTTCGAATGAAGTCCATGATTCCGAGGAAGAAAATACAAGTGAAAGTAAACGATAAAAAGAAAGTGAAAAGGAAATTAAAAAACAGATTGACTGTGAACAAGAAAAGTGTAAAAAGGAGAATGAAAAGAAACGAGAGAATAAAAAGAATGAGAGTGAAAATAAACGAGAGAAAGAAACAGTGGAGAGTAAGAGTGAAAAAAGAGAGGAGAGTGAGTTGGAAAGTGAGTTGTATTTTGAAAAATCAATGACTGTACATTCATACAAGATGGCAGTTTTGAATACTAACCAGATTAACTATTCTTTGTCTAGTTCTATTTTGTCTGTTGTACAGGTTGTTGAGGATATACCTCGAGCTATCATTCTGTATCAGCCAGCTTGCAGTGTTCCCGAGGAGACGACAGAGTTAACAAGGCGGGTTAGAGAGTTGATGGGGATGGGTATCGTTAGAGAAAATATGTGTTCATGTACTATTCATGAGATCATAGTACCTAAGGAAGAAAGAATGTCGAGCTTGTTCGTTGATTTTGAATTGGTAAACAAGTATCGTTATTATTTTCTTTACTTAGATAATATATTTGATAAATTGTATAGTACTTATGTTTTATCTACAATTGATGATGGTCATGTGATGACAATACCTAGTCAATTTAGCATGAGTGAAAGAAATAAATGGAAAATTGTGTTAACATGTGACGTGTATAGGTGGATAGTTATCTCTGTTAGATTAACTAATGCATCTAGTATTTTCATGAGTTATTTAAAATATGTTTTGCATGCTTCCATGGATAAATTTGTGTTTGGCTATTTTGAGGGTAAAATCGTCTTTATCATAAACTATGGAGGATATTTGATATTTCTCGAGTTAGTTTATGAGCATGCGTTATATTCTCGTTGTCAATATTCTTACTATCATTTGGTAAATTCTCATTGTCAAAGTGCATATCTTTGTAGAATTTATTCTAGTGATTATTGTGGGTATTCTCGATTTTAACGTTTGTACTTGCATGAAACTCATTTTAGGGTTTTTCATTCACATGTTGAATTAGGTTTTGATGTTAATCAATCTTTACATGACATGTCGTTAATTGATAATGGTAGTGATCATGGTTCTTCAGTAGAGAAATCTTCATTGCATAATTTGCTATTATTTGGTAATTTCTTTCCATTAGAGTTGTTATCATTGCATGATTTTGAGAAAACTATCTTGAATAGAAAGGAATTTGGTATTGAGTTGAAAAGTGATTATCATCGAATTGGATTAAGATATGGTTTACATACATGTTTAGTTAAATCGTTGGGATTAACTAATGCATTAAATATTTTATGTTGATCATATTTTGTATTCTTTCATGGGAAAATTTGTTAATATCTGTTTTGATGATATTCCTATTTTTGTCAATGCTTGGAAAAATTCTTTAGTACTTGTTGAGTTTGTTTGTGATCATCGTGCTATTGAGTTTTCATCTTGTGAAGTTGGAAGTGACCTTTTTATTCCATTAATGATATTACGTAATTTTAAATTTGTTAATATCAATGGAAAGAGAAAGGTTAATTTTATTTTGCACATTCAAGATGAATTCTTACTCATTGAGGAGAAAAGTATGGATCGTTGGGTAAATCCATTCGGACAATGCATTGAGAGTCTACAGGGAAGTGTTTTGAATATTGTTCTAGTAAACTATGCATGTGAATTTAAATTATTTGATTTCTTTGTGATTAGACAAAAGGAACATGTTGATTTGTTTTGTTTTGTGTTTAATCCATGAATTCAAGTATGTTTGCAATTGCACTATGAAAAGTTTCAAAGATTGTTATTTGATCCAAGTGCAATGGAATAGATGTTGGTGCGAATGATCGAGATCATAAGAATTATTTTTGATCCGAGTATTCGTCAATGGATATATTTACGGATGGACGAGATCATCATATTGTCTTTTGATCCAGGAATTCGTGAATGGAAGTTGCTGCAATGTGAAAAGTTCTACATATTGAGTTTTGATCCAAGGGGATATAGAGCTTTTCATAGTTTTATTTACGTTTATTTTATTATATATACATTTGATTTTTTAGGTAAAAAGTTTGATTGCATTTTTGCTATAGTTGCTAATTTACTTTTTTTTATTGTAGTTAGCATTGTGAAAGTATTTGGTCTACGTGTGGAAATGTGTCGTGTTGATGTGGACAAGTTCTTAATTAAGGGAGTTCAAAAGTTAAGTTTTCAAGTTGTGTTATAAGGAGCTTGCAGGATGCTATATCGATTCGAACATTGCTTGGAAAGAAATGTTTACAAGTTGTTCATGTCAATTCGGGAAAGTTGTCAGACGACAAAGTGTTCCTTGTAGAAGTTGGAGTTTTTGATAATTATTTTCATATTCTTACTTGTGATATTGTTATTGCTTTTATATGTTATGTGCAAAGTGAGAATTGTGATTATGATTTATTGATGCTACTAACTTAATTTGTTTTCATGTAGAATCAGATTTGTGGGTAAATCTGATGTGTGTTTTATACACACAATTTGGGTACTTTTGGCCTTGATAATTTACAAGTCTTTGGGTATTTTATGTGGCTTTTATGTATTTTTATCTTATTTCTAGATAATTTAGTTTTATGTTACTTCTATATGTTTCGTATTGCTTTGATGTATTTTTATTGTGTTTGTAGGAATTGAAATAAATGTCGTTCGGATCGTGGTTTGTAATGTATTAATGCTCGTGCCTCATTATCCGTGCTTGGTTGGTATTATTTTGAAAATTAGTATTTGGCGACGCTTGGTATTGAATTTTATGACATTTGAGCCTTGGGTGTGCACGGCGTTTGGAATTGTGCACGGCGTGCTCGACGTCTACCAAGCCACGAGAGAGCTGACACAGGCACCAGCAGGCGTGCGGCAAAAATGCGCACGGGCGCGCACGCGGATGGGCATACTGGTGAGTGGCAGGTGTGTGACGTGGTCGGGCATGCCGATGAGCAGCAGGCGTGCGGCGCGGTGCGCCATTTTTGCACGTGGGTGCGCACGCACGGGCGACAGGCAGACGAGCGAGCGGGCTGGTGGCCAGTCAGCGAATGGGGGCGTGCGCACCGGGCACGCGCGCGGGCGTGCGGCAGACAGGGCGAGCGGGCTTGGGGCAATCAGGGCCTAGGCGCGCGCGCCATTTCTGCGTTGAGTGTGATCTGACACGTTTTTAGTGCGATCTAAGCTACACTTGGTCCGAGCTTGGTTAGGGTTTTTTAATGGAGGCTATTTATATTCTCTTATGAGCTTCATATCAGCTATCTTGAGATATGGAGGCTACATATTACATCATACAATAGTGCTAAGGGCTGGAAATCAAGCTGAATCAAGCCATAAGCCAAGAAACTCAGTCATCAAGAATTACAAAACCAAGGAGAAGAGCTAGAAATTAATAGCAACCCAAGGAACAATAGCTAAATAGCTTCAAAAGTGGTTTTATTTCTAGAATTTCATCTCTTTTTATAATTCGAATTTGATGATGTATGAAATAAAATTGATGTTTGTTGTAGCTATCATGAACTAACCATCTTTTCTAAGATTTCAATGGAACCCAACACCTAATTAGAATTGAATTCTCTCTCTTGATATTAGTTATTCATTTGTGAATTGATGTCATAACCTTTGCTTCTTAGCTTAATTGCTTGGCCAGTAATTACCTTGGGAACCTATATGAACTTAACGAATGGATTATAGGTTGAGACCTAGTTATGATAACATGCGAGAGTTAAATATTGTTGCAGGTTATTAATTAGATTAAGTGACGCGTGTTTTGTTAATTATCTGCATAAATAGGTAACTTAATAGTAGTTGGGATAGACATATACTTAATTACTGCATGCAACCAATAGAGAATCTAGTCTTAATGACTTTCTATGCGAAAGTTGGTATGATAAGATATGAGTCGAACCCACATGGAATTATGACGAATAAATACCAATCACCAATCGTATATCAATTTGATCTTATTTAAACGATGAAGATTTGAGCTTTGTTGATTAGTCGAGTTCAAAAGACAAGTAACGAATAAAATTCGGTAAAATATCAAGATAGAAAGATCTAAGATTACAATTTCCCCTAACACGTCATTTGAATCTCCTAACTCTCTCTTTTTAATTAGTTAAAACATACGAATTAACAACCGAGAAATCAAAACTTCATGAGAGCCTCTGTCGATGGTCAATCACGAATCTCCTTAATGCCATTGTCGGGGAATTGTTTTCTAATAATTATACCAATATCAATTTCAATTGACTTGGTCTTATTTTAGACTTGTATATAAGTTTCGTTTTTATTCTTGTAGGTATTCTTGATTTGTATTGCCATGCTCATGAAGTCTTGAGTTAATTCCTTACGATCCCGAGATCGAGAGAAATATTCGAAAACTACGAAGAGAACGAGTTCGGGGTATACCCAATCAAAATACCATGGCTGAGGAGGAGCCTAAATCTTTGAGGGAGTATGCCATGCCTCTTGTTACAGATTTACACTCGAGCATTCCAGGCCAGCTATTGAGGCCACCCACTTTGAAATAAAGCCATGTACTATCCAGATGGTCCAAAACGATTTGCAGTTTGGCGGGTTACCTAATGACGACCCAAATGCTAATTTGATGAATTTTCTGGAAAATCTGTGACACATTTAAGTACACTCAAGTTACCGATGATGCTATCAGACACCGATTATTTCCTTTCACGCTTCATGATAAGGCAAAGAGTTGGCTGCATTCGCTTCTTTCCGGCTCGATTACTACATGGAATGACTTAACCTAGAAATTTTTGGCAAAATTCTTTCTGTTAGGTTTGTATAACGCGAACATGCAATCAAATTACATTAATAAAGCGGAAGCGCGATAAAATCAGATTTTAAAATTTTATACAAACCATCACCATGATCTTTCTTTATGCACAATTATTAATTAAACGAAAGAGATGGAGAATAAGAATTATACCCTTGTAGAATTCTAGCTTCCTCAGGTACAAGTTCACCTCCAATTCCTTCATGTTCTCCTTGAATTCCACCGATTAAATTCCTTCCTTTGATCAACGTTAGCCACCCAAGTGTTTGGCCTCTAAAGGTGATCCACCAAGGAATAATACTTGTTCAAGAAGATGGGTGTTGGCAAAACCCTAGTTTCTATCTCTATATAAATTGTAAGTACTCTCTACAATTCTTATGCAAGAGTGTGTAACCCTAATCTATGATAAGGCTTCTCTTATTTATAGATGTAGGAAAACCCTTCCCTAAACTATTTAGGATTAGGATTTCTATTCTAATTAAACTCCTTTAATTAAATTAAATTTCTAATCCAATTAGGAATTCATGTGAGAGTACTTCTATTAATTAATTCCCAATCTCTATTAGGAATTAAATAATAGTAATAGTAATAATAATAATAAGACTCCTCTTATTAATTTATATTTAATATTTCTAAAATATTAAATAATAAATATTAAGCTATTTAATTTAGACTAAATTAAATACACTTAACTTATTATTACAATTATGCCATTTACTTCTTAAATAAATATTTTCCTTTTGCGGTGTGACCCTTTAGGTTCTCCATATTAAACCGGTTGTGAATAAATCAATTAGAACAATTCTAATCTTATTTAAATAAATAAATTAAACTATTTAATTCATTTAAATAAATAATATTTATTCTACAATAAGGGTAAGCCCCCTTAGCGATCAACGACTTTCCAGATAATATAGATTTCAACATTAATCATAAAAGAACCTTTCAGTGCATAGTTACCGTACAATTCAATCCTTCTACCATACAATGTCCCAATTAAATATAAGACATGGAATTACTGTCAAGTCTTATTTTATTTAATTATATGTATTTCGATTCTCAAATGCACAACTCTAATTAATGCAAATTAGAAACTCCTTTCTAATTTCATTCTACTTTGGCCAAAGACTTCTGAGTCGTCATTTATCGAATCACATAGGACATTCTCTCCTTTTACTAGAAGTGGTAGATTCTTTATTGATCATTCACCTATCTCCATGTATAACTTATTATACCTAATCATACCCTTTGATATACCCTAAAGGTCTTAAGGGACATGTCAAAGTATAACTCATCATACACAAGATACTATGATGATATCAAGTCCAAGGATCACTTGTACTACTACTATCACTAGAGGAATTCCTATTGACAGGCGAGTAAAACTCCATTAGGTATTCCTTAGCGAGCCACGTTCAGTGAACTTATTCTCTAATAAGCACCTACATACTTGCTTTAGTGTCTCCACACAAATGATTATGAGATCAATCATCCTCTTCATAAGAGCAAGCAACGTATGTACTAATCTATCTGGATTCACTAATCCCCTTTTTAGTAATCCAACGATTAGGAACAATTTTAGTTTGTGAGCTATCTAGAATTTAGATCTCATTAGCATGATCACCATCATGATTCTAAAAACATTGCTAAAAACTATGGGTTTATCACATTTAATATAACAGCACCATGTAGATAAAGTAAAATACCTTTAACAAACGAATAAGATTACAAAGTATATGCTACATCATATCAAATATGATTGGCTTGTGTGCATACTACTTTCAATCTCTCACTTGCACTAAAGCCAATCGCCATGGTATCTAATACCCTTCTTCTCTAAGTGACGATTATCCTGCTGTTGGATAAAGCTTCAGTAGATGGATATGCAATGCTGTTCTCGAGAGTCCACTATCTCTATAGTGACTTTTCTTCTTTCAATGATTTTACTAATCAAATGAAAGTGCCGCAACACATGTTTGAATCCAAGATGAGACTTATTCCTAGTTCTATAATGAACTTTTCATCCAAACAATCAACTTGCAGCTTCATTTACAGCTATATACTTTGTCTTTGTCATTAAACCAGCAACTCTTTGCTATTTGGAACTTTTCCAATTCACTGCACCACCTTTCAAGGTAACGTTTTACCCTAAAGTGGATTTGTTATCGTCTTGGTCAGTCTGAAAAACTTGAGTCTGTTTAGCCCTCTAGTTTTAATTCAGACCTACCATGAACCATAATCACATCTTCAGTACCAGTTAAGTACCTAAAGATGTTTATCACTGTCTTACAGTAATCTTCTCCAGAATATGACCGATCAACATCAAGCCTAGTATATTCATTGCATACATGATAGTAACTCATGCGATCTCTCTTTCAATTGGGGACAATTTTAGAGAGATTCTCTCCATGGCTCATCATCATGAGACCTCTCTTGGAGTTTGCCATGTTAAACGCCTTTAGCATCAAATGAATATACGTTCCTTGGGTCAAGCCAAACATCCTTTTAAATCTATCTATATAGACTTATATCCCCAATTTATAGGATGCTCCTCCCAAGTCATTCATGGAGGAATGTTTAGACAATTTTATCTTTACTGATTGTAGCATTGGTGTGTTATTCCTTGTCAGTAGTATATCAACATATAATACCAAGAATGTCACAGCGCTCCCACTGACCCTTTTGTATACACTAGGTTCATTCCCGTTTTTGATAAGATCAAACTCTTTTGATTGTCTCATCAAAATGAATGTTCCATCTTTGAGAAGCTTGCTTCAATCCATCAATGGATCATTGTAGCTTAAAACACGATTTGTTTCAACCTTTGAAACAAATTCCTCTGGCTGTATCATACATACATTCTCCTCAAGTCTTCATTGAGGAAGGGTGTCTCCACATCCATTTTTGCCGGATTTCGTAATAAGCTGCAATCACAAGCAAAATCCAAATGGACTTGAGCATTACCCAGTAATAAGGTTTTATCACAGTCAACTCCTTGACTTTATTTGAAACCTTTTAAACAGGTCTGGTCTTATAGGTCTCCACCTTGCCATTTGCCTCAGTCTTTCTCTTAAAGACCCATATTCACACTCTAGGCACTATGCCCTTTTGTGGAGTAACCAGAGTTTATACTTGGTTCTCATACATGGAGTCCATTTCGGATTTCATGGCCATCTGCCATTTCTCTGAGTGTCTTCTACTCATAGCCTCATCGTATATAACTGGATCATCATCATTTATGATGCGTACCTCATCATCATCCTCTATGATGAATCCATACCTCCCAGGTATCTTCGGTACTCTTCCAGATTTATGATTCGGTTGTGGTACAATAAGTCTATCTACAGGTTCCTCGGTTCGACTTAAAGTGCTTTGGGGTTCTTGAACTCCTTCAAGATCTATTACCCTCCCACTAGCTCCTTCAATGATAAACACCTTTATCTAAGAAGGCAACGTGTAGGATTATAGTAATAATACCCTAAACTTTCTTTAGGATATCCCACAAATCTGCACTTGTCAGATTTTGTCCCAAACTTATCTTTGAAACCTTTTCACATAAGCTGGACAACCCTTATCTTAACATACTTAAGATTAGGAATCCTCCCTATCCATAACTTTTATGGAGTCTTGGGGCCAGATTTTTAAGGTTACCTTATTTTATAGATATGCAGCCGTTTCTAGGACATAACCCCAGATGGATACTAGAATGTCGGTAAAAATTATTATGGACTGCACCATGTCCAACAAGGTACAATTTCTCCTTTTAGATACACCAATCAATTATTGCGTATCAGGAAGTGTCCATAATGAGAAAATACCATTTTGAGATGATCTAGAAACTCATTGTACAAGTATTCTTTCCTCGATCTGATCAAAGAATCTTAATACTCTGTCAATATGTTTCACTTCTGAATTCTTTGAACATTTCAAATGATTCAGACTTGTATTTCATCAAATACACACATTCAACTCTTTGAATGACCATCCCCATTTCTTTTACTAGTTTGTTCAATTTGCAAAATAATTTTCATGTAAGTCAAGTATACAAAGTCTATCAAGTAATCTTCCAGTTTCAAACAAAACATTATCATTATAAATAGAACAACAATTGTTCTTAAATATAATACCAGAACCTTCCTTGTCCAACAACGGAAGTAATAATGTTTCTAAAGAGAACTGGAACATAATAACAACTTATTAACTTAATAGACTTGCCCGTAGGCAATGCTAAACTATAAGTTCCTACGGTTAATGCAGCAACCATTGCTTCATTCTCCACGCGTAAGATTACTTATTCTTTGTTTAGCTTTCTACTTCTGCTTAGTCTCTGCATTGGATTGCATACGTGAGAACTACAGCCGGTATCCAATACCCAAGTAGAACCTTGACTTATAGAAAAATTTATTTCAATCATGAACAAACCCATATTTGTAACCGAAGCTTCACTAAGCTTCTTCTGGTTACCCTCTAGTTTTAATTCTAGTATCCAGGCTTATTGCAGTGGAAACAAACTCCTTTGCTATCTGCATCAGTCTTGTTCTTATTGTCCTTTATTTTTGCCCTTCCATTTACCTTCTTTGAATTGTTCTTCTTTGAAGAAGATTCTTTGGCCCTCTTCCGCTTCCTGGAAGAATCATCTACCAGTAAGACTTGGTCTTTCTTGGTTGGAAAGTGACTCTTTACAGTTTTTAACATGTTTAAGCAACTCAGACAGGCTGACATATAGCTTGTTCATGTGGAAATTCACAACAATTTGTGAGAAAGAGTCCGGAAGTGATTGCAAGATCAAATCTTGGATCAACTCTCCATCCATTAAAACCCAGTTGTCCCAATTGTTCAATCATATTGATCATTTTAGGACATTTGTCTATACTGTAGTGCCATCGGTCATTCTAGATCAGAAGAGCTCCTTAGATATCTGATATCTAATAGTCCTACTTTCCTCACCCTTCAACTCCTTGAAGGTGCAGGAGTATAGTAGGAGCATCCATAGTTTCATGCTGACGCTGAAGCTCGTTACTCATGGATGCGAGCATGATGCATTGAGCCAACTGTGCATCATCTTACTACTTTCTAAAAGTAGCAATCTCTTCCTCAGAGGCATTGTCTGCAACCATTGCAAGGATAGGCATATTAAGGACATAAGATAGCTTTTCAGCCTTGAAAACTATTCTCAAATTCCTTAACTATTCCGTGTTATTCGGTCCAGTTAATTAGCATCTAATATGCTCCGCAGTGATAGTAAATTATACATTGTAAAATTCTATAAATGAATTTGTAATTTAACAACATTTCAGCATACATTCATTTTTAATTAATTACCAAAATAAATTAGGTCTTTATTTTAAATTGGTATCTCCCACTATTTTCATCAAACTATATTACCCTCAATATACAGTTCGGCAAATCTAATTAAAGATTTGCTAGTGAGAATAAGGATCCCATTTCAAATGTATATAGCCTTGTGTGTGCACAACAAACTATATATAAATAAATAGGTAGACAACTATTGTCAATTACATCACTATGTAACTCCTTGTATTTTGCCTCTTAGATTATAATGGTCAAGTGTGTGCACATCCGAACTAAAATAATCTAAGTTAAGTCCAACCTAGCACTTCCATATATTCGAAAGAAAAACACTGTCCTTGTGTGTGCACAACAAAACAGCATCGTTCAGTCTATTTATAAGCATCAAATGTGATAAAACAACATCTTAAATATTTAATACTCGCCTTGTGTGTGCACAACAAACTCATATTAAATATTTAATACTCTATTGTTTTACCATGCTAGAAGGCGACGTTCGATATTCCTAATATCTTTGAACGCTTAGGACTTAATATAATTTCTTTGAGGGGTTTGTTATTATTAGTCTCATCTTGTTTAGCGCACATGCACATATATATATATAAAATACGCGTCATATTATTTGACATGCGAAGCATGTTGTATAATATATAATATATACATAGTAAGCATGCACATATAGAATACTATATTCTACCCGGATTGATTATGGATTTTTATTCTAGTTTGGTTCACTAGAGCCACCAAGTGAACTAAAAGGTCAAACCTAGGGTGCAAGAATTAAATTTAAATATAACTATTACATTTAAACCCGGGCTCCATTACAAACGGGTCTTCAAGCGCTCCTTGCTCCTTTGTCTCCAATTCTTCAAGTAATTCTAACTAAACCTATTATATAAACTATTTACAATAAATAGAAACCTTGATCAGCAGTCAAGGGTAGGTACATGGGAGGAAGATAGAATTTACATCAAGAAAAACTAGAGAAGACGAGGTACGCAGACCCCATTTATAAAAACCCATTCATTCAAGCATCCACTAAAATAAATCCAATCACACATTGGTCAGTAGTCCATAATCAATCTCTATTTATTATCATACATATCTCCATATGTATCAATAAATAACATTCATCTCATGAATAATAAAACCATTCCATATATGCATTGATATCATTTAATGGGCAATTAAAAGTTTACTAGAAATCCAATTTTGAAACAAAAAATAAACTCCTTTATTTTGATCAAAATTTAAATTATAATAAACTTATTTATGTTATTTTATCCAATTTTGATTAAAAATAAACTCCTTTATTTTTAATCAAATTCCAAATCAAAATAAAACACCTTTATTTTAATTAATATGGAAACCAATTTCAAGTTTAAAATAAACACCTTTATTTTTAACTTAAAATTGTTGGAAAATAAAATATGTTGAATCCTATTCCTTATCAAAATAAACATCTTTATTTTTTAAGGAAACATGGAATCCTATTCCATATGTGAATAAACTCCTTTATTCTAGGAAACATGGAATCCTATTCCATATGTGAATAAACTCTTTTATTCTAGGAAACATGGAATCCTATTCCATATATGAATAAACTCCTTTATTCTAGTTAACGTAGAATCCAATTCCAAGTTCAAATAAAACTTTTAATTTTAATTATATTCCAATTCAAAATAAATTTTTTATCTTAATTGAAAATAAATAAAATCAAAATAAAAAAAAATAAAATAATTTTACACAAACAATTATGCCCAATTAAATTGTTCTAAACACATATCAATGTATATACAGAATCAAAACAATTAATAATTCGCATAAAGTTTGGCTCTTGATACCACTGTTAGGTTTGTATAACGCGAACATGCAATCAAATTACATTAATAAAGCGGAAGCGCGATAAAATCAGATTTTAAAATTTTATACAAACCATCACCATGATCTTTCTTTATGCACAATTATTAATTAAACGAAAGAGATGGAGAATAAGAATTATACCCTTGTAGAATTCTAGCTTCCTCAGGTACAAGTTCACCTCCAATTCCTTCGCGTTCTCCTTGAATTCCACCGATTAAATTCCTTCCTTTGATCAACGTTAGCCACCCAAGTGTTTGGCCTCTAGAGGTGATCCACCAAGGAATAATACTTGTTCAAGAAGATGGGTGTTGGCAAAACCCTAGTTTCTATCTCTATATAAATTGTAAGTACTCTCTACAATTCTTATGCAAGAGTGTGTAACCCTAATCTATGATAAGGCTTCTCTTATTTATAGATGTAGGAAAATCCTTCCCTAAACTATTTAGGATTAGGGTTTCTATTCTAATTAAACACCTTTAATTAAATTAAACTCCTAATCCAATTAGAAATTCATGTGAGAGTACTTCTATTAATTAATTCCCAATCCCTATTAGGAATTAAATAATAGTAATAATAATAATAAGACTCCTCTTATTAATTTATATTTAATATTTCTAAAATATTAAATAATAAATATTAAGCTATTTAATTTATTCTATCTCCATAGACAAAATTAAATACACTTAACTTATTATTACAATTATGCCATTTACTTCTTAAATAAATATTTTCCTTTTGCGGTGTGACCCTTTAGGTTCTCCATATTAAACTGGTTGTGAATAAATCAATTAGAACAATTCTAATCTTATTTAAATAAATAAATTAAACTATTTAATTCATTTAAATAAATAATATTTATTCTACAATAAGGGTAAGCCCCCTTAGCGATCAACGACTTTCCAGATAATATAGATTTCAACATTAATCATAAAAGAACCTTTCAGTGCATAGTTACCATACAATTTAATCCTTCTACCATACAATGTCTCAATTAAATATAAGACATGGAATTACTGTCAAGTCTTATTTTATTTAATTATATGTATTTCGATTCTCAAATGCACAACTCTAATTATGCAAATTAGAAACTCCTTTCTAATTTCATTCTACTTTGGCCAAAGACTTCTGAGTCGTCATTTATCGAATCACATAGGACATTCTCTCCTTTTACTAGAAGTGGTAGATTCTTTATTGATCATTCACCTATCTCCATGTATAACTTATTATACCCAATCATACCCTTTGATATACCCTAAAGGTCTTAAGGGACATGTCAAAGTATAACTCATCATACACAAGATACTATGATGATATCAAGTCCAAGGATCACTTGTACTACTATCACTAGAGGAATTCCTATTGACAGGCGAGTAAAACTCCATTAGGTATTCCTTAGCGAGCCACGTTCAGTGAACTTATTCTCTAATAAGCACCTACATACTTGCTTTAGTGTCTCCACACAAATGATTATGAGATCAATCATCCTCTTCATAAGAGCAAGCAACGTATGTACTAATCTATCTGGATTCACTAATCCCCTTTTTAGTAATCCAACGATTAGGAACAATTTTATTTTGTGAGCTATCTAGAATTTAGATCTCATTAGCATGATCACCATCATGATTCTAAAAACATTGCTAAAAACTATGGGTTTATCACATTTAATATAACAGCACCATGTAGATAAAGTAAAATACCTTTAACAAACGAATAAGATTACAAAGTATATGCTACATCATATCAAATATGATTGGCTTGTGTGCATACTACTTTCACTTTCCACCCGCCAAAACTACAATTGAGAAATGACATCACTTCGTTTGCTCAATATGACTCTGAGTCCTTGTATGAAGCTTGGGAACGATTTAAAGACCTAATAAGGAGATGTCCACACTATGGTTTGCCTCAGTGGTTGCAAGTTCAGACCTTCTATAACGGGTTGACCAATGCTACCGAATCAAGTGTTGACGCAGCTGTAGGTGGTGCTTTAATGGGAAAGATCTTTAACGATACCTATAACTTATTGGAAATTATGGCTGTCAATAATATCAATGGCCATCGGAGAGAAGAATGCAACAAAAGGCAGCAGGAAAATTAGAAATTGATCCTTTCACTGCAATAGTCGGGCAGCTAGTCGCGCTTACAAAGAAAGTAGAGACTCTAGGAACTCAATCTGTGCAGAGCATTTCAGAAACATGTGACTTATGTGTTGGGAATCATCCTACCGAGCAATGTGCAATCAATGCAGAATCCGTACAGTTCGTTGGTAACTATAATAGGCAGCAAAACAACCCTCACTCTAATCAATACAATCGTGGATGGAAGAATCACCCAACTTTCTTATGGAGCAACAACAATAACACCCAAAACCAATATTCAGCTCCTAGGCATCAATGTCCTCCAAGATTTCAAAACCAAACTCAGCCACCTCATCAAACTCAATCACACCAAAAAATCTTAAACCAGCCCTTGCCTTAACAAGAGATGAAGCCTAGTACGGAAAAGTTAATGGCTAGATCAATTATACAACACGGTGTTTCAATTCGGAATCTAGAGTTTCAGATAGGCCAGATAGCTAGTGCCCTCAATATCTGCCCTCCAGGTGCCTTACCCAGTGATACCGAAGTCAACCCAAAAAGAGAAGGTAATGAGCATTGCAAGGTAGTGACATTGCGAAGTGGTAAAGAATTGCCTAATGTTGTTGTGGAACCTCCATTAAAAATAGTTGACGAGGAGGAAAATGTATCGAAGGAAGGAAATAAGAAAGAGCAAGAAAAGAAGGAAAGTGAGCCAGTTTCTAAATCAGAGGGAAGTAAACAAGGTCCTATTTATCCATTATGCCCGTTTCCACAACGCCAGCAGAAACTAAAGTTGGACAAGCAATTCTCTAAATTTTTGGAAGTTTTCAAGAAATTGCACATAAACATCCTATTTACTGAGGCATTAGAGCAAATGCCTAGTTATGTAAAGTTCATGAAGGACATTTTGTCAAGAAAGAGAAGACTTGAAGATTTCGAAACTGTAGCTCTTACCGAAGAATGTAGTGTTGTTTTACAGAAGAAACTTCCACCGAAGTTGAAGGATCCAGGGAGTTTTAACATTCCTTGTTCAATCGGAAATCAATTTGTTAGGAAAGCTTTGTGCGATTTGGGAGCAAGTATCAACCTTATGCCCCTATCCATTTACAAGAAGTTGGGGTTAAATGAAGCAAAGCTGACAAATGTCACCTTACAGCTTGCTGATAGATCAATCACGTATCCGATGGGTATAGTGGAGGATGTTTTGGTGAAGGTTGATAAATTGATTCTTCCAGTAGATTTTGTGGTTTTGGATTATGAGGAGGATCGGGATATTCCAATCATCTTGGGAAGACCATTTTTAGCGACTGGAAGAACACTAATTGACGTGCCAAATGGAGAATTAACTATGAGAGTGAACAATCAAGAAGTGAAGTTTCAGGTCTTTAAAGCAATCAAACTCCCAAGCAACGTTCAGAATTGTTATTTTATCCTGAAAGGCAATGAGTTGGTCCATAAAGAATCTCGGGACAGTGTTGGTCTAAAGACTTTAATCGATGATGAAATTCAAGAAAAAAACCAAATGGTCCGTAAAAAAGTGCAAATGGTGAAGCATTGATGGTGTTATGCATCTGAGTTTAGGAGCAACCACAAGATCCCAGCAGAGCCCGATTAAGTAGCTTAATGAGGGAGTAGTCAGGCTGAAGACTTAAAAACAAGCGCTATTTGGGAGGCAACCCAAATCTTCATTTAGTTTTCAAGATATATTGTTTTTAATTTTCTTTTTCTTTTTTTTTTAAAAAAATGTTTGTTTTTGATTTTATGATTAATTGTGATTAATGTGTGTAATATTGCTTGCTGCAGTTAGGTGTTAAAATCCAATATTGAAAACAGCACAACAGCAACACGCTGAGCAGCACAATAGTAGCAAAGTAATAGCACACTGAGCAGCACATTTGCAGCATGCTGAGCAGCACAATGGCAGCTTGGCAGCTCGGCAGCCCAAGCAGGTGTGCGGCGGGCATATAGCAGGCAAGCGAGCGGCACTTAGCATCCAGCAGGCGCACGCGGGCGCGCCAAGTCGTGCAGTAGTTTTTAAGTACAACCCATTTTGCTCATTTTTCATTCCATTCTTTTATCTCTCTCTTCCCATTTCAGAGCTAACTTGCAGGCAACATCTCCAATCTCAAATTCATGCTACAAAGCTTCAAATTACATACCTAATCCATCATTATATCTTCTAATCCTTTGTTCTAACTTGAAATTCTTCAAGGATTTTTGGTGTTTTGCAAAGTTTTTCTCATCTCTCTTCCAGGCAAGGTAATAGCTCTTAAAATCAAATTTTACTTGCTTGGGGTTGTGTATTGGTTGAGTTACATTGCAGGTTTACACTATTTCTCCCATTGTAAGACTTTGTGGAGGGTTAGGCTTAGTTCCAAGTGCATTGACATCTGAGATTTTGGGAGGTGCACACCACATGTTTGATAATTGGCCTGAGAGAGTTCCTTAGCTAATGTGGGCTGTTTTTCTTGAGGCACTATACTGGTATGGCTTCCAAGCAACAAAGGGTGAAGCTCATAGTCCAAGCCAACCAAAGCCCATAACAAGAAATTTGTTAGTGCAGAAGCGTCCGAGCAATACCACACTATAATGATGATGCTTAATTACCCTTAGTGAAGTTCTCTATTTAAATTTTATCTACTATAACATCGAGGACTATGTTTGTTTTAAGTTTGGGGGTGTAGTAGTTTAATTTTAGTTTATTTTATTTTCAATAGTTCATATTTTGGTTGTGTCGTGTTTGTTCTCTAAGATTGGCCGATGACATAGCGTGGTTTACTTGTTCTTATATAAAGGGAAATCTTGCATGCTTAGTTACTTTTTAACATTTTGGCTAATCACTCTGTTCTTGGGTCCTTTATAATCTTCATGCACACGGCTTCTTTGTTTATCTAGTTAGTATTGAGAAATCTCATTTACTTAACTGTTTGGGAGATTATCCTTGAAATGTACTAAACTCACTCCAGCAGCTTTTTGTGCTAATTCTAGACTGTCATATAAGTTTGGGGGAGTCCTATTGTAAAAAAAAGGTGCATATAATAAATGGTAACTTTATATTGACTAAGTTTAATTACGTGGCATTTGTTACTCGAGTTAATAGATCCTTAGGGGTGTTCTACACCTAGTGCCCTAAAGTCATCTGGTTTGGGAGTCATTGATCAAACACTCGTTACATGGGTAACTGATGAGTAGGTTTCATACCTACGAATTGGATACCAATTGACTGCGTTATTGTTTAAATCCTTGAGTTTTAGTTACTTTTCATGTGTTTCCTATGTTTGTGTAGGTATTATGCATTTGGAACTAAAGTTGATGGAAATTGAGCACTGAAGAAGTAAAAGTCAAAAGTTGCTAGGACAGAGCTGCGTGGCTACGCGGATTTTGTGAAGAGCAGCAGCGCGCGCGCTAAGCGCCAGAAGTGGACTCTGTTGAAGAACTGCGCGGGCGCGCCGGATTTGTACTGGGAGCTAACGCGGCCGCGCTAGGTCGGGAGTTGACCAAGATCAGAAGTTTGACTTTTCGGTTTTGGATTAGAATTCGATTTGTAATCAAACTTATTTCTTCTATTTGGTTTTGGATATTTAGTAGACATTATAAATAGCTAGTTTTCAGTAGTTTTTATCTATCTATGAATTAAGAGACATAATCATAATTTGTAATCAATTGGAGACTTGAATCAACTTGGATAGCACGTAGGAATCATTGTATGAGCTAAGGAGAGATTGGAGGCTACAATCAGAGTTTTATTTCTCTTCTCTATCTCTTAGTTTGTAATTCGGAATGCTATTTAATTTGTGGATTATGGATTTTAGTTTAGCTATGAACTAATTTTCTTTTAAGATTGCAATGGATCTTATTGTGTAGTTTTTATCTAATATGCTTCCTTGTTAATGATTGGTATTTATTTTTAGTTTGTCTATTATGATTTATGTTTAATTGCTTAATTACATGGGCAGTAATTACTGTGATAATCTATATGAAATTGAGAGATGGATTATAGGTTTAGATCTGATCATAATAGCATGTGATTATGTTTTCTACTTACGTTTGGGACTCATAATTTGTGTTTAGGATAGAGATATACCTACACACCGCATGTAATCTGATAAGGAACCTGAGTTTCATATCCTTTTTTATTGTAATTCACATAGAAATATAGTGAATTAGTTATCTAGGGTGTTCAACTTAATTCTAACCTTTGTAGATTTGAGTTGATTTGTCTATGATACACTGAGAAGTGGTTTTAGATATTGATGAGTTCCTGATTAACAATCTGAATTATCTATCATAATTTAACAGGGAAGTATATTGATTTAAATGAAGCAATAAGTAAAATTGTAATCTTAAGTTTCCAATAATATATGTTTTCGAAATTTATTTACTTAGTTTTACTAAAATTGTCAAACAAACACACAATTGATCTCTTGTTTAATTGAATTGAGTTAGTATAGAATTGATTTTTATTATTATAAATTGCATACTTTCCTCGTGGGAACGATACTCTACTTACTCTTTATGACTTGTGGACTGCGTATACTTGCGTATTTTTGCTAGTATAGATTTAGGCAAACAGTAACTTTGAATAGCCTAATGTGATTAGACATTGCACAGTCATAATTTTAGTTTAAGGTAAGATGGAGCATAAAATGCACTCACCAATGATGTTACTTATTGTTTAAATAAATTCCCTTGGGACCCCTTTCTTGTATGATTGTCTTGATTGTTATATTGATGAGTTTGCAGATTTATAGTATAATCCCTCATAAATTTGAGTGCATGTGTTAGCTTGATCCTAACTCGTATAAATAAATGACACACACACACATAATGCAAGGATCTTGAGTAGTTGTGAACCTAGTAACCTTGTTAAATTGTAACTTTGCATTGCTTTTGAGTTCATTTTTGATCTTTTACCTTTGAGGCCAATTCTTGAGTCGGTTTCACATTTGTCGCGTTGTGTTTTACGTTAAGTGTCTATATCTGTTGTTAGTGTTTGTTTTTTATTTTTGCTTGAGGACAAGCAAAGATTTAAGTTTGGGGGTATTTGATAAGTGTGTTTTATACACACAATTTGGGTACTTTTGGCATTGATAATTTGCAAGTCTTTGGGTATTTTATGTGGTTTTTATGTATTTTTATCTTATTTCTAGATAATTTAGTTTTATGTTACTTCTATATGTTTTCTATTACTTTGATGTATTTTTATTGTGTTTTGGAGGAATTGAAATAAATGTCGTTCGGATCGTGGTTTGTAATGTATTAATGCTCGTGTCTCGTTATCCGTGCTTGGTTGGTATTATTTTGAAAATTAGCATTTGGCAATACTCGGTATTGAATTTTATGACATTTGAGCCTTGGGTGTGCACGGCATTTGGAATTGTGCACGGCGTGCTCGGCGTCGACCAAACCATGAGAAAACTGACACAGGCACCAGCAGACGTGCGGCAAAAATGTGCACGGGCGCGTGCGCGGATTGGTATGCTGGTGAGCGGCAGGTGTGTGGCGCGGTCAGGCGTGCTAATGAGCAGCAGGCGTGCGGCGTGGTGCGCCATTTTTGCGCACGGGCGACAGGTAGCGAGCGGGCGTCAGGCAGACGAGCGAGCGGGCGGGCGGCCAATTAGCGAATGGGCACGAGCGCGCCGGGCGCGTGTACGGGCGTGCGGCAGCCAGACACACGGGCGTGTGGCAGATAGGGACCAAGCACCCCGCGGGCGCGCCATTTCTGTGTTGAGTGCAATTTAACACGTTTTTAGTGCGATCTGAGCTGCACTTGGTCCGAGCTTGGCTAGGCTTTTTTTATGGAGGCTATTTATATTCTCTTATGAGCTTCATATAAGCTATCTTGAGATAGGAAGGCTACATATTACATCATACAACAGTGCTAAGGGCTGGAAATCAAGTTGAATCAAGGCACAAGCCAAGGAACTCAGTCATCAAGAATTGTAAAACCAAGGAGAAAAGCTAGAAATCAACAGCAACCCAAGGAACAACAGCGGAATAGCTTCAAAGTGATTTTATTTCTACAATTTCATCTCTTTTTGTAATTTGAATTTGATGATGTATGAAATGAAATTGATATTTGTTGTAGCTATCATGAACTAACCTTCTTTTCTAAGATTTCAATGGAACCCAACACCTAATTTGAATTGAATTCTCTCTCTTGATATTATTTATTCATTTGTAAATTGATTGTCATAACCTTTGCTTCTTAGCTTAATTGCTTAACCAGTAATTATCTTGGGAACCTATATGACTTGACGAACGGATTATAAGTTGAGACCCAATTATGATAACATGCAAGAGTAAAAGATTATTGTGGGTTATTAATTAGATTAAGTGACGTGTGTCTTATTAATTATCTACATAAATAGGTAACTTAATAGTAAGTGGGATAGACATATACCTAATTACCGCATGCAACCAATAGAGAATCTAGTCTTAATGACTTCCTATGCGAAAGTTGATAATTGAAGGGATGCTTAACGAGATTTAGTGACACGTGTCTTATTAATCATTCTTGAAATTGGTTTCTTGATAGTGTATAGGATAGACATATACCTATGCACCGCATTAGGAAGATTCGTAATTGACCATCGACAGAGGCTCTTATGAAGTTTTGATTTCTCGGTTGTCAATTCGTATGTTTTAACTAATTAAAAAGAGAGAGTTAGGAGATTCAAATGACGTGTTGGGGGAAATTGTAATCTTAGATCTTTCTATCTTGATATTTTACCGAATTTTATTTGTTACTTGTCTTTTGAACTCTACTAATCAACAAAGCTCAAATCTTCATTGTTTAAACAAGATCAAATTGATATACGATTGGTACTTGATATTTATTCGTCACAATTTCCTATGGGTTCAACTCATATCTTATCATTATATTACTTATAGACCGTGTATACTTGCACATGTGTGTTTATCGATTGCTAAATCATCCAACAAAATCCTTTTCAAGAGGATGGGATGTCAGATTTGAGGATAAATCCTTTTCAAGAGGAGGGGAATGATACAATCCTGATCAGGTTTACATAAAACCTTAATAACTCAACTCAAGTCTCAAGGATTTATCAAGCGATTTTAAATATTTGGGCTAAAATTTATTCAAAGATGCTTAAAATGAAGTTCAATTCAAGACCAATTTTAATCAATTCATGTGGCAATTTACATTCTAGCAAATTCGCATACGGGCAACGGACATTCTAATTCTAATCAGTCAATCACACGGGTTTCCTAGCATATTTAGGACTTAAAATTTACATATGAAGGACTTAATATATTAGCTTCCTATATCATATGGGTCACGCGGTTTCCAAGTAGACAACTAGTTGATTTTGTTCTTCATTGACTAATGGGTTCCTAACAATTAGCGGGTTTCTAATTCCAAATAGAGGAAGGCTTCGGATTTCTAATTCAAATTTGGACGTGGATTTCCTTAATTATTAGGCTATTTTCAGCATGTTTTAAATTCGTAATGTAATTAGAATGTTTGATAAGTAGGATTTAATTTCCTTATTGTTTATTAGATAGAATTTCTATTTCCAATCAAACGAGTTGATTCTATTTAGGATTTGGGTTCATGTTATTAGTATAAATAGACATAAGTACTGTAATCATTCATTCATTTAATCAATAATATTCAGATTATCATATTATTGTGAGAGTATTATCTACTTTTGGTTTTTTGAAGAATTCTTAGGTTATTTCTAGTTTTTCTTTGAGATTCAAATTTCGACTTATCATACAACAATACATAGTTGTGTGTGGCGTCTTCTACCGCACTAATCGTCGATTGTACCAAGATTACCGCTTCAATATAAGCGAGGGGTCAAGGTGTCATTAGTGTCTATTCAACGCAGAATTTCGAACGCGAGTAATTGTATCAAGATTACCGTCTACATATAGGCGAGGGGTTAAGGTGTTGCGAGCAATCCACCATTCAACTTTGCTAGAAACGATCCGGGCGACGACCACCTCACGCAAGCTTGCCATGGAGTCTATCATTACTAATGTAGGACAAATGGCATTGGAGTTTGAGGAAGAGCTGGATAGAAAGAAGGCTTCAAAGAAATGCGTGTAACCTTTAGGGTTCGGGCGTGTTTTGGGTTCGGGGTCAGATAAGTTTTTGGGAGATCGGATATGGCATCATGGCTTTGGGAGATCGTCGGATTAGATTTATTTTAATTATTATTATAATTATTATTATTGTTAGGAAGTAAATCCATTTATGGTAGTAGAGTTTAATTAGGAAGTGGAGTATTTATGGTCGTAGAAGTTTAATAGGAAGTTAGATATTCTTTAGGATTTAGTTTCCATAATTGTAGAAATTCTATTATAGATTAGGAAGGAAGTATGTTAACTATAAAAACCCAGCTTCTGGGTTGAAAACATAAATTATTATTCATTGATTAATAAATTAGAGTTATTTCTCTTATTTTCTCTGGTGGATTCCAGTTTATGTGTTCTTAGAATTTACGCTGGTAAATTCTTATACTTCCGTTCTGTGTCAATTGGTATCAGAGCCAAGGATTTTGCCTTGTTTAATGGCCAAGAATGAAGGCGATAAAGGTAACCCTGACGGGAATGATCGTAGGGATGCCGAATTATGGGCAGTGATTGATGAACAACGACAGTCGATGGCGAGGGTGGAGACCTTCTTACAACAACTGTTGCTACAACAGACCAATCCTAACAGACCTGACCAAACCAACAGAGTTGGACCCGAGGAAGTTGCCCTTGGACCTCTTGAAGGAGCACGTCAACCTGGAGCAGCAAGACATGAGCGGTTCAAAATAGTGAGTGATGAAGATTCCTATGAGGAATTTGCAGGAAACCAAAGAAATCCTCCACAAAACCGAAACCAAAATCAACCTGATTATAGGATACGTACAGACATTCCCCTATTCTATGGAAAATTACAGATTGAAGAATTCTTGGATTGGATCTCGGAGGTGGAGAGGTTCTTCGAGCTGACCGAAGTCCCGACAGATCGACAAGTCAATTTGGTAGCATACAAGTTGAGAGGTGGGGCCGCTGTTTGGTGGGAGAAGTTATAGATGGATAGGAGACGGCAAGGCAAGACACCTATACGATCTTGGAGGAGAATGAAACAACTAATGATGGGTAGATTCTTACCCCCTGATTATGAACAATTTATTTTTTGAAGTTATCAAAATTGTGTACAAGGTAACCGAACTGTTGTGGCTGAGGAGTGGACTAGGTTGTTGGTTCGTAACAACCTAAATGAGACTGAAAGACAATAGGTTTCCAGATATTTGGAAGGATTGAACCCTTATATTCGCGACAAAATCGGGCTACAAATTGTTTGGACTGTGGATGAGGCGCATAACATGGCCTTGAAGGTTGAATTGATGGAAAAACTCCTAAACGATTTCCTTACTATAGGAAAGAGGTGGTAGAGACATCTAATGCTACGGCAAATCGGTTTTCACCAAGTGATAGAATGAATCAACCTAAAGTTATTACCGATCAGACTCAAAAGGGTTCGGGTTCCACTAATAAACCTGTGGGAACACAGCCGACGGGGACACCTATGAGAGAAACTTTCCGAACGCCAAACATATATGCTAAAATCGGAGGTTTTAAATGCTACTGATGCGGTCAACCAGATCATCAGTCAAATGAATGTCCGGCCAGGAAACCGGTGAATTTCGTAGGTGTTGAAGAGGACGAAAAGGAGTTTTAGTACGTTGAAGAAGGAATAGATGTGAACGAACTCTTGGGTGATACGGAAATAGCAGAGGAATAGGGAGAACATGTCAATTATGTAATTCAGCGAGTCATGTGCTCAACGAAATTAGAATATTCGTCACAAATAATATCTTTAAAGCGTACTACAGTGTTTAGGGAAAGGTTTGTGACGTAATTGTTGACAGTGGAAGCTACAAGAATTTTGTGCCAAAAAGACTAGTGGAACATTTAAAGCTGCAAGTAGAAAAACATCTGAAGCCTTATGCGATCGGATGGATCCAAAAAGGACCGAAGGTGAACGTGTCTGAAATTTGCAGGGTGCCTATTTCAATTGGTCGGTACTACCGAGATGAGGTGGTCTATGACGTAGTAGACATGGATGCTAACCACGAATTTTTGGGACGACCATGGCAGTTTGATGTGGATGTCACTTATAGGGGGCACGACAACGTTTTCGTGTTCAGTTGGGATGGCAAGAAATTTGCAATTGTGCCGAAGCGAAATCTCGAAGGGGGCTTAACTCCGACCACGACCGAAGAACAACCTTTACTCTCTCTAATCACTTCAGCAACTGAGTTGGAGTCGAAGATCAAGGAAGCACAAGAGGTACATGTTGTGGTTGTGCGAGCTCTAGTAGTAAAAGAAAGGAAAGAACCGAGAGTGGTGATACCCGAGGAGGTGCAATCTATTTTAACCGGATTCAGTGAGCTGGTAGCGAATGATCTACCGAATAACCTTCCACCATTAAGGGATATTCAACACCAAATTGATTTAATTCCAGGAGCAAGTTTATCCAATTTGCCACACTATCGGATAAGTCCGAAGGAAAATAAAATTTACAGGGAAAGGTGGAGGAATTATTGAAGAAGGGATTTATTTGAGAAAGCATGAGTCCATGCGTTGTTCCAGCATTACTAGTTCCAAAAAAAGATGGCAGTTAGAGGATGTGCGTAGATAGCCATTCAATTAACAAGATTACTGTCAGATACAGCTTCCCGATCCTGAGGCTAGATGATATGCTATATATGTTGGAAGGTTCAAAGTTATTTTCAAAAATAGATTTGCGAAGTGGCTACCATCAGATTCGGGTTAAACCTGGTGATAAATGGAAGACAACTTTCAAGTTAAAGGATGGACTCTACGAGTGGCTAGTTATGCCCTTCAGATTATCTAATGCTCCTAACACCTTTATGCGACTTATGAATCAGGTATTACGACCTTTCATTGGGAAATATGTTGTCTTTTATTTTGATGACATACTAAGTTATAGTCGAAGTAAGGAAGTCCATTTAGAGCATCTTCGGACTGTGCTCGGGGTGTTGTCTAAAAATAAGCTATTTATTAATTTTAAACAGTGCAACTGGATGATCGAGCGATTATTATTCCTTGGGTATGTGGTCAGTTGGAGGGAATTTTGGTTGACGAAGACAAAGTGAGAGCCATACGGAAATGGCCGACTCCTAAGACAGTAGGAGAGGTAAGAAGCTTCCATGGGTTGGTGACATTTTATCGTCGATTTATCAGAGATTTCAGTAGTATTGTGGCACCCATTACTAAGTGCCTAAAGAAGGGTAAATTTCAATGGGGAGAAACAGCTGTAACAGCCTTTGCAGTCATTAAGGAAAAATTATGTACTACTCATGTTCTTACTTTACCCAGTTTTGAGAAACTATTCGAAGTGGAGTGTGATGCTAGCAAAATTGGGATTGGGGCAGTTCTATCCCAAGAGAAAAGACCGATAGCATTTTACAGCGAAAAGCTTAGTGATGCGCGACAAAAATGGAGTACTTATGATTAAGAATTCTATGCAATTATTTATGCTTTGAAACATTGGGAGCATTATCTGATTCAGCGAGAATTTATTTTGTACACTGATCACCAAGCTTTGAAGTACTTGAACAGTCAGATGAGCTTGAGTAATATGCATGCTCGATGGGCAACTTATTTATAGAAATTTCCTTTTGTGTTGAAACATAAATCTAGTGTTCTAAACAAGGTGGCAGACACATTGAGTGATGAGCGGGTTTGTTAGTCACGATGCAACAAGAAATTATTGAGTTTGAGTTTCTGAAAGAGCTATACTTGGAGGATGAGGATTTTGTCGAAGTATGGGAACAGTGTGCTCATAAGACAACAGAGGGAGAGTTTCACGTGCTTGATGGCTACCTGTTCCGCGGAAATCAGTTATGTATTCCTCAGGGTTCTTTGAGAGAGATACTGATTCGGGAGTTACATGGAGGGAGTTTGAGTGGTCATTTGGGACAAGACAAGACCATCAATAGTGTAGTCGGGCGGTATTATAGGCCTAAGTTAAAACATGACGTGGGTAATTTTATTCGCAAATGCTACGTTTGTCAGACCGCTAAAGGACAAGCTTAGAATACAGGTCTCTATATGCCTCTGCCTGTTCCGAAGGCTATATGGGAACATTTATCAATGGATTTTGTTTTAGGTCTTCCCTAGACTCAGCGGGGAGTGGACTTTGTGTTTGTGGTGGTTGACAGGTTTTCTAAAATGGGACATTTTATTCCTTGTTGAAAAATATCTGATGCATCCCATGTGGCTCAGTTATTTTTTCGAGAGGTGGTTCGTTTATAGGGGGTTCCTCAGACCATCACTTCGGATCGAGATTCGAAGTTTCTTAGCCGTTTTTGGATCACATTATGGCGGTGGATGGATATTACTCTCAAGTTTAGTAGCATTGCGCATCCACAGACTGATGGTCAGACCGAAAATCTGAATCGAACGCTAGAAAATTTGATTCGGAGTATTTGTGGTGATAAGCCGAAGCAGTGGGATGTGGCACTGGCACAAGCTGAGTTTGCATATAATAATGTGGTTCATTCCGCTACTGGCGAATCTCCATTTGCCTTGGTATATCGACATGTTCCTAAGCATGCATTAGACTTGGTCCGCCTGCCGAAGGTTACTGGAACGAGTGTTGCCACCGAACACATGGTTGAGAAAGTTTGCGATGTTCAGGTGGAAATAAAAGCTCGGTTGGAAGAAAAGAATGCGAAATATAAAGCCGCAGCTGATGCCAAGAGGCGTCAAAAATTGTTTGCCGAGGGGGATCAGGTTATGGTGTTTTTGCGGAAGGAGAGGTTCCCGATCGATTCTTATAAAAAGCCCAGGAAATACGGTCCGTATAAGGTGATCAAGAAGATAAATGATAATGCCTATGTGATCGACTTGCCGAAAGATATGACTATCTCTCGTACTTTCAGTGTCGCTGATCTTTATGAGTTTTGTGACGATGTTCCGCTTTATCCAGAACATAACTCGGGGTCGAGTTATTCGCAAGTGGGAAGGACTGATGTAGGAAAAATGGCGTTGGGTTCGGGGTCGGATAAGTCTTCTGTGATGCCCCCAAATCCGGGTACTTAATTCCCACTGATTTGATGTTCACTATATCATTCATTCATAACTAACTACCCATAATAAAGGACAATTAAATTAAGCTGAATGAAATATCTTCCCACAAAAGGGGTTACATCTCTAATCTCTTAATTAAATAAAATCCCAGGCTATCTAACCTTTATTACATCGTTGCGGAATTAAAACATTAAATTAAACAAGTCTTATTACATAAATTCATTAAACAGATAACAATTCGCCAGCTACTTCTGCATCTTGCATTTGCCCTTACTAGTGGACGGCTCATCTAATTTCTCAGTCTTAGCTGCAATGTTGAATACAAGGGTGAGCAAACAATTGCCCACAAGTATGATAAGGATAACAATTGAATAATCAATGGAGTAGATTTTAACTGAGGTATAATAGCTTATCTAAAAATCAATCAATAACAATTCAAAAGACTGAGAGCTCAATAGAAAACTTGGCTCAAAAATTGAACATAGATTTTAAGATCAATAGTATATCTGAGGATCATAAGACCTCGAACTATGTCCTAGGTTATCAAGTATCACTACTGTAACCTTTAACAGTCTTATAGACTATGGACTATCCATCCCGTACTCCGGGGGATCAGCCCTTCGTACAATGTATTGTGCACAAACATTTTAACGCTATTGCATAATTAATCTCCTATATTAGGATTGTTCATCTCAGTTTGACTTCAGAATCCATACCAAAAGAAACTTGGTTTGGAATAACTTCAAGATATTCTCAGTTTTTAAAATGTTCATCAACTATGGACTAGCTGAATCAATAAGGTTTGTTAGTCATTAAAGTATTTGATTCAATAATAAGATTGTACAATGGAATTTATGTTCGAAGTTTGATCAACAATTCATACTAAATTAACAAATGACTTGAAAGGTACATAGGCATTTGATACTATAACAACCTTGCTTGAACAATAAGAATCTAAGGTTAATAAACTGGCTCAATGAAAGTAAAGTAGGAATCTTGCTCGAGTAAAAATTAAGTTTTGGAAACTTGCTTTCAACGAAATAAAGAGAATAAGGATAGAAAACTTGCTCAATGTAATAGTGGAGTTCAAAAACTTGTCTCATGCGTAGATTACAGATTAAAGTTCACGTTCTTTAATCAATCTATACATTACGTTTGAAAAGCAGTAACAACAATTAGTTACTGTATTATAAGCACTTTGGAATTCGATCTTATCCATTTTCATTTTAATATATATCTATTGTCATTTGATATTCATTGAGTATTCACTTATCATTCATTGAAGTATCTCACTAGTCATTTAATACTTAATATAAGCCTTAAACGTACACATGGCCATATAACATAATCATAAAGAAAAGAAATTTTTTTTATTTCTGTTCCACCGCCGGGGCGGTGGATTCCTTCACAAACCAGCGTTGGGGCGAGGCTACCGCCAGGGCGAGGAATCTAGTTCAATTATGTCGTCGGGGCGACGAGACCGCTGGAGCGACAAAACCAGTTCATTTCTACCGCCGGGGCGGTAGACTCGACTGTCACCTTCTACAGTTCGCGAACTAGTGCAACTTCAGACCAAATTTTCCAAATTCTATCATCCGACTCACAAATTAAACACACCCAGACATCAAACATGTTGTAAAACAATTACCCAACATGTTTCTAACAATTCCAATCATCATAAAACATATAATCAACTAATTAAAACCAAAAATTTACTGTTTAAGCAAAATAATCATGTTTTGGCCTTTTTGATAAAATTAAACACTGTGAATTCATCTCTAAACTATTTTAATCCATTCCACTTGCATTCTTTTCGTTTTTCACCATATTAACACAATCAAAAGTCAATTTACTGATTAATAATCTACTTGAACATCAATTTTCATACATATAAGCCATACATGAAAGTAAAACTCTGTTTTAAAACCAAAAACTCTATTTTAAAACATGCTTTCATGGATTAATTCCCTCAAATTGATTTACAAACATTATATAATCACTAGTATATGCATATTAACAATTACAACTAAGTAATTCATGCTTTGAGCAAATAAATTTATATATTGAGCAAATAAATTTATATACAGAGAAGTGAAAACCATATACAGTGAATAAAACTTCTAACAAAATTTAAAAACAAATTATACCTTCAAGCTAAACGAATATGATTCCTTAGCTTTAGCAATCCTCTCCCTTTTCCTTCTCAATCACAAAACCCTCAAACTCTCAATTTTTCTCTAAACTCACAAAGCTCTTCTCTTTCTTCCTTAGACTAAAACAACTGATGAATTTTTTTTAACGTAATTGGATTTTAATTAGTCAGTTGCAAAAACAAAGAGTTAGGCCATGTTTGGCGAACTCAAATGCAGAAAAAATGGAATTTCAAAGGCCACAAGGCCTTGTTTGGTTGAACCAAAACAAAATAAACTATTTTTACCAACCAAGGGTCACAAGGCCTTGTTTGGTTTAACTAAAATTAATTCCTTTTCCATTTATTTTAATAACTCATTATACTATATAGTTTAATTGTCACACTTGTCACACTTTCAATTTAATTAAACTTATTATTAAATAAATTCAATTAAACCTTACTAATTGAATTATAACTCTTATTTGACCAACAATAATATTACCAAATAATGATCTTACTCAAATAAATCCTTTATTCAAATAAATCATTTTATCATCTAATTTATTTTATCATCTAATTTAATTATTAAATTAAATTAGAATAGACACATCAAACTACATTCAAATAACAATTAACATAATTACACATAAAATGAATTACTCCACAACAACTTTATTAATTATTCATTTTACTCAATAAATAAATTAACAAAAATATTTATTTAACCCAATAAATATTTTATTTATTCACAAAAATTACATTCGTTACATCCTTCCCTCCTTAAAAGGATTCTGTCCCCAGAATCACAACGCAATTAATTTGCCCGTTACATCTTCGTGGTCGGATAAGTCTTCGGAAGATCGGATATGGCGTCATGGCTTCGGGAGATAGTCGGATTAGATTTGTTTTAATTATTGTTATTGTTAGGAAGTAAATCCATTTATGGTAGTAGAGTTTAATTAGGAAGTGGATTATTTATGGTAGTAGAAGTTTAATAGAAAGTTAGATATTCTTTAGGATTTAGTTTTTATAATTGTAGGAATTATATTATAGATTAGAAAGGAAGTCTGTAGGCTATAAAAACCCGGCTTGTGGGTTGAAATCATAAGTTATTATTCATTGATTAATAAATTAGAGTTATTTCTCTTATTTTCTCTGGTGGATTCCAGTTTATGTGTTCTTAGAATTTACGCTGGTAAATTCGTATACTTCTGTTCTGCGTCAATTGGTATCAGAGCTAAGGATTTTGCCTTGTTTGATAGCCAACAACAAAGGCGGTAGAGGTAACCCTGACGGCACGCTTACGTGAGGTGGTCGTCGTCCGGATCGTTTCTAGAAAAGTTGAATGGTGAATTACTCGCAACACCTTAATCCCTCGCATATATGTAGACGGTAATCTTGGTACAATTACTCGCGTTCGGAATTATACGTTGAATGGACACCAACGACGCCTTGACCCTTCGCTTATATTGAAGCGGTAATCTTGGTACAATCGACAATTAGTGCAGTAGAAGACGTCACACACAACTATGTATTGTTGTATGATAAGTTGAAGTTTGAATCTAAAAAAAAACTAGAAAGAACCTTGGAATTCTTTAAAGAACCAAAAGTAGAAAATACTCTCACAAGAATATGATAATCTGAATATTATTGATTGAATGAATGAATGATTACAATACTCATGTCTATTTATACTAATAACATGAACCCAAATCCTAAATGGAATTAACTAGTTTGATTGGAAATAGAAATCCTAACTGATAAACAATAAGAAAATTAAATCATACTTATCAAACATTCTAATTACATTAAGAATCTAAAACATGCTGAAAATAGCTTAATAATTAAGAAAATTCGCGTCCAAATTTGAATTAGAAATCTGAAGCCTTCCTACAGTTGGAATTTGAAACCCATTAATTATTAGGAACCCATTAATCCATGGAGAACAAAATCAGCTAGTTGTCTACTTGGAAACCGCGTGGCCCACATGATATAGGAAGGTAATATATTAAGTCCTTCATATGTAAATGTTAAGTCCTGAACATGCTAGGAAACCCGTGTGATTGGCTGATTAGAATTAGAATGTCCATTGCCCGCATGCGAATTTGCTAGAATATAAATTGCCACATGAATTGATTAAAATTAGTCTTGAATTGAACTCCATTTTAAGCATCTTTGAATAAACTTCAGCCTAAATATTTAAAATCGCTTGATAATTCCCTGGGACTTGAGTTGAGTTATTAAGGTTTGATGTGAGCCTGATCAGGATTGTATCACTATGGGAAATAGAAGTACTATTGTTGTTGGTCTCTAAAATTGTATCTACACTACGATTTGAGGACAAGTCCCTAATATCTAAACTTGATCGATCTAATATACATCTCTGACTGGTGATCAGGGAGTTTATAGAAGAAGAAGACATGTTCCAATTAAAGATTATCTTTTCCAACTCCTCAACTTTGGAAATTATAATTAACTCTCTTTATGTAGACTGCTCAGTGTGTTTCCTCAATCTCTCATTCTCAATTTTAAGTGTGAAGAGAGAGCTAGCAGTTCGTTAAGTTGTTTCTAATTTAATTTGTACTTTTTCTTTCTCCTCTTGAAGAAGAGAATGATCTCTTGATAGAACCCTGAACCACTTCATGTATTTATGCAGCTCAGAAGTTATATCACATAAAGCAGTTCTAAGATTAGATATATCAACATTATGAGAGTTAAAGTCAAATACCTCACTGATATCAATTTCTTGATGATCAATGGTGTTGTCTGCAAGAACTTCCATAGCCATTAGATAGAGATTGGTTATTTGAGGCCCTTCATCATCACTTGACTCAGAATATGAGTCATTAACTAAATCACTCCATGATCCCTTAGCTACTAGGCCTTTCTCCTTCTTTTGGTACTTTTTGTATCCTCTAAAATCTTTCTTTGATGTTGACTCCTTCTTGTCTTTCATCAGTTCCTCTCTAAGAGGTTTGTTACATTCAGCAATATAATGACCTGACTTTTTGCAGTTGTAGCATAGATCCTTTGAAGAATTTCTTTTGTTATTGTTGTTGTTATTGTTGTTGTTGTTGTATCTTCTATTCTTGCTTCTGCCCTTTCTCATGAACTTTTTCAACTTTCTGGCTAGTAGAACAATGTCTTCATCATCATCATCAACATCAGATTCATCTTCCATAAGGGCTTTGAAAGATGTTTCTGTAGCTTTAAGGGCTACACCCTTATCTTTCTTGGTTGTTGTTGTAGTCTCTACTCTCTGATTTAGTTCGAGTTCATAGGTCAAGAGATTTCCATAGAGCTTCTACATTGTCATCTCATGCAAATTCTTTGATTCCCTTATAGCAGTGGTTTTGCATCCCACTTGCTTGGTAGAGCTCTCATGAACTTGATATTAAGGTCCTTATTAGGATAGACCTTTCCAAATACTTTGAGGGAGTTGAGCAATATGTTGAATCTTTCATAAGTAACAATAATGTCTTCTCCAGAAATGTGAGAAATGTTGAATCTGGGATTGCTTGTTTTCTCGAACTTCTTCAGTGCCTTCATACATGACAAGAAGAGCTTCCCTTACTTCTTAGGCAGTTTTACAGTTTACCACATTCTCAAATAATTCATCTTTAAGAGCCATGAATAGAATGTTCTTAGCTCTTTTATCAAGTGTTACAAGCTTCTTCTCATTCTCGGTCCACTCTACTATTTGCTTGACAGTTATTTTATTTGGATCATCAAGGTAGGAGCTAGCTTTGTTGGAATATATGGCCCATTCAACACAACATCAAATAGTTTATCATCAATAGCATCCATATACGCCTATATACGAACTTTCCAATTAGCAAGCTTATCTTTATTACACAAAAGTAGCTTATTTCCACCACTACGCTTAGAACTGGTTTTGGGTAATACCATGGATCTACTCAAGCAATTAAGCTAGTTCAAAAGAACTAATGCTCTGATACCACTTGTTATTCCCAAAGTCATAAAGAGATCTATAAGGGGGGTTGAATAGACCTTTAAAACTTTTGATTTAGAGAATTATTACCAATGTTAAATTAAACAAGTTAATTTATTGATTATGCACAACGAAATGATGTTTTAAAAAATCCCTTCAAAGATTAATAAGAAATCACAGTTCTAAATTTAGTGTAAGAAAGTGTAGACAAGTCGCAAGGATAAAATGAAGATAAACTTAATTGCAAAATATAGAGTGCAGAAAGTAAATACAAAAAAGTAAATGACACGGAGATTTTTAAGAGATTCGGAGCACAAAACTCTCATATTTCTCTCTTCTACTCCGAGAGTAGGGATATTCCACTAAAGAAGAGTAATCACTCAGATTACAGTTTAGTAAGAACTAATTTATAACTGATTCAGTAAGAATCCTTCAAGTCACACAGACTTGAAATATACACAGATCACTAAGATAGAATCACAAAGAAATTGAAAGATTTGAGGCACTACTAAGTAACGTTAAGTTTCTTTATCACAGGATTTAGTAGCAGTTGAGATTTCTAAATCGTAGAGTGAGTAGACTATAAGCTCAGACATATAACACTTCAACTTGATCAATTTTTCTCTATATCTTTTTGATTATTTGAGGTTGCTCGCCTTTTATAGATTTACCTTGGGATTTTTCTGTTATGATTTGACCGTTATTCCATTCTAACTTGGACACCTGTCAATTTCTAATTGATTCAGCTAGGACCACTTCAGGTTGCTTTCATCATACCTTTTCAGGTGCAAATGTAGTCGCATGTTTTTGTCCTTAGCATATATAGTTGTTAGACATAACTTCAGAAATGTTGTATCCTTATCGACAACCTTTAGGAGGATCATTCTTGGAATCTTCAGTCCTAACTAGGTGTACGACATTGTCATAACCTGTCAAAAGAGATGAACTCTACGATTCTACTTAATCGCAAAGTTATATATCTGATAGTAGAGTAACTTACCCTATCGGTTTGACTCTACGATCGATCTTCATGCTCTACGATCTTTATGAGTATACTGAATGATCTACGATCTCAAAATACTTCTTGGTCTTTAACTCTATGAACAATATTCAGACTTAGCTTTTGAACAATATATTTACATTAAGGATTGGATCAACATAACAAATTTTATCCCTACACTAAGTCATGTTCCATAAATTATCTTTACAAAAGCTACTGGTTTTACAAATATACATTAAATTCTCATTTCATCATCAAATCAAACACATGCATAAGTTAAAGTGTTAATAGTATTAATGTGAGAAATACAAGAAATTATAATCATTACAATATCTCTAGTTATCTCTGTTATACCTTGACTTTTTACTGGTCTTCTCCTTAGACCTAGGGAGGCTTGTATCTGAGGTTCTCCCTCTATATGCACCCCTTGAAGATTTCTATTGTCATAAATGGGATCATTGATTGTTGGCAATATGGATCCAATGGGTGGTACCCCACTTGAAGATGGAATAGATCTAGATGTGTAACACAATGGAATGATATCAATTGTTGGACAAAGGGTAGAGGTTGATGATTGATGATGAACTCTTGACCTCCTCTCTCTCTTTTTGTCATCATCTTTCCTCAATTCTTCTTGTTTTTTGGTGAGCTATCTAACTGTGCCAACTAACTCTTTGACTAATCCCTTAGTAAAGTAAAGTTCATTTTTAAGCTGCAGTAATTGCTTGTAGGAGTCAATTTGTTGTTGATGAGAGCGAGCTATAATAATATCTGCTCTTTCATTCAAGCCCTTCACAACATCGATTAGATTAACAAACTGTTCTTTAAGATCAAAGGCTTTTTCTGATATCAGCTAGATGGATTATTGATTTACTTCTTGAAGAGTCTTTACGTATTTAGTATTAGTATCAATCTTCTTCAAGCAAGTTGCATCTCTCTCCTCAAGATCTAGAAATCAAATTTTTAGTTTCAAAAGTAAATTATTTTGGTCGATCGAGAGAAGCTACCGCTTCTTACTTACCAAGATGTTTTAATTTATTGATGGACATTATATGCAGAAATGTGTGTGTGTGTGTGTAATATATATACCCCCTTTAGCGACGGACTGGACGACGCTTTGGTCCGTCGCCATAGGTCCGGTCCATTGTTATAGCTTTTAGCGACGGACAACATATAGCGACGGACCGAAGCTATAGCGACAGACCGGACCTATGGCGACGGACCAAACTGTAACTCGATCCATCGCTAAAGGGAGTATGTTTGGTATGTCAAATAAAAGGGTATGCTCTTGATCCAATAATTGAACTCTAAAGAATTAAACTTAACCCCTCTTAGGCCTAAGACTCCCAGAAGGCAACAAAATCTCTTTTATATCTTAATACTAATACAATAAAATAGCACTCAGATTGTCTAGATAAACTATTCAGAGGATCAAGATAGACAATTCAGAGGATCATCCAAAACGGCATAAATTAAACTAATATCCAAAACTATATAACTTAAATTAATAGATGACATTTAAAGGTATATGTGTGAGTTAGTGTGGCACCTTGGGCCAAAATTAAAGAAATAAAAAATAATTTATATATAAAGTAGATCTGGTAAATAGGACAGGTTAACCCAATTGGGCCGAGCTAAGATTTTTTAGAACATATCCGGCCTAACCTGGCCTTTCAAAAAGCCTGGTCCGGCCAGAAACATGGACCATCCTGGTGTGTACATACTTTTTAAGGATGCATGTTTTATTTATAGTTTCAACGGCCTATTATAAATTAGTAGTTAGGAGATGTGGGACTTAAGCTAAGGCCCATATGATCAACCGAATTTCTAATATAAAAAGGCATCCTACTAGTGTCATTGTGTTGTGTGTAAGCGGAATCAAAGTAATTTGAATGTTTACTATTAATAAGATGTTTACCAATAATAAGTTGTTCAAATAATAAGTTATTTACCAATAAGCTGTTTAAATAATAAGTTGTTTAACAATAATAAACTATTTAAATAATAAGTTGTTTATTAATAATAAGTTGTTTACCAATAAGTTGTTTAAATAATAAGTTGTTAAACAATAAGTTGTTTACCAATAAGTTGTTTACCAATAATAAGTTGTTTACCAATAAGCTGTTTAAATAATAAGTTGTTTACCAATAAGCTATTTAAATAAGTTGTTTATCAATAAGATGTTTAAATAAGTTGTTTATCAATAAGCTGTTTATTAATAATAAGTTGTTTACCAATAAGCTGTTTACCAATAATAAGTTGTTACCAATAAGTTGTTTAAATAAGTTGGTTACCAATAATAAGTTGTTTACCAATAATCTGTTTAAATAATAAGTTATTTACCAATAAGCTGTTTAAATAATAAGTTGTTTACTATTAATAAGCTGTTTAAATAATGAGTTGTTTAAATAATAAATTGTTTACCAATACGCTGTTTACAAATAATAAGCTGTTTACCGATAATAAGTTGTTTACTAATAAGCTGTTTAAATAATAAGTTGTTTATCAATAAGTTGTTTACTAATAAGTTGTTTAAATAAGCTGTTTACCAATAAGCTGTTTAAATAATAAGTTGTTTACCAATAATAAGTTGTTTACCAATAAGTTGTTTACCAATAAGCTGTTTACCAATCATAAGCTGTTTACCAATAAGTTGTTTAAATAATAAGTTGTTTAAATAATAAGTTGTTTACCAATAATAAGTTGTTTACCAATAATAAGTTGTTTACCAATAAGTTGTTTACCAATAATAAGTTGTTACCAATAAGTTGGTTAAATAAGTTATTTACCAATAATAAGTTATTTACCAATAAACTGTTTAAATAATAAGTTGTTTAAATAAGTTATTTACCAATAAGCTCTTTACCAATAATAATCTGTTTACCAATAAGATGTTTAAATAATAAGTTGTATATTAATAAGTTATTTACTAATAAGTTGTTTAAATAAGTTGGTTATCAATAAGCTGTTTAAATAATAAGTTGTTTACCAATAAGCTGTTTACTAATAATAACCTTTGATATGATATTGAATCAATGTATCTTTTTATAATGTCCTTTTTAGTAATCTTTACATTTTATTTTAACTTATAAGTCATTATCAGCTGAACACCTTCATAACTTATTTTAACTTAATCTCTGACTTATAAGTTATTATCAGCCGAACGCTTTTAGTTATAAGTCACAACTTAAAACAACTTATAAGTCAACTTATATTTTAACTTATAAATCATTTTAAAATAAGTCATTCCCGAACGGACCCTTAACTATTTATGGTATTTCTTCTTCCTCCTTTTTTTACTCACTTTGATTCCATTTCTATTAATCTTAAATCTTATAAACAATCTGCAAAACAACATTGTTGGCAGAAGGCAATGGAAGAGGAATTGGATGCATTAGTTGCAAATGATACATTGGAAGAAGTTCCTTGTCCTAAAGGGATAACTTATTGATTCTAATTAAATGGGTTTACAGTTTACACCATAAAGACAAATAAAAAGTTTATGGTCAATTTGGACCAAGTAATAGCCGTCGTTGGAGTATTCTAAAGGACCTATAGAGACATATTGGATATTGCAAAGGATGGTATTTAATTGAACTGGGGGAGAAACTTTTCTTGGTACAAGGCTTCTATTTTAGTGAACCACATTACATTTGATTACCAGTTGAGTAATAATAACTTTGAGTTTTTGAACGGGCAACGTACATGTGGTTGTGGATCAGTTACTTACCAAAATAAAAAATAAATACATGCAGACTAAAACATTATCTTTGTGTGCCATTTATCAGGGTAACCATATGCTTCAGTGTTTGAAAGATTATGAATTTTTAAGAAAGATAACTATTATCTTTGTGTTGCATAAGTTGGTAATGTTGTTTATAAAAGACAATATGGGAATCAAAAACCTAAAAATAGTTGTTATCAATAACATGCTAATGTAGGCTTTGATTTATAATTTTGGAGTTTGTTTCATTGTCTATGTCCTTCAGAAATTATTCTTACTATTATGTCTATTTAGTGACTGGTGTTAACAAACTGAAGGGTGTACCATACTATTGTTTGTTATACATTCTTGTTGCCTTTATTGTTGTTGAGTCTTGTTTTTGTAACAAGTAATTGAATTGATTGAAGAAAAGAAAAGGAAGACATTTATTTTTGTGCTTTGTCCCACATTGACACCTCAGGAAACATAAGTTTAATAGCAAACTATAAGAATGAGAGGCATTTGGTTCAATTTCATTATTGTTCCAAAGTCCCAAATAGTCTAATTAACATCTCTTGTCCCTACCTTTTCTTCTATAAATAGGGGTTAAATGTTTTTTAGGCCACTGAACTTTAAGTTAACTTACAAATGGATAACTGAACTATTTTTTCTTACAGTCAACTCATTGAACTCTATTTTTCTTACAAATCGTTAAAAAAAATGTCTAGACCGTTAGTTGACTAACAGAAAAATGACATGGCAGTGGTGACATGGTGCTCTTTCTGATGTGGCAGTAATAATAATAATAATAATAATAATAATAATAATAATAATAACAACAACAACAACAACGATAATAATAATAATAATAATAATAATAATAACAACGATAATAACGATAATAATAATAATAATAATAATAATAATAATAATAATAATAAGAACGGTAGTAATAATAATAATAGTAATAATAATAATAAGAACGGTAATAATAATAATAGTAATAATAATAATAATAATACAACAACAACAACAACAACAACAACAATAATAATAATAATAATAACGATAATAATAATAATAATAATAATAATAATAATAATAATAATAATAATAATAATAATAATAACGATAATATTAATATTAATAATAATAATGACGATAACGATAATAATAATAATAATAATAATAATAATAATAATAATAATAATAATAATAATAATAATAATAATGGCCAACTCCTAGAATTCATGATTTATTTTAATTTTCTTCTTTTCCTAAATTTCATGAATTATTTTAATTTTTATACTACCAACTCCTAGATTTCCTTCATTTTCATTTAAGAATTGCCACATCAGAAATGAGTCACCACTGCCACGTCATTTTTCTGTTAGTCAACTAACGGTCTAGACATTTTTTTAACGGTTTGTAAGAAAAATAGAGTTCAGTGAGTTGATTGTAAGAAAAATATAGTTCAGTTATCCATTTGTAAGTTGACCTAAAGTTCAGTAACCTAAAAAGCATTTAACCCCTATAAATAGAGGAGATGTGAGGTTTAAAATTTTTTAAGTAAAGAGCGCTTGGTCTTGGCGACGGGCGGGCTGGACTACCCGCGGGTTGGGTCATCTTGAATCGAGCTAAAATGACCCAATTTTATATGGGTTGTAATAATAAAACCCATAGTCCAGTTTTTTGCGGGCCGGACTGGTTCGCGGGCATGGGTATTTTTTGCTAGGTCTAATATAAAGTTATAGGGGGAATAGAGAGAACTTGGTCTCTCACCCCTTTGTTAGTGATAAAGTTTAAAATTTGCTATATTTTAGTATCACCAATTTCTTTTCTTTCTCTCGCTTTGTATTCTTATTTTTTCTCTTATCTTTTTTCATCCATATTTTTCAAAGTTTATTCAAATATTTTATAATAAAAAAATTCTTACTTACATGCACATAGTGTATGCCAATTGCCACATAAACTAATAATAATTAAGGAATACGGTTCCAACTTAGAATAGAAAAAAGTTAACTTACTGGTTGATAATATGATAAAATAACACCCGAAGAAACACAAGATAAATTATCTAGAAAATCATTCAAAACGACATAAACTTAGACTAACATTCAAAACGGTGTAACTTTTTTTGACAAATCAATACGGTGTAACTTAGATTAGTGAATGACACTTAAAATTATGTGTTGTAGTTGATGTAGGTAACTTGGGTGGGTCAAAATAGATTGAATAATTTTGCCCAAGGGTGAGATATTTCTATTTTCTAGTGGGTCCGAAATTGTATATACTCAAAAACCAATTTTTCATGGAATTTGAATTGGTCAATTTTTGTCCTCTCTAATTGTAATTAATCGAGTATCCTAGTTAATTTCGCATTGCAATTAATAAATAATCATCCTATATATCTTTCTATGTATTAGAAAAATAATAATAATACTACAATATAAATAAACAGAATTGTCATGCTTTATCAATATTACCTCCAATATTAAAATTACAATTATAATTAAGGATCCAAATAGGAAAGGGAACACAAATTCACCGCGCCTAATTACTAGTATCGTTTATGTAATACCTCTTTTCCGAGATAGAAAGAGAGGTTACGCACAAAATATAACAAAACTATAAAACAAATAGAGAGATCTATACCACAGAAAAAATATCTTTAATAACTGATAAATATCACAAATCGAACCATAATAAATATCAAACTGGTTCAAACCATAATCTAAAGTATTTATTACAATTCCAAATAAACTAATGTATCATAACTTAAACAGAATATCTAAACCATTTGGATAAAAGGAAGTTCTTGTCACACTTGCCCTTGATCTTCCTGATTATTTGCCGGAAGAAAAGCATAACATGAGCCGAATGCCCAGTACGAATATAGAATACAAGAATAATGAATTGAATAACTAACTTAGTCAAACGAACTGAACTGAAACGAATAAAACTAACACAATGAAATAATAGGCCGAATCAAATGGATGGGTGTTATTTCATACCGAGCTCAGAACAAAACAAAAATATACCTTGCCACACAGGCAAGTCAAAATAATGTCACACAGGCATAACACACATCGGACGGGGCGGAACCAGATGCATGTAAAATCGAAAAGTATGTTCGGCACAAACATCACCAATCCGTAAAACAGAACTGAACAGAAAACTAGGGTCGACTCATACGCCTCCCACAACAAAATTATTAAATGGCCAACTCCCACCGAAGCACAAAACAGAGATGTCGTGGACTGATCACACCGCCACGGAAGGTGTCATGCTTCGGTGTCAAGAGGACATGTCTGTGGTACTCCCACAGGTAGTTAACTTAGTATACCCTACGGTAAATTCTAACAAAATATCATATCACAACACATACGATATAATATCAACACAAAGGGGTTCTAATATGTACATGTTAAAATGAAACAAATTATTAACACAAAGTCTCCAAAAAAATAGAATAACATGTACATTACTACAAACATCAAATTAAATTCTAGACACAATGCACTAGTCTAAAGAGTACAAATATGAGTTTCAAATATCAACGCTAAAATGAAACTATCAGAATAAATTTGACAATGAATAATCATGAAAGGCAATACTAAATTTCTAAACGAGTAGCAAAACGAGCAAATTAAAATTAAAAGAGTCTCGCTGAAAGAGTACGGAATCCGTACTTGGATTAAGCAACGTAATACCCAGAAATTATATTTCAATTATAACTCGTTAGACTCCCTCCGTTCAATCTACTTAGACAAAAATAATAATAAATTTATAAATTACTTAACAATTATAATTTATAATATTATAAGATTAATTCCTAATTGCATTAAATTCACAAGATAAACCTGAATAAATTCCAATTGATCTCGAATCACTTATAAAATCTGTTATTACTCTCCATTTTTATAAATCAGTACCTTATTTATACATATGCATATAATATACATTCTTTAATAATGATGAATACATGATCATTATGGCAAAACATACGATATAAACTAATATATAATATTAACTTCTAATAACAAACCTGATACGTAAGTATTCATTAGTTAGAAAAAAAATCGTTATTTTAATCAATATATGCATTTTGATCTTACCTGATTCACGCCATTTACTAAGCATATATTATTTTAGTATTTATTATTGTTATTCATGTTGCCATCCACGTTATCCAATTCACATGGATACTCTACGACGAAGGCTATCCACATTAACTAACAATGTATCAAACTTCTAAAAGCATAATGCACATAAAATGTATTTTAACTTTCTTATAATTTACCGACTTTTTACATGATGGATCTAACGATTTAAAAAGAAATAGCAACAACTTACTAAATGTGTCTTGCCAAATATCAAGAGTCTGACGAATTTCCCTTCTTCGATTCCTAAACCGTCTCGCTTACTTCTCTTCTTTTTCTCGGTTTGTATAATGAAAGTAAGGTTTGGTTTAGTTATTTATTTATTAATTATCTTATAATTCTCCTAATTATAATAGGATTAATATTACCCGCATATGAATTAAATTCAATTAGTTTTAAGGTCCAATTTTACCAAATTTATTTATTCATCACTTATTAATACTTATTAACCCACATAAATTAAATGACTAATTTGACCTAAATAAAAAAAAAGTCCAATTAAAATATTTAAAATTTAAATTTAAATATTTATTTATTTATTTATTTTCGGGTATTACAGTTTAATGCCGTTTAATTAAAAAAAAACAATATACTAATAAGAATTTAATTTAAATCACTCGTAGGCCCAAATATTCTCCCCGCGAACTTTTGCTTCCTCCTCAAGTGTAAAATCATTCTTAATATTAAAAATAGTACGAATTTCTTCAGACTTCTTATGCTTAATATCGTTTGCAACTTTTTGGCACGTATTGTCCAATAAATCCTTAATATCCAGATAATTTGCAGCTTGAATAAGATCAAATAACTTACCCATGTCTTCTTCACTAACAAACTTATTATCATACTCTTTGATATCATCTTCAGAAATCCTAGAATCTGCATGCTTTTTGAGAAACTCTATCACCTTAGCTAGGGTTTCCTAATAATTAATAAGCATACAAAACCGATTTTTTAAAATCAACTAAGACTTTTTTAAATTCAAAATTGATATAAATTTTTTTAATTTTAGTTCATATAATGATAAATATCGTAAAGTATCTAAATGTATTACTCAATATAAAATTTACCGTAATAAAGTTAAATTTCTTAGACAAGAAACTCATTGGTTCTGCATTCCTTTTAGCAAAAATACAATCAAAATTGCCTTATCTCAGCCAACCGGCAATTACAACTAAAAGCAGCACCAATAAGGTGTTGTGAGTGAAAACTGAGCCACCTGATTGGAACTGGAAATCTCAAACTATATTGCTAGCATGAAAATGAAACACTAAATAATCGTACATCGGATCGCCGATAGGATTGCATGTACGGAAGTAGATCAAGCTGCTTGATTTCTCCCGTAAGGTCTGTGACAGTGAGATTTGCCTGTTCTGCTAGTGTAAGAAAATAATTAAACGTCTCAATATTGCGAATAACAGAAGCTATAAACGCCATAGGCCTTTCCTTCGTTGCTTGACACCAATGCCTGGGATTTCTATTATTAGTACAAAGTGATGTGCCTTCAAACTCCATGCTATCATTGTTAGATTTTTCCAAATCGACATGTAGAGTTTTCCTTTGTCGAGGAGTACCATTAATTTTACCATTTTGGAGAGAAGGCTCGAAGCTGTTGTTCGGATCATGGGAGTATGATTTTCCCTGGTCCAGAAGAATAGCAAGCACTCGAATAAAATGTGGAATGCATGACGGATCATAAATTACATCTGCACCCAAACTGCAAAAAGAGAAGTGAGGAAATGGAATTATAGATAAATAACAAGCTAAATGATGGTATCAAGTGCCTTGTCGTAACCATGATACCAGCAAGTTCCAAGTTCGTGCATCATTAGTTCAGAGGATATTACTTGATAAAACATTGAACTTAATGTAAAAGCTGAACTTAAAAAGTGTTTCATAAGAACAGTTTGACTATGGTTTGCCTACAATAGATGTAATATTCCGAACCCTAATAAGATTTGTATATGTAAATTATGTGTTTATTAAATGAAATTTCATGTTCCGACTTTGTGTTATGTGATTGTATATTTTATTAAAGAATTCGGTCAAATAAATTTTTTTTTCTAAAGCTGCTTAGTCGTGCTTACACGGACAAAATGATTTGTCGTGCTTCCGACGATTTCATCGAGAAGCGTCACGGCAAATTATTTTTGTAAGCTGCTGTGTCGTGCTTAGAAATGACAAAGTGATTTGTCGTGCTTCGGAGTTAATATATTATTATATTAACTGATAAAAATCTAAAATAAGTTAAATAAGGTTTAAAATGATAAAGTGAATTAAAAACCCTAATTTGAAAACCCTAATCGGTAAAAGTTGTCCGAATTGATAAATCAAAACCCTAATTATTACACAAGAATTCTAATTGATATAATTAGATTCTAAGTAATAAGTCATAACATTAATTAGGAATCATTTAACTTAGATTAAAACCCTAATTGAAAGATTTAAACCCTAATTTATGAATTAGGAAACCTTAATTATGAAACCCTAATTCTAATCAGGTTATCTACACTTTAAATTATGGAATGTTAAATCTTAATTATGATATATAAGCTTAATTAAGGTATTATTAAACATAATTAAACATCTTAAACATGATTAGCAAAAATCTAATTTTAATTAGTAAGGAAATAAATCAAAAATAAAATTTAAACCAATAGAAATTGAGCTAAGAGTGCAAGCTTGTGCTCAACACACTCCAGCACAAGCATGTCATCAAGATCAGACTTGAAGTAGCACAAGTTCATTAGCTAGATATTTTTGGAGGGCAAAATTGGATAAAAAGTTAAAGAAACCCTAATTTTGAAGCCCCTATAAATAGAACATCAAACTGATCAGTTAAGCTACGAATTTACATAGCCTAAACACTTATATTACCAGCCATAACAAGCTTCTGCAAGTATAAGATCAGCAGCAAAGATCAGAAATCAAAAACTTGAGAAAAAGGTGAAAAACCCTAATTTTTATGCTAGATATTCAAGCCTGCAATAATTTTATGTTTTAGATGTTTAGGATTATGTGTAAACATGTTATTTGATGATCTGGGTTGGTTAAACAATGATTCATAACTTTTAAATGGTCGAATTTGATCAAAAACTCAAACTGTTCTTGACAGTCAAGAACAGTCTGACAAGCCTTTTTGTCAGAGCTTTTGATCCACTTAAAATGTTTGTTAGATCTATTTTAAAGCATGAATTTGTAGTATGCCATGTTATCTATGATATCCAATTGGTAGAAGGCTAAAAATATCTCACAGTAAGAAGATATTAATGGTCAAAACCCATTGACCGACCATGAGCATTCTGTTTCTGGGCAACCCAGAAAAACGAACACCACCTCTGACAGTGTCTGACAAGCTTTTGACCAGCCTAGATCTTGGCCAAATGATATAATTTATAAGGTCTTGATGTTTTTAGTTGTTCTCTGCCATGTAATCTACAAGTATAAATCGCCTAAACACATAAAGCTAACATAAAACAAAAGTTATTAATGGTCAAACGGCTTTGACCGACCATGACTGGATGAGTTTATGCGTAACCCAGAAACTAAAGAACAATTTGATCCGACTAGTTTGACCTGATCAAATCTTGCACCTATGATGTTGTTTGATCTCAAATCAAACATCTCGTTATACACTGCCATGTTGGCTACAACAAGCAACAAGAATCCAAACCAAAACATTAACCAGCTGGATTTAATTTGAGGTCAAATGTCCCAATTGGACCATGACCGACTGTTCTTCATGAAGAACACCTTTAGCGACACTGTCCTTCCTCATTCCTAGAAAGCTAAGTTCCTAAGCAGTCCGTCGCAAAAGCCCTTTTGCGACGATTTTAAATAAAAATTAATTAATAAATTATAAATAATTACTAAAAAATTGATAATAATTAATAAATAAATATTAAAATTCATTTTTAATTATAATTAATAATTTTTAATATTCTGATATAAGTTTTACTAATTATTTAATTTAATTTAATATTAAATTATTTAATAAATATATTAAATAAATGATTTGAAAATGATATTAATGTATTTAAATTAGTTTAAATGATAATTAAATCATTTAAAAATATTACTAACTTTCCAAAATTATTATAAATAATAAATAAGTTATTTTAAATAATATACTAAGTAATTCAAAATATTATAAATGATAATTAAATCATTTAAATATTAAACTCAGTTTTAAAAATTATTATAAATAATAATTACCTCATTTAAATGATAAAATAAATTCTAAAAATATTATTAATGATAAAATAAATCATTTAAATAATATTCTATCTTTCTAAAAATATTATAAGTGATAAATAAATCATTTAAAGTATCTAAAATTATTCTAAATGATAAATAAATCATTTAAATAACATATTAATGTTTTAAAAATATTCTAAATGATAATTAAATCATTTAAAAATATTTCTAAGCTTATAAAAATTATTTAAAAATAATATTAAGCTTCTAAAAGTGTTATAAATAATAAATAAATTATTTAGACTAATAATTAAGCTTCCGCATGAAGTTTTATTGAACAACCTATGTGTTTAGCTATCTAAAGTCGCGACCGAGATACCGAATCAACGTCGGACCTTAACAAAACTTGTCTAGATTAACTTAATACATGTTATTATAAGTTCTAACACTTATTATTGATATACGTATACTACGTACGTTGACAGATTGTATTAAAATTTTGATAAACGAACTACGCTAAGGCAAGTCTCCTAACCTTGTTACATTTATGCAAGTATTATACATCTTGCTATCAATTATCGTGAAGTTATTGTTTCTTGTTCAGCATAACTTAAGAAATAAATCATTATTCATATATTGCTTGATGGAGCTTAAATTGTTGTGTCAAACCAAATTGTTTTGGTACGACATCTTATACTGAGAAATGGAACACCTTGATGTAAGGTGAACTGAAACACCTTGATGTATGGTGATAAATGTTGATGATATATCGACACAAATTGTAGGATGACATGCATATTCCTAGGATATTATTTAGGCTGATCCCCTACCAGATATCCGAAATCAAGCTTTTCTAAGTCATTGAAGACTGATAGAACTAATTGAAACACGTGGTTCATGTACAGAACCCTCAGTTATACATCGTTGACATCTTTCAAATCAAACACATTGTGTTTACGTTTTCAAATGAACTTGCTGAGCATTTGTAGCTCATTCTTGCATATATATTCTTTTGCAGTTCTAAATGATAATCCCGGCATTTCTGGGACAGACAAAGAAAAAGGCCATGTTAATTAGTTTTAATTACTGTTTTGAATAATTCAAGTCTTTTATAGGCTTTATTGTAATAACTTAGTACTGAAAACGATGTAACCGAACTTAATGATATGAAATATATTATCATCCTTTATTATATAAAATGCGTTATACTCTGATCTTTAAATTGTTTAGCATAGTTGTACTAGTATAGTGTACTAAGTTAATACAGTATCTATATGAATTATACATCTGAATGAAGGTATTTGACTGATATTGAAAGTCCTATAAGCTCTGAGGTTACACTTAATGAGCGCCGGTAAGGTACCAGCTTTACCGGAATGCGCCCCTCAGTTCTATGGACAATCTTATCGTTAATACTGTTAATGTCAGATAGATAGGGAATATCAATATGAAAGAGATATTCATAAGATATGAATCTATACATCCAAGTGAGGGTATCCAAACACAGTTAACGTTCTGGCAAGAACTAGTATCTGTTATGAGATACTATGAACATTGGATAGATAGAAGTCATATATTATAGAATATTTATAATTGTATAGTTTCACGTGAACACCAAATCTGCTACAGAGAGTGTAGAGAATTTGGGGCGTCACAATAGAGCACTTGACACTATTCATAACATGACTACTATATTCGCTCCTAAGCATTTGGACAATACTACGAGTCAACGTGTCAGTTACTATGAATATGCTACCAAAACCATCAAACTCTTCCCTTGTTTTGGTTAATGAGGACATTAAAACACATGAGAAATAGTCTTAAAATAAACACAAGTTCTTACACTATGTCCAGCATGATGTCTTGGAGCTCACTCTCTGGTGCAGATTCCCAAGGCAGATATTTGCATTGTACCTGAAACAAAAATTAGTCACTTCTCTGCCCTACTTTAGTTGTACCAACTTGAATTCAACCTATGCGAATGGTAGAAATTTCATAAGCTGATTCAACCTCCAAAGTAACACTAAGTTGCTCAAGAAAGAGTAAGATCAAATGTTTTGGTAGGATTTTTATTTTTTACGATTAAATAAAGTCTTTTTCTATTTTTTCTGATCAGTAATTTGGATGATTAAAGTCTTTTGCTACTTTAGTATTAGAATTTAAGTTAAGAGTCATTTGAGTCTCGAGAATAGTTGATTCCTTTAGTATTTCAAGTGAGTCAATAAATTGGTCATTAGTAATCAGTCAAAGATATTCATTTTAATCCGTCTCTAGAATCTACTTTCAATTTAGCATTCCTATGTTAAAGACGTCAAACATTGTTTCCTTGCTTATATGATTAAGCATGGTTTGAACTCTTTCTACAGATGAGTCCACTAAGAACAGTTCAGGGTATACATGTAAAAGAGCTTTAGGAATATCAGAAACTCTGTCTTAATTATAAGCTGATATTGTTTCGTCTTCATGAATGACAATAATTTTAGAACACCTGTGTAGAAAGAAACTGGCTAGTTCTACAAGGAGAAGGGGAAAAAATTTTGAAGTATCACCATAATTTAGCAGAAGTTGGTTAGCTCACCTAACTAGAATGACAGTGGCTTTCTCAACAGAGATTACAAGCATAAAAACTTTGTGATATGAAAAGTCATCTTGAGTATGTAAAACTCATTAGTGTAACTCACCAAAATTTTCTCACATGTATTTGCTTCTAACAAATCACTTCTGACGCTCAGGTCGTTCATGCCCAAATTGAGCTTCATATTTGCTAGACTTGACAAGTCACCATCACTTAGTATCACCTGCAACAAATAAATCGGTTTCAGATATTGGTAACAAACTACACATTTCTTGTGTTTTAAGAAGGAAATGGTTGACGATAGGCTGAGAAGTAACAGCATTACAGCAGTGAAGAGTCTCATCGATTCCCAACAACCCTTTCAAATGTATGGGAACGAAACAATGTTTAACACAAAATTTACTATTATGTGAATGAAAAGTTTCAAGCTGGTCATCACGAAATTTTCGCTGATGATCAGAACTTTAAAAATGTCATTTCTTATAAATACCTAGTACCTACCAAAAGATCAAACACAAATCACATTTACAATATCCTGGTGAAGTTAGATTCAACCTGTCAAAAAATTACTCCTCACTCAAGAGTTCAAAGATTAATACCATTTCAGCCAAGTTCAAGGAAGAAAATAACTGCAACACCCTAGAAGTATGGCTTGGTTTGCAATTTATTGCACCAGAAGAACAAAACTTCTCTAACCTATTAAGGATATTTGTGAAGTAATCTTTGTTACATGGACTCTTCAGTTGAGGGTGAAGTACCCGTGTCGACACAAGTGGTTGAAGTACCCATGTCAACACAAGTGGGTGAAGTACCCGTATCGACAGGAGTGGGTGAAGTACCCGTGTAGACACGGGTGAGTGTGGGCGTGGGCGTGGGCGTGGGCGTGGGCGTGGGCGTGGGCGTGGGCGTGGGCGTGGGCGTGGGCGTGGGCGTGGGCGTGGGCGTGGGCGTGGGCGTGGGCGTGGGCGTGGGCGTGGGCGTGGGCGTGGGCGTGGGCGTGGGCGTGGGCGTGGGCGTGGGCGTGGGCGTGGGCGTGGGCGTGGGCGTGGGCGTGGGCGTGGGTTTGGGTGTGGGATGTTCAAATTTAATTTGACCTTGCTTCGCCTCTGTTATACTTGTATCATGAGCTCATGATGTCCAAACAGCATTGCAAACTTGAACAGGACAAAACACTGTGCACGTCATAGAAGAAATCTGACATTATAAAGCATAGGCAAAGGCAACTAGAATAGATTTCAGAAGATAGCTGCCATCTCAAACATCCAGCTTCATTGCAAATTATAATAAATAAGACCATATAGACCATTCTATATAAACTTGGTTTCAAAAAGCTACGGGCATAGCATATCACATATCCACTACTATATATTAAAATACTGTAGAAGGTTGAGGCACAGGGAGTACTCGTCAATTTAGTAATGAAGATATACGGGATATGCAATGAAATGACTGATTGATGTAAGTGACGTAACCAAGGACTTGGTAAGCAGACATATTAATAAAGCAGGGTAGAGGAAAAATGAGAGAGAGAGAGAGAGACTTGCCTTGGAGGCTCTTACATGGGCCAAACATATGCCAACTAAACCAACACCTGAACCAACCTGTTATTTATCAGGTAAATCACAGAAAGAGAGAAGGAAAAGGTTACTATGCATTAAACGAATGAAGTTTCTCACAATGCAATAATAAAAAGGGAACAAGGAAAAGACATTAACAAAGAAAGGATGAAAAATTTTCTTCTTAGTGAACTCTGAACACTGGAACAACTATACCAATATAATACATGATGTTAAACATATGGAAGAAACAAGGTGACGTGTTGCTAAAATTTACATTTTCTCACAGTTCTTTTACGGAGTGCTACTATCAGCTTCTAGTTTAGTTAGGTCAAAGCATTAATAGTAAGATGAAACCCATAGCAGAGAAACTAATTCTAAGTCTAGAATTATTCATGTTGGAAAAGCATTTTAACTTCTTTAGAAAAGAACAAGTAAGACATTTCTCACCTCAAAACAAGATTTACCTGAGAACATCTCAGGGCAAGACAGAATAAACTCTGACAAGAAAAGACTTGAGGGCCAGATCGAACAACTGTATAAGCCAAGACATAATCAAACAATATAGATTACTGATAGAAATGAAGGGAACATTTATAACATTTATCAAAAGGTGATTACAAGTACATAACTCTTCCATCATTCTGCTTCAACTTAAGACATAAAACAGTTTACAAAAGAATGATAAAAGTCCAGACTTTCAGAGACAAGAAAGAAATCACAATTTGAATTATCAAGCAACCTAAGCAAACATTAATCAATTGCCAAACTATGAGCTTGCTTGATAACCAGAACCAAGTTCTGAAATATATATATATATACATACATACACATACATACATACATATATACATATATGTATATACCTATGTGTGTGTGCTGAACAATAGAGCGAACTCATTCATGGGTTGAACTTTAAGTACTGAAACAGTGAAACTTAGTTGGTATTAACTGATATTTAATTATTGAACCCAGTTAAACTGTTTGATTCAAAAATGGAGATTGTGAAAGTTATCAGTATAATGATTTTACATCGTGTTTTTCAGTAAAAGTGTTACTAAGTATTTATAAACTTGAGAAAAATGAGATATTATTTTTCATTTTACAACTCAAGCCATGTTAGAATTTGAAAGGAATGTAACAAACATATACATGAGTTTCCAACATCTTTCTCTTATATACATATGAGAGAGAGAGAGAGAGTTGAACAACTATCTTGTATAACCACTTAAGTCTTAAGTATTGAAATGGGTTACCAAAGTAAAACAATGCTTTTAGTGTCATTATTTTTGATAATCTAATGAGTGAACAGCAAACACTTAAATTGTGATCGGCATTAAGGACTGAACACGCAGCAGCCATTTTATGGTGCCATGATAAAATGCTTGCCAATCATTAACAAGGAGTGAGTCTTAGTCTTAGAATGGATGCTTAGTAAGTACACAAGGAGATACCACTTTGTGCAAAAGATGTATATTTTAAGAAGTTACCCTACACTAGTGTTTTAAATGGCCTGTACAACAACCACCAAAACTATGTTCACAGACATCATACCCAAAGAGAAGCTATGATACACCTTTAATGGATTGAATCAAAGACCACCTTTCTTCACCACTCCAAAATAACTTGAATATATAGAAGAGACTATTGCTCAAGGACCAACAGACTTTGTTGCCAGGTAAAAAATGGTGCTTAAATATAGGTAACCAAGTAAGACTAATGACTACAAAAATTTTCTAGAACCAACTAAACATTTCAAACCTGACTAAAACGGAACTTGGGTTATATGTAATCTCACTGTACCAAATTTAAAGAATTACGCCCCAGTCTAATGCCCAATTTCAAAATAATCAAGATATTCTAGACATAACTTAGTTGTATTCATTCTAGCCATATCAATACTCTATGAAACATCAGTGTCATTTGAATATAGTAAAAACATGCTAAATGATTAAATCTATTGACTTTGGTCTTAATAAATCAACGAATTATCCAAATTCCTCCTTTCTTTCATAATTCTTATCTTGAATGTGTGATACTATGTGTTAGAAATCTGACGCAAACAATACAGAGTTAATATTACTGCATAACAGTAAACATACCCAGTATCTCCTTCAAGCATGTTAAGTGAACACTGCAGTGGAATCACCATCTTCCTAGACCTAAAACAAGTTGCTGCTCCTGGACAATCTACATAGAAGGCCAAAGCAACAACCAAAGTGCAAGGATAAAGCCACGAAAAACAATTGAGATTCCAAGAACATAAAAACTTGATATAAAGTTCTTACCATCAGGAAAAAGAAAAGAAACCCATTTCAAAACCCTTGAGCTTCCTTTTGCTGATTCATCATCCTAAACAAAAAAACGCTTTACACTTAAATTAGAATAATAGAATAACGTAAATATGCAATTTCACCACAAACATTACCTTTAACGAAGTCATGTAAATTGCATATTGTTCATATAATTCATCAAGAACATCCGCACTTGTCGATTCAACTTCAACAATAAGCTTCTTTAGAAACCTTTTCATGTAGGGTGCATGGAAATTTCCATCCTGCATTGGTAACCTACCTCTGTATTAACAAATATTCAAAAACTTATGACTATTTCTCATTACCAGGAATAATTATTTTAAAATGAAACAAATAAGATATAATAATGAAACCAACAATATTCAATATTACCCGGCCTTTCCATTATGCACTAGTCCAAACCCAAACCAAGCTCAGTATTAAGCACACATTCAAATGTTAAGACTTAAGAGACCTATTTCGTTGCTAAGTAAGCATAAGGAAAGAGTAGAATTCAGAATGAGCATCACTACAAAAACTATGCATTTCTACACCTTAGAGATGAGATTGACATCGAAGCCAACAATCAATTGTTTACGCAAATTTAAAAGATGGTTCTCCAAAATATCTTTGACAACCAAAATGAAGCTTGCAGACCTTTTTCCTTCTCACTTAGTACATAAAAGTAACGAAGCAAGAACTAGTTAATATATCTTCTAAAAGCTACATCTGTGTATTAATTCATACACATATAAATGGATGTAGGGGTCAATAATTGTTGGAACACTAGACATACACAGGTATGTGAAGGGAAATTTACATGTGCATACAACCACGCATTCGTATGTGTACAAATATAGATGTAATCCTTATTCTAAGAGTGGCTCAAATAGGACAAAAAGAAAAAATGAAGAAGTTTATGACATGTTAAATTTAAATGTCATTTCATCCTTTAAGCTATGTTACATTAGTTAAGACTAAGTACTCCCTCTGTTTCAAAAAAAAATAAGAGTTACTTTTGACTTTTTAAAGTCAAATTGAGACATTTTCAAATGCAAAATTGATGTGATTCATTCAAGTTTTGAAAACATTAAATCTTGTACTTTGTAGTACTTTTTAGATAATTTACGATATGCATAATTGTATTGGCTAAATTAAATGAATTCAGATAAATTTTGAATTAAAAAATGTCTCAATTTGAGTCAAAATGGCTGTTATATTTCGGATCGGAGGGAGGAATTTATAAGAGTAACAATATTATACTCTCAACTCAATTTGAAAGTCCAACTTATCTTTTTGATACACTGCAAAATGATAGAGCCCAACTTTCAAAATTAATATACCAAATCTCATTAAAGCCAAATTCCTTCTAATTTTGTCTTTCAAACTCTCACTTTGGTACCAAAAAATTACCTTCCTGGGTACCATCTACCACAGCACTGTATTGTTATTATAATTAACAAGTATTTTACAGTTACACAACAGCATTTTCTTCTACCAATAGCTACTGCAACAAGGACAGGAAGCAAAACTGAAAGATGTAATTTCCCTAATATTATTTTTTTTCTATTCCCTTCAATTTCTCAATAACTAAGCAGATTGTAAATCAATAAAACGTTTGATATTAGTAACTTACTGCTTTGCTTATGCAATTGTCCCAAATGAATCTCTGCACACTCTCAGTAACCGACCCTCCACCACAAACCCTAGAAAACACAATTTTCTATCAGTTCAATTGAATCGACTGAGATTCCAAATTGAGCTTAAGGTGTTTGCTGAAATGCGCCAGAGAAAAGTAGGTTACCGAGCCAAGGAAATTAAGCAGTCGAGTGGTTCCATGGCGAGAAAGGCTGAGACCAAGTGGACACACGGAGGAGCAGCGAGGTCGAGCTCTGCCTCCGCCATGGCTTCAGGCTTCAGCTAGTTTCAGCTGTTCCGTCAAATTTAAAAGTTTATTTTTTAAAAGAGAGGAAATTTAACTTTCCATGGCGAGAAAGTTTATTTTAATTTAAATGTTTTAAATAACGTATGTTTTTCTTTTCGAAAAATTAAACTTTCACACCGCTTGGCTGGACGAAAGCATTTTAACATAGAATGAAATATCAAATATTATACTTAAAAAGTTTAAATCGGGCCTAAAAAGAATTTGAATCAAATATAAGATTCTCACTTTTGGTATGTTACTTAGAAATTGTTTATTAGAATAAAATAACAAAAATATTCCTACCCTAAATATACACTCAGGTCAAAACTGATAGCCTATTAATAAAATTTCTTCATTTATATTATGGGTATTTGGTCAAAACTGATAAATAAAAGTCTCTCTGTTTACTTTACGGATATTTGGATAAATTGTTTTGGAATTCAATTCAAAGTTGCAAAATTTCTTCATTTATATTACGGGTATTTGGTCAAAATTGATAGCCTATTAATAAAAGTCTCTCTGTTTACATTACGGATATTTGGATAAATTGTTTTGAAATTCAATTCAAATTGTAACTTGGATCTGTTTGGATAAATAATTTTAGAATTTTATAAGAATTATAAATCTTTAAAATTGAATTCATTGTATTCAAAAACCAAAGTTCTATTGTTCGGTTAACATATTTGAAATTACATTTCATTGATTTCCAAAACCAAAACAAGACAATATCATTGGTTAGTTAACCTATTGAATTCAAACTATATTTCATTACAATTTAAAATTATCATTTAAATCATGTATTAAGTTGGCCACATTATTTTGATTTCCCAAGTAGAACAAAAATAGAAGAACAAAAATAGACTTCCCAATTAACAAGCAACCAATGAATCTTACTAGCCATCAAATGAATTTAAAACCCATCCAACGTCAAAACTGTTATACTCACCTAGATTTTGATGATTGACAAAACATATTAAGTGTAATTAACAAGTTTATCTAAGTAGGCAAGAAATGACTAGTTAAGCCTTAATTATGTTGTATGCATAGTTTAAGAAAGTCAATGAATGATCGAGAATCACGCATATGCTCAAAAACAGAGTCAATACCACTTAGTATGCTCAACGGCTATTTTAATGGTAATACCAAATGATGTTCGCTTAAATATGCATTTAAATGATGAAGCGTACATGAAAAGCTTTGTTTTAACCAAGAAAAGCAAGGATTTGAACAAATGAACAAGACAGACACTAGAAGACAAAGTTGTCACTGTCAAAGTTAGGCGCTGAAAATTTATTTCACCAAAAAGGAAAGTTTTGGGTCTTCTATAATTTTTTGTCAAAGCTGAATTATTCTTTTTACATGAAGAAGACTCTGCAAGTTTACCAACATAGCTCAGGTCATTTGAAATTCAAAATACAAGATTTAAACATAAAATGCATCCACTATGTAAACACCCAAATCTTGCATGTATTCTTGGTTTTTTGTAACAAGAAGGCAACAACGTAAATTCACAATTCAAATTGGAGATGTTAAGAGATAACTCACAAAGGTAAAGAGAATTGCTTGGAGGGCACACATATATATTGAGGTACTAAAATGCAAAAAAGATGATCCAAGACATCACTGTGTTTGCAATAAGATGGTTTTAACACTTTTTCTCCCTCATAAGAAATTCGAATATACTCAAAATTGGTACCATTGCAAAAGTCTCAAAAAGAGCTTTCCGGATTGGAGTAGCATATCTTTTAACTCTTCTTGAATTTAAAGATATTGTCGTTTGAAGTGCAAAAGCTAGCGGGCCAGGGGGAGCTGCCCAAGCGCCCAACCTCCCAAATCCATATAATCCTCTCTTTTCATCTCTTAATGCATAAGGAGAGATATAGCAAGTTTAGAGCAAACATAGAGAGAAAACCCCCCACAAAATTGAGAGAGAAAAACCTTTAGGAAAGAGGATTGAAGTCTTAGATTCATCCTTTGAACCCAATCACTTAAATATATCATCAAAGATTAATTGGAGGCTAAGAGAGGCGAGCAAACAATTAAAGTTCGAAGAATTATTTCCTCACAGTTAGGGATGTAAATGAATCGAGTCGAGGCGAGTATTGAGTTGCTCAGATTTGGTTCACAAAATTTATCGAGTATAAAATAAGATTTGATTGAGTCTCGTTTAGCTATCGAGTCGAGCACGATCTCAAATCGAGCCCGAACAGTTTGAACTTTTCGAGCGAATATGATCTGAGTATCAATAGAAAATTACAATTTGAAGAGTTTCGAGTAATTTATCGAATTTTAAAATTTGTTCATATTTGAATCATGTATATTTTGAGTCAAACTCGAATCAAACTTTTAGTCGAGCGAGTACGAATCGAGCCCGAACTCTTTGGTTTATTTTATAGCCTTACTCACAATGTCCATTTCACTTCTTTTTTCCTTTCATTTTCATTTTCATTTTCTTTTATTATTGTTGATTGGACTTGATTAGTTGTTGATTTTCCTTCATTTTGAAGCTCTCTATACATCCTAGTTTATTACTAATAGCGTTTGAACCCTAATTGGATTATGGGTTATTAGAGAGGATTTCTTATAAATAGAAACTCCTCCTAACTAGCCTAGGCAATCTTGATGTTATGTTTGATTTGTAGTTATATTATTGTGTTTGTGGATTAGTTAGTGTTGTTTCGGTGAATTTTAGGAGTTTAAGGTTGATGAGTTTCATTCCTTAAATCTGAAATTCCCTATTTAGATTTTATTGATGTAATTAGATTTCTATGACATAATTAGTATTATATTTGTGATTTTGTTGATATTTTGTTGGATCTATGAATTTAGGGTTTATTGGTTTCCTTTCTTAAACTTTGAATCCCTTTTAATAAATCTTAATATTTTGTTGGGCTTGGAATAGGAATTATGTGAGCCTAGGAATGAATTCAAGGCTTTTAAACTTTATGTTTAATGGGAATTGAAAGATATTCCCATGATGGACTTAGAGATACAATTGTAATTTTGTGATTGTAATTATGATTGGGCTTTAAAATAATTTAGATGACTTTCATAACCAAAAATTGGGTTTAAAGCCCTTTTATAGTGAATTTTTTATTATTTTGAGGTACTTGGGGTTACTTAACATGGCTTACATGCTCATGGGTAACTCCAACCCTATTTTAAAATTTTGTTTTATTTTTGTCACATGAAAATGATTTTCAAACAAAAAAAAATCAAAAAGATCTTTTCAAATTAAATCAATTAAGTTATTGAAATAAATTTTAGGCTAAAATCGGAAGTGGTTTGAACCTTGTTTCCTATTTGACAAAAGGATTTCAAAAAATATTTTCCTTATCAAAACTATAATTGGTCATTACTTCTTTATTATATAATTAAATGTTTTTTAAACTAAAAAAAAACATTTCCACGAAACTAACATTCAAAACATTAATTTCCTACAAATATATATATATATATATATATATATATATGACTATTTTGAGAAAACGACTCTTTAAAAGATAATTTTCAAAACTCAAAAGATATCCTTACAATAAAACATTCAAAACGACTTTTCAAATAGACATTCACAAAATTTTAAGTTTTCAAAAGACTTTCAAATCACAATCCCTCATCTGTAGGAATAAAAACTCAAATTGCTTTCAAAATAATGCACTCACAACGACTTAGATAACCTAGGAGACAATACCCTAGGTTCCCTTTTTTATCATAATTTAGACGGTCAAGTAGATGATACCTTAAACTTTCTTTACATGATGACTCTAGGAGACGATACTCTAGAATCCCTTTTTATTATGACTTAGACAGTTTAGGAGACGATACCTTAAATTTTCTTCGCATGAAGACTCTAGGAGATGATACCCTACATTTTTCTTTCACCGCGACTTAGATGACTTAGGAGACGATACCCTATGCTTTCTTAGTTTTGACAACTCAAAATTGACTATAGAAGACGATATCTGGGAAGCGTCGTTAAGCAATCCAAAATTAAACCTCACTTTACTTGACAAATTCAAATAATAAGCACAGTAGCAAGTAAGGATCGATTCCACAGAGAATGATATTGTTTTGAATTTATTCTAATGTTTCTAACTAAAAACAATAATTAAAAGATTGAGGGTATTTTGAATTATGATTAACTAAAGAAAACAATGTTAAAATAATAAAGATAATCAAATAAATTAAAGCTTCAGTTCTTTAGTTCAGTTTCACCAATTAACAGAAACAAGATAATCAAGTTAACATTATTTCTTCCTTCAATAAGATTAATAACCCTAGGCAACAACAAGCTCTGCTACCCGAAATTCCTCTTAGATTATCACTTAATGAAACAAGCTCTTCATAAGATTCTACCATTATACAACCTAGAATAAGCTCTCTAGATTTAATATAACAGCAATATTAAGAACTAAGAAATTAGACTATTCCAAGCAACAATCACATAAACTCGGATTGTTTAACCTGCCTTTTGATAACCATAACAATAACCAAAAGCTTGTCCACAATTAGTATCACTAACTTCTACCTGTGACTAGGAATAATATCAATTACGTAATATTGTTCCTCAATCTAGTAGATGTTATTAATTAGATTAATTTAACTGGCCACATCAAATCAATCAAATAAAATAACATACAAATAATTAAAACAAATTATCAAAATAAACCTCATGTAAGAAGGAATCAATAATGAAACTCAATTATACTATTAATTGAAAATAAGGTTCCACATCCCCTTAGAACTGAATAAAAATAAACTAGTCTAACATGTTTATAAACAAAGAACAATAAAATATGATCTAGGATGATGATCCAGGATGATCCTAACTGAGTACAAGTTAAAGGTATTTATAGATGCTTTAAAACTCTAGAAGAATTCTAATTCTATTCTAATTCGGAAGTCTTCACTCTGCAAATATGGTATGCTTCTAAATCCTTGTCAATCTCTGAATTCTAGCTTTAGGTAACTTCTTTATTAAATTAGAATTTAGTTTCCAAAACCAAATCTTCTTCAGTTTCCTTTTCCAATTCTAACGACTTCGACTTAAATTTCATATCAGTCTCTACTTCCCATAATCAGCTTAGCTTCTATCTATGATTGTAGCTCCATCTCCAAATCATGTTAGGAATTGAATTTTAACATCTTAACAACTCAAATCCTACTCAGAATAGGAATCCTGTAAATTGACCAAAATCGTAGAGCTACACTCTATAACAGCACTTCGTAGAGTAAACATGACATCGTAGAGTGAACTGGGACAACCGTCGAACATACAACACCATCATAGAGTAGACTTCATCAGTCGTAGAGCAACTCAGCAAAATATAGAGTCCACAACCATCCAGTCGTAGAGCTCTAACTCTACGAACGTAGAGTACTATAGTAAATCGTCGAATGACTCTGCCTTATCCTTCCTGCGATCGTAGAGTTGCCAAACTACTATTGTAACACTACGAACGTAAAGTATCCTTCATGATCGTAGAGTACCAATGCTGATCGTAGAGTATTTCTACAAATCAATATAAAATTCAGCATTAGACTCCATAATTCACCAAATCACTCTAATTCTTCCAAAGATCTATAAACACCTTAATTCAGTTCATATTAACAAATAACATGTAGCTAAACTAAGCATAAAGGAATAAAAATAATCAAATATTATGCACCTATCAAATTCCCCCACACTTAGCTTTTACATGTCCTCATGTAAACTGAACAGGAATCATATCAAGAAAAACTTTATCTGACTTACTCAACTAAGGTTTCAAAGGGTTCAAATTCAATTAAAGCACCACTGAACAATAATACTAATCACAAAACTTGACTAACACCTCATCAACCAATTCTCAACAACAGCTTTGTCATTCCCTACAACACATCATCCAAATCAGAACACCTCTACATATATATCTTTCCTATGATCAACATAAATACCCAACTCAGTTAATATGGAACATCAACTGTGCACACTGACTCACAACTCAAAACATGATTATCCTGCAATTCTTTTTAACACCAGAACCTGGAATTTTCACTTTCTTAGATGAATGCATTTTATGCTCCATTTAACATTTCATATTCTTTCTTTCTCTTTAAGTGAGTGCATTTTATACTCCATCTCACTTATTTGCTTTCCAGCGAGTGCATTTTACGTTCCTTCTCGCTTCTTGTATTTATAGGTGAGTGCGTTTTACGCTCCTTCTTAACCCACCATAAGACATCTGCACTTGTTTTTTTCATTTTACAATTTTCACAACTTTCCATTTTTTTCACAAGGTCCTGTAAACAATATAAGCAGTTAAACCAATCGTAAGTCATAAAATCAGTGCACAAAGTATAATCCCACAAATAACTCAGTTAAGTATACATGTATCCCATATTCAAGTATCCATGCAAAGCAATCCCAATTCAAAATTTAACTAAGTTATCCTTGTTTATTAGTTGATAAGGCATCAAATCAAATTCTGTAAATAAGCATCAATATCCACTCTACGATTTTAACCTTCAAAAGCTTAGCAAAACACTACGATCGTAGAGTCAAAAAAATTTTCAAATTTTTTTCATATTCAAAGCATTATTTATAGCATATCATATCCTAAATAATAACCTAATAACTCAAATAATAACCTAAACCCCTCCCACATACTCAAACCTTACATTGTCCCCAATGTAAAAAAAATCATGCGAAGAATAAAGTACTACTAACTAGTATGCAACTACAAAATAAAAAGTAAAGGGATAGAAAATCAAATCTGAATCTTGGGTTGCCTCCTAAGCACCTACCCTTATTTACTGTCATTGGCTAGACATTATGCCTCTCAATCTATGTAATTAAACTTGTATACTGCAAGTAAGGTGATAATGGTTCAAGCCTTAAAGTAGTAGCAACATCCTGCAGATCTTGACTTTGCTCCATGCCTTCAGATAGCTCCCAACCCTTGGAAACTGCAGCCTTCAAACTTTCCTTGTTTGTTTGCTCAAAAGATTTCTGCATTATAGGGTCAAAAACATCAATAGCAAAAACAGAATTAACAATACCAAGATACCTTATAACCTCATAATCATTGATCTGGGTCTCTTCATCATCAAACTTTATAGCCAATGTATCTTTGCACTCATCAATCAGTATATCATGCATGTTCTCATTATAGAAATCTACCGAAATTATCAATTCATTTACCTCTACCTCTAGCTCCTCCTCTTTAGACTTTTGATCCTCATCAACTTCATTCGTGGTTTTGGGTAATTCTAACTGTGTGTCACTCCGCAATGTTATGGCGCTAGAATTTTCTCCAACACTTGCTTCCTCATCATTGCTGCCTGTTTCACCATTGTTTGACTGACTTTGTAAGGAAGGCCTTGACTTTTCTTGCTGCCATACATCTTCACCACTTCTCAATGTAATTGCACTTATATTCTCTCTTGGATTGACAACTGTCTATGAGGGTAACCTCCTTGAGCCTTGAGAATCCAGTCTACCAACTGTTATAGCAAGCTGACTAACTTGACTCTCCAACTGGTGTATGGAAGTTTTTGTTTCCTGTTAGAACTGTTGTGCTTGGGTCATGAAGGATTTAAACATATCCTCAAGAGATGGTCCATAACTGGAAGAAATTGTTTGTTCGTGTTGGTATTGTTGTTGCATCTGTTGAAAATCAGGCTGCCTATTATCCCCACAGCTCAAGTTGGGATGATCTCTCCATCCTGGACTATAAGTGTCGGAATAAATATCATAATGATGGTGATATTGTCCTGAAAATGTCCCCATAACATTGACTTGTTGAACAATCGCATCCTCTTGCAGTGTTGGACAATCATCTATATTATGTCCTGATTTTAAACAAATTCCACATACTCATGCTTTTTGCATGTTCCCTGCAGTCATTTGTCAAACCAAAGCAGTTAAATCAGATATTTGTTGACCAATATGATCAGTGCTTACCTCATTCACCCTTGTATGATTCATCCTGGTTCTATATTGTTGAGAGTTAGCTGCCATGTTTGTAATTAAATTCCTTGCAGCTTCTGGTGTTTTATCTACTAGTGCTCCTCCACTAGCTACATCAATCATGCTCCTATCCATTGGTAACAGTCCCTCATAGAAGTATTGGATTAGGTGTTGATCATCTATTTGGTGAGGTGGACAGCTAGAACATAACTTCTTAAATCTTTCCTAATACTCTCAAAAAGTTTCTTCATTGAACTGCCTGATTTCACATATCTCTTTTCTTATGTTGGCAACTCTTATAGCAGGAAAGTACTTCTCCAAGAATAGCTTTTGCATATCAGTACATGATTGAATTGCTCCTGAAGGTAGATAGTATACCCAGTCTTTTGCTAGATTTGCTAATGAGAATGGAAAAGCTCTAAGCTTGATTTGTTCCTCTGTCACTCCTTGTAGCTTCATGGTTGAACACACCACATGGAACTCCTTTAGATGCTTGTATGGATCTTCACCTGTAAGACCACATAAAGTAGGCAAAAGATGAATTAGTCCTGATTTTAATTCAAAAGCAGCATCTAAAGTAGGATACTCAATACACAAAGATGGTTGATTAAGATCAGGATCAACTAGTTCTTTCAAAGTCCTGTTATTGGCAGTAGCCATCTCTTCTTCTTCTTCTTCTTCTAATTTCGTAAATGAATTGGTTGACAGTAATTCAATTGATAGGTTAAGACCAAGTGATGGAACATGAGATTCTTCTGGGTCTGTAGTTGTGCTTTTGGCTTTACGATTCTCTTTTCTCAGCCTCTTTATTGCTTTCTCTATTTCTGGATCAAATTTTAATTCAATAGAGTGAGAGGATTGAGTAATAAAATAAAAGAAAAGAAACAAAAAATAAATCAAAACAGATAATCACTCCCTGGTAACGGCGCCAAAATTTAAAAAGCTGTCATTAAACAATCCAAAATTAAACCTCACTTTACTCTACAAATTCAAATAATAAGCACAGTAGCAAGTAATGATCGATCCCACTAAGAATGATATTGTTTTGAATTTATTCTAATATTTTTAATAAAAACAATAATTAAAAGATTGGGGGGTTTTAAATTATGATTAACTAAAGAAAACAATGTTAAAATAATAAAGATAATCAAATAAATTAAAGCTTCAGTTCTTTAGTTTAGTTTCACCAATTAATAGAAATAACATAATCAAGTTAACATTATTTCTTCCTTTAATAAGATTAATAGCCCTAGGCAACAACAAGCTCTGCTACCCGAAATTTCTCTTAGATTATCACTTATGAAACAAGCTCTTTATAAGATTCTAACCATTATACAACCTAGAATAAGCTCTCTAGATTTAATATAACAACAACATTAAAAGTAAGGAATTAGACTATTTCAAGCAACAATCATATAAGCTCGGATTGTTTAACCTGCCTTTTGATAACTATAGCAATAACCAAAAGTTTGTCCATAATTAGTATCACTAACTGCTACCTGTGACTAGGAACAATATCAATTACGTAATACTATTCCTCAATCTAGCAAATATTATTCATTAGATTAATTTAACTAGCCATATCAAATCAATCAAATAAAATAATGTATAAACAATTAAAACAGATTATCAGAATAAACTTCATGTAAGAAGGAATCAATAATGAAACTCAATTATAGTATTAACTGAAAATAAGGTTCCACATCCCCTTAGAACTGAATAAAAATAAACTAGCCTAACATGCTCATAAATAAAGAACAATAAAATATGATCTAGGATGATGATCCAAGATAATCCTAACTAAGTACAAGTTAAAGGTATTTATAGATGATTTGAAACCCTAGAAGAATTCTAATTATATTCTAATTTGGAAGTCTTCACTCTGCAGATATGGTAGGCTTCTAAATCATTGTTAATCTCTGAAATCCAGCTTTAGGTAATTTCTTTATTAAATTAGAATTTAGTTACTAAAAACCAAATCTTCTTCAGTTTCCTTTTTCAATTCCAGTTCGTACTTAGTTTTCATATCAGACTTCGACTTAAATTTCATATCAGTCTCTACTTCCCATAATCAGCTTAGCTTCCATCTATGATTGTAACTCCATCTCCAAATCATGTTAGGAATAGAACTTTAACATCTTAACAATTCAAATCCTACTCAGAATAGGAATCCTGCAAATCGACCAAAATCGTAGAGCTACACTCTGCACCAGCACTTCATAAAGTAAACATGACATCGTAGAGTGAACTGGGACAACCGTCGAACATACAGCACCATCGTAGAGTAGACTTCATTAGTCGTAGAGCAACTCATCAAAATGTAGAGTCCACAACCACCCAGTCATAGAGCTCCAACTCTACGAACATAGAGTATTATATCAAATCGTCGAGTGACTCTGTCTTATCCTTTCTGCGATCGTAGAGTTGCCAGACTACCATTATAACACTATGAACGTAAAATATCCTTTATGATCGTAGAGTACCAATGCTGATCGTAGAGTATTTCTGCAAAATAACATAAAATTCAGCATTAGACTCCATAATTCACCAAATCACTCTAATTCTTCCAAAGATCTATAAACACCTTAATTCAGTTCATATTAACAAATAACATGCAACTAAACTAAGCATAAAGGAATAAAAATAATCAAATATTATGCACCTATCAATATCCTAGGTCTTCCCCCTACAACACACGACCCACTTAGGCACAAAACACTCAGCACACACTTTTACACTTTTCTTTAATGATAACTTATTTAAACTTTAGGTAAGATATTAGGAAAGTGATAACCGTGTTTCACGAAAGTCGGAGGGTGCCTAACACATTCTTCTCGCTTAAGCATGCCCCCGAACTCTTTGAATATCGGTTACATGCCAATTTTATGGAGTCACATGTGGGTCATCTCATTTATCAAAACATAAAAATTCAGATTAATTGGTACATCTATTTAAATATTTACCAGCTAGCGACTCTGTCTAATTGGCCCACCTTTAAATCAAAATTTCAAAACCCCGTTAACATAAGTCAATTATTTCCAAAATAACTCATGCATATTAATAAAAGGACTCTTATTCATCAAAGAAAAGCTAATGAGTGTTTGAATCAAAAAGAGCTTCAAAGTCTAGACATGGTTCACATTCAAGCTGAGAGTCAGAAAGATCTAAAACACCCCTTACACTAGTTCACTCCTTTATGAACAAACAATGTTATATTGGTTGAAAGGTTAATGATCTAGATATCGAGCTTACATTTGTGATATCAGATCTTTTAGAGATCATATAGAGAAAACAAAGTCATCCTCGCCAACTAGCTAATCAGATGCAAGCCGACAAAATTTTCCAGATAAGAATGAATATACCAGATCAGCATCAACACCGAATTTTACTATGTCGTATAGTTGATTGTGAATCCTTAAACAACTTGTGATGTTTGTTGTTTTTCCTTAAACAACACTATCTTTATTTTCATATATATGTGATTTTCTATGAACTCTGAAAACAAATGGAGTAAAGAATAGATTTATCTGTGAATCTGTGAAAACAGATGGGTTATGCGCTAAAGTAAATTAGTAGCATAGGAGATACTAAGGTTGTCCGATGAGCCTAAAAAACCGTGAAAGCTGTAAGTTGTACAACAAGACATTCGACTAGTGTCTTATGGATTAGGCACAAGTTGTGCTTAATCACGTAAAAATCTCCTGTGTTATTGTGTGTTTGCATAGTTAATTTTTAATTTGTTTGTGTCTTGTTTATATACTAAAGTTACTGTGAGTCAGTCAAGTTCATCAGTTAACAGTCACATTTATACTGTAAGTCAATCAAACACCCAGATAAAGAAACAATTTAGAGTGAGAGTGTTTTTATTATTCCATTGCAAATAGTTGAAAAACTTGAAAAAGTTTTGATACTACCAATTCACCACCCCTCTTGGTTAGTCAAACGTTGGGCCAACAAATATCACTAAGCATATAATACCTTCACCCCAAAATGAGACTTCAGTTCCACCAGAAGCCAACTAAGAAATTTTTGGTTGTTCTGCTGCACTTTTAACTCAAGCTAAAAGTAGTGTTTCTAATTTATATAACATCAAAAATGCAATTGAGGTTGTTGCGTAAGATTTGCCAAAATAGTTTGAGGATAATATTGAGCTGAGACTATACTAATATCCATCTTCTTAACCCCTTAATTAGAGATGAAATACAAACAACATTGCTACACCTCTTACTTGTTAATTACTTGTAAAGAAACATGTGATATTATTCTGGTCATTGAATGATATACCATTCTTACTATATTTATGTAACTGAATGGTCCAAGAGTTTTGGCATTAACAAACTGCCTTCTGATAATACTTGAAAAAGAAGAATTTAATCAATCAATAGACTAGTTCTTAAAAAATAACTAATTAAATAAATAAAGAGATAGACTATGTCATCCTCTTATAAATTGTCAATGGTATGGCTTTCAACATCATAAAATTATAAATAACAGATGCATGTAGTTTTCCTCCGTTATATCTTAATGTCAAATCTTAGAAATTAATGCTACTATTCCATATTGTTGCTCCTCTTCAACTACTTTATTTTTCTTTTGGTTCCTGTACTTTTGGGTGAGTTTAAGTAAATACTTTAAATTAGAATTCCACCTGGCACAACTCTTTGTAACTAATAAACTAACTAACAAGCTTGGCATATACAAACTACCATATAACAGCTTAGGCGGTTGTTGGTCTAAGAAACAATTATATTAAGCACACATACAATTGACAAATGAAACCCATAAGAGGAGAGGACATCTTATGGGACTGCAACGTAGATTCTTAAAAATATGACTGAGTAAGTCAATAAAAAACCGTCTTTAATTTCTTATATGGATACCTCTCCATGAATTTAATTTTGAACAATGACCATTCTTTTCGAATAAATACAACCATTTTGTGATTTCATAATTCATAAATCAAAATGGGTATTCTTAGTAAAACTAAATCAATCAACTTTACATCTGACAATTCAAGGCAAAAAGAATTCACTTTGTCATTTTGGCATATAATTGGCGGGCAACTAAAAATAATCAATATATACTCGCGGCAAAACGATTCCAAAAAATGCACCTGGTTCTAAGGGGAGAGGAAGAAATTGCCTTGTTTTTGTAACCGATTGTAATATCTCTTGTCAATGGTGCTATGTAAATCCGTAAGGAATTAGGAAGTAGCTGAGTTAGTTAAGTCAGTATTAGTATAAGGGTATTATAGTCCTTGTAGTAGCAGCAGTCAGGTTATTAATGTCTTTTTGCTACAGGGTTATCTTTGTCTTTTCATTTTTGTTATGTTACAACAAATTCTAGTTTGAGGATGGAGCATGTGCTCAGTTCCCTCTCGTTTACTGAGGTGTGAGTGAGGTGAGAGTATATGTATGGAATCCAATTCACAATTGAAGGCATGAAATGAATGAATTTATCTGATTTCCTCTCTTAACTTTCTGCTTTATCTCTTCTATCTCTCTAATTCCCTTTTTTATCTCTAAATTCTATCTTTTCTTCCTTGGTTTTCTTTATATCTGCTTGTCCAATTCATTACAATTGGCATCAGAGCCCTCGAATCTGCACCTATGGCCACCAACAACTAACGATTGAGTAACCTAGAATCCAATGTTCATGAGCAGACCTCAACCATTTAGCAGCTGCAGACACAACTACTAGAATCAGTTTCTATACTGCAACAGGGCTTTGATGCTAAATTGGAGCAGATGATGAAGAATTTTGGACCCTTTTAGCTCAACGGGTGCAGCAAAAGGACCCCACTCAGCCAAGCTCATCAACTCCACCTTCCAGTTCTATTTTAGGTCCATATGAGCTTCCTCCTAAGCCAGATGCCATTTTTAAAACTGTTAAGTTTGAGTTTCCAAAATTTGATGGGGAAAACCCTAGGTCATGGATTAGAAAATGTAATAAGCTATTATCACACCATAGGGTGCCTGATTCTCAGAAAGTGTATCTGATTATCTTAAGTTTGGAGGGGAAGGCTGAATTATGGTACTCAAGATTTGTGCAGGAAGGACTGATAGAAGAGATCATTGCCAGATTTAGTCCAGAGGCAACTGATAATCCTATAGGAAAACTAAAGAAATTGCAACAAATGGGGACAATAGATGAGTATAGGAAAAGGTTTGAGGAATTAAAGGGTTGGGATACAGTTAGAAACCCCATCCTTAATGAAGAATTTTTCATGGATTCTTTCATGGGAGGACTGAAGCTAGAAATACAGCTGGGAGTTCAGGAGCTAAATCTAAAATCTCTTAAGGAGATGATTAGGTTGTCTAGAGTTGAGGATGCCAAATTGGAGGCTTGGCTCAAAAGGAGAAGGGTGTTCAATAAACCCCTTGGAAGCTCCTTGTACCCTAAAAATGTACCTACCCCACAACCCAAATTGGTTCCCATGGGAAATGGAGAAACTGCTAGGTAACTTCCTATAAGAGGTCTAATTAGGGAGCAGATCAATGAGAAGAAAAGGAAAGGGTTATGTTTCTCATATGATGAACCTTTTGTAAAAGGGCATGTGTGTAAGAAACCACAATTGTTCATGTTGTTACCCTCAGAGGTTGATAACTCAGAATTTGAAGGAACTGAGCCTTGTGAGGAAACAGAAATGGATGCCTTACTTGAGAACAATGAAAGACAGGAGGCCCAAATCACCTTACATGCTCTGTCAGGCCATAGCACCAACAATACATTCAGGCTCCTAGGGATGTCTCAGGGTCAATTTTTGAGAATTTTGGTAGACAGTGGCAGTACCCACAACTTCTTAGAACTTCAAGCAGCCAAGACAATTAAGGCTTCATTACAAGAGTCCCCTACCACTACTGTGACTGTTTCAGATGGGTTTAAAGTCACTAGCCATCACCAATTGTTTTAGTCTATACAAGGGGAGGAGTTTCAAACAGATTTCAAAATCCTATCCTTGGGAGGCATAAATGCAATTCTGGGGGTCCAATGGTTGAAATTATTTAACCAGCCACATTTGACTTTCATCAACTGCAGATGACCATTGAAAAAAGAGGAAAGGCTATTATTCTACAAGGTGAATTTGATCAAGTACCTCCAACTATACAATACATGAATTATGGTGAGTTTTAGAAAGTACTAAACTCTGCAACCCATGGATATCCTGGTTGTGGAAAGGAATCAGTGTGATGGTATGAAAAAGCTTGACACTGACTCCGCTAATGAAAATTGTCCCCTAATGAAGGAACTGCTGCAAGACTTCTCTTAGGTTTTCCAAGAACCAAAGGGACTGCCCCCAACCAGGCACCAGGACTTTAGTGACCCAACTTTTCGGAAAATATTAAAATAAGAATTTAATAAATAAAATTCTTATTTGGTGATATGATATGTGATATTATATTGCATAAGTGAATACGTGCTATACAATAAGTGATTTTGTGAATAATAAATATATATTATTTTATATATTTATTATTTTATGTAAATAAATTGTAGGAACAATTTATTAAAGAAAATGAGATTGGTAAAAATTTATGATGAAGAAAATTGAAATAATTTATAATATTAAATTATTTTAATATAGTAAATTGATAGTATCAAATATATTTAATGACCTCCATTTATTGAAAGAATTTTGTAATAATATTACATTGTTGAGAGTTAAGTATGTATGTTTTTAATATAGTGAATATATTAATATATATTTACTACACTTAAAATAAATGGTGAGAAAACAGTTTATAAAAAGAAAAGGAATTGAATATATTATTATATATGTTTGTGTGGATAATAATTTGTGGGAATCAATTTATTTAAATATAAAAAGATGATATATTGAATATATTAGTAATAGATCAATGGAAAGAAGAAATAATTAAATTTATATATACCAAATAAGAGTATACATTAATTTAAGTGAATTAAAATAATTTATGACATCAAATTATTTTAATATGGTAAAATTATGCATTAAATAAATTGCTTTTATTTATTGTATAACATTCTTTTTATGGAAAAAGAATAAGAGATATAATTCATTATAATTTTAATGTAAGATTATATATGTGTAATATGTATTATGTAATATATTATATTATATGTTATATAATATAAGAAGGAGTTGGGTAGCCTTCAAGTAACCAAATAAGCTAAAGTCAAAATTAGCAGTGTCGGCAGCTAAGAGAAGCAAAGAAACGCAACAAGCAAAAGAAAATCGTGGCAGCTAAGTAAATTTCGTGGAAATCAAGTAAGGGAGGCTATAAAGCTAACATCTCAGTTGAATTCCTCCTTTTTTTCCCCACAGCTGTTGAACACCTGCTCCCCCCCTGTATAACCGAAACTCCCCTGGCCTAGAACAGTCCCAAAAACCGAGCCCACTCTCTAGTCTAATTCTAAAATTGTTAAGCTAAACTTAGTATCAAAGCTAAGAAAAGTTAATTGGGATCATTTGCAAGCTAACAAGAGGTATATACATTCAATTGTTATGTTTTTAATTGATTATGTGAAATTAGTAAGTTAATTAGTTTGAATGAAACTAAACTGTTAATTGGGTTGTTAGTTAAGTACAGAATTTGATTAATGGAAGTCTGTAATTCCAAATTGAATTGATTTGGTGAATGATTAGAGGATTGCTTTGATATTTGGATTTGAATATGCTTAATTAGTTGTGAATCAGGAAATTAAGAAATGTCAAATTTAACTTAGAAGTTAGTAAACTAACTTATGTAAATGTGAATACATGTATAGTTTATGTGTTGAATTGATCCTTGTGGACTAAATTAGAGCCTTAGCGTATAATTGTTGTTGTGCGGAGTTGTAAGGAAGGAAATTATGGATTACTCGCAACCAAATCGCTAAAAACTCAAACGAATATGAAAACGCACGCGTTATGTTCGTTTATTGGCCATAAAGAATAAACATGGCTAAAAACTTGGAATTTTACGAAGCCAAGACTCTAGAACAGTCTTAACATATTATTAAGACTTATTTGGGAAGCGGTCGAGTTGGAACAAATCAGAAAGTTAAAAATTAGTGTGTGCGGTCTATTTTGACGCACTGTCAAGGCTGCTTAGCGGACCCAAATTGGGTGGTTTGTATTTTTTAAAAATAGCCTCATATGCCAAGAATAACTTATTTAAAAATGGGAGTAATCCAGTAAGCGAGCAAGGAATGAAAATTAGTCAAAGTGACTGTTTTAGTAATGTACAACAATAGGGCAGTAGTGCAGCTGCTGGGCGCTGCACCAGCCGTGGTGTGTTATGCTGGTGCAGTCGCCTGACATGCGTTTTGGTGCACTGTTCAGGCAGTGGATTAAACACGGAATGGGAGTTTTATATTTTTTAAAAATAGTCTTATATATCATGTCTAAGATGCTAAAATTTGGGAACGATTTGATAAACGAGCAAGGCGTGGAAAAATCGTAAAGGAGTTGACTCGCTAAGCCGAGCAGTAGCCACGCAGCAGTAGGCAGCGCCTGCCGGCGTTTAGTTGTGCTTAGGCAGCTGTCTGGTGCAGTTTTAACGCAACGTTTTGCTCGACCTTCGTGATTTGTTTTCGTGGTTAAGAAATTTTAAATGTACTACAACCTTAGGACTGTAACATACTAAGAATTCGTTGCAATCTGATTAATGGATTAAGAATTAAAAATGGGCGAACGAGCATGTCAGGACTAGTTAGTCGGGCGACGCCGAACCTAGCTGCCATGGGCTGCTTTGGCATTCGTCATTCTGGATCGCTTTTGAGCTAAACTTTAAGCAATATAAAGCCTAATGAAGTACCAAGATAGAAGTATAAATGGTTTATAGTAACTTTGTGCCACAAAACTTATTCTAGGCATAAAAAATGTAATAAAAATGTAATATAAATATAAGCATACATATTTATGAGAGCGTAAGCCGGAAATGACCTGTAAAATGATTATGGAGCGAAACGAAATGCGTGAAACCGTTTTAAAATTTTTAATGGTCATGAAGTGACGAAACGAAGGTTTCCGGGGTTCGAAACAAAAAATTTAAACGTAGAATTATATATATATATATATAGGTAGAGAGAGATAGAGATTTTTATAGATATATATACACACACACTAGACAAGAATGCAAATTCTTCACGAGATTAAATGGGAAGCTAAGTTGCTGGTGAAGTAAAGCAATCGCGTACTAGGCGATAACATGGTTTAACTCATGAACTATCGAAAAAAACCCATAAAAACTACAAAAATTAAAGTAATGATATAGTAAGGCCATGTTTATGCAATAAAAGTTATTCGTAAATCATATGGTGTCAAGTTTACAAATAAAGATAAGAAATATCCGTAAAACGGGTTGTAAATGGTTTATAACTCGAAACGTAGAGTATTTATAAACTAAAGCCATGAGAGAACCTTTTTAGGCATAAAAGGGTTATAATGAACAAAAGTTTCTAAAGAAACGTGAAATAGTTTTAAGTCAAGAACAAAAGATTATAGTTAATGTAAATAAAATTAGTTTACATTGAGTATGTGAATTTAGTAGGTGAAACTAATATGTGCATGTGCGTATCCTCAATTTGTGTAGGATCATCTCAAAGCAGATAAGTTATAAACATTAAATAGCACCCAAGCCAAGTTTTTCAGTTTTGTTGTGTTTGTGGTTCGATATTAATTATGCGAAATTATTATCGCCTTGTGATATGTTCTTCGTGTGTGTATTAAATTACATGCCATGTTCTATGAATTGCTCAAGTTAATATATGACTAAGTTAATTGGGTTATGGAAATCAATTTACATGTGATATGAGATAACATATATTGTATGATGTAACTGTATATATTTTGAGATGAATGATGCATTATATAAAATTATAATATATTACATGCACAGTATGAAAAGTATGATACATGAGCGTAAATGGAGAATTGTGTGATATGTGAAACATGATAGACTATTAGACTTGTTGGGTTGTCGTGCTCAACCTTGCAAAAACATAACTTTTGCAGATTCAAGATGCAATGCAAGTCTCTAGCTTTCAAGATGATAAGGATTAGAGGACGTGCAATAGAAATATTGTATTCTTTATTTAGAAATTATTTTGAATCATGATGATGGTTTTTTACATATGTAATCGACATGTATGTAAAACTGAGATATTCAATAAATGCCGAATGTTGGTTTTGAGAAGTGAGTTTACATATACTCATAATTAAAAAAGGAATCATTAAATAAATATGATTTTGAAATATATAGAATCATAAAGGTTGTGATTTAGGGAACGAAAGAAATAAAGAACTAAGAAAAGTTTTAATTATCCGCATTTTTATTAGTTTTATTATCAAATAATGATGTAAAGCTAGTACAAGATAGTAGTTAACTTACAAAGTCGGGTTTGAGAATAGTTCCGATTTTGGGGGTGTTACAACTTGGTATCAGAGCTATGGGTTATAAACCTTAGGTAAGAGTACCTTATACTATAATCGTAAACAAGATCGATGAAAAAGAAAAGAAAATGCTAAGTATAAACTCGAATGAGGTTTAAATAATCTTAAAAAGAATTTAGAAATTCATAAAGAATGTGATAAAATAATATGTAAAGATTCAAAGAAGAATATTAAAGAGCTAAAGGACCAGGGAACACCTAACCTAAATTATAAGAAAAGATCACGACGTGGTCTGATTAAGTCATAAAATGACAAGATCATTAATCGAATGATTGAAAATTTATAGCAGAATGCTGTACAGGAAAGGTACTATAAGATAGTGCAAAGGAAACTCAAAAGGAGTTATACGAATTAAAAAAATCCGTATTGAGCAAAGAACAAGATAAGATTTGATAGGATTGGGTGGGATTTCAATTGAGAACTCATGTGATAGCTGAGTTGTACAAACCTTTGTACGGGGAGGGGTTTTGTGCTTGGTTTACCGACAACTTAGTTTATCATATTGATAATCGCTGAAATATTGGTGTCGCGTTATCGGTATATGTATGGTGAGAAAGTGATTCTTTCTCATATGTATATTTGATAATTACAGAATAAGATTAGGTGCGAGTTCTTAAAAACTCATACTTATGGCAAGTTTGTGACTCATAATCATATGGTATGTTTTTGAACCCCAAAGCATATGGATAGTTCCTAATTTGTTATTGGACTACGTATTGCTAGGACAAGTTCATAAACTCATATTATTATGGAAAGTTCCTGAACGCATAATGTGTGTAAGTTTGATGAACTATACTAGAATATAGGAATATTATAGAATAAGAGCTAATAATTTATAGTAGATTGAGCATTGATGGTGCTAGAGATAGATATAATTATTTCATAGTGATTTAATAGAGGAAGTTAAAGTTGATGAAGGAAAAATGGATATTCCAAATCTTCTGGCTGTGCTGGATCTCAAAATTTTTGAAATCAAGCTAAATTCGCACAGATGTGCCTTTAGAAACATAAATGAATTTTTGTTATCATCAACGTACGGTGACAAGGGTGTGGATGTGGACTTCGAGCCACTAACACATCGTTACCTATTGCAGTATGATAACACCTAAAATGATTTTCAATGGTTTTGAATCATTTGAAGAAGAGTCTAAGCTAATTGTTTCGGCTAGACAAAGTTGAAAATATCCAAAATGTATTTTAAAATGATGGAGTCATAAATGCAGCCTAACCTAGTGATGGATGTGATTTAAGGATCGTCAGCCCACTATGGTATGATGTAGTATGACAAAGTCATAAAATGACGGAATTCTCAATGTACTGTTGAAAACAGTGCGGTACTATGACGTTATAAAATGATTTTCTGTATTTTAATAGTTAAAGAGTTGTCAAATGCCATTGGGATCGGCTAATCTGGGGTATAGTGCATTATTTACAAGCAATTTCTTGTTCTTTTCTGCTGAAGGTTTTCTCGGATTATAATTCAAATGTCTTGAGATTCTATAATTCTGAAGCTATATAAAGCAAGTTTGGAATATTAATTCGTATTTTCTTTCCAGCATATGAATGCAGAATTTCTCCCTAAAGTTGAACTGTTAGGAAGACGAGTCAATGCTACAGTGATAAGCGTACATAGTCATTTTTAACTAGAAAACTTATACGGCACATGAAATTTGTCTAATACACGCAAAATTTTAGCAATACTTCCAACTGTTGAATTGTCCTTTATGTTGTTGAAAGTCTTAATTTTTCCTAGGAATTGACATTGTGCATTTAAAAACTCTACGCCAACCTTAACTGGAAAATCAAATAAAATGGCGGTCAAGACAGCATGGATCAACGCAGGACATAACAGGCTGATTACATATGTGCCCGTAAGCTAGACGGTTTACAGATGAATTTCTGTTAAAACCTTTTCAGAAACATGAAAAAGAAAGTTCACGGTCTTTATAACCCTTAGCATGATACATAAAGTTTTTCCTAAGCGAATCTTTGAAATTCCTAAATTATTCATATTGCTTCACAGTTATTGAACAATTATGGAGGATTTCTATTCTGGCAGTTGGGTATAGAAAGGATAAAGTTCTTTAATTAACGTAGGTCGTAGAATATGACAAAACGAATCTTTAAAAAAAAGAATAACCTGAAAATCTATATTGATAAGTTGTATGGGCAAGTTATGTGAAGAAGAGGACAGAATTATTAGAAGAAAAGATTTCTGGATCATGGAATTAACAGAAAATAATATAAGAAAGAAAGATTAAGTTCAAGAATTTTAAGGACTTTTGGAGCATTAGAAAGATAAGTATGAAATAGCAGAATGCTATTAATAATTAGATATGCATGTTAATATGTGTTGTGTATTATGCTATGTGATAATAATATATTTTATTATCATTATCACAGAATAAGCCGCCAAGAAGGAATCAACATGATCAAGAGAAAATAGACTAAACCGAATGGGAGAGGTTTGGTATTCTGATTCCGGGAACGAAATCTTTATAAGGGAGGAAGAATGTAGTGACCTGACTTTTCGAGAAATATTAAAATAAGAATTTAATAAATAAAATTCTTATTTGGTGATATGATATATGATATTATATTGCATAAGTGAATACGTGCTATGCAATAAGTGATTTTGTGAATAATAAATATATATTATTAGATATTTATTATTTTATGTAAATAAATTATAGGAACAATTTATTAAAGGAAATGAGATGGGTAAAATTTTATGACGAAGAAAATTGAAATAATTTATAATATTAAATTATTTTAATATATAGTAAATTGGTGGTATCAAATATATTTAATGACCTCCCTTTATTGAGAGAATTTTGTAATAATATTACATTATTGAGAATTAAGTATGTATGTTTTTAATATCGTGAATATATTAATATATATTTACTATATTAAAATAAATTATGAGAAAACAATTTATAGAAAGAAAAGAAAATAATTGAATATATTATTATATATGTTTGTGTGGATAATAATTTATGGGAATCAATTTATTTAAATATAGAAAGATGATATATTGAATATATTAGTAATAGATAAATGGAAACAAGAAATAATTAAATTTATGTATGCCAAATAAGAGTATACATTAATTTAAATGAATTAAAATAATTTATGACATCAAATTATTTTAATATGGTAAAATTATGCATTAAATAAATTGCTTTTATTTATTTTATAACATTCTTTTTATGGAAAAAGAATAAGGGATATAATGCATTATAATTTTAATGTAAGATTATATATATGTGTAATATGTATTATGTAATATATTATATTATATGTTATATAATATAAGAAGGAGTTGGGTAGCCTTCAAGTAACCAAATAAGCTAAACACAAAATTAGGAGTGTCGGCAGCTAAGAGAAGCAAACGAAAATCGTGGGAGCCAAGTAAATTTCGTGAAAATCAAGTAAGGGAGGCTATAAAGCTAGTATCTCAGTCGAATTCCTCCTTTTTCGCCCTACAATTGCCGAACACCTGCTCCCTCCCCCTGTACAGTAGAAACTCCTCTGGCCCAGAACAGTCCCAAAAACTGAGCCCCCTCTCTAGTCCAATTCTAAAATTATTAAGCTAAACTTCGAATCAAAGCTAAGAAAAGTAAATTGGGATCATTTGCAAGCTAACAAGAGGTGTATACATTCAATTGTTATGTTTTTAATTGATTATGTGAAATTAGTAAGTTAGTTAGTTTGAATGAAATTAAACTGTTAATTGGGTTGTTAGTTAAGTATGGAATTTGATTAATGGAAGTCTGTAATTCAAAATTGAATTGATTTGGTGAATGATTAGAGGATTGCTTTGATATTTGAATTTGAATATGCTTAATTAGTTGTAAATCAAGAAATTAAGAAATGTCAAATTTAACTTAGAAGTTAGTAAACTAACTTATGTAAATGTGTATATATGTATTATTTATGTGTTGAATTGATCCTTGTGGACTAAATTAGAGCCTTAGCATATAGTTGTTGTTGTGCGGAGTTATAAGGAAGGAAATTATGGATTACTCGCAATCATATCGCTAAAAACTCAAACGAATATGAAAACGCACGCGTTATGTTCGTTTATTGGCCATAAAGAATAAAAATGGCTAAAAACTTAGAATTTTACGAAGCCAAGATTCTAGAACAGTCTTAACATATTATATAAGACTTATTTGGGAATCGAGTCGGGTTAGAACAAACTGGGCCAGTTTTGAAATAGAATCAGAAAGTTAAAAATTAGTGTGTGCGGTTTGTTTTTAAAAATGGGACTAATCCGTTGAGCGAGCAAGGAATGAAAATTAGGCAAAGTGACTGTTTTGGTAATGTTCAGCAATAGTGCAGCAGTACAGTAGTTGGGCACTTCACCAGCCACGTTGTGCTATGTGGGTGCAGTCGCCTGACATACTTTTTGGTGCACTGTTCAGGCAGCGTATTAAACCCTAAATGGGAGTTTTATTTTTTTTTTAATAATAGCCTTATATACCATGTCTAACATGCTAAAATTTGGGAACGATTCGATAAACGAGCAAGGCGTGAGAAAATCGCAAAGGAGCTGACTCGCTAAGCTGAGCAGCAGCCATGCAGTAGCAGGCAACGCCTGCCGGCGTTTGGTTGTGCCCAATGCAGTTTTGACGCACCGTTTTGCTTGACTTTCGTGGTTTGTTTTCGTGGTTAAGAAATTTTTAAATGTACTACAACCTTAGGACTGTAACATATTAAGAATTAGCTGCAATCCGATTAATGAATTAAGAATTAAAAATGGGCGAACGAGCATGTCAGGACTAGTTAGCCGGGCGACGCCGAACCTAACCGCCATGGGCTGTTTTGGCATTTATCATTTTGGATCGCTTTTGAGCTAAACTTTAAGCAACATAAAGCCTAATGAAGTACCACGATAGAAGTATAAATGGTTTATAGTAACTTTGTGCCACAAAACTTATTCCGGGCATAAAGAATATAATAAAAATGTAATATAAATATAATCTTACATATTTATGAGAGCGTAAGCCGGAAATGACCTGTAAAATGATTATGGAGCGAAACGAAATGCGTGAAACCGTTTAAAATTTTTAATGGTCATGAAGTGATGAAACGAAGGTTTTCGGGGTTCGAAACGAAAATTTTGAATGTAGAATTACATAATGGCATACATATATATATATATATATATATACACGAGACAAGAATGCGAATTCTTCACGAGATTAAATGCGAAGATAAGTTGCTAGCGAAGTAAAGCATTCACGTACTAGGCGATAGCATGGTTTAACTCATGAACTATCGGGAAAAAAAACCCATAAAAACTACAAAAATTAAAGTAATGATATAATAAGGCCATGTTTATGCAATAAAAGTTATTCGTAAATCATATGGTGTCAAGTTTACAAATAAAGATAAGAAATATCCGTAAAACGGGTTGTAAATACTTTATAACTCAAAACGTAGAGTATTTATAAACTAAAGCCATGAGAGAACCTTTTTAGGCATAAAAGGGTTATAATGAACAAAAGTTTCTAAAGAAACGTGAAATAGTTTTAAGTCAAGAACAAAAGATTATAGTTAATGTAAATAAAATTAGTTTACATTGAGTATGTGAATTTAGTAGGTGAAACTAATATGTGCATGTGTGTATCCTCAATTTGTGTAGGATCATCTCAAAGCAGATAAGTTATAAACATTAAATAGCACCCAAGCCAAGTTTTTCAGTTCTGTTGTGTTTGTGGATCGATATTAATTATGTGAAATTATTATCGCCTTGTGATATGTTCTTCGTGTGTGTATTAAATTACATGCCATGTTCTATGAATTGCTCGAGTCAATATATAACTAAGTTAATTGGGTTATGGAATTCAATTTACATGTGATATGAGATAACATATGTTGTATGATGTAACTGTATATATTTTAAGATGAATGATGCATTATATAAAATTATAATATATTACATGAACAGTATGTAAAGTATGATAAATGAGCGTAAATGGAGAATTGTGTGATATGTGAAACATGATAGACTATTAGACTTGTTGGGCTGTCGTGCTCAACCTTACAAAAACATAACTTTTACAGATTTAAGATGCAATGCAAGTCTCTAGCTTTCAAGATGGTAAGGATTAGAGGACGTGCAATAGAAATATTGTATTCTTTATTTAGAAATTGTTTTGAATCATGATGATGGTTCTTGACATATGTAATCGACATATATGTAAAACTAAGCTATTCAATAAATGCCGAATGTTGATTTTGAGAAGTGAGTTTACATATACTCATAATTACTTTGATAAAAATGAATAATGAAATAAATATGATTTTGAAATATATAGAATCGTAAAGGTTGCGATTCAGGGAACGAAAGAAAGAAATAGGTAAGAAAAGTTGTAATTATCCGCATTTTTATTAGTTTTATTATCAAATAATGATGTAAAGCTAGTACAAGATAGTCATTAACGCACAAAGTCGAGTTTCAGAATAGTCCCGATTTTGGGCGTGTTACAAGGACCATCACATAAAGTTAAAAGAAGGAAGTCAGCCAGTAAACCTCAGACCATATAGATACCCTTATGTTCAAAAGGAAGAGATAGAGAAGACTCTCAAAGAAATGCTGCATAATGGGATCATCCAACTTAGCAATAGTCCTTATGCGTTTTCAGTCATTTTAGTAAAAAAACATGATGGTACCTGGAGAATGTGTATAGATTATAGAGCCCTTAACACATGACAGTGAAGGACAAGTTTCCTATTCGAACAATTGATGAATTATTTAATGAACTACATGGCTCCAACTGGTATTCTAAATTGGACTTGAGATCTGGATACCATCAGATCAAGGTCAAAAAGGAAGATATACCAAAAATAACCTTTAGGACTCACAATGGGCACTTTGAGTTCCTAGTGATGCCATTTGGGCTTACTAATGCTCCAGCCACCTTCCAGTCACTAATAAATCAAATATTTTAGCCATATCTAAGGAAGTTTATATTGGTATTCTTTGATGACATCTTAGTCTATAGCAAGAGCTATAAGGAGCATTTGGAGCACTTGAAACTGACCTTGCAATCACTGCAAATTATTATTTGTTTGCCAAAAAGAGTAAGTGTGTGTTTGGAACAAAACAGGTGCAATATCTAGGCCATGTCATCTTTAAGGAAGGTGTCTCTACTGACCAAGATAAAATTTGTCGCATGGTGAACTGGCCCTTGCCAGTCAATATAAAAGGACTGGGGGGATTTCTGGGGCTGATTGGGTATTACAGGAGGTTTATAAGAAATTATAGGTTAATCAGTAAACCCCTAACTGACCTACTAAAGAAAGACAAGTTTGCATGGAGTGACAAGGCCACTGCAGCTTTCCAAGCTCTAAAGGAAGCCATGATCTAGGCTCCACTCCTTGCTATGCCAGACTTCAAGGAACCTTTTGTGCTGGAAACAAATGCTTCTCACTATGGCATTGGGGCAGTGTTAATGTAAAAAGGAAGGCCAATAGCTTACTTAAGCAAAGCTATAGCACCTTGATGTGATAAAAATATATAACAGCAAGTGCACAATGTCAAATTGAAGAACTAGTAAGTACATGTCGAACCCACAAAGACTAGATTAATTTTAATGTATCCTTAATATCTATTTTAGGTGAATTAGAAATAAAAATTGACAATCAATTAACTATAATTAAATTAACTAATAATAAAGAAGCAATCTAGGAATCTGAATCCATTAAATAATAAACATAATAAGTAATTCAATCTCTTCTATTTTTATAACTTAATTATGATTTTGATCTCCCTTCCCTTTAATTTAGCAATTTTATAATTAACGTGGGCAAGCATAGACTATGAAAATTTAAGGATTAACTATAACCCATCAAAACTTCTTTGAGCAATCATGTATTATGAAAAACTCATATACTAACTAATCTATCAAAACCTCTTAATTAATTTAAAATCACATAAAAACTATAAAACGAATGTATTTTAATAATGAAACATGAAAGCGAAATCAATTAAACATAAAAGCATAAATAATATAAAAGATAAAAAATATTATCATGAATAATTATTTAATTGCATCTTCATCCTAGATTAAAGAGATTAGCTAGACATTAAAATAAATAAACTAACAAAAATAAAGAAGAAGAAGTAGAAAATTAAAAATAAGAAAACTCCCTTTAATTAACGATCATCCAACGAACGTACAATGAAAATGTAATTTAATCTTACTCCTACTCCTAACCTAAACTAATACATAAAAGAAAAACCTCCTACTCTCTCTAAAATAAGAGACCTATTTATAGGAAAAATAAATTTGTGCCCTAATTTACATTCATTGAACTTGGCCTCTTTTGTTCCCTTTTTTTCCTCTTCTTTCCTTCTTGATTTCAATCTCTACATGGTAATCTCCCAAGAGTCCCTTTCCATGTAGAGATCAACTTCCTAGTAGCAATCAACTTCTCAAAGTCTAGATTGACTTTCTTTTCTCTTGATAGATTTGACTTGCACAACAAGATTGTTCCACCTCCTTCCTTCTCCTTGTAGGATTCTTCTTGGATATTTCCTTACATGAATAAGAGTATTAAATACTGCGTGATCACCAAGATTTTGACTTTATCGCAACAAAATATTAAATCCTACAAAATAAAATAAAACATATTAATTAAATAAACTAATATAATTAAAAAGATAAAATTAGGGATAATAAAATGTATAACTTATGAGTCTATCAAATACCGTCATACCTAATTTTTGCTCGTCCTCGAGTAAAACAAAAAGAAAATAAAATAAAAACAAAAACCAAAACTTTCCCATTTTCGTAGGAAACACGATTGTACTTAGCATGTGCAACAAGCCTTTAAACCCCAAGGTTACCCCCAAGTTGACGAGTTGTGTCTCGTGAGGGTTTGCAGTGAATATGCCCACAAAATTCAAATTTTAAAATAAAATATTTTTGGGTTTAACCAATTATGAAATTGAAAGAAAACTTCTAAGTATACATGGGCATTATACATAAGCAAGATTAAATTCAAAATTACACTTTCACCTTATCAAAAACACTCTATCTTCATTCTAGACACCATCCTTCATAAAATTTATTTCATGTGATGCATACATGTGTATGTGATGTAACTCTTCGTAGAGATTTTTACCATGAAAATCAAGCAACCTCATTTTTCTCTTTCTTTTTTTCCTCCTTTTTTCATTTCTTCTTTTTTCTCATTTTTTTTCTTTCTTGACTTGTGCAATGTCTCGTTTTCTTAGGCTTTTCAGAGTTACCCATGTAGTGAGCGTTGGACCAATGACTCCCAAACCAGTTGGCTTTAGGGCACTAGGTGTAGAAACACCCCTTTAACGGCTTACTAACTCGAGTAACAAAGGCCACAAAATTAGACTAGTCAAGCTGCTTATATCCATCACACTTTTCATCGTGAATATCGATGCTTCCTGAGGCTTGGATACCAGTTATTTCGTTCAATGGACATTGAAGCAGTTATTTATTTCTTTTTCAATTATTTTTTCAACTTTTATGTTTCTTTTTTCTTCAAATTTTTTCCCTTTTTTTTCTTGAAATTGCTCAAATCATAATTTATATCCCACAACTAAGAGTTAGTGCAAACGTGAAGTGCCAAAAATATATAGGAACTTAATTTTACTCAAGATGGTGTTTCGAACTAAGATTTTGTATCTTATCAAAAGTTCAAGAGTTCTTAATCTTTCAAACTTACTCATGAGTTTTGCTCCACAGATACTTATTAGAATTAATCCAGCTCATAAAAAGTTAAGCAAATTTTTTAATTTTTTGATTTTTTGTGTCATAAAAAAATTCTTAAATTTTTTCCTAAAAAGAAAAAAAAATATCTAATAAAAAAATTCCTAAATTTTTTTCTATATTCCTAAAAATAAATTAAAACAAATCTAATACTTTAATACAAACTCCCCCCATATCTAAATCATGCATTGTCCTCAATGTATGCAAATGAACAATAAAGAACAAAGAAATGAAAGAATTGTGCCTTGTATGTGGGAGCATTGAGTTGTCAGAACATGTGGTGAGAAAGAAAATAAATGTACATACCTACGAATTCATAAATCCTAAAAAGTATGTAATTATAAAAGAATGATGCATATGGGCAAATGAGTGTGGTCTTTTCATGATTTTTCGGAGGCCTAAGAAATTGAAAATAGTCACAATTTTCATCAGGAATGTGCTTAAAGTCTATCTCGGGAAAATATGCACTAATATGCTCAAAGTGTGGACGAATTGGTTCAAATATATGTTCCAATTTGGGCGACTTATGTGAAGTGGATCTCAACATCTCATTGACCTTATCTAAATATTCAGATTCATTCCGCTTTTGGTCAAGGTGATTTAAGAACAAATTAATTGGATTATCTTCAATCATGAGTTTATTTTCAATTATTTCTTGGGTCATGGACAACTCTTGGATCATGTTTACTTTTATGGGTTGATCTACAAAATCACTCGGTTGTTTTCTAGAAATAGGTCTTTCAGGATATGGAACTTTAGGCTTATAGACTTTTTCAACTGACTCATTAAATGTGACATGATCAATTTTAGGCATAGACTCATAATTTTTAGACTCCTCAAATTGGTTTGACTCAAAGTGTGTAGAATTAAATCCAAAATTTTCATTTTCCTCATCATTTCCACAGTCATCATGATTTTTAAAATTAACCTCAGAGTCAGTAGAAGATTCACCAGCCTCTTGTTCATTTATTATGGTGGCTAACCGACTCATTTGAATTTCTAGACGAGATATAACTTGATTCGTGTTTTGCATGAAATTAAAGTGAGTTTCCATTAAAACTTCCATAATTTTCTCTAAGGTACTGAATCTTTCCCCTTCTTCGTTTGAAAATTCTTGTGATTATTGAGGTTCTGGATCCGGATGTGGATATGAACTTAGATAAGGATTTTCATAAGTTGGAAAAAATCGATTTACTTGGTGTGCATTAAAATTTTCATAAGATTCTTGATTCCAAGCAAAATTATTATTCCAACTACAATAGGAGTCCATCTTTCCACAAAACACAAAACAAATAGACTAACCATGAAAGTCATACGAAAGAAAAAAATAAATAAAAATAATTAAAAATAATTAAAAATCCTAATTCTACGGTTAACCTAAATAAAATCTAGACAGCTCCTAACTGTTCTAAGTTACACCTTAAGGTCCACCAAATTCTAAATTAATCACACCACTAGCAAGGTAAGTGTAGGAACGGTGGGAGTTTCTCCGTGGGTAAGGTGACTAATTGAATAACCACATGTTCATTAGGCGTTTGCCTTTTGAACCACTTGCCTAGACACCAGTAGTTTGATTAATTAAAAATTCAGCCTCCTCTTGAAGTCGCTTGTCCTAATTGAGCTCGAGAGTCCTAGGGGTCAATGAAGGGCGATGAAATCCCCACCTTATCTTGTTACAAGTTTTTGCCCTTAATGTTAGATTAAAGATGAAAATGCACAAATAAAATAAAAAAATGGTAAATAAATAAAATGTCCTAAAACTATGTGAATTACGAAAGAAAGAGAAATTTGACGTACCTCGATCCTCCAGCAATCATCACAGTTTATATTTAACAAAAAAAAAAACCTAAACAGGATGTGCTCTATGTGAGTGAATGCATGAATGCGGCAATTAGTTTATTAACTAACAATAAAAACTAAAACAAAAAAAACTAAGCTACTATTTTTTTTTGAGTTAAGATACAAAATACCAGGAATAGCGCAACAATAAAATCTTTATCTTTTCGCTCCTTCGATCCGCTTCAATAATCCTGGAAAGAAAATAAAATAAAAATAAAAAAATAAAAAATTAGAGTTGAAAAACTAATTCGAATAAATAAATATTAAGGAAAAAAAATTAATTCTAGTCACCGGCAACGGTGCCAAAAACTTAATATGATAAAAATATATAACTGCAAATACACAGTGTCAAATTGAAAAACTGGCAAGTACAGGTCGAACCCACAGAAACTAGATTAATTTTAATGTATCCTTAATATCTATTTTAGGCGAATTAGAAATAAAAATTGAGAATCAATTAACTATAATTAAACTAACTAATAATAAGTAAGCAATCTAGGAATCCGAATCCATTAAATAATAAACATAACAAATAATTCAATCTTTTCTATTTTTATAACTTAATTATGATTTTGATCTCTCTTCACTTTAATTTAGCAATTTTATAATTAACGTGGGCAAGCATAGACTATGAAAATTTAAGGATTAACTATAACCCATCAAAACTTCTTTGAGAAAGCATGGATTATGAAAAACTCATATCTTAACAATAATCTATCAAAACCTCTTAATTAATTTAAAATCATATAAGAACTATAAAACGAAGGTATTTTAATAATGAAACATGAAGGCGAAATCAATTAAACATAAAAGCATAAATAATAGAAAAGATAAAAAATATTATCATGAATAATTATTTAATTTCATCTTCATCCTAGATTAAAGAGATGAGCTAGACATTAAAATAAATAGACTAACAAAAATAAAGAAGAAGAAGTAGAAATTTAAAAATAAGAAAACTCCATTTAATTAACGATCATCCAACGAACGTACAATGAAAAAGTAATTTAATCTTACTCCTACTCCTAACCTAAACTAATACATAAAAGAAAAACCTCCTACTCTCTCTAAAATAAGAGACCTATTTATAGAAAAAATAAATTTGTGCCCTAATTTACATTCATTGAACTTGGCCTCTTTTATTCCCTTTTTTTCCTCTTCTTTCCTTCTTGATTTCAATCTCTACATGGTAATCTCCCAAGAGTCCCTTTCCATGTAGGGATTAACTTCCTAGTGGCAATCAACTTCTCAAAGATATCTTCTAGATTGACTTTCTTTTCTCTTGCTGGATTTGACTTGCACACCAAGATTGTTCCACCTCATTCCTTCTCCTTGTAGGATTCTTCTTGGATATTTCCTTACATGAATAAGAGTATTAAATACTGCGTGATCACCAAGATTTTGACTTTATCGCAACAAAAATTAAATCCTACAAAATAAAATAAAACATATTAATTAAATAAACTAATATAATTAAAAGGACAAAATTAGGGATAATAAAATGTATAAATTATGAGTCTATCACGCCTCAACACTTAGGATGGTCAACTTATGAAAAGGAGCTCATGGTAGTGGTTCATGTAGTCAATAAATGGAGGCACTACTTGTTGGGAAACAAAGTCTATTTTAAAACATACCATCATAGCTTGAAGTATTTATTGGATCAAAGAGTCACCACCACAAACCAGCAAAAATGAATCACTAAGCTAATGGGGTTGGACTATGAGATAACATACAAGAGAGGCAAAGAAAATGTTGTAGCTGACCGTTTATCCAGTAAAGGAAGGGAAACCACATCTCAGAATCACTATAGGGTAATCACTCAGGATAGTATGAAGGGTTGTAATAATTTAACTTTAGTGGTCCCTACCTGGGTCCAAGAGATAGCTCAAATATGGGAGAAGGATGAGGGACTGAAAAATATTATACTCTAGTTGCAATTAAAGCCAGACACTCTCCCTGGTTATTCCTTCCTCAATGGTAAACTGAAGTTTCAAGATAGGTTGGTGGTAGGCCCAAATTTGGATTTAAGGGAAAAATTCCTGAATGAGTTTCACAGTTCTCCTATTGGAGGACACTCAGGTATTAAGGGAACCTTTGAAAGGATTAGCAAGTTTATATGGTGGCCAACCTTAAGGCAGGATGTCACCTTATTTGTGAAAGAATGTGACACATGTCAACAGCAAAAGCATGAGAATGTGGCTTCCCCGGGGCTGTTACAACCATTACCCATCCAGAGACCCCTTGGACTGACATTTCCATGGACTTTATAGAGGGCGTACTAACCTCAAAAAGAATGACAGTTATATGGGTGATGGTAGACAGATTGACAAAGTATGGACATTTTATAGCACTAAAACACCCTTTTACAGCTGCACAGTTGGCTCAGGACTTCCTTTCACACATTTATAGGCTACATGGGTTACCATCTACTATAGTGTCTAATCGAGATATGGTGTTCATCGGCCTCTTTTGGCAGTCTCTCTTTAGAGTGGTGGGAACCAAGCTGCAAATGAGTACAACTTACAATCCCCAAACAGATGGACAAACTTAGAGGGTGAATCAAATTTTAGAATGTTATCTCAGATGCATGGTTACACAAAGGCCTTACAAATGGGCATCCTGGTTATCATTGGCTGAATGGTGGTATAATACTCATTTTCACACTAGTTTATAAGCTACCCCTTTTGAAATGCTTTATGGGTATAAGCCTCCCCACTTAAACTTCCATCAATTTGGGCAGATTCATGACCCTAATGCTAAACAGTTTTGTAAGGACAGATCTCAATTACTATAAATGATGAAGCAACACTTGGTGGAGGCTCAATCCAGAATTAAACACTATACAGATAGGAACAGGACAAAGAAGTTCTTTATGCCTGGAGATATGGTCTACCTTAAGGTCAGGCCCTATAAACAGACCTCATTGGCAGAGTCTAAGCATGGAAACTTAGCTCCTAAATATTATGGCCCATTCCTAGTAGAAGAGAAGGTTGGACCAGTGGCTTACAAACTCCAATTACCTAGATATGCAAATATTCATCCTGTTTTTCATGTCTCTCTACTTAAGAAGAAGGTTGGGGTACACTGCACTGTTTCTCCCACATTGCCTCCTATAGATTTAGTGGGCCAGTTCCTAGTGGAACCCATTGCTATTCTTGATAGGAGAATGATTAAAAGAAATAATGCAGCTGAAGTGGAAGTCTTGGTGCAGTGGACTAATACTTTGCCTTTAGAAGCTACTTGGGAAAATTGGAATCAACTACACAAGAGGTTTCCTCAATTCCACCTTTGAGGACAAGGGCCATTTTAAGGGAGAGGGAGTGTAAGGAATTAGGCAGTATAGTTCTTGTAGTAGCAGCAGTCAGGTTATTAATGTCTTTTTGCTATAGGGTTATCTCTGTCTTTTCATTTTTGTTCTGTTACAACAAATTCTAGCTTGAGGATGGAGCATGTGCTCAGTTCCCTCTCATTTGCTAAGGTGTGAGTGAGGTGAGAGTATATGTGTGGAATCCAATTCACAATTAAAGACATGAAATGAATGAATTTATCTGATTTCCTCTCCCAACTCTCTGCTCTATCTCTTTTATCTCTTTAATTCCCTTTCTTATATCTAAATTCTATCTTCTTTCTCTAAGCTTCATTGGTTTTCTTTATATCTATTTGTCCACTTCATTACAGAATCTCAAAATTGCACCACTAGTGTAAATCTAAGCTCAAATGGAGTTTTTGGATAAAAAGGTTTAAAGAGAATCAGATATTGTGGCGTCTAAGAGAAAAAGGTGTGACAAAAAGAAGCTCAATTTGAGATTTTTCCTGATGAGAGACCGTGAGAAAGAGGCGACGAGATAGAAGAGGGATTGTCATGTTTTGCATGTGTGAGCCCAACTTTTTAAAAAAAAACTGAATTCTAAAATATTGGTTTAAAATTCTCATGATGGCCCATAGTATTCATTTTTTTGGTATTGGGCTGAATTAGAATTCTAATTCTTTAAATTCCCAAATTAATTTTGTCATCCAAATAATGAAATTAGTAGTCATCGAATTTATGTTCCCAAAAAGACAAAAATTAATGTTGTATTTGTGAGTATTGTTTTAGAGATAAATAAAGGTAGATAAAGTTCTTACTTCCAATTTTTAAGAAAGAAATTTGTTTTTCTTGTCATCCCTTTTTTTCTCCATAAATAAAACTTAGAAATAAAAGGTAAAGTTTATTCCTAGGTTTTTTGTAATGACCTTGCGTGGCATGAAAATAATGTAACGAGCGCTATGTAAATATTTTTTATTAATTAATTATAATGTTATTTGAAAAAGTTATTGTGCAATGGAAATAAAAAGAAAGGAATATAAACTAACTTGGAATGCTTGGAAAATAATAACCAAATAAAGCAAGCTCACATAACTACGCTTCATGGAAGTCCAATGCTTCAATTAAGAAGCCCAAAATAAAAGCCCAAACAACAAGTTAAATTGGTCAAAATTGGTCAAGGAAGGTCAAAGTTTTAGCAAGGATTTGTCAACCTTTCTAGAAGCTTCTAAAAAACATCTTTGAAAAAATCTCCAAAAATCCGGCCATTAGGTGGAGGGGTTGAAAAATTTTACCAACTCTCCTAAAATTGTGGATCATGTCTCCCATGATTTATCTACCCTTAATCCTTGTTAGCTTAATTAAGTGTATGCTTAAGGTTAATGAAGGTTTGACTAAGTTAATAAAGGGGGAGACATGTGAGAATAAGAAAAATTGTGGGGCTTAACCAATAAAAGACTAAATAGGAGAGGTCAACTTATAATTTTTGCAACTAGCTTATATATATATATCAATACTTCACTTTTCTTCATTTTAACCAAGTAAAAAAGCAAGATAAAAGAGAGAGGAAGAGATAAAGCAGCCCACGGCTGGAAGGAGCGAGTGTAAGGGAGAGAAAAATTTAGCTAGCTTATAAGGAAGTGGAGGAAAAGAAGGAAATCAAGCAAACAAGCAAGGAAGGTATAAATTTTTTAACCCTTGCTTTGTTTTAAGTTATTTTTCTTGTTGTTTATGGGAGGATTGTTGTGATTTGTGGTAGATCATGGTGGACCCAGATGTATAAGGTGGTTTATGATGTTATATGGTGGTTGTATGTAGTAATTTCTTGGTAGAACATGAAAACATGAAAGATAACAACATAAACATAAAGTGTTAAAAGACTGAAAACCTTAAAACTGCAAACTAAAATTGGAACAAGCATATCTCCTAGTACCCGAGGTATTTTTGAGGTAGTTTGTTACGTTGGATGCATCTATAAGTCGTCTAAACATTACGAAAAGAACAGAATTAAAATTCCATGTATATGATTTTTGGCGAATTTTCAAGTAAGGTAGGAAAAACTTGGAAAAGTGAAAAACCCTACTGCCCTAAATTTTTGTGGGATAGTTTTGGGTCCTTAGCTTATGAAATAAATTCAGGCCTTTCGGGGTATGATAACATATTGTAACAGGAACACCCTGTCTAAAAATAAGCTAAAACAGACAAGAAATGAGTGAGTTATGACTAAACGAAAATTAGGTTTTGAAAAAATTAAAACTGTGATAATTGAGTTATATAACTCATATTGGCATAAAATTTAAACTGGTAATACCCTCTGATATAGAGGGCATACTATCCAAGTTTCAGAATTTTTAGAGTTAATCTCGAATTTTAATAAATTTGGAAATTTTGGACAAAAATGACCCTTTTTTAAAAATACTAAATAAAATTGGAAAAATCAAATCTACGTGTAAAATATTATTAACTAAGTGGGGCCAGGAGAATAAAAATAATAAAATAGTTAAGGAGGTTTAATGGAGAAATTAAGGTTAAGAACATTCAGAAAATAATAATTAATGTAAAGTCGCACATTCAATATTATAAGTTATCGGCCAAAACGCGTTAAAATGAGACATTTGAGCTTAAATGAGTGTTAATTAGACATTTTATGTCAATGATGTGAGGGGACGTTTAAGACTAAATGTTAGTCAACAGAAATTTTTTTTTAACGAAGTTAGTAACGGTAATTTATTAGTAGTAACTATTAATAATAATAGTTAATTTAATAGAAGTAAATCCTTATAGATATTGTAAGTAATTATTTGGAGAAGGATATTAACCTAGCTAAGGGAGGTTTACAAAGTACATGTAAGTTTTCCTTGACTTGTGCAAATTTATTATTCCGTGCAAGTCTTTTAAGTTTAATGTTTATGTGAAAAAATTTCACACTTATGTGCATTTTAAAAAATTGTTCTAATATTGAACTACTTTAGATTCTTAAAGTTCTTGTTAATCATGAACTATTTTGGAGATATAAGTCTATGTAATTTATTTCGACTAGACAGAATTGATGTTATAATTTTTGAATTGATAAATAATTCTTTGGAGATAATTGAAAGTAATCCAATTCAAATTGTTTTGGTGCAGAATTTAAATGTTAAACTGAGATGAACAACCCCGAAGTGGGAATATTTTGTCGGGTAATCGACTTGAGGCTATATGCGTAGGAGAAATATTATGCATAACATAGGGTGCGATAGACTGATCTCCTAAAGTACCCTTGGAGAGTTTATCAATATGTGTAACTGCTAAACAAATTTTGGAGAGTTCTCATTTTTTGTGATTGTTGAACATTGTATAGAGTTCATGGTACTTATGCCCACTCAGTATGATGTTAAGATTTGATATTTGATAAATCATTTTATTTCTTAATTATTCATGTTGCTTGACAATTATTGATTATTTAATTGTTGAAGATCCTTGACAGTTATTTATTTCTATTCTTGAGATATTATTCGTTGAACTGTTATATACTTGCTGAGCAAATTTGTTGTTCACCCTTGCTATATTACTATTTTTCAGCTAAAGCCGAAGTGCCAGGTACAGATAAAGGAAAAGGCAAAGAGAAAGAATAAAAAAAAAGTTGTAGTATTAAATTGTATTATTAAACTGATGTATTAAATCTAGTGGAGATTATTGTAAATTATGTATGTAATGATGTACGTTGTTAAAGACTTGGGAGGATAATGGTTATGTAAGATGTAATAGACTAGAAATATTTAATGATATTAAGTTATAGGATGGTAGTTAGGTAATAGTGAGCACCAGATCTGATGTTTCAAGTACACAGATTTTGGGGACATCACAGGTTGGTATTCGAGTTGTAGAATTATACCCTTAGGTTAAGGAGCCTCAGGATATAATCAGAAGGAAAATGGTGGAGACAGTAACATGTGAACTCACATAGAGTTCTTAATTAAGATGAGATAAATTAATAATTCATTTAAGTTATTAAAAAAATTAAATGTTAAGTAAAAATTTAATTAAGATATAGTAATTGTTATGTAATAATGAGGACTAATTAAGTTATTTATCCTATTGTAGGATGGCTAGTGAAAATAAACTTAGAAATAATTATATGAAGTACCAAGGCCCGAAACAGTGATAGAACCTGAACCCAAGACCGATCCGGAGGAAGATCTGGAAGAAGATCCGGTAGAGGATCTAGGGGTAGCAACAGATGTTGTTACACAGATTGAAGAGGCACCCATGGGAAGTCAGCCAGAAGCTGCTGAGGAAGCAGATGAGGTGGACGTAGTGTCGGAATTAGAGACATTCGTGTATGGCTTGTTAGCAAAAAATTATGAGTTAGAATAATAAAGTGAAAGAATTACAGAGTATAAACCAAGAGTTGGAAGGCCTTTAGAAGGCCGAGATAGACAACCGCCTGAGGGCAGAACAGACCTTAGAAGAAGTGGAAGTACAAGTTAAGTTGAAGATGAGGAGGATTGACCGAATACATTACACATATCGGACTTCATTTGGCAGGCTACAGGACCGGGTTGAGCACTACCTGGAAGAGGTAGGCCAGACCCGCTATACTATTAGTAGGGGTCAAGTTATGACAATAACCTGTGAAGAATATTCTAAAGCTGTTAGGAACGGCCTGTGAGATAGTGATGGATATTTTATGTAGATATTATATATATGTAAAAATAGATGTTTAAAATAATATATATATATATATATATATATTTGGAGATGCAATAGCAAGTTAGGGGTAAAGTTTTTATAAATCCCAACTTTTGTGGAGACAACGGGATATGCATTGCTATGTAATGAAATGAAATGAAGTGTAATGTAAATACTATGATGTATATTAGTATCAAGATATTTATTAAATGTGTATCGTGAGTGATTAAATTTTCACATTAATGATATATGCTTTAAAATAAATGATAAGATAATAAAATGCCGCCAAGAGAAAGACCCAGAGCCCAAAGAACGCAACAAGCATAAGAAAATGAAGAAATGAGACAAAATAAAAATCTCTTACAACAATTTATAAACTTATTAGTGGGCGCACTATAAGGTAGGACCCTTAATAATATGAACTTAAACACTCAAGCGGCACAAATTATGAACTTTAAGGACTTTTAAAATGTGAGACCCCCAGAGTTCAAAAGGACCGCTGAGCCCAGCGAGGCTCAAGTCTGGATTAAAGAAATTGAGAAAGCGTTTGCAATCGCGAAGGTGGGGGAAGAGTAAAAACTATTTTTGCTTCATATATGATGAAAAGGGAGGCGAATTTTTGGTGGGAAACCAACCAAAACATAGCGGGAGAGGGGGTAGTGCCTTGGGCAAGGTTTAAAGAATTATTTTTTGAGAACTACTTCCTTCGTAGCATTCAGAGTCGCGTGGAGATGTGGTTTCTGGAATTGAAGCAGGGGGATATGACGGTACACCAGTACATCGCCAAATTCAATAAATTGGCAAGGTTCGCTCCACATCAGGTGGATACGGAAGAGAGAAAAGCCTGTAGGTTTGAGCAAGGATTGAAGTCTTGGCTCTATAATAGGTTATCGGTCTTACAGATCGATTCGTTTGGCACTATATTAGGGAAAGCCATCATAGCAGAGGGAGGAAGTGAGGCCTTGAGCTAATACAACTAAGAATAAAAGAATAAAATGGAAGGAGAAAGTAAAGGAGAATGTAGTGGAGGAAGTAGTGGAAATTTTAAGCGGAAATGGAACAACAATAATAATAACAATAAACGGAAATAAGTAAAGGTGAAAAAGAAAGTGGAAGCCTGTCGAACCTATGGGAAGAACCATATAGGAACTTGCCTAAAAGACAAGAACATGTGTTACAACTGTGGTCAGGTAGGCCACATTGCTCCCAACTGCCCCAATGTAAAGAAGAATGCATGTTTCGAGTGTGGAGTAGTAGGACACCAAGCGAAGAACTGCCCTAAAAAAGGGGACAGACACTGGAGGAGGAAATAGGAACAACAACAATAACAAAAAGCTCACGATAACTGAACCCTCAGTCTCAAGCCGAATCACAGCGAGAACATTCAATATGATGGTCAGGATATTGTAGCCTCAGGAGATGTGGTGTCAGGTATCGTTCCGGTTAAAAATATTAATGCCTATGTATTATTTGATTCGGGTGTTACCTGCTCTTTTGTGTATTACAAATTTGCTCAACGATTAAACATACCCCATGAAAAACTAGAACATCCTCTGAACATAGAAATAACTAATAAGGAGACAATCCCCGTTAGATATATTCATAGGAATTGTCGTGTTGATATCTATGGCGCTATAAACAACAATAATCAAAAGATTGCAATAATATCAAAGGAACCGAACAATGTTTTCACTACTCAGTAGTACCCCCTTGAGGGGGAGAAGATTCACACTATGGCAGAGTCATCGACGATGTACCATTTTCAATGTGATTCGGGATTCACTCCGGCACTATCCATTACCACCGGCCCTTCGTCATCTTCTTCAACATCTTTTAAATCTTCAAGAAGAATGACATCACAAAAGGTACAACTAAAATTCAAAATTTAGTTATTCTTTATCTTCTTTTTCCTTCAATTATCCACTCTCTCGCTGGCAAACTGTTCTCCACGAAAATAAACCATCTTTCTTAGTTTTTTGTTTCAAAACACTAAGTTTTCCCCTAAAATTCCAAAATCCTAAGTTTTTTGATCTATAGGATATTGTATGGAAGTGATGGGACTTATAGTTGTTCTTTGATGGTGATGATAGAATCTGGTAGAAATATGTAAGGAATATGAGTTGAGTTAATAATCCAATAACTAGCTAATAAGTCATTAGTCAGTTGTTATTAGTTTTCATTGATTCACAATCTTAGAGTGAATCAATAAAATCGTAGAATGGAATCAATATAGTCGTAGAGTCAGTCGTAGAGTGGAATTAATCGTAGAGTTAGTTTCTAGAATTGATCGTAGAGACAGTTGTTAGAATTGATTGTAGAGTCAGTTGTTATAAGGGATAGAGTTGTCATTTCCATTACCATTCTGTAGAGAGAGGAAGTGAGTTTAATGTTCTGATAAATACTGTAATAGATTGTATTGTTGAGCTATGTGAAATGTGAATTGTAATTTTTATTTCTCTCTATACTCTCTCTCTAGCTCTTTCTCGAACTCTCTTTTATCTTCTTTCTCTCTTTGTCTCTTGTTTCTCTCGCTTAAATCTCCATTTTTATCTGAAACTAAGTTCTATAGTTGAGCTAGGTAAGGTTCTGTCCTCACATATCCTTACAATTGGTATCATATATAACATTAAACTCAGCACTTGATATGTAATCATATTCATCAAATTCATACCTCAAACCATGTATAAAGATAACACTATAATTTTGTGATTTGATCTCTTCCGAAGAAAATTGCTGGACACCCATGATATTATGAACTCCATGTAGCATAAAAATACTTTCAATTTCAGTGCTACTTTCCCTTGTTGCTCTTGATTGGCTGACAACAATTGAAGACATAGCTACTTGCAGCTCAAACTTGGATTCATATAACAATTTCTCGATTATTAGAACACTTATCGAAATGGGTCGAATATCTGTCCATGACAATTTAGTTAATAGGGGTATAGGGAAACCGATAATTGTTGTTGATATATAACCTAAAGTCACCAAAGCTAACTTAGAAGAACTATAACTGACCCATAGACCACTATAGTCCATGGTTGAAAGGTACTTCATATTGTACTCATGATTAACTATAGAACTTGAAGGCCTATCCACATCATTTTTCTTTTTACAACTAAAACAGCTCATCATTTTTCCCCAGGCTCAAACACTCCTTCAATTATCACACCATCTCCTTTAATTTCATTCTGATGGTTAGTTATTCCTGGTTCAAGCTTTTTATCAAACCCCTTAGTTTTATGTTCCATGTTCTCTCCTGTGACTTGCTTCAATTGATCTGATTCTTGTTAGGGATTTTTGTCGAACACTTTATCTGCAACAGGACACACCTTTGTATTTGTGCAGAAAGCCAATACCGTAATATTGCCCGCCAAGCTAGGAGATGAGAAATCACTTTTGGGAACAAAAATTACCTTATCCTAAATTGATTCAGCACAAACTTGATTAACATATGAGCTTGGGTCTTCGATTTTTGCTAGCCTTTGATGCCTCTCTTCCTCTTTAAAATCCAGATCCACATCATCTTCATCATTATTATCTTGGTATACTGAATTTAAGGAATTTGTTACTTCACATAAGCAATTCTTCTCCTTCGTAAAGCCACAAATAAGCATTTTTTGATCATGCTTTGGATTAGATTTTGCATGAGATTGTCTCCTAGCTTCAAACCAATTAGCCATAAAAGCCGAAAAATTTGCATTAGTATGTTGAGATTACAATCGAACAGAGAGAAGAGCCTCGAATCCTTTCATCATCTGCTCCAGCTTCTCCTCAAAGCCTTGATTGTGGTTGTTAACTGATTCATGTAGCCGAGTCTGTAATTGCTAAATAGTGTTTATTTGTTCATTAACATGAGTTTCTAAGTTACTGAGTCATTGATTGTTGGTCACCATGGTTGGATCGGAAGGGCTCTGATACCACATAGTAAGGCTGCTACATTTAGAGACGTGTTGAAACACAACAGTATAGCTTATCTTAAGGGGTGTGATGTGTATGTAGTAGATTCTAGGATGTTAATTGGAAGGATTTATCTTATATGGTGGACCAAAGTTGATAGTGTTATATCTAACATGGGGTTATTTCAAGCAAAAATGAGTATTGATGCCTTTCAATTTATGAGAGAGATGGGAATGATCCCTCTAATTGTTACAAAGTCAAAATATGGAACACCAATTGTGAGTATCTGGTGTTTAATAGCTGGTGAGATCTTCTTATCACACAAAATTTCAGTTCATCAGATTTCACATAGACTTGAACTTTCAAGATATGTCATACTTGCTAAATAACTTTGTGGCACTAAGGAAAAATGGGCAAATTTTGATTACTTGGGAAGCATACATGGGTCACGAGCTTGGTGAGGCAGCAATGTGTAAATTTGTTCCAAGAGGAATTTTGCGGTTAGCAGCTATTGACAATCAGATACATCCGAATGATTTTAAGTCAAGGAGCTGGCCTAATTTCCTATGGGGCCACTTTCTTTATTTCCATATATAATATGCGATCAACAATTAGGCTTTTTACATTGACTGTTACTGGAGTCATTTATGTGGAAAAAGGGATGCGTGGTAGGTTGGAATGGAAATTGACATATCCTACTCCATATGCGTTCCTTGTTGGCTTCATCAAAGCACTTATTTCTAATAAGCCTGATATGATGGAACATATGGCTTATTTTTTGGCTGAGTTGGATATGATGACTTATATCATATAAAGTTTTCAAACCCAGACCAGTCATCGAACCGAGAAAGGTATCGGGTGGATGGGTCACTGGTTCAACCAATGGTCGAACTATTATTGACCTTGTGACGTCATTAAAAATATAAAAATATATATTATTAGTAATTAATAAAATTTAAAAAAAAATCTCATTTTTTATGAACTAAAATATAATAAAGTTGAGTTACAATATTACTAAAAGTGATTAATTTTAATATTAAAAAAAAAATTTGTACAAAAAAAATTTAAAAACTGGGTCATTAGGTCAATTAACCGGTTTACCGGTTGAACCACCATTTCGACCGGTGGGTCAACCGGTTTTTGATCAAAAATAGTTTTTTTGTTCAAACCGGACCGGAGTGCCGACCGATTCCGGTTTTTACCGATTGAACCAGCGATCCGGTCTCTGGTCCGGATTTTAAAACCATGATACCATGGTTATGTATTGTCTATCAATGGTTGTTACCTTAGCTGTCTATGGGGCACGCCGTAATTTAAACAAGATTTTTTTTTAGAATGAGATACTCAAACAACACATGGGCTTCTTCGAGTCACAGCTAATAAATTGTGCCAAAATACTTGTTAGCTTCCATTCACCAACTGCAGAGAATAAGCAGAAATTGATTTTCGGCTCAACACTTATTGCACAAAGGGGGATGACTAAAGGTAGGGAAATAAGGGAATGCAATTCAAATGTGTAGAGAACCATTGATCTGGTGATGTAGGCTATTACTGGGGACCCTACTGATCAAAAATTTGGAACGGCTAGATGCGCAAGTGCAATGGCAGAGCAACTGGTCAAGAGCCCCTTGATTTCATTTGTACGATCATGATTTTTGGAAAAACGGGAGTTGGTAAAAGTGCAACCTTAAACTCTATAAGTGATCAATCGAAGTACATCACTGATACTTTCTCTTTGGTGTTGACGAGGCTAAGATGATGGGTCCTTTGGTTTTCCTAATTGTTGCTGTAAAGGAAGTACTATACAATGCATTCAAGGACACCTTCTATAAAAACAAGGAACTGTTGCTAATTAATGTTGAAAATGAGTTTCTGATTTTTATGTGCGACATGCAGTGCCACCTTGAGGACAAGATGGATTTTGAAGGGCGGGGTATTGTTAATAATCTACCCATTCTACATTCAGGAGCATAGTCCTAGTGCAATGGTCTAACACTTTACCTTCTGAAGTCACATGGGAGAACTAGGAGCAGCTCCATAAGAGATTTCCCCATTTTCAACCTTGAGGACAAGGTTGGTTTGAAGAGGGAATGATTGTAAGGAATATAAGTTAAGTTAATAATCTAATAGCTAGCTAATAAGTCATTAGTCAGTTGTTATTAGTTTTCATTGATTCACAATCGTAGAGTGAATCGGTGAAATCATAGAATGGAATCAATGCAGTCGTAGAGTGGAATTGATCGTAGAGTCAGTTGTTAGAATTGATCGTAGAGGTAGTTGTTATAAGGGATAGAGTTGTCATTTCTATCACCATTCTATAGAGAGAGGGAGTGAGCTGAATGTTCTGATAAATACTGTAACAAATTGTATTGTTGAGACATGTGAAATGTGAATTGTAATTTCTATTCTCTCTCTAACTCACGGATCCTTACAAAATAACGAGATTTGTTGACCAAATTCGAGAACAAGATGATAGGATTTGGGGACGAAGATGTGCAAATTGTTATAGGGGAAGAAAACTTCAATTAATTTTTATTTTTTTGTCTAATTATTTTATTGCCCTCATGTTGCACATATGACATGCGCATGGTCAATTTCCGTCCAAAGTTGATACCATTCCGTCACTTTTATCAACAGAATAGTCAATAGGGTCCTTTTTTTATGTCCAAAAAAAAAAGTTTGGGGGAAGGAGTTCATAAAAAAGCTACAAATAGGAAGGGTGAGCTTTGCGTTTCAGTCGGATAAAACAAGTTTGCATTCCTAGACTTCAAATTCGTTGGATAGATCAGCCCAATCAATTCCTTCACTTTAAATACCTAAAACCTAGGAAAAGCTTTTATCAAATCTTCAAAGGATAAAATCTAAAAGTCCAGGATTAAAAAACTCTTTTATTAAGGATAGGGAAAACAAGTTTGAAGATCAGATTTGTTATAAATCGGATCAGCCCATAATCCTGTAAATTTAGGATGCTAGTTTGAGATGAAAACCTTATATAGATTTCTATCCCCATATTCTTGGGAGTTTGTTAAATAGTAAATTGTTCTTATATCGGATATCAATATAACTTCAAAGCAGTTTTAGTTTGAATAAAACTTTAATTATCTATAACAAACTGATAATATAGGATAGATTTTGTCAAATTCAGTTTCTTTTGTTCTAGACATAATTCTTATAGGACATTTCAAAAGATATTAGCATGTTATTTTAATTTTAAGATCTTTTAATTTCCTAAAGCCTTGAAAAGATATTATTTAGAAAAGATCTTACATAAAATTCTAAGACTCTTCAACTCTTGATACTTGAATTTCTAACAACTTGAAGCTTTGTGTCCAGATGATTCATTTATCCTGTAAAAGATAAAACACAATCTGGACAAAATATTGTTATCATCAAACAAATAAAATGGAAGAATTAACATTCTCCGTAAAAGATAAAACACAATCTAGACAAAATATTGTTATCATCAAACAAAATGGAAGAATTACCATTCTTCTCCATTTTGATGATGACAAACACAATCAATTAAAAATTTAATTACTCTCCCAGTCCCCCTGATTGTAAGTATGCAAAATCACAATCATATTCAGATACGCAACGGAAAATGAAAATGAAAATTTTTTGTAACTTATCCATGAATCACCTTATGCATAGCTATTAATTGAAGAAGAATAACAAGAGATAATACCTTTGATGATTTAACTCTTGAACCGCCACAAGATCTACTCCTCTCTTGATTTCTTCAAATTCCTCCAATCTTCAATCCTTGGATCAAACTCAAGCTACAAAGTTTATGTAGTACTCTAAAGGTGATCTACCAATAAATGATTAATGAAGAAACAAATTATGATTTCCTAGAAATCAAGGATGGCTAATCCAAATAGTTCTTTCTTTCCTAACTCTTAAGAAATCCAAGAACAACAATTATTGATTTATTTCTAATCTCTATTAGGGTTCATCTCATGATTTCCACCAAATCAATAATGCAAGCCTTCTTCTCTTCTGATCATGCTTGTTGTATACTTACAAGTATACATATTCTCTTAACCCACATGTAGGCTTCACTTCACACATAACACATGTTACTTGTTTAATCAACATTAAGCAAGTAACACATATTAATCTAGAAATTGAATTTCACTTGCATTTGCATTTCATTTGCATTTGTAGGAGCATTTATTATAACTAAACTCTTTAGCAATAAATGTATTAATTCAATTCCCAATCTAATTAGGAATTAAATAATAATAATAATAATAATAATAAGATTTCTCTTATTAATTTATAATTCAATATTTCGCCAAATATATCATTATAAATATTAAGCAATCAATTTATTATACTAATAAATTAAATACTTAATTTATTATCATTAAGCCAATTGTTTCTAAATAATATATTTCCTTTTTTGCGGTGTGACCCTTTAGGTTCAATATTATGCCGGTCCTAGAATAAATAAATTAGAACTATTCTAATATTATTTACAATGAATTAAACTCCTTTAATTCATATATAAATAAATAATATTTATTCTACATCATGAGTGACACCTTACGATAATGTATCATGACTATCCGTATAATATGAAATCAACGTTTAATCACATAGAACCTATTCAGCAGTAGTTACTGTACAATTCAATTCTTCTACCATACAATGTCCCGATTAAATATAAGACATGGAATTACTGACAAGTCTTATTTTATTTAATCATATGCATTTCGATCCAAGAATGCACAACTCTGATTAATGTAAATTAGAAACTCCTTTCTAATTTTCATTCAACCATGGTCAAGGATTTCTGAGCTGTCATTTATCAAATCGCATAGGACATTCTCTCCCTTTATTAGAAGTGGTAGATCATTTGTCGATCATTCACCTACCTTCGTGTATACTTTATTATACCCGTACATATCCTATAACATACACTAAGGTATTAAGGAATATGACAAAGTATAACTCAGCATACACAAGGTACTATGATAATCTCAAGTCCAAGGATCACTTGTACTACTATCACTTTAAGAACTTCCTATTGACAGGTGAATAAAACTCCATTAGGGTTCTTAAGCGAGTCACGTTCAGTGAACTAATTCTCCAATAAGCACCTACATACTTTGCTTTAGTGTCTCCACACAAATGATTATGAGATCAATCATCATCTTCTAAAGATCAAGCATAGTATGTACTAATCTATCCGGATCAGTAATCCCAATATTAGTGATCCAACGATTAGGAACATTTTAGTTTTAAGTTTTCTTGAATTTAGATCTCACTAGCATGATCTCATTATGATTCTAAAAGCATTGCTCGAAAACTATACGTTCATCACATTTATTAATTCAACCAATTAACATGGATAAAATATGTCTTTTATTCTATTATTAATATTTGAATAAGATTACAAAGTAAATACTTATTACATCAAATATAATTGGCTTTAGGGCATATTACTTTCACTAATGTCATGCATAACTTAAAAATTTACTCCCCCTGAATTCATGCATATCACATCTCATAAAAACTATTAACCATAATGACATATCCTGCAAATTTAGTATAACCAGAAATGCATGCATCAACCAACTTTTAAATCATAACATCAGTAGCATATCAAATTTTCAACCCAAAATAAACCTATAATATTAGTCCACCATAAAAACCAGCCTACAGACCATCAGTTCAAAACATTAGAAAAAACAACACAACCAAGCAACGTATAGAAGTAGTTATTACAGACCCAAATTAAAAAATAAAAGTTCATCAAAAGAATCACCATAAAGCAGCAGAATCTAGAAATTTCTCCCCTTTTTGTCACATCAAAAAGGGAGGAAATTAATCCAACTCAACAATATTGCGATCCATCTCCACTCCACCCTAGTGAAGTCCTCATAGCCTCCTGGTCTAGGAATATGAGATTGATTAGGATTAGGAATAGACATATTGAAGTAGTCATGGTACTTACACTGTCATCCACACATGCATAGGCCAACCATCCACCTGATTCTGCATATTAGCTCAATGGGGATAAACAGTCTTACCAATCATATTAAGCACAAAACTATACTATTAGACAAATCATGAACCTGTACAAAGTTCATTTCTTCACTAAGCTGGATGGAGTTCTTGTTAACCCTCTTCTCCACAGCCTCCACACTAAACTGACCATGCAAGCTATCAAATTATTCACTAGCAGTTTGAAAAAAGTTAAGTGCTCTCATTTCTAAATTAATCAGCTTGGATTGAAGGTTTTCCTATCCTATTTGAACAGCACATACTTTGCCTTCAAGGTATTAAGCCGACTCATAATTGCAGCTTGGTTAGCAAAGACTTGGTCTAGTTTAGAGGACATTGATTAATATAGGTTCAAATAGGTTGGGCCAAGAGACAAGGTAGTTGAAATAGAATCAGAAGATATACAGGGAAAGTCAAGTGGGGGAACAGTTAAAGTTGGTTCAAGGACTATCCAATAAAAGAGCCATCATCATTAATGCCAATTTTTGAGCAATTAAAAACTTCTTCATCAATTACTTCAGAAATTTTATAGCTTTCATCATGATCAAAATTTAGATTAAAATGCATGAAAATAGCAGTAGTAAAACCTCTACAAGGAAAATATTTTTCCTTTAGTTTTAAGAACAACTTTCAATGTGTTTAAACTAAAACAGAGCAAAATAGATTTTTGTTTCAAAATCATGGCAATAATGATAAGGTCTTGGTAGGTGATCTCTGACCTTCCACCAACATGAGGTAACAGGTTTGAACGCCGAACTTTGTGCAAGATACTAGACAAGGGAGAGACATCAATGGTTTTAGGCATAGAAAAAAGAGAAGCATCATTAGAACCCTCAAGTACTTTCAATTGATCCAACTCAAAGTCATTAAGATCATTAAAAGGACCTTTAAGGTTAAACGGACAAACCCCAGTAAACGGAATAAAAAAAAATTCCCCAATCAGTTTTAAATCAAGCACAATTTTTGTATTTCGCACAAAAGAGACTATCTTATTACTCTTAACAGTCATGTTGGCGTAAAATTGCTTGGTTAAAATAGGGTAAGCTACAAGAGAAGTATAAAGCATGCTTTTCTTCAAACCCCTTTTTCTTTTTGAGAGCAGGAAAGACGAATGGTTCAACTTCTTCGTCTTCATCAAATTGTAGTAATGGTTCAGGTGTCCGAATGACCTCTTGCTCCTCTCTATGGTGTTTAAGAATTGTAACTAGAGAGATTTTTGATAATAAGCACATAAACTAATTTTAGCACATAACATGTAAATTATAGAGTTAAAAAAAGATATGTAATGCACATTCTAAGTTCCCTTGTTAATTTACAAAAAATCGTTTTTCACGCAAAAGGATTTGTAAAAATGTCATGTAGCTAATTCTCAGTCGAAAGAAATTTAAAACTAATGTTATTAATCTTTTAGCCACATTATCTCTTAAGAAATGGTGCCTAACCTCAAGGTGTTTGGTGCGTGAATGTAGTACATAATTCTTTAAAATATCTATAATATTTGAGTCGTCACATAAAATAGAATTATTATCACATTTAATGCCATAATCTTGTAATGTTCGAATCATCCGTAAGATTTGTGCATTACGGCTATTTGCAGCCAACTACTCATTCAGTAGTGGAAAGTGTTATTGATGTTTGTTTCTTGCTATGTCAAGCCACTAAACTTTTGCCTAACAAATTCACAAACACAACCGATTCTTTTCATGTCTACTTGACAACTTGTATAATTTGTATCTAAATACCCAATAAGATCAAAACTAGAAGATATAGGATAAAATAAGTCAAGTTTAATTGTTCCATTCAAATACTTAAAAATTCTTTTTACAGCCTTTAAATGAAATTCTTTTTATAAAATATTTTAAGGATAAAATCTTGAAAGCCCAATATTTAATTAAAAGCTCCTTTACTAAGGATAGAAAAAATTGTTATAAATCGGATCAGCCCATTATCCCTTATATTTAGGAATCTAGTTTGAGATGGAAACCTTATAGATATCGATCCCCATATACTTAGGAGTTTGTTAAATAGTCAAACTGTTTTTATATCGGATATCAATATAACTTTAAAACAGTTTTAGTTAGTAAAATTTTATCTAATAATAAACTGATAATATACGATAGATTTTGTCAAATTCAGTTTCTTTTGTTTTAGGCAAAATTCGTAAAGGACTCTATTTTAAAAGAAATTAGCATGTTATTTTAATTTTAAGATATTTTAATTTCCTAAAGTCTTGAAAAGATATTGCTTAGAAAAGATCTTACATAAAATCTTAAGACTCTTCAACTCTTCATACTTAAATTTCCAACAGCTTGAAGCTGTGTCCAAATGATTCATTTATCCTGTAAAAGATAAAATACAATCTAGACAAAATATTGTCATCATCAAAATCATCAAATTAAAGAATTAACAGATCCATCTACTCTCTGACTAAACACTGGCTCCATACATGTATGATGAAATCTATCTTGCTTCAATTATACTCTCGCCTTTCAATTACCAACTAATTAACCAATTTTTTCTTTGCTCCAATGAATTTTTTTTTTAGTCTTCTCTCTCTTAGCAAGTACTGAATATAGGATTCTGAATCATAGCTAGCAACCCGAATATATGTTAATTACGTTTTGTATTTTTCAAGCTAATTGGACTAGGATATTGCCAACTCTACTGAAACATCAATCTTTATTCACCCTTTTAAATCTAATTGCTTAATGGTTATAGTGATTTGGGTGGTGAAAATGAGTTATGAAATTAAGGGAGAAATAGAGGATTTCTCTCTTTAATTTGGGGACATATCTGAATTGTTGGAGGTTGATGACGAGGTTGAGTTTTGATTAAAATTTTGTTGTGGTGGAGTTTAGATTATGTGTTGGTGATGTGGTGTAAAAATTTGAGTGGTCAATTGTGGTGTTTATGATTAATAATGGAGGATTACGGTGGAAGTATTCATCTTAAGGGCAAAAAGGTGAATTACTTTACCGTGGTTGTCCAATTTTAAGCATTACCTCACTGAACTTTAAAAAAATAGAATTGACATATTGAATTTTTTAAAAAGTATTAATTGTTAGGATTTTGAGCCAAAAATAATTATGGATTTCATTAAATAATTAATGAAATCTATATATCAATGTGTTCTACTCCATGAGTAGATTAAATTAAGTATTTGAAAGCTCAAATCCATGGAGTAATGAATGAGAAATTAACTCCTAAAGATCACCCTTGGAAATGATAATAAATACTTGTGGGAAGGAAAGTCCCACATCGGTTAAGAACTAAAATATTAATTGGTTTATATACAAGAAAGTTGCTCTTGGGTTTGGGCCCCAAGGGGCACCCCACTTTTGTGGAAGGGAGAGGACCTAGCCAAGGCTTGGTTTGAACCTGCCGCCGATCGACCGGTCGGTCGGGCCGAACTCGGGCTCGTGGGTCTGGGTCCTTGTATATATTTTTTGGACAAAATTTATTTGAATTTTGTTTATTTTATTTTAGTTCTATTATCAAAACAAAACTGTGTCGTTTTGATAAATATTATTTATTGTCAAAACTGTGTCGTTTTGAGACGAACAGACGCGTCAATACTGCGCGGGCTATCTGATCAAACGGACGTCACAAAACTACGTCGTTTTGACCCCTTTCTTGTCCGAACAGACATGCCCATTCTGCCATGGCCGAACAGATGCATTTCGTACCATTTCAAATGGTTGTGTCCTATCAGATGGGTTACAAATCCTTCCTATAAATAGAATAGGAGGGGCGGCCATTTCATTCATTCAGTTTTACAAGCAATTAAACATTATAGAGTTCATAATTCATTTAGAGTCTTATTAAAAAGAGAGAGAGTCAGAGCATTCAATTTGGTTCGCTCAGTATACTATTTGTAGTGCTGCTATAGTATACGTTGTCATTGTATCCTGGGAGACAAGTGCTATCAACTCTAAGCACCGTACGGAGGGTATAATTGTCTTAAGGACATAGTACTGAGTACTAGCCTTGACATATTGATTTTCTGCATTCCAAGTTTGGTATATTTAAGATAAGTTTATATATATATATATATATATATATATATATATAATATATATATATATATAATATATATATATATTCAGTTTTATTTATTTTCCAAATTGCAAATATATATTATTAAATATATATCTTTAGTAACATTAATTACCTCATTCCATCCAATTTCTTGGACGGACATCTAATCTGATCGTTTATTTTCTTACGTGGCTTTTAAAAGAAAAAAGAAAAGACATGTAAATACTTATTTGAATTATTTGACTTATCAGTTGCATCCTACTTGAATTGAGTCGGAGAATCCAAGTTCTAAATAACCTTTGGATATATTAAGACAAAGGATGTGGGGTTAGGGCTCAAATACAAACATAGTCTAAGACAAAATCGAGAGAGGAAAGCGACGAAGAAGGTGTGTTCTTGTGAAAAGCGACGAAGAAAGTGGGGTTTCAGTGAAAAAAGCGCAATTTTGGACATTCAATAAAGCATGTAAGTCTTAAATCTTTGTTCAATAAAGCAATAAGTCTCAAATCTTTGCTTTGAGTCGATGGTGTTGTTTTCCTGCAAAAGTGGTCCTTGATGTCCCTTAAACTAAAGTCCGATTTTTTATGTGATTGTTGTTTAAAATGTGAAACAAAGTGGTATTGGGTGTTTAACAATGAAATAAAGTGGGTATTTTGAAATGGTTGCTTGGTTAGGGTTTTTATATTATAAAGTGGGTATCTTGTGTTGTTTATTCTCAAAGTTCATCAATTTTTCTGTTTATTTGCAGTGGGTTGATTGATTTATTTTTTTTAATATAAATATTGTAAAGGGGGTTACAATAAACATTGTTAATGAACACTATTTATTAGTTGAACATTGGTAGTGAAAGTAGGGCTGAGGAATTACTTTGTTAAATTAATTTTATGGTCATTATTTTATTACTTGGACATGGTTATGGTGCTGATATTATAATGTACATTTTATGTGGCATGAACTTTTTTACAATTCAATTGCACCATGGAGGTCAGTTTGTTACTGATAAAGTGTATTATTATGAGGGTGGAAGGAAAGAAAACCTATGAAAAGGTGGATAGAAACTACGTTAATATTGAGAAGTTGATGAATTTACCTAAGAAGTTAGGGTATAAAAAAAGTTTGCTTTGTACTTCATAATGGCAAAGTTTACTATGAAGGAAGGGATATAATTGTTTATGATGATAGTAGTGTAAGACTACTAATTGAAGAAGCATTAAAAATTAAGTCAATAGATATGTATTGTGATCATGTTGACATGTTGACAAGTATTGTGATTAGTACTTGCATTTATGTTTAACTTATTTGATTTGATGATGATTCAATTCTAATGTATATTTGTAAACAAGTAGCTTTTGTAAAGTTCTTATGAAAGGAAGTTTAAGTAAAATGACTTAATTTAAGGATCAAACTTATTAGGTTGATCCAAATCGTAGAGTAAAACCTTGGATTAGCTAAGTTGTCCCTGTTTAGAAGACGTTTGTAGAGTTAAAGATAAAGTTACTCTAAGATCGCCGAGTGAACTGAAGACGGTCAGAGATCGTAGAACATAAGCCAAATTTGCAAAGGCACTCAAATTCGTAAAGCACAAATAGTAAAGTAAGTCACTCTACTATCAGAGAAGTCATTCTACGAATTCACTCTATAGAAGTAAAAATCGTAGAGTACAGACTTCTAACAAGTCAGTGGCAGGTTATGACAAGGATGATAAACCTTAAATACTCAATCATCCGAGGTTATTCTCATATATGTTTGCGATAGGGACAAGACGTCAAAGGTTCTATCTAACAACTATATTAGCAAGGTCAAAGGACACATGTCTGTAATTGCACTATTTATAGTACTGAAGAAAACGACCTGAGGTGGTCCAAACAGACAGCAATTCGAAGTCAAACAATTGAAGAATGACAAGTGTGCAAGTCATATTGAAGCAACGATAACTTTCTAACGAGACGATCCCCAAAGAACTCTATAAAAGGACAACAATTTCAAGCAATGCATATAGAACGAATCGATCAAGTCCAAGGGCTGAAACTTTGAGTTCATACAAGCTTCACTTTACAATTCTAAGATACAACATCTATTGTTAAGTCATTTGAAAAGGAACTTAAAGCAACTTAGCAACATTTCAAAACAATCATCTTTTCTTAGTGATTGATAAGATCTTAGTGATCATTTATAATCCAAGCCTGTGTGACTTGAAGGATTCTTTGTGAATAACTTATATAGTTCTTAGTGAACTGTAATCTCTATGATTACCCACCTTAGTGTAACATCCCTATTCACGAACTAGAAGAGATCACTTTGAGACTTTTGTGCTTCAAACATCTTAAAAATACTTGTGTTCTTTACTTTCTGCATATTTACATTCTGTCACTCTACGATGTGTTATTGTGACTTATTTCTACAATTGTTCACTAAATTTAGAGTTGTGTGTTTCTATATAATCTTTGAATGAGTTTTTCAAAGTATAATTATGTTATGCTTAACTTATCAATTAACTTGCTTAACTGATTTGATAATAACCCTTTAAAAAATTTAAAGAATCTATTAAATCCCCTCTCTAGATCTCTTTCTGTCTTTGGAAATAACACATGTGAATGCACAATATGGGGAATCAGTGGGGGATATGTTTGATGTCGTTGTTGATGCACCATTACAAACTGATGATGAGGATTCAAGTGATAATAGTGATGATAATGGGCAAGAAGATGTTGAGACGGATGAGAATGACATAAATGAAGATTCAAGTAATGAGAAATTAAGTGATGCTAGTGATGATGATAAATGCTAGGACAAAAAAGTAAGAAATTAAGAAAGCAAAAGAACAAAAGTTGGTTGTGCAGTGTGAAGTGAACCTTGATGATGAACAAATTGAAGTTGGCTCACTACCTGTTGAAAAGGTTAGGATTCCACCTATCCTCAGTTGTCAAGGTGAGGAGGGCAACAATGTTAAAGGTAAGTAGGGCTCAAAAGTAAATAAAGGTAAAGATAAGGCAAAAGCACCAACATTGGATGAACCAGTTGTTAATGTACCTGTTGGAGTCTGCATGATTTGTATGATTTAATTTGATGATGAAAGTTCTTAATATATACCAGTGAGTTTTTTTGTAAAGTCCTTCTTAATGATTCAATGTACAAGGACTTAGAGTTATAAAATTAAACTTGTTAGGTTGATCTCTTTGAATTGATATGAGACATAATCAATAGGCTTAATATGTATGTAAAGTTGGTCTGACGAACTGTAAAGAGGATATGTTAGATCGCAGACTTAACTTTTCTATCGTAAGGCTTCAGACAATTCATAGAGCTGATATATGTCTATCGTAAAGCTTCAGACAAATTGTAGAGTTGTTGTAACTTTCGAAGAGTGAACAAAAATCGTAAAGCAAAAGCAAAGCTCACTCAGCAAAGACTGAACGTAAAGTGCTTCAGAGATCTTTCAAATGGTAAAGTCAACGAAAAAAAGAACCGTAAAGTCAGTTCTGGAATCGTAAAGTAGATCTTCGTAGAGAACGATTCCATTCGTAGAGTTCGAGACTTAACGTAAAGCCATCTTCAGATCATAGAATAAATACTATGAACCCTCATGACCGTAAAGTAATCAAGCCTGACACACTGACACATGAGTACTGCTGGGTGATAGTCCTGATGCGCATACCGAACATCCTTGGGTGGAATCGAAGATCAGAGGATGTATCTAAAAACTAGTTTGCTGAAAGTGACAGGTCAAAGTGGTAGGTGAAATTGCAGACTGATGTGATAGCGTAGACAACAGAAAGTTGACACCTAAACTCAAAATGTCCACATCGAGTATCTCAGCATATTTGGAGCATTAAATGCTGCAACGGAAAGAAAACTTAGGCAGACTATAAGATGACACTGATATCCAAAACAAAAATAACGAACAAGAAATCAAAAAGCTAAAACTCTACCTAAGCTAAAGAATATACTCTATGATTTGAACATCCGGTTTAAGCTGCTAAGTATTTGTGAAGAAAAGCTTAACGCCAAACTTAGCAGCACCTCTCAACAATATTCATTCAACAGTTTGTTCTGGTCTTAGTTACCACAGAGATTCCAAGTCTACTGGGCTTAAAGAGTACTTAATGTACTGAGTTGTTCCAAGTCTGCTGGGCTTAAAGAGATCTTAGTGTCCTTGTCTTAGTGACTAAAATATTCAAGTCTGCTAGGCTTGACGAGTGCAAGAGTGTCCTGATCAGAGTGACCGAATTCATAGTAAAATCCCTACTTGTTGAAGTAGAAGAGTGGAGTATGAGTTGTTCAGTCTCCGAACCACTTAAAAATCTTCTTGTGTCATTTACTTTTCCGTCTTATATTTTGTTTGCATTATTACTTACGTTTGTGATTCTAAACTAAACTGGGGACTGAGATTTACAAATACTTTAAAGGGGATAATCTTTTAAAAATACATACCACTGTGCTAAATCAATCTATTAACAAGATTTGGATAATACCTTAATCAAGTATTTTTTTTAAAAATGATCTATCCAACCCCCCTTCTAGATCGTTAAGTGCCTCTGGGAAATAATAGTACCAACACAAGAGAGTTCTACCACTGGGCAAAGGGGTAAAAAAAACCTAGAAAATCAACATGTATTGTAGTTTAAGTTGACCCAACATTTTTTGATGTTGATGATGAATTATAGTTTGGGACAAAATGTAAGAAACCTTGGGTAGAAAATGAGCCAGATTCTGATGAAGAGATTCCTCCTAGTAGTAATTCTAGTAGAGATAATAAATAGAAAGGAGAGGAGCAAAAGTGGAAAGAAAAGAGGATTCTCCTAGTTTATAACCTCAACACACCAATTAGAAAAATAAAGTTTGAACTTGATATGACATTCACTAGAGTTGAGCAATGTAGGGAAGCTATTGTGAATTATGCAGTTAGCTATGGTAAGAGAATTTATTTCAAATAGAATGAGCCAACAAGATTACAAGCTTGTCCATGGGGGTTATGGTATTAGTTTGCAGAAACAAGAATATACATACAATCATATTGTAATAAAACATAAGCATGACAAAATCGAATTTAAAAAATTTCTGCAATCTGAAGAATCACCTTATGCGATATTATTAATTTAAGACAAGGATGAAGAGATTATACCTTTTTGCAATTCAACTTAAGAACAACTACGAGTTCAACTCCCTCGATCCTTCACGTTTCTCCAATTTCTCGGATCAAACGTTCGTTACAATAATGTGCAACGCTCTAATGGTGATCCACCAAGATATTAACTATTGAAGAAATAAAACTAAGTTTCCCTAAACCTTGGGTGACTAGCTCTACTTTTCTCTCTCCTAACTCTTTTAGGTTTTAGAGAATACTTGCAAAAATTGCATTAGTCCTTCCCACAATTAGACCCCTCTTATTTATAAACCAACCTTCCATGTTAAACCTTTTAGGACTTAGGATTTTAATTTAATTCAACTCCCAAACTATTTAAGAACTAAATAATTTATAATAATAAGAAGAAGAATAATTCTTATTAATTTATAATTAGTATTTCTCTAAATACTTAATTATAAATATTAAGCTATTTAATTTATTTCACCAATAAATTAAATACACTTAATTTATTATTATTAAGCCAATTACTTCTAAAATAATATTTCTCTTTTTGCGGTGTGACCATTTATGTTCAATATTATGCCGGTAAGTAAAATAAATAAATTAGAATCATTCTAATATTATTTATAATGAATTAAACTCATTTATTTCAAATATAAATAAATAATATTTATTCTACATCATGAGTGACACCTTATAAATAATGTATCATGACTATCTAGATAATATGAATTCAACGTTTAATCACAAATAACACAAAGAACATATTTCGTGAATAGTTACCGTATAATTCAATCTTTCTACCATACAATGTCCCGATTAAACATAAGACATGGAATTACTGACAAGTTTTATTTATTTAATCATATGCATTTCGATTGTAAATGCACAACTCTGATTAATATAAATTAGAAACTCCTTTCTAATTTTCATTCACCTTGGCCAAGGATTTCTGAGTTGTCATTCATCAAATCGCATATGACACTCTTTCCTTTTACTAGAAGTGGCAGATCCTTTGTCGATCATTCACCTACCTCCATATACACTTTATTATACCCAAACATATCCTATAACATATTCTAAAGTATTAAGGAATATGGCAAAGCATAATTCAGAATACACAAGGTACTGCGATGATCTCAAGTTCAAGGATCACTTGTACGACTATCACTATAGGAACTCCTATTATCATGAAATTAAAACTCCATTAGGTGTTCCTTAAGCGAGTCACGTTCAATGAACTTATTCTCCAATAAGCACCTACATACTTGCTTTAGTGTCTCCACACAAATGATTATAAGATCAATTATCCTTTTCAATAGAGCAAGCATAGTATGTATTAATCTATCCGGAATCAGTAATCCCACATTAGTGATCCAACGATTAGGAACGTTCTAATTTCGAGTTATCTAGAATTTAGATCTCATTAGTATGATCATCATCATGATTCTAAAAGCATTGCTCCAAAACTATGGGTTTATCACATCTATTTAATTCAACCAATTAAACATAGATAAAGTATGTCTTTAATTAAATAAATTCTTTTATTAATAAATGAATAAGATTACAAAGTAAATGCTTATCACATCCTATATGATTGGCTTGAGGGCATACTACTTTCATATGGGTTAGTTATGTGCCAAGGGAGAATGTATTTTAGAATAAGTCCTACAATGAGAAGCATTATTGTGTAAGGAAAACAAAGATCTCAATAGTTAGGGCTAGGTGGTTGGTTGACAAGTTTTGAGGTACGATAAGAGCAAAATTAAGGATGACGTTGAGGGAATTACATGCTACAATTAAACAAAGGTCTAGCTTAAAATCATCATTATCTTAGTGCCAACAAGTGAAGATGGTAGCTTTAAGTGAAATTGAGAAAACCTTGAAGGAGCATTATGCTACAGTTTATGAGTATGCGAATGAGATTTTAGCTACAAATCCTAGCAACACTGTTCAAATTAGAGGTGATAGGGGCACTCCACCTAGATTAATCCAGAGGATGTATATATGTTTTAAAGCTGTTAATCAAAATTAGTTGGATGCATGTAGGCCCATTATAGGTCTTGGTGGCTTCTTCCTAAAAATATATTGTAGGGGTGAGCTATTATCTGAAATTGAGAGAGATGCAAACAACCAAATGTTCCTAATTGCTTGGACAGTTGTAGAAAGTGAAAACAATAATTCTTGGAGTTGGTTCCTAAATCTGTTGCTTGAGGATGTTGGCACAAAATTAGGTAAGGGTTAGACATTGATAACTGATCAACAAAATGTATAATTAACTTCTCTTTTTCATTTACGTTGTTGATAGTCCTTATATTTTATGTTTTACATTATTCACTGTACTTATTGTTTAAATGCAAGGGGTTGGTGTCTGCTATATAAGAGCTTTTGCCAAAAGCAGAACATAAATGTTGTGCTAGACACATCTATGTTAATTAGAGAAAAACTTTCCTAGATAAGCTTTGAAGGTGAATTTCTAGAGAGCATCAAAGTCTAATAATTCTCATGATTTCAGATGGGCAATTCTTGACATACGGAAGGAAAGTAAAGATGCTCACACTCATTCGCTAAATATTCCTCCTAAATTGTGGAGCAAAGTTTTTTTTTCAAACTCAAACAAAATGTGATGCGGTAACTAATAATATGTCAGAATGTTTTAATAGTTGAATTTTAGAGGCTAGGTATAAATCATTGTTAACTATGTTTGAAGATATCAAAACCCGAGTCATGGGAAGAATTCATGTCAAGAAAGATGAGATGCTAAAAAATAATGGAAAGTTATGCCCTAGGATTATGACTAAGGTAAATAGGGTCTTTGAGTTAACTAAATACTATGACTATGAGTTGAATGGGGGTCACAAATTTGAGGTGTTTGATAGGAGTGGGAAATATAAGGTAGACATAGAGGTGAAAACTTATTCATATGGGGTATGACAACTATCTGGCATACCTTGCTATCATGGAGCTATTGGATCCCTTCACATGTAACAACCTATTAAAAATTTTATAGATTCATGTTATTATATTAAGACTTATTTGAAATTATATCACCATTTGCTCAATCCAATTGGGGGTCAAATGAATGGCCTCCTACTAACATGACAATATTGTTATCACCAATTACCAAGAGAGTTACTGTGACACCCCCAAATCCGGGTACTTCATCCCACAGGATTTGGTGTTCACTATTCAAATAAGTCACATCTAACTACCCATAATAAAGAAATAACTGCAACTCATAACTGAAATAGAAATACTCCCATTAAAAGTTTATAACATCTTAAATAAATAAATCCAGGTCATCTAACCTTAAACAAAATATCAACGCGGAAACATAATATAAATAACATAGGTCTATTACAAAAACGTCTTCCAAATAAATTAGATAAGCCTTCATCACTTGTTCGCCTTGCCTTTTTTCCTTACTAGTGGATGGTTCATCAACTCTTTCAACTTTAGCTGCAATGTTATTATGCAAGAATGAGCAACGATTGGCCAGCAAGTATAACAGTAACAATAATAATAACATGCGAATAGTCAATGGATACCGGATAGTCGAAAGCTCGGCTTTTGAATCAAGATTAGACAACAAGAATCAAAAGAGCATCTAAGGGTCACAAGGCCACGAACTATGTCCTAGGTTATCAAGCATTTCTACTTTAAACATTTAACAGTTGTAAGACTATATGGACCTTACTTCTCGTACTTAGGGGGATCAGCCCTTTGTACCATATATGTGCACAACATCTAAATGCTAACGCGTAAAATAATCCCCTATAAAAGGGTTGTTCATCTCAGTTTGACATCAGAGTCCGCACCAAAAGAAGTTTGGTTTGGATTTACTTCAATAACATTTCTAGAATTTAGAACGCTCATCAACTATGGATTAGTCGAATCAATAAAGGTTCGCTAGTCAATCGAGGTTCAACAATAAAAATATTAATGATATTCAAGAACCAAAGACTGAAGCTCACAAAATATACAAACGAATAAACTCTGTATAACTGAAGTATTAGTAAAAGGAATTAGAATCTCATTCATGAACTTGAATGAACTAGGGTAAAGAACTTGCTCAATATAAAGTGGAGTTAAGAAATTTGCTCAATATAAGAGTAGAATTTATAATTTACGTAATTGAAATCAAGTTAGGGTATGTAAACTTGCACAATAAAAGAGTGAAGTTCAGAAACTTGCGTAAAAGTAATAAGTAAGGATAAGATACTTGCCTCGTGCGTAGATTATATGTTTACTATTCACGTTCCTCAATTAATCCTACATACCATTTCAAGTCACGATACCAACTAATTATAACATAATTAGCATCATGAGTATATTCTCTTTTATTTAAACTTAACTCTAAGTCTAATTATATTAATCACATTCACAACGTTAATTCTTAAATACATTATTGGACTACACACAACGATTTTATACATATATTCGACTTATCAATTCATCAAATAAATCGTCATCAACTAAATTAATCCGTTTAAGTTTTGTTTTCTTTGTTTTTACATGTATAAACATAATTAATAATCAATTTCCGATTAAAATGCAAATCAAGCATCAATTTTCATACATATAAGCCATATTCAAATACACATTGTTCATCTGTAAGTTTCGGAACTCCAATTAAAAGCATAATCTCATGAATTTGATTATTCTAAACCAACTACAAATCATATAAAATAGATTATGCACATTAATAAGCATCTAACATCATATTCTTAACAATTTAGTCACCAAAATCAATTTACAGAGAACCCAACTTAACTTTTCATGGAGAAACTCAAGAGCGTAAATTAAAAACTTAAATTAGAAGAATTACCTTTGATTAGTGGTTTAAATTATGCAGGAAGATGAAGGAAACTCTCTAATTCTCCAAATTTTCTCAAATTTCTCTCTTTCTCTCTCTGTGTTTTCTCTGATCCAATTTAGAAAAATAAAATACTGATAATAAGAATACGTATAACTTAACTGATGAATACATGAGTGTCAGTTAAGCACATAATGGCTTAACTACTCCCATGTTCTTAAGGCTTTGTTTGGTTTGCTATTTAAAAACTCCTTTTTAGTTTATTTTAATTAACTAGTTTATTATATATTTTATTGTCACACTTTAATAAACAAATTATATTACAATTAAATAAAAGCAACTACTTCTCAATAAATTAATTAATCATATAATAAAAATTTCTCATTTATTTTATTATAACAAATCAATAAATCTCTAATTAATTATTAAACTAATTAGGGCAACGTCACAATCAATAAATAACTTATTTAATTAAAATATATCAATTAAATTCACACCTTGCATCATAAGATTATTTCACATTAATATAATCCATACAACACATTTAATTAAATTAATCTACAACAATCTCATCAAATATTTATTTAGCTCAATAAATAAATCACACAAATATTTATTTAATTCAATAAATATTTAAAGATTAAATATAAAATTCTCGTTCGTTACAGTTACTGGCAGACTTAAGAAAAATAAGAGGAGAGATCCCAATACAGAGCTTAAAAGTAAGACTAAATCATCTGGAAAATGGACACTAATTATGTGCTCTAGGTGCAAGGAGTATGAGAATAACAATTTAGGTTGTAAGAAGACTCCAGTTGAACAGTCAAGGAGTGCACCACAACCTACCTAACCATAAGTGACACCACAACATGCCCCACAACAATCTGCACCACAAATAAGGCCTCCTAAGCTCACTGTAAGCTATTTTAAATCCATTCCATGTAATTATTTCAATTACGACCCTATATATTATTTGTTTAATTGATGTCCTTATGTTATGCAGGTAAAAAGGAAATAAAAGGGTAATGACAACAATTATGGTAGTGAAAATATGAATTCTGGACAAGTAAGTCAGAATGTATTTATATATTTTTCATTTCACATTTTTATTACAAGTTGTTGAATTCCTAAGAGTAAATGCAATTGTCGATGTAGGTAAGAAAAATTCCAAGAATGGCAGCAAGTGAAGGTGGACTATCTCATGTTCCAAAGGGAACTCCTAGAATGACAACAAGTGGGGGTGGACTATCTCATGTTCCAACTGAAAATCCAAGAATGGCAGCAAGTGACACTCCAATGTGGAAGGTCAAGGCTAGGAGAACTCATGTTAATTGAGAGTGGAATAATTAATTTAGTACTTTATTTAATGTAGTTGATGAAAGTTTAATCATTTTGAATGATATTGATAATGGTACTTGATGTATTTTGTGAATCTTTGGTACAACTTTTGGATTCTATTGTTGATGTATTAATCAGTACAATTTTCTAGTACTTTTATGTATTAATGGTTCATTTATGAATCTCTAGTACTTGATGTATGACTTGATGAAAGTTTAGTGGTATTAACTTAACCTTTTGGTAGAATATGGTTGAGTTTTGGAGTTGAAATTTTATGTTGATTTAAATGTGGTAATATGGTTGGATTGTGGCTTAGGATTTTGAAAAGCACTATGGTTCTTTTTGACAGTAGAGTTTGTGTTGCTTTTGTAATGTTTGTGGCAGAGGAGTTTGTGTTTTTGCAGGGGATTCTATTGTTGTGTTTTACTATTACTTGAACATGGCAGGAGATATGTGAACTAGGCATGTTTATTGTCTTGATATGGGTAGAGATGCATCATTTCACTTATGATTGACATTTTATTGTCTTAGTATGACACATTTTTACTAGACATTTTGTTGTCTTCACATGGCTTTGTTTTTTATTCAGTTTTGCTGTTTTTATTGAGTTCTTACATGAATCTATAGTAGTGAAAAATAAATTCTAAAATGACAAATATTTTCAAAATATGGTCATTTTCTTAATTTCAATTTCAAACATATTACAACACAATGGGTGAATTACACCATAGACATGAAACTACATTTCATCCATTACAATAATCATTTAATACTAGTTATATCATACCAATGCAAATACATGAAAAAATTAAAAATAAAGTGATCAACTGTGGCAATACACTGCACAACATTAGTTTTTTACTTTGCCTCTTTAAGCATATCAACCTCTATCTCCCATTTAAGTGCTTCCATTCTCATATTTTTCAACTTGTCCTTTAGGTTTGTGTTTTTTTCTATTAGTAAGCTCACATCTTCAATTTTGTTATTCATCACACTCATTGCTTCATCTTCAATCGAAGGCAATTCTAAACATTCAAAATAGCCACAATATCTCCTAGATTCCTATTAAAAAGGGAAAATGGGAAAAAGTCAAAACAGAGGAGAGATATGACTGAGTTAAAAACAATTAGGGTATGACACTTAACCCATAGTTGCGACATCCATAAGATCTTCTTCCTCTTGATCCATCTTTTCTGGATACACAAATTCAAGCTAGAATGTCACAGTAACATGTTCACTATTTTGGAGCAATTGACACATATCTTGATCGTGATGCAACCATGTAAGACCGATGTTTGGTTCGCACTAACCTGGAGATCAAATACCCATCAAAAGCCTAAATTTTAATTTAGCCCCTAATCAATGTCAATCTCGGTAAGCTTTTGAAACCATAGTTTTTCTTATTTTCCGGCCGTTGCAAATGAGGATGATATAAAGAAGTTAGCTTAGATTCTCCCACTCAATCCACGTAAAATGAAACTGATAAGCCAAATTAGCAATTAGATCTTTTCCTTTTCTTTCTTTTTTTTTTTTTCAAAATCACGTAAGAAAATACAAGAATAGATTAGATGTCCATTCAAGAAATTGGATATAATGGGATAATTAATAGTTTTTAAAAAGTTCAGTGTGCAAATACTTTTTATTTTTATTTTTTAAATTCAGTGGGGTAATACTTAAAAGAGGACAACCACAGTGGGGTAGTCCCTCTTTTTGCCTCACGTAAAGATGATGAAGACATTTTTATTTTTAATTTTTACTTTTTAAAAAATAGGATGATAAAAGCCTAAAAGAATAAAATAGTTTAAAGTTCTTCTTAATTTTGTTTTGTTCTTGTTATGAAATTTAATTTAATTTTTCAACTAAGCTTTTCTCTCCTCAACAACATACCACATAGGCGTCATGTAGATTGTCGATAAATTCTAACGGAGTAGATAATTTTTTTTATATTTGTAAAAAAAATTATAGTTCAATGAGTTGACGGAAAAAAAATCAATTTAGTGATACAAATGTAAAGGTTTCAGTTCAATAAGAAAAAATTGATTTAACACGTGGAGGAAGCGGGGATAAGGTTTTGATTTTCTTTTTCCATATTAAAATACTTGACAAAAGATGAAAGTGATTTTTTTTTATTCTTTTGTTTTCTGTCATTTGTTTTTCTATGTTATTATCTTTATTTTTTTCCTTCTAATTTTTTATACTTTATATTTTAATAGATTTTTAAAATTTTTATTTGCTTGTGTTATAATATTTTTATTTTTCCTACTCAAATTTTAGTTTTTTACAATTCTACCCTTACTATGATCACATGCATTGCACATGCTATAACTTCTCAAATCCTAATTAGATAACTTTATAGCCCAATTGCCCCAAATTAATAACTTAAAGATTTAATTGACAAAATTAGAGGATAGTGCAGTGCAGTACGATTATACTAACGTGTAACAATAATGTGCAGTTTCTAAAATTGTCAATTACATTTATGTGTTCGCGGTATGGTTACGGTTACACAATCACTAAATATATTTATTAAAAAAAAATATAATTCGTAAGTGAAAATTGCAATGCATATAGGCTTTGACACAATTGCTTGAAATTGATTAACATTTTCTATTTTTAAGAAAAAGTTGCATCACACGACCAAGGTAAAAAATTAAGTGACACTTAACAACACTTTATATAGTAGAAAATGAAAATATTTTTGATATTCATTGCATATAAAAATATATAACAGAGTATACGATAGAGTGTATTTTGTGGTGTGATTTTAGGATGTATCCGTAACCTTTAGAAAATTAAAATTGCATTTGTACAATTGCACCGCATCTACAATTATTTTATTTTTTGTGAGCACGGTGTGATTGCAATTATAAATAATTTTTTTTACTCTTTCTTAAACAAAATTGAGTGATATAGGATAGACATTAAAATTGAGCATAAACACATAGTGACATAGGGATAAAAATGTTATTATATCTATAGTTTGATGCATAGCTTGTATAATTTGTTTGTTTTGTTTTATTATCTATTTATTTATTAATTTAAAGAAATTGATATTTTTAAAAATAAATTTAATAGTTTTGCTCCTAATATTAATAATTAATGAGACTTAAATATTTTATAAAAATATTAAATTTTATTTGTAAAAATAATAATTTTTTTTTAATATATGATCACGTGTCACCCCTTTCCGTTATTTTTCTAGTAGACTAACGTGCCAGTCTCACACGTCAACAAAAAGATTTTGCCTTCAAAATTTCCCCAAATTTTTTGTGTCAGCAGATAAATACTACTGCTTTTCATATCGGAGCTCAGAAGCAAGCATTCCAATGGGGGATGGACACAACAACAGAGGAGGCAATTCCAGTAGCAATCGGCCTGAATGGCTTCAACAGTACGATCTGATCGGGAAAATCGGCGAGGGAACTTACGGTTTGGTTTTCCTCGCCAAGATCAAGTCCAATCGGAGCAAATCAATCGCCATCAAGAAGTTCAAACAGTCTAAGGACGGCGATGGTGTCTCCCCCACAGCCATCCGCGAAATTATGGTCCGTGTCTCTCTTTTTAATTCAATTTGGTTCATTATATTTTTATTAAGATGATAGTTAATTTTGAAACTGTAAAAATTCGGGACAAATTTGGTTTGATTTGAATAAATTGAGCTTCTATTCAATATTTAGGGTTTATAATTAAGCCTATATTGCCTTTTGTATATTAAAAATTGTAGTTAAGTTTTACTTTATTTCTTGTTCTGGTGCTTATTTGGTTGGAGGGCTTTTGGTGCGGTTAGTGTTTGGTGCGCTTGGAAAACTTATTTCAAACACACAGCTTATTTAACTAACTGTCTCTCTTTTTAATTCAATTTGGTTCATTATATTTTTATTAGGATGATATTTAATTTTGAAACTGTAAAAATTCGGGACAAATTTGGTTTGATTTGAATAAATTGAGCTTCTATTCAATATTTAGGGTTTATAATTAAGCCTATATTGCCTTTTGTAGATTAAAAATTGTAGTTAAGTTTTACTTTATTTTCTTGCGCTTATTTGGTTGGAGGGCTTTTGGTGCGGTTAGTGTTTGGTGCGCTTGGAAAACGTATTTCAAACATACAACTTATTTAACTCACAAACGCACTGCACCAAAAATGATTGCATGATTGCGGTTCTAAATGCAGCAAACACTACCACTGCAAAAGCTGGAATGGGTAGTAACCAAGCAAACCCCTTGTGTGACTGGCATCTAAGGAAAAAAACTTTTCTGAATTTCTGAACCACTTTTCTGATTTTTCAATTTTTCTGGTGATGTTAATTTTACAGTTTTGTTTTATTAATATGCAGTTGCTTCGTGAGATATCCCATGAGAATGTGGTAAAGCTGGTGAACGTGCACATCAATCATATGGACATGTCACTGTATCTAGCTTTTGATTACGCTGAGCATGACCTCTATGTGAGTATATGTAGCCTGTGTTTCTTCGTTACATTTTGTATGGTTGAATGTTTTTTTCAAGTTACAATTGTATTATAAAGTATCTGGTGCAACTTATTAGAGTGAAGTTCATTTATCCTTCCTGAAGGACCGGAAGTATTCGAAGTTAAAAAGACTAAAAATAATAAAGTTGAAGTACCCAATATGTATCCAGAAGTGTCAGCAGTGTGTCGGTGTCTGATACGTATCCGATACGGATACATTGACTTCCGAGTAGTCCCCGTGCTTCATAGGAGATTGTCCTTTTTCCCAGTTAGAGGAAGTAGTGCAACTGGTTACCAACATGTTTTTTTTTATAAAAATAAAGTCCTTTTTCCCCACTTATACCAAATTTTGTGCATCTGTTAAGTTGTAATGTAATGACCCCAAAATTCATACACTTCAACTCTCCACATCGGTCGTTAACAATACATCCTCATTCTGACTTTACAACATTATTCAATGTTAAACTTAATAAAATGCGGAACAATTTTAAACTTTTCAGTTTTCTTTCTTTGCTTTCCCTGAATCATAACCTTTAAACATTTACATAATCTAGAATCATATTTACTTAATGATTCGCTTCATCAGAGTTATAATAAAGATAAAACTTCTAGATTCTATACCCTTTATACCACGGATAAAATTAAATTACAACTCAATACAAATTTAACAACTCTACATCTGTTACACTTATTACATCATCAAATACATCATCCAGAACCTTAACCATGGTTCAAAAATATTCATTTAAGCTAAAATAATTAATGTTCATGCATAACATCTGAATCATGCCATTCAAGCAGCACATAACGTTACCTTGAATCTTTAACCTGCAAAAGTGGTTATTTGCAAGAATGAGCTCGACAGCTCAGCAAAATCTAACAGTTTGCATGCATCACATAACACGTAGATAACATGCTCATTATTTAAATCATAAACATTTGGCTAAACATGTCATACATAATGATCAACACGTAACAAATAGAGATTGAGTTCCATAACTCAATCAACATTCTTAGTTCAACGAACGTAGTCATAATTTGACTTTGTCGTCTCATACTTGTAACATAAATAAAATGCATCTTGCTTTTACATCATAGGTTTAAAACAGTAAATCATTAAGTTCACATAACGAATAGGAACTGAAAGACTTGCCTGGTTCGTAGATTACCGATTACCATAACCAGCTTATATTTATCTGCACTTCATGTATCCTACACGATATATATAATCATGCACATCAATTATTAGTCACATAGCAACACTTAGCATTAATTCTACTTTACATTTCATAATCCTTCATTTTATTATGTTCCACTTTAATCGACACTTAACATTTAGTTAAGTCTTAAACTTTTTTTTTTTTTTTTTTACATTAGATGTATAATGTTTATAAGTAAATCTTTGGCTTATTACAATTACTATTGTCACTTCAGGATTCACTCTCATCTAATCTCATTTTACTAATTGTAACTATTTTCTAATTATCAAACTCACTTCAAGAGTTATAAGTTTAATTATAACAATGTCACCCTTAAGAATCCCTAAAACTTAACGTTAAGTTAAGGTTCAACAACTTTATATTCTATCATCATCATGTATATACTTAGCATCCATCTTAACATCTTGGTATTCATTCAATACATTAATATAAGTTTGATCTTGCATAGGGTAACATATCATGACCAAAAGAAAAAGAATTAAAAACAAGAAAATTTTCATTTTCAGCAATTCCCGCCGGGGCGGGAGATTTCCACACAAAATTCTCGCCGGGGCGAGAAAATTAGCCTATTGAGCTCGCCGGGGCGAGACTCCTGGATTCCAGATTCTGCAGTTCGCGAATCAGTGCAATTCCAGACCAAAATTTCTCAATTTCTTCATTTTAACAACAATTTAGACATACCCAAATATTATAATCTTTGTAGAATCAATACCCAACATGTATACAATGATTTTAACATTTTAAATAACTTAAACAACCAATCTAAATGCTTAAAAATCCCAATTCATACTAGTTTTACAAACTTTTACAAATTTAGCGCAATCAATCGCTACGGATTCGTTTCTCAACCAATTTGGTCCGTTCAACTTTCGTTGTTTTCGTTTTTTAACGCATAACAACAATCCACCATCAATTTACAGATTATTACTCAAATTAAACATCAATTTTGACTCCAAAGTAAGCCATAACATACATATAACAACCAAAACTCAATTTCTTCTTGTTTAGCATGTTCACATGGATTTGATTTCTCAAAATCGCTCATATATAACATATAATCAGATTATTACAATCCAACAACATATTTATCCATCACACAGTCAAATTGATTTTATACAGAGAACTTAGAACACAAACTAAGAACTTATAAAACTTACCTTTAATTAGCTAGATGGCTAGAATTTGCTTGATTCCTTCTTCTTCTTCTTTGAGCTCTCAAACTCTCTCTCAGAATCACACAGAATTTCTCTCAATTTCTCTCTTCCTCTCTTTTTCTCTGCTCTTTGGTTTGGCTCACAAAACTAACTGATAGAAAACTTACGTGACTTTAGTTGGAGGTTTTCAGCCGTTAGAAAATACAAATGGTCTCTATGCCTTGTTTGGCTAGAACCCAAAAACCTTCTTTTAGCTTATTTTAATAATCTTTTTATTATAAGATATATATTGTCACACTTTAATTTAATTAAACTTATTATATTAATAAGTCTAATTAAACTTATTAATAATTCCAATAAAAACCTTACTACAAAATTATAATTCAATTTAGCCAAACTATAATTTTATTAAATAAAACATTTTATTCAATAAAACATTAATCCTCTAATTTAATTATTTAATTAAATTATAATATTCTCATCACATTAGCGTAAAATATGCACCGACACTTCACACACAAATATATTCACATCAATTCACTATTTTAATTAAGTGAATCACTCATATTATTCATGAAACTTAATTCACAATAATTTTTATTGCTAACAAGGCATAATAATTAAATTATATTGTTTCATAATATAATTTCAACTTAATAACATTCAGTTAATATCCTTTTCGTAACAATTTCATTTACTATCATCAATGGTTTAATTTACCATTAAACCTCATTTCTCAAACACACGAATATATAATTCTCTTCACATCAAATCACATATTTCACAATATGAAAAACATATGTATACACATATTCAAACCCAAAACGTCTCGTAATAAGAATTTTATTTATTAAATTTTTATTTAATAATTTCTGAAAATCCAGGTTGTCACATGTAATGCTGATACCAAGTTGGAGTGAAGCTACTTTTAGTTACACTTTCAATGAGGATAATTTTTTGTTTGCTAATGTGACTGAATGAACTGATGGGTTCTTCTCCGCATAATCAAAATTCTTCAGTTAAAATCTCTAAAATTCAACTTTTCTTTCTCCAATGAAAAGGCCTAGGCATTGTAGCACTGAATGTTGTCCTTCAACTATTTGGAAGAAGCGCATAGACTTGTATCCTCTTCTCAGTTTCAATTGACTATATCATGAATATTGATCACTTATTCCTTGACCATATCAGGAAATAATTAGACATCACAGAGACAAAGTTAACCAAGCCATCAATCAATATACTGTCAAATCATTGCTGTGGCAGCTGCTTAATGGGCTGAATTATCTTCACAGGTAAGACATATTTCAGCATTCCTGATGTTCAATCAATTGAAAGTTGCCGTTAATAGAAAGCTTTATTTATCTGAATTTTCTGCAGTAACTGGATTGTGCATCGAGATCTAAAGCCATCAAATATCTTGGTATACTTGTGATGTTTTCCTCTCTGTGATGTCATATGTTCCCTGCTTTACATTGATTAACTTGATAAAATAATCTCAGAAATCCTCTTTCCAAATCTGAATTACTGCACTCAGTCTGGCTATTTCTTGTACGTTTACCAGGTAATGGGTGAGGGGGATGAACAAGGAGTTGTTAAAATTGCTGATTTTGGACTCGCAAGAATTTACCAGGCTCCGTTGAAGCCATTATCTGAAAATGGGGTAGGTTGCATTGCATTTAATTATCATGTTGATGAAGTTTTTTGTAGTTGGATATTTTGAAGCAATGCATGTAACAAATCAAATTTATATGATCTGGTAAGTATACTTGGTAAGTTTAGTTGATCCGATGTACGAAAAAAGGATGTGATCAAAGCAGCTCCGGCTTTAATGTCCCTTTATCTTTTCCTTCCCGATTTATAGGTTTATACCTGCTGTGATTATATGAGTACTGTGCCTTCTAAGTTTGCTTGTACACCCGTTTGTCTATCATTATCAGATGTGAAGTATATCATTACGATAGAAAAGAAATTAAATTATTATGTACCATTATAATTGAGCTTTCCCTTCCTCAGCAGAGTGAAAGGCAACCCAGGAAGTAATTCTTCTATAAATTCCTTTGATATAAAGAACTTTTTTTCTTAAAAACTATTTTTTTTTTTTGACTTTTCAACACTCATTTAGGGCATAATGTTCATTTTCTTGTGTTTTTTTCTGTGTGCATGCAACTTTCTTTACTCTATTTTTGGGAGAAGGTATGCAAGTAAAGTTCATGTCTTCATGAGTTGGGCAACACTTCACTGCAATGATTATGAGATTTCTGCTGGTGGCATTTTATCATATTCAGCTGCAATGTAGAGCATTCTGTGCAACTCATACGGAATTTCTCAGGAACTGTTGCAAAAATTCGAAATCATTGAGCTGTATAGTATATTGGCAGTTTTCTCATGCGAGTAATTTTTCTCAGTAAAACTTTTGTATGCTGTGGATGAATATAACCTGTTCCTATGGACTTTAAGTGTAACTCTCAACCAATATAAGTTCTTTAGGATAGATTCTACTCAAGGACTTGTTCTTTCCTTTTAGGTCTTCTTCTGTTGGTGACTTGGGATATGTTGATGTTTTGTTTTTTGTTTACCTGCAAAGTGACTGTTGTTAATGATTGCAGGTGGTGGTAACTATATGGTATCGTGCACCCGAGTTACTCCTTGGAGCGAAGCACTATACTAGTGCCGTCGGTATATACTCTTGGCACCAAATTTGTCATTTTAGTCATTGTGCAGCCATACCAGTTTGTTGTTTTATTTGGGATTTTATAACATGCACATATTTTGTGGTTATTTTCTACATTAAGAGGAATTGACTTTGTTTCTCTTAGATATGTGGGCTGTCGGCTGCATATTTGCCGAGCTTCTGACTTTGAAGCCACTATTTCAAGGGCAAGAAGTAAAAGCCACACCAAACCCTTTTCAGGTATGAAAATATTCCTTCTTAGTAGCAATTTCAAAAAAATAGAATTTGTTTTAGCAAATGCTGCGTGTTTCATGATAAAAAAACGTACTTGGCTACTTGTGCAGCTTGATCAACTCGACAAAATATTTAAGGTCTTAGGTATGGAAAATCATTTGTTTCTCTCAGTGTTTTATGCCTTTTATTGAACTTAGTTAATATGGATCTGTGACATTAGGTCATCCCACACCAGAAAAGTGGCCAACACTTGTGCATCTCCCACATTGGCAAGCAGACCTACAGCATATCCAAGGGCATAAGTAGTAGGTTTTCAACTTTTATAGGTTTCTTTTATCTTGGTATTTTTTTTTGTGCTTTGTCAATTGTCAAATCAGCCTTTTTACTAAGGCTCTTGGTCTTTCTCATTTAATCAGTTCTTATATGTTTGCTTGGTGCTGCTGTCAGTGACAATCCCGGGCTTTACAGTGTTGTTCATCTCCCTCCAAAAAGTCATGCCTATGACCTACTCTCTAAGATGCTCGAGTACGTGATAACTCCAGTTTTTTAAAACATCATGTTTACTTTGTTGTTATGATGTCTGAAAGATAATGGTTTCTAAAACCAAGAATTTCAGTGTTATTCGTTAGTTCTTTGTCTTCTTTTTCTTTGTTTATCTTATTCCTTTTCTTTTCTTTTCAATATATATCATATAAGAACTCATTTATCCGCGTACCTTTTTAAATTTTAAACAAGGAGCTGCTGAACCGCTGACTACATTTGGACAACTCCCAAAAGAAGTTAACTCAGTAATGATAACTACAAATTCAGAAGATGTTAAAGCATCCAACTCAAAAATAAAATAAAAATGTTGGACATTTACTAAATACTTGGAACTTTTATGTGCACATTCATTGGTCATCAGTTATGGTTTGAATTACTGAAAGAAGCCCAATATACAACATAGTTATCAAGGCGTCGCCTAGGCAACGACTTGTCGTCAAGGCGCTGGACAGGTCGCAAGGCGAGGTCATGCCGCGGTGACAGTTAGCTCAACACATGAGAAATGTAAATAAACATCACCAAACAAAGTCAACAATACTTACGGAACCCATAAATGGATAGATCCAAGAAATCCAAGTGCAGTAGAAGAAGTCCGGTGACTATCGGACATCTCACGCGCCGGCGTGAGGAGGCGCGTGACATTGCCGGCGAGCTTTATGTTGTTTAACGTCGGCGCGTGGATGGTTCTTCCATGTCGGCGAACCAACCACCGACCTCGCCTGGTGAAGACGATCCTTGTAGTATATTCATTTAGTGGCTAACTGAGTTTTTGTTTCTAAGGCATACTACTTTTGTGTTAACATGTGTGATAGAGAAAGAGTTGTGTATTGTTTTGTTTAACTTTGTACTTGGGTGTTTGGTTAGTGGGGAGTAACATTAATACTACATGTGGGTGATGAAGTTTGTGGATTGTGGTGCCTTGTATGTTAATTAGGCTTGGTTACTTTAGCAAATGACTTTCAATGGAAGACAGCTAGCTGCCACTTACTTATCTTAGGGCTTGTTTGGCTGTTTGACAATGACCTTTAATAACTTAAAAGAGTACTAATATAATATCTATCTTTGTCGATATCTTTATTTTTTCTTTTATTCTTTTGTTTGTTTTTAATAATTAAACGTACGAATTCATACACATACTTTTGTATTAAATAATTAAAGTATATTTTGTTTTTAATAATATTTAATAGTCTCAATATATATGAGAATAACTTCATAATTATAAATGTATAAATTGTTTATTGTTAACGACTTATCGCCTTATGGACACCTAGATGAGCGCATTATCGCCTAGGCGTTCTGGCGGTCAGCTACTGTTGCGACTCGCCGTAGCGACTATGGTATACAACATTCCAACCTGGCAAACCATTTTTCTACTATCCTTATATTAGTTAATTTTTTACAACCCTAAATTTGGTAAGCACAATTTGCTTAAAAAAGAAAATAAAGTGCCGTGCCTTGCAATTGACAAGATTCCAGAACTTTCCTTCTTTCATTTATTTTTCAAAATTATTTTGGAAGAGCTATGAGTAACAATCTTGTTTTAACTGTAATGCTATGACATAATCTTTTTGTGTGGGTATTTTCTGCCCTTTCAAAATTCCAATATTTCTTAATAATATTCACCTCTCCCTAAATATAGGACTTGCTTGCCTAGTTTCAAGTATTAAGTGAACTTTAGAGCATCATTAGTATCAAGTATCAAGTGAACTTTAGAGCATCATTAGAAATTATGGATTAGAGGTTCTTGTAAAAAGTAATAAATAAAAAGAAGAATATTATTAGTGGAGAGAAAGAAGAATACATAGAAGAGGACAAGAAGTAAGACAAATGGGAAAATAAAAGAGAAACATAAACATTATAAAATTGGAAATTTTTAACTCTCTAATTAAGTGGAGTTTTCCTTGCATGTTCTAAATTTATCATTTAACATGAATATACTATCTATAAAGTGAGGACCAGTTCAGCAAGGGATTGTTCTTAATTGTCTTCTAAGATATCTTGTAACGAGGCAAACTTAAGATTTTATTGTAGATTGGAAGTGATTTTTTTTGTGCTCCTAATTTCTCCAGTTTGCGCTAATTGCATATTAAGGGTAAATATTACATTAAACCACAACGATCAATATTGTTAACAATAATGTATGTGTATATATATGTGCATATATATATATATATATAACATGGAGTATGTAATGTGAAAGTGATATAATAGGCACTTGTGTAATTTTTTATCAGACAAAGCGAGAGGGCTTGCAAATGGAGAAATATGGAGTGTACATATCTCTTCCCTAGTAACTATTGGAATTTAACGAATTTGAAATGTTGAAAAGTTAGGGTATGCTTATAGAACTTGTGCCGATCTTTAGAGAGCAACGGGATGTTAGGATAGTAGTTAAATTGGGTTCATATAAAGAATTTTTAATCGTTGGAACCTGCATTAAGGCCCAATAACATTTGTCCAATTTTTCACAAGGGTGACCTACCTAAGAGATTTTTTTTTTAAGTCATAGCATGCACTAATGTTAATTCTACTTGTCCACTCTGATTATTTAGTGAAATATTTGTGGTTTTATTGAATTTACTCTGTAAAATAAGATTTATATAATCCATTCATAATTAAGAGGCAATTTTTTCCTTTCTTATATGCAGATACGACCCTCGGAAGCGTATCTCAGCAGCACAAGCTCTTGAGCATGAGTATGAAGTTCCTCACCCTGTTTTTATTTGTGTGTGTGTTTCACGCATACATGTTTATGTGCCAACACCTTTCTCACCACTCATATTTCATTACTAACATGCCCGAGTCTTCAGACATTGTTCTTTCACCCCTAAATCTTTTCGTTGAACCTTGTTTTTAGTTTTAAGAAGAAATCGTGTATAGGTTGGGTTCTTTCATTAACGATTAATGGCAGGTTTACTTTCTTTCTTATAATTTTTCTCTTTAGGTGCTTCGAATTTGATTACGCATAAAACTATAATTTTGATTATAGATCACTGCATCATGTATTCCCATTGGTAGCTTGCTTTGATATAATCTCTTACACATTTTAATTTGTAATATTTCTCTAGAGGTGTTAAATAGAATGGGGATTAGATTGGTTATTCCTATGGGAAAAGCGGTTTGGGCTAAGGATAAATTGATGAAGGCGTCTAAGAAGAGTAAGTTGAGTAGGGCAATGTTCGAAAAAGCTAAAAGCGGTACGACGCGTTTTTATCCGGACGAGGCGATGCGTAAGCCTCGAGGCGGAGTGAGGCGTAAGCCTCGATTAGAAAAACTAAAAGTCCTCAAAAAATTATAAAAAATACTAATAAAATCATAAAATAATCCATCATTATAATCAAGGTCATAAAAGACATAAATAACCAACGTCACCTTAATGTATCATTACAAAACATCAAAACAACATAATATCGCTTTGTATGTGAACTTACCGTAAAGATATAATAGGAATTTATCAATTTTTTTGGATAGATAAAAAGGAAAAAAAGATTAAAAAGATGAAATTGTAATAAAACCAAACATGCAAGAGCAAAAGCGGAAGAAAAATTATGACAGCCTCAAGGAAATCAGTTATTTTTCTTGCTCTCCCTTTATAAAATAGATAGATAAAATATATATCAAACTAATCTCAACTTATTATTTTAAGGGTGAACATGAAACAAAATTATATTCTTAATGCTCACAAAATTTTTAAATGAGAATTTTTTCTACATCGAAAAGAAGTAGCTAAGAAAGATCACAGTAGTTCTCTTTATCATTATATTTTTACTAGAATTTTTTCAATTTTTTTTATTAGGCATGCAAATGAGGCGTAAGCATCTGTATTTCCCCTTGAGGCGTAAGCCTTGCCACAACAACCTACTGCCTCGCTGTGAGGCGGGCCTCGAGGCGTAAGCCTCGAAAGCAATTTCGAACAATGGAGTAGGGAGCTTAATAGATACGGTTTTCAGTGAATGTTGAGATCTTAGGGATGAAATGTATTAGAGTATATTATTATTATTATTATTTGGTCACCAAGTATGCTTGGTGCCCACACATATTTGGCGCCCATACATACTTGACCACTGCTTAACTAGTAGCCTATATATAAGATTTTAGTACTCTTTGTAATAACATAACACAATTATTCAATACATCTATTTTATCTCTAACATGGTATCAGAGCTAGGTTGATCTTGACAATCAAATAAAAAAATTTTTGCTTCAGCCAGCGGCGGCACATAGCCGGCGACATGCATCGTTTATTTTTATTATTTAACTTCATCTTAAAGCAAAAAAAATTAGGTGGTTAGAGTTCAGTTATAGTTCTTTTGTTGGAGTTGTAGTTTGAGTTTTTCATGCATTGCTAAAGTTGGTGCTCTAGTACTCCATTGCCCAGATTTGAGGTTTCTTTTCGAAGATATAGGTTCCTTGTTGCCTGTATCCTTCGATTTTTTGGGAGACTAGAGAGTCCTCCGTTGTTGAGGAAGGCAAGGAGTCCTTCGTAGTTGTTTTTGAAGGATAGTCTTTCATATTTGTTGTGGGAGACGAGTGTTCTCCGTTATTGTCGGCACATAACATCCTTAGAAAGTGGATGTGTGAAGTTATATACCGAGGGTGAGAAATTTAACTTTGGACGTAAAAAAAATGATTTTTTTTCTATGCAAATTGAAGAGGGCCTCAATCTTTGTAGCTGTTTTTGGGTTTTTTATTTTTAAGATTATGTTATGTAATAAGTTGTAAGTTGTGATATAAGACTTCCAACTTGAGGGTATAGTATTAGAGTATATTATTATTAGGCAAGAAGTCATTCGTAGTTGATTTTTGAGTCTTTTATTTTGTTATGTAACAAGTTGTAAGTCGTGATATAAGACTTCCAACTTGAGGGGGAATATTAGAGTATATTATTATTATTACTTTGTCACTAGGTATGCTTGGTGCCCACACATACTTGGCCACTACTCAACTTGTAGCCTATATATAATAATATAACAACTATTCAATACATCTATTTTTGTTAGTTGGAATGTGAGAAGACGGGAATATGTGGAAGAGGAAGATAATTAGGGGATACTTTGAATGCTGTCCTAGATTTGATCTTCATTTAGGAGTTTAAGTTAGAGGTGTTAGATGGGTGGTTGGTCTGTAGTTTTTTGGGATTTGATATTTAAGAATTGCCTTTTCCTGCCTTCTTCTGGGGAGTGAGGGACACTATTTATTTTGGGAGACAAGGTGTGCGACTCGTGTATGTTTGTGATTCCATTTCTGGTTCACTTAACATGTAGCTTGGTGGTTCACCGACGCAGAACGGAAGCAATAAACAAAACTAGATATTGTTCAAGTAGATGACCCTAGAATCCACTAGGTAAACCAGACCCTAGAATCCACTAGGTAAACCAAACCCTAGAATCCACTAGGGCACTTGAATCCTCTAGGGTGCTTGAATCCACAAGGAAAGTAATTATGGAGTTCACTAGAAAGGTAAGAAAACCAAATATAATTTTTCTTAATCAAAAGATGTCCTTACATTGGAATATTAAAGACCCTTTTATAATAAGGAAGGATTACATTTAAAAGGAAAGTTAACTAAATATTAACAGATGTCCTTTAGTTACATGTTGTAGGGAATGCTAATCACTTTTTCTTTTTCCTTCCTTTTGTGGCTAATGACAATCATGTGTTTTTTATGACAAAAAAAGGTGTACTTATATATGATTTGTGTCGTAAATACTATTTTGAATGTGCCAGTTGCTCAGTATCCAATTTTCTACCTTGTAGGTACTTTCGGATGGAACCTCTACCAGGCCGCAAGTAAATATTATTTCGACTTTTCCTTTATTATCTCATTTAACATTTCTATTTTTATGCTGTATCTAACCAATATTAGTTACTATCAAGTCTTGCTAAAATAAGATTTGTATGACAATAAATATAATGTACTTAATAGATTACACTGTGAATCATGTTTTCCGTCTGAATTTTCTTCAATTTGACCTGGTAATTGTCACATCATGTTCAGTGCACTGGTATCCCAACAACCTGGAGAAAAAGTTGTGAATTATCCAGTACGCCCGGTGGACACAACTACAGATTTTGAAGGGACTGCAAGTCTTCAGCCTTCGCAACCGGTACGCCTCCGCTTTGCCTCCGCTGTTTCAAATTTCTTGACCATTATGCCAATCTAAAGTCATATAAATATAGTACGTCCATGTTGCCATTAATGGGATTAAGTTTCTCTTATTAATAGTATTACCGTAATCCAATATTAACAACAATAATAAAACTAATTAGTAGTAGAATTGATGCTAATAAATTTCTGGAGAATCTAGTCAAAGAATAAATATTATTGTCATTAAATATTTTTGGAGACTTTGGGGGTTTAATTTATTGTAGGAGCTTGATGGTCTTTTGTTATATTGGAACTTGAAAGTCTTGAAACTAGAATTAGTGAATGCTGAAAAGTGAAAACTCTTGAAGTTCAAGTCAACCTAGAAGTTATAATCTCCTATAAAAGCTGAATGTAAGTCATTGCAAAGACATCTGAATTTGACTTATAAATTATAAATCTTGTTAGCTTTTCCTTTGTTTCCCTTGAGAAACTTAGGCTTCAAATATAGATGGATGTATTATCAAGACTTCTCGCGCTTCTGCCTGTGTTAAGAGTAGTAGCAGTAGTAATAATAATGAAAATTGCGACAAGAATAGCAATAACATAATGGAAAGTACATAATCTAAATCAACATAAATAAGAACAGAACTAAAGCTATGTTCAGACTAATTATCGTAGAAAAGCTTATTTTATGTAAGATTACCTGAGAAAGCTTGTAATGGAAATATACATATTTGGTACAACACTTGTATTTATGAACTCTCCATCAACTAATATTAAGTACAGCTTGTCTATCCATGTGGCAACCACGATGGATCTATTATATCACAAAAGTACAGAACTTTCAACTGTAATTTTATGGTGAGAGTTTTTTTACTTGCATTCGAATAACTTCACAAACTAAATTGTAAAGGATGCATAAAAACATATGGTTCTTGCTTAAAATAGAAATTATTGTTGTGGCTGTCAAATTTTTAGTGCTAAATTTATTTCGAACTTGTGTCAAAAGGTTACAACCTTTAGTGAAACAATTAAAAATTATCTAATGAGTCCTATTATCTATTCCCCTCACCCCCTTTTGGACCAACAACAAAAAGTAATTTTCAAGTTCAATGATATAACAGGCTAATTAGGGTCAAATTTATGACTCTTTTGCTCATTGTTCTCTCTCTCTCTCTCTATCTATATATATATATATATACACACACACGCACACATACATTTGGATATACACATTTATGTGTGCTTGTGTTTGTGCCTGTGTATGCGTGTGCATGGACTAATACTATTCTATATATATATATTGAAGCCAAAAATGTAAAGACTTTATCCTAGTTCGTACTACCACCTCTGAGGTTGTAATATTTCTTCTCTTAAATATAGTTATCAGTATCGTAGGATGCACGATACATATCATATGATACAATACGGAGACAATTCAATACGTCGCAACGTGAATCAAAAATGACACCGTGTCATACGATTCAGTTACGAGATGATATGCTGTATGCATCATTTGAAATGATATAATGCGCTATACTTTAAAATTAGCAACATACTTGAAAAAGTTTTTATCTAAATCCAAAAGAGTAAACAAAAATTTTAAGCCTTCTACCATTTCAAATGAAGAAGTGATGTAGGATGAGCCAGTGAGACTTGGTTAGAACAATATAAATGGCTTTGGATGCCCATAAAATAGAAGTTATGTTTTATTTAGTTTCTTTTATTTGTAGTTATTTAATTTGTAGTTATCATATTAGAGTCCAACTTAGGCTAGGAAAGTTATCTAAGATTGTTATAAATAGTGATGTACTCTAGTATTTTGATACATTGAATTTGATTAAGTTTTGTGTGAGAATTATCTTTGTGATATTTATCCTTCGTCCCAAAACCCCCGTCCCTGTCATTTTTGGTATCAGAGCAAGGTTTGCAATTTCATTAATTGCAATTTTTGTTCCTATTATCAATTTCCAGCGGTCCTAAATTTTTTGTTCACAAACTAGTCATAATCCCACAACCTACCGCTGCCCAGAAAGTCAAAAAAATCATTAATCCCTACTGCCCTACAACTAGTGTTGTTAAAGGTGTGCGCCTAGGCGTAAGGCCCATCCCAACCCACGTTGGGCGCCTCGCCTTGCCTGAGGCGAGGCTCCTTCAAAGAGGTGCACCCGAGGCGACGAGGCGTGGGTCTCATCGAAGTTGTGTAATTTTTTTCCCCTAATCAATCTAGACCATCGATTGCAGCCTCCTCCTCCAAGTAAGTCTCCCTTCTCCTTATCTCCTCCTTTTTTTTATTCTCTTCTGTTGCAAAATACTAGGGGGTTATGCTGCCCAATTTTTTTCAGAAATTTTGAGTACTTTACTACACTACTATTTCGGTGTTTACTAACTTATTAAATTATTAAATATGTGTATATAAGTATTTTTCTTTTAATGTTTAAATATGTATTTATATTGTTGTTTATTGTTTTCTACTTATATATAAATATATATTTAACTATGTATTTATGCAGAATGTAATTATGATATGATTATATTAGTGTATAGATATGGTTCTTGAACTTGTTATAGAAACTTTTTGAACATGCTTAAAAGTTTGTAAAATTACTTAATGGTTGATAAATTTGATGCATAAATGATTGAATGTCTGTGTACATATATATATATATATATAATTTTTTAAAACTATGTGCGCCTCACTTCGATGAGGGGCGCACCTCACCTCGCTCCTCGCGCCTAGGCCTCAAGGAGACTTTTGTGTCTTGGTGCGCCTCGCGCCTTAAATAACAATGCCTATAACATACCAACACCAGAAAAACACAGCCGTATAATCGCCATTAATCTGCCCAACCTATTTGCTATTTGCCAAAATAGCCAACCTATATTAACCATCCAACCAAACAAAGCCTTACCCAAACCCTAAACCATCGTAGAAACCTTTAGTCGCCATTCACTGCCTTGAGCCATCAATAGTACACAAACAAACTAACATAATCTACCCTAATAGCCACTGCCATAGACCAAATTGAACACCCCAAAACCTCATAAAAACCCTAATTTAAAAAAGAAACAATCTCCTAACTAAAATCTACTACCATAATAAAACTCTCCTAATTAAAATCTACTACTATAATTAAAACTTCTAGAATATCCTACTAAAATAATTACGTTAATAATCTAACATTTATCTGTAAATAACAATACAAAATTAATAATAAACTTCTTGAATTTTTTCTTCGGTACCGCATCATTCCATTATGATGCAGGACAAGGTGGAAAGAATGAATAAGGGTACCTATCACCGCAGAGAATTGGTAAAGAAACACACAATAGCACAAAACTTTAATCTCAAACCAATTCATATTTTTTTTAATTTTTTTTTGATAAAAGAAGAAATTTTATTAATAGAAAAGAAATGATACAATAAAAGGGGGAACAAGAAGTCCACCCTCAACGGACAAAGAAACAAAAATAAAAAACAGCACTTAAAAAAAGTGCAGCCCTCCAATCTCTACACAAGTCAGACACAGAGATACCTCTAAAGGTCCCATAGAAGAAGCCCATAAAGAAACAAGGAAAATAATCCTACCATTCAATAGCTTAAAAGAAGAGCAACTTCTTCTAATGAAGTATTACAATACTTAAATAGAAATCCCAGTACTTGGGGAATAAGTAAAACCCTAATTTAAAAAAGAAATAATCTTCTAACCAAAATCTACTACCATAATAAAACTCTCCTAATTAATGATGTAGGACGAGGCCGTGAAAGTTGGTTGGAACAATATAAGAGGATTTGGAAGCCTATGGAATAAAAGCTGTATTTTAATTAGTTTCTTTTATTTATAGTTATCTTATTTTATTTGTGGTTATCTTATTAGAGTCCAATTTATGTTAGGAAAGTTGTCTAGGAGTATTATAAATAGTGATGTACTTCATTATTTTGATACATTGAATAATTCGAATGCATTGAGTTTTGTGTGATATTTATCCGTCATCCCAAAACCCAAGTCCCCATCATTTTTGGTATCAGAGCCAAATTCAATCCATCCTCGGTCGTCCCAAAATTAGTGTCATCACCTTGAGCAAAAACAAACCCAAGTCAAACGAAGCCTTATCCAAACCCTAGACCATCTCCCAAACCCAAAACATAACATCTCATAATCGCCTACAACGTACTACCATCGTTAACCTTCATAATCCCCAAATTTCAGCTCCATCCAAATCAAGGAACCTTAGATTGCAACCCACCTTTTCTGTTTTAAAACAAACCAACAAAAAGAAAGGTAGAAGAAGAGAGGAAAAGAAAAGAAAAACAGGAAGGGAGTAGAAGAAGCGTTCACCACAATCACTGCCGCTGCGCCCCGCCACCACCATCCTCATTTTTGTCGAGAAAATTTTAAACATTTAGCCTCCTCAAGCTTGCTGCTCTCCTTGGACTTGCGTGAAAAAGTGAAGCATAGAAGATGAGAACTGTGAAAGCAAAATATCCCCTGGAAAATTATAGTTAGGTACCCTAAAGTTTTTATTTTTTTCTAGTTTAGTCCCCCAAGTTTTCTTAAATTTTAAAATACCTCCTGAAATTTTACCTATCAGTCCTTAATACTTTCATTTTCTTCAATTTAAGCCCTTGAAGTTTCATTAGTTTTAGTTTTGTCCCTGTTTCTTTGCTTTTTGCACTTAAGCCCCTAGAGCAAGTCCAAAAAAAAAGCACATTTTTATTTGCAGGAAGCATGGTAAATGTCAGAGAAATCAACGCCAAGCTTGATACTTATATGTTACAACAAGATGAGCGTCTCAAAAAGATTGAAGATTTAATCACAACACTTACCGCAATTGCAACAAATGTTCAAGCTTCTATTACAACACTTGCAACAAAAGTTGACGTACTCACAGAACGCGTCGATAAAAGACAAGAAGATGCTCATAAGAATTTTGTGGACCCCATCTCGGATCTTAATAATTTGATATTACAGCAACATGACCCTAATCCACGTGTTAATCTTCATGTTCCAAATCCTAGGATGAATGCAGTGGATAGAGGAGCGAAATTAGATGTTGGAGACTTCAATGGCGATAATGATCCCGAAGCATTCTTTGACTGGATCCATAGTTTGGAGAGCTGCTTTCGTTGGTATGAATTATCCGATGAAAGAGAACTTTTCTTTGCTGAAGCGAAGTTGAAAGGAACAACTCGTATTTGGTGAGATCAACATCAGCGAAATTTATATAGAGCTGCGAGAAGATGGGAAGATATGAAAGCTACATTGGCATGACGTTTTGTAGCTTCGGATTATAAGCAGCGAACATAATATTTGCAGTTAACTGAGTTGGTACAAGGAAGTAAATCTGTAGCCGAGTATACTTCAATGTTCTATAGTTTGGTTACACGGTCTGAATTCCCTTGGGTTGAAGAAGTTTTAATCTCCATATACCGTCGAGGATTGAATCTGGAAATTGCAGGTAGTGTAGCTTTAGGTAACCTCTTGCTCTTGGATGATGTTGTTCAAGTTGCCACTCAAGTAGAGGATAATTTGAAAAGGAATTCTGTTAGGCCTCCAATACAAGTCCAAACTCGGAGGGAGCGTACTTTTGTGGAGCCTATTTTAAATAGGCCGGTGGCAAGATCGTCAGCAAGCCCTTCAGCTACTAGCAGGCCTAATTGTACCCCAGGTTCTTCTAATGCTAGCACCAACCATACGTCTAGGTGCTATAACTGTCGCGGTTTTGACCATGTCTTTTGAGTGTCCTTCCCCGAAGATGAATGTTGCCTCTTCTCCCTCTAGGCAACTTGCTATTGCTGACAAAAAGTGCGGGAAAACTGACTTAAACGAAGAGGTTTGCAAGCAGTTAGACGTCGAATATGAGCCCGATGAACAAGATTTGGAAGCTGATGCTCATTTAGAAGGATGTTTAGGTGTTCTTCGACCTTTATTTGTTGCTCAGAAACACAAGGATGATCCTAAAATCTATCGTGGGCGAATTTTTCAGACGAGTCATATGTGCGGGATAGGTGTGCTCTCTTGTGATTGATACTAGGAGTTGTACGGATGTTATCTCTGAGGAAGCAGTTAAGAAATTTGGGTTAAAAGTTGAGCCTCACCTGGAGCTGTATGATGTTGCATGGATTACCAATACTAAGTTGCGGGTTAGCCAGAAGTGTTTGGTTACATTTTCCGTTGGCAAGTGTAAGAATGTAATCTCTCTTATATTTCCAATATGTGAATTGCTATATTTATACAAGAGGTCTAGGAATTAAAAATGAAAAAGGAGGAAAACAAGGAAAAATACAAGAAACATGTTCCTTAATACAATAACCATGTTTCTGGCCCCTATCTTCTAACACTCCCCCTCAAGTTGGTGTGTAGATGTCTCGCATACCCAACTTGAAACACAAAGGATGAAACATCTTACTACTAAGACTCTTTGTCAAAATATCAGCAAGTTAGTGTTCTGATTTTACAAAGGGTAAGCAAATAAGACCACTGGTTAACTTTTCTTTGATGAAGTGTCTATCAATCTCAATGTGCTTCGTTCTATCGTGTTGCACTGGGTCGTTTGCAATACTAATGGCTGCTTTATTATCACAAAATAACTGTATAGGCCTTTTAGTTGTAACACCCAAAACTTCTAGCAGGGTTCAAAGCCACATTAATTCACATATACCCAAGGCGATAGCTCGATATTCAGCCTCAGCACTAGATCTTGCCACCACAAACTGTTTTTTACTATGCCAAGTAACAAGATTACCTCCAACAAATGAACAGTAACCCGTTGTAGACCGACGATCCTCTATCGAACCAGCCTAATCTGAGTCGGAAAAAGCTTCAACTTTCATATGACCATGTGGTGCAAACAATAATCCTTTTCCAGGAGAAGACTTAAGATACCTCAGAATTCTGTAAACAGTTTCCATGTGGCAATGTCGAGGGTCATGCATATACTGACTCACTATTCCCACAGTATAAGATATATCGGGTCTCGTATGAGAGAGGTATATCAATCGTCCCACCAAACGTTGATATCTTTCTCTATCAACTATAGGTCCTGTGCCTCCTACTAGATGATGATTAACTTCAATAGGAGAATCAACAGGCTTACATCCTAACATGCCAGTTTCAGTTAGCAAATCAAGGACATATTTCCTTTGAGATAGAAAGATACCACTGGAAGATCTTGCAACTTCAATACCAAGAAAATATTTCAAAGGACCAAGATCTTTAATCTCAAACTCTCTGGTCAGTCTCGCTTTGAGATTAACTATCTCTTCTTTATTATCCCATGTCACCACAATGTCGTCAACATAAACAATAAGAATGGTAATCTTACCCTTTATCTTTTTGACAGAGTATGATCTGCTCGACCCTGCTTGTACCCAAACCTTATCATTGCTCTGTGGAGTCTACCAAACCAGGTTCTAGGAGATTGCTTTAGACCATACAAAGCCTTTCGTAGCTTACAAACCTTACCCATAGTAACAGATGAAGCAAAACCAGGAGGTATGTCCATGTACACTTCCTCCTCCAAGTTACCGTGAAGGAATGCATTTTTTACGTCTAATTGTTGAAGATCCCAGCCGAAGTTTGCTGCACATGAGATTATGGTAAGAACAGAGTTCATCTTCGCTACAGGAGCAAATGTCTCCTGGTAATCAATCCCATGAGTTTGAGTGTATCCTTTTGCAACTAGTCTGGCTTTGAGTCTCTCAACCGTTCCATCAGAATTTTGTTTGACTGTATATACCCACTTGCATCCAACTACCTTTTTTCCGTAAGGAAGAGTGACTAGTTCCCATGTATCATTCTTTTTTAGGACATTCATCTCCTCGATCATAGCTTGTTTCCAATTCTTATCACTAAGTGCTTCTCTCCACCCCTGAGGAACATATATTGAAGACAAGGAAGAAACAAAGGAGTGATATGATGCAGATCTATAGGCTAGAAAATTAGAAATAGGATGTTGAGTACAAGCTCTAACTCCTTTTCTAAGAGTAATAGGAATGTCAGTATCATCAGAAGAACAAGTAGGGATGTCAGTATCTTTAGAAGAACAAGTAGGATTAAGATTCTCACCATTACCATTATCAAGACTAGGTCCGGAACAAAGTTGGTGTAGTGGTGCAGAAACGGTAACCTTATTCTTGCCTTTTCGTGCATAGGTCCTCAACTCAGGCTCAGACTCATTCTGTTTAGTACACTGTAACTCCCCCTGTGTAGAATTATCAGAAACAACAACAGGAACAGGAAAAATAGAGCTTGTGATACTAGCATCAGGAAGCTTCTCCTCATTAATAACATTCTCCTCCTGAGGAGAAGGTGAAGAAGAATAAAAAGGTTCCAATTCCCAAAAGTGACATCCCGGGTGACAAAGACTTTGTTAGAAGAAGGATGATAACATTTATAACCTTTTTGGGTTGGAGAATAACCAATGAAAACACACCTAATAGCTTTGGGATCTAATTTTCCCCGAGTGGGAGATTTATCATGAACAAAGCACACGCAACCAAAAACTCGAGGCGAAGGAGAAGGACTGGTCGTGTGTTGGAGAAAAGAGATGGGACTCTTGTTCCCAAGATTTCTAGAAGGAAGGCGGTTTATAAGAAATGCAGCAGTCAGAACCGCATCTCCCCAAAGAAATTTAGGGGTTGACATAGTGAACATAAGAGTGCGGGCTACCTCTAGCAAGTGTCGATTTTTTCTTTCCGCTACTCCATTTTGTTCTGGGGTTGAGACACATGAGGTTTGAAGAATAATGCCATGCTGAGAGAGATAAGATGCAAAAACATTATTATTACTATATTCACGACCATTATCACTATGTAGAATTCTGACCTTAGCGTCGAATTGGGTTTGAATCATTTTATGAAAGTCTTGAAAACAAGTAAATACCTCATTTTTGGTCCGCAGAAGGTAAATCCAAGTGACACGAGAATGACAATCAATAAAGCTAACAAACCATCTATGACCAGAACGGGAGACAACTCGAGAGGGTCCCCACACATCAGTATGGATAATGACAAAAGGTTCAGAATGTTGATTGTTAATAGCAGAATAAATAAACGTTTGTGTTTACCTAATTCACATGGTTCACACAAAAACTGATTTCTGTTGCAATGCTTAACTAAAGATGGAAATAAATACTCCAATACTGAAAAGGAAGGATGTCCCAAACGTCGATGCCATTGATAGAGAGAGGTCAAGCATGGGTGAGAAGTAGAGTGAAGAGCCTGAACCTGAGTAGAGGGCATGTTAGACGAGGGAACATCTAAATAATAGAGACCGTTAATTGCACTACCACTGCCAATCCTTTGCCCTGTCACCAAGTCCTGAAAAACACAATGATTTCCAAAAAAGGTTACTGAACAGTGTAGGGATTCACAAAGACGTTGAACAGATAGTAAGTTTGCAGTAAATGAAGGGATATGGAGAACAGATGATAATGTTAATGAAGGGGTACAAATGACAGAGCCACTCCCGGAAATAGAAGACAGGGAGCCATCATTGGCTACTTTAACCTTGTCCTTTCCTGAGTGGGGCGTGTATGAAGTAAAGAGATTGGAGGACCCAGTCATATGCGCAGAGGCACCTGTGTCTATAATCCAATTAGGGTAAGTAGATGAGACATTAAGAGCACAAGAGTGTATACCTGATTGTGCGAAATGAGAAATAGTACCAACACTATTAATGGAACTAGATTCTGCCATGATGAGATAGTAGGAGCAACAAAAAATATCCAAGGAAATATCAACAAGGATATTATTAAGGCTCAACAAATTAGCAGAGGGTAATTCTAGAAACCAAAGGGAGTGCAATTAATTGTACTACACAATAAAACCACTTTAATTAGCAGTACAAGAGATGGAGCAACAAGAATTATCCAAGGGAATAACAACAAGGATAATTAACAAGCGCAAGATAGAAGAGAGATAAAAACAACCACTGTAGGTGGATTAGACCAAACCTGAGTTTCACTCAAAACAACCACTGTAGGTGGAATGAGGAGAGATAAAAACCATGCTGGAAAAGTTGCCGGAAAAAGGTCGCCGGAAAAGTCGCCGGAAAAGTTGGCGGAAAAGTCGACCACTGCAGATGGAAGGAGAGAGAAAAGGCACGCTGGAAAAAGTCGCCGGTAAAAGTTGCCGGAAAAAGTCGCTGGAAAAAGTCGTCTGATAAAGGATCAGTGCTTTGATACCATGTAAGAATGTAATCTCTCTTATATTTCCAATATGTGAATTGCTATATTTATATAAGAGGTCTAGGAATTAAAAATGAAAAAGAAGGAAAACACTTGTTTTCCTTAATACAAAAAACATATTCCTTAATACAATAACCATGTTTCTGGCCACTATCTTCTAACAGTAAGCTTAAGGATACCGTTATGTGTGATGTTCTACCCTTTAAGGTTTGTCACATTATCTTAGGGTGTACATGGCTGTGGGATCGTCATGCGCAACATGATGCTCGTGCTAATATCTATTCGATTATCAAAGGCAATACCATGTTCCCTCTTGTGCTATCAACATGCCAAATTTTAAGCTTGCAAAGAATTCCTTGGTGATCCAGTGTGCTTATTCTTGTGTTGATGTTTTTAACTCGACGGTGTTGAGTTTTTCTCAGCGGAGAACTAATGTAGGACGAGGCCGTGAAAATTGGTTGGAACAATATAAGAGGCTTTGGAAGCCTATGGAATAGAAGTTGTATTTTAATTAGTTTCTTTTATTTGCAGTTATCTTATTTAATTTGTGGTTATCTTATTAGAGTCTAATTTATGTTAGGAAAGTTATTTAGAATTATTATAAATAGTGGTGTACTTTATTATTTTGATACATTGAATAATTAGAATTGATTGAGTTTTGTTGAGATTATCTGTATGATATTTATCCTTCATCCCAAAACCCTCGTCCCCATCAATTAAAATCTACTATTATAATTAAAACTTTTAGAATATCCTACTAAAATAGTTACATTAATAATCCAACATTTATCTCTAAATAATAATACAAAATTAATAATAAACTTTTTGAATTTCTTCTTCTGTACCGCATCATTCTCCTTGCGTTTGAAAAAAACTCGTCCTCGAGTTTTGAAATATCGAAGAATAATAAACCATAGTCCGAGAGATGCCTTCCAACAAAACATACGCATCCGATGTTTCAATGTCATGAACACACTTTTCGGGAATAACAATGACATAATATAGAAATTTGAGGTAACTTGAGACTTAAATGTATCAACCGGAAAGAGAAAATCAACATGGTTGACCTAAACTTTATCTTCCTTGATGTTTTCGCATTTGGGGGCAAACTTAACTTCAATTTCCTCATTGCAAACCGTCTCTGAATCTGCAAGTTGTTCAACACACTGAACTTCTGCTTCATGTTCTCACAAGCATCAATATGTGAGAGTACTTGCTCTTCTTTATCGTCGCCAAATTCATACTGGTAATTGATACGTTTAAGTATTGTGAGATATTCATCAATTGTCTTGTAAGAATTTGTTTTGCGGGTCTCATCTTGTGAATGCGTCGCTTTAGTTGAACAAACACGATTAGGATGAGCATTTCTTTGCGCTTGAACAGAATATGGACGAACATGGCAAGCGGTTATGTACTCGTAACGTATCTTTAAATTTGCAAGACTTGTTTCGGACAGTGCGAGATCATCACATAATTTCCAATACTCAATGCTATACGGAACACAAGACCTTTTAAGTTGCTTGTATTTGAGAAAGGTTTGATGCTCAAGTTCCTTTATCTTGGCCTAAAGAAAGTCTGGATCGTTAAACCTGGAAGACATTGTATATATGTATAGGGGATGAATTGAAATTTTCAGAAACTTTGGGGGTTGAGCTGAAAATTTCAGAAACTTCGGGGGCTAAATTGAAATTTTCAGAAACCTTGGGGTACCAAAATGTAATTTGGCAGCAGAATCAGTGATGAACAGTGCGCGAGGTACTGTAGCAGCAGCGTTGTAGCAGTTTTTTTTTTCTTTTTTCTTTTTTCTTTTTCAATTTTAGGATAAGTTTGAGAGTACGTTGTCGTCTTGGATATTGATGTCGATTCTCTAGCGAACTTCGACAATTGGTGGAGGCTAGAAATTTAGGGTAAGAAGGAATTGGATGAAATCAAAAGATATCAAGAACTTTGGCTCTTTGATATCATTATGATGTAGGACAAGGTGGAAAGAATGAATAAGGGTAGCTATTCCCGCAGAGAATCGGTAAAGAAACACACACAATAACACAAAACTTTAATCTCAAATCAATTCATATTCATAATCTGTCAAATAATGAAGTATTACAATACCTAAATAAAAATCCCAATACTTGGAGATCAAGTAAAGACCCTAATTTAAAAATGAAACAATCTCCTAACTAAAATCTACTACTACAATAAAATTCTCCTAATTAAAATCTACTACTATAATTAAAACTTCTAGAATATCCTACTAAAATAATTATATTAATAATTCAACATTTATCTCTAAATAATAATACAAAATTAATAATAAATTTCTTGAATTTCTTCTTCCGTACCGCATCGAAGAGGTTTTTAAGCGTTAACATATTCTATATCGTTTGATGATAATACTTTAACCACATTTTAGAGTTTCATATATTCAAAGGTGAATGCGAACTTTCGTTTTCTCTGGTTAGTTGTTACTCTATAAACATTACTAAACTAATATCTATTAATTCAATTTATAGTATTTTATTTACTATTTAACATAAAAAATTTATTTTGAGGTTATGGTAATATTTAGTTTTATATGTAGTCAAGCTAATATGCTCGATTGTCCAATAAATTTTTTTTTTTTTGGATAAAAGAAGAAATTTTATTAATCAAAAAGAAAGGATACAATAAAAGGGGGAACAAGAAGTCCACCAAAAGATACCAACAAAAATAAAAAAGAACACTTAAAAAAGTGTAGCCCTCCAATCTCTATACAAATCAGTCACAGAGATACCTCTAATGACCCTTATAGAGGAAGCCCAAAGAGAAGTAAGGAAAATAATCCTATTATTCAACCACTTAAAAGAAGAGCAACTTTCTCTAAACAGTCTAGCATTACGCTCATTCCAAATTTTCCATTAAATGGAAAAAAAAGGCACACTTCCATAAAATTTTGGCATCCCTCTTGTATCCAAATCCTCGAAAATGAACTAACAAAATATCTTTCACTAAAGCAGGACACGTTCACTCCTTTATTAATACTCCAAAGAGAGCCCCACAAGCCCCAAGCAATAGGATAATGCAAAATAAATGAGCATGAGTCTCAATACTCTGCCTGAACATAAAACAAATGTCTGGAGATAAAACTTTATAAGGTCTGCGATTATGATAGAGATCATTAGTATTCAATCTCTGTAAAACCAAAGACAACACAAAATCCTTGACTTTGGAAGGGACATTAGTTTTCCAAATATACGAAACAATGGAAATGGATTAGGAACAATAGACCGAGTCAAAAAAGAGAAGTAACTCTTATAAGAAAAAGAACCAGATTGATCTAAAGTTCCAATGCGCTTATCAGAGGAGGATAAATGAACCGAATCAAGCAAGATAAGCAAAGTTTCCATTTCAATAGTCTCCAAATCAGTTAGATTCTTGAAGAAATGAAAATCTCAAGAAAAGAAATTCCCTTCACGCTTTATAAAATTAGAAATGGGAGCATCATGCAGTGAAGAAATACGAGACAGCCGATTAAAAGCAAGAGAAAAGTGATTATTTCCCAACCAAGAATCCTCCCAAAATCGAATCCAATAACTTTTGTCTTATATTTTTTAAATATATATTACTATACTTTTCATTTCGTTTGTCTATCATACAATACGATATATAAAACACGATACGGAGGTTTACGATATGCGCTCAACAATGTCTCTCTCTCTCTCTCATTCTTCTGTACTCTTCCCATAGTAGTATCTTTTTCCACCCTCAACAGACTCGTAGAGAAACGTTCCGTAGTGGTGAAAATTTTCACCTTTTTATCTTTTAAAATTTTCCATTGCCTATTTACTCTCTCTCTCTCTCTCTCTCTCTCTCTCGATCTGATGCAGGAAGACCTTAATAGTGTTAAGCTGTCCTACATTGAAGGTGGGCTAAGGGTTTACAGTTAGGGATTTATGATAGGGTGTGGAGATGAGGTCAAAGATTATGGTTTATTTCATTACAAGAAAGCTGATCAGTTGCTGTTAATGACATATGAATTTGAAGGCTGTTAGGGTCCAAGTTTGAAAGAGGAATGATTGGGTTTTATAATATGTGGTGTTTAACTGATGTATGAAGGTTGGGTCTGATTATAGAAATAAGGTGCAGAAAACAAAGAAAAAGAAGCAAAGAATGTGAAAGATAAAACCTTAAGAGTTCATGGGTTTTACCCACTTTTGGTGCTTTTGAATAAACTTTTACATATCCAAAATGAAAAATAAAACCTCAGACTCTGTTTGGTTTTTGAATTTGAGAGTAATAAATCTAAGATTAATAATCTATGATTTCAAATTTGCACGATTACAAATTCTTGTTTCAATGACCACATTTTCTATAGGATTTGATTTTGAAATTTGGATGTGAATACCACATCTAGGGATTGAATCTTTCCTTTTATTTAGAAAAAACAAGATAGATCCATGCATTGCATGGGGTAATCAATGTAAAAAATCTATGTTAAAATAGCTTTTTAACTAATAAATATTGATATCACCTCAGTGGTGTGTTATACTGTTATCCCTTGTGGGTGTTGGCCACTTTGAGGGTTCAAGGCATGGTACCCTCTCTTTTGCTTAATAAAATAATAATTTCAGAGTAAAATGAAGGAGGCTTTTAGATTTATTTGCAAATGGAAGAAATAATATCGTTTTTTGGTTGGTAATAAAACTTGTCTGAAAAATAGTTATAATGAATACGTCCTCCCTCTCCGAAAGGATGTCTAAGTAACCCTTTTACACAAATAAAAAGACTTAAGGTATAAAAGAAAGTATAAGATAAGTTTCAGCTTACCATAGTGGATCCCACTCAAATATACTTGTGCATATTTTCTTTCTTAACATTAATGGGCCTCACTTTCCCCACTTTAAAGTATACTTTTGAGGGTAAACTAGTCTTTAAAACACATTTTATATTTGACTTGTGTACTTGAGACCTTTGTTGAACAAATTTGTTTTTTGTACTTTCAGATGTCATTCAGGGGGACGTAAGTTGTATTATATTTATCAAAATTTCTTCTCAAAATGTAAATTAGAAATCAGAATTTCTTCTGAAAAAAGTAAATGAAAAATGAACTTATAAAAAATACAGATATATAAACAAACTATGCTAAAGTTATAAAGCATTTTAAAATGATTGAGAATTTTAAAAGAAACTGAGAGAAACTCAGCCTATTTAGATGTGTAGTTGTTATATATATGTATATTTTTCTCTTAAGATTTAAGGGAAACAAAGTTAGAAAGTAAACACAAAATGAAGTTGAAAAGAAACGATTAAAATTTGTAATCGGTGAGAGACAGTATATATATATATATATATATAATGTTAATTCATTATAGAGTTTTAGAGAGTGATTAATAGGAAAAAAAATATAAATTTTAGTTGTGTAGGTAGAGCAACGATATAGAAAGGGAATTGTTCTTTACATGAAGAAATTTGATATTTTCGTATGGTCCTCTCTTTACGTGAGTGTAGGATCCACTTACTATTAATGCGAGGAGGGTCTCTCAGAAAGATTACATTATCTTGTGGAAATACCAGTATCTTGTATATAAAACAAAGAAAAAAAAAAAGAAGACGCAGTAAATTTTGATTGCCATACACCTATCACATGCTGTATATATGTACTTGGGAATGGATTATAAATAATTAAAAATGCTATAGAAATCAATCTAGCACATGAGATAGAAAATTAAATAATAAACAGATTAAAGAAAATTGGTGCCACATAGGGGAGAGAAATAATTCTAATTTTGGCAAGCATGATAAACCATTTTAATCTCAGCATCAATTTTAATATATGTATATATATAGTCTAATATGCATATACATTATAGTTATTACCTCAAAAAAACAAAATTCTGAAAAAGAGAAATATTTATTCACTTGGCAATGTAACTATCAATCATTAAAATTGGACTTAATTAATGGCCAAATCATCAAAACATGAGGGTTTTTTAGAAGCTAATAGATTTGATGAGCAAATTCAATGAAAGTTGTCTATATATGTCCATGTTAATTGTTAGGTCAAGAACCTGAAGTTTTGGATAGCACCAGTAGTAGTTATTTTCATAATTGAAAATTGTGAGTTGTGTCGTGTATTAAAAATCTCCAAATCGCGTAAGATATGGAAAGAAATGCAAAACATAATAATTATACAGCTGAACACATAGTTAACTCTGTTCGTCGGACAATTAAACATATTACTTTAATTTTAATTAATAAGCCTAGATACAAATTTAATTATTCAAATTATAATTTAAATACACCAAACTAGATGAGTTAATAGTTCATATTATTTACCTAATATTTATAAAGAACAAGAGAAAAAACAGAAAACAAATAACTTTCAATATAAAACTATAAAATCTAAAGTGAAATTAAGCCCCAACTGCAAAAATAAAGAGCAATCGTTAACGCTCTAAAGTTACGTAATTACGTCTCCAAGTGAGAAGAAGACATAAAAAGATAAAGGATGTGAAGACAATGTCTTTAAAAGCAAATATGAAACCCTAGAAAGTATTTTATGGCTTTTTGTATGGAATGAGTGAATGCATTTTCTATTGGAATAAAAAGCTTTAATGTTTTGCTTGTCTTTTGGTACGTGTCTATTTTATACTTTCTGTTCCATAAAAATAGTTCCATTTGCAAAATTTCATGGCTATATTTTTCTTCCGTATTTATTCTCAATTATAATGAGTGTTTAGTTTAGTATCGGGGGCATGGTAATGAAATTGTGTTGTTATACTTGAGGACATTATGTCATTTATCCTATCATCAAAAAATTGGACTTTCTGTGTAACAAATTTTGTTTGCTAGTGGGACCCTTTTTGTGGAATGGAGAGAGTATTTTGTAATGAATAAATTGAAGAAAAAGAAATAACAAAATATGACTTTGTTTGATAAGTCTGATTTTATGTAGTCATCTAGAGTCTAGACAAAAATGCATTTATAACTGTGCGAAAATCTTTCTGATGTGTACAAAATGTTTCCTTACGTTGGTGTATTGAAGAATTATCAGGTACTCTTATTGACCAAGTGAACCATGTATTGGTACTTGCATACCTAAAGATGGTACTCTCACCCCAATACTCTAAGTTTAGCGTATTGCACCCTTATATCTCTTTTACAAACTAATTCTACAGTTAGGGTAACATTTCTATTGAAATAAAAATAAATATAGACATGAGGGAAATATTGGCATATGCTCAATCAATTATTCAGTACTTGGTTTAATACAATTTAAATATATTAGCATAGTATATATATATATGTATATATATATATAAATAGAGAGAGAGAGAGACACCCACACAAGGAGCATACCTTCAACCAATTAGAGTACAAATTATTTACAAAGTATAATGTGTGAGAGGGTCCTGGATTAGCGTACTAAAGCGAACCAACCTAAACAGCTAACTGACCAAGCCTATCCCCACGTATCGCGTACCAGTTAAGTTGACGTACCGCGTATAGAAATGCTCCATGAACAATTTCTGTTTGTGATTCTAAAAATGTGTGTGTGTGTGTGTGTGTGTGTGTGTGTATATATATATATCCATTTGTGTTTTATGTTGTATTTTAGTTTCAAACTTCTTTACCGGCTAGTGTGCTAGAACTTTTCATTACTCCTCCACTTAATTGAATATTGTATTTGACAAAATGCAACTTAAATAAATTTTAAATTTTAGGATTTGGAAAATTTAGTTACTTATTTCTACCCCAAGCAAAATATTAGGACTTAGGGGTTCCAATCTGAATCTACTCTCAAATCCGAACCCCAAATATCATCCCAAATCCGCAAATCAAAGTCTCACCTAGAATTTGAATGGAGTGTCAACCATAAAAAGATGCTGAAAATTATTATTAACCAAAAAATCTTCTAATTGTACATATATTGTTTGCGTTTATAGAAGCAAAAAACGCTTTCCTACTAAGAAAATGATTCCAATCCTATAACATAAAGGACTTCCAAAAAGCTGCAGCATAAACGATTTTCTAACTAATAAGAAATGACCAATATTCTATGGTCAGTGGCGTTTGGTTTACCATCAACAAAGAGCGAAATCTGATTTGATTTGAATATGGGGTCAGGTAACAACTTCTTTTAGTAATTTCTTATTGTGATACTGAAGAATCTTTAGATATCTGTAACATAGATAAGAGCCATAATGCAAAAGAGAGGCAAAAAATAAAATAAAATAAAGTATTGTATATCAGGCATTATTTACATGTTATCATTATAGTTTGTCAAAACAAAATATATTTGGTTCCTGTAATGAGTTTGTTGTTTTTTTGGCTGAATGAAGTTTTTACTTGGATAACGTAGATTTTTTACAGGAGCTTGTTTTAAGAGCTTAGTGCAATTATCTTTTGGTTGCCCCCAGGATTATTAGCTTTATTCCTTTTTGTAGTAGTGAGATTGTGAGTGCGGGGATTTTCTTTACTTTTTAACTTGAGCCTATTCTATGCTCCCTGTTTACATAGAGTCGCCCCATTTGATGACTTTAAATATAATTTTACTTGTCAAAAACAGCATTAATTGGATATTATTATAATTATGCTTGTTCTGTGTATTTTTTTTCAAAGGCAGTTATTAACAATTGTTGTGTTATTAGACACACTAATTTATTAATGGGTCTTTATAAGTGTTATGGTCCACTTTAAAAGCAAAATCGGCTTTAACAGTTGGAGTGTGCGTTGTGCTAAAATTGGATTGCTCTTTATCATATCCTTTTAATTACTTAAGGATTATACGATTAAGCAATGAAAACTAGATTGTAATTGGAGGTGAATACAAATATTGAAGAAGAGACAGAAGAACCTTAAGAGATTGGGAGTGATGATATGTTTTCTAAGTGGATATTCATCAGTAATTATCGAGAGAATGAAGGAAATAATTGAATGAAAAAACGTTCTTGGGAAATTTGGGAGAAAATAAAAATTAAAGTAATAGACTCATGCGACTATAAATTATGAGATGATTACAGTATTTCCATGTATTCTTGGTATAATGGTTAAACAGAATGGGCGGTGTGTGTGGTGGATGAGTTGTCTATCATTGGTAATAGGGAGCAATGAAATTCCATGTTTGGAAGGCAGTTCATGACTGTAAGTTGGAGGTTATGTTCACATTATTGGATGAGATTGAAGAGGCTAAACAACTTTAAACCAGGGATGTTGGAAATGTTTAAGAAGTGATTTCTCCGTGAAGTCGTATTTAATTTTTGCGGGCTTGATCCATTTACAGAGGAGGTATTTGGAGGGTGAAAGCCCTACTGCACATCGCCTATTTGTTTAGGTTGCAGCATTAGCTGCAATGTTGATTGATAACAATCTGAAGGGACTGGGTAAAATTGTAGTTAAAATATTGCTTTTGCAGAAAATCTGAGGATTCCGTGAGTATTTCTTCTTCATTGTGATGTTGCAAGGGACATTTAGGCTGTTGTTTTCTCTTTGTATATGATTATTTGGCTTATGCTGAACTCTATAAAGACCATTTTGCCTAGTTGGATGGTGCTTGTATAGAGAGAGTGAACACTAGTAGTGGAGTGCAGCTCCTGTTTATTAAATGTGGTGTTTTAAAGGGCCAGAATAAATGGTGTTCTAGAAGAGAGCACCTTTGTAATTTGTATTGATGCTGAACCTGGCATTTTTCTAGTTTCATAATTGTATAGTCTATGGTTCTATTTGTGCATATTAAAATACAATTAATGCTTGTGCGTCTAGTTTTCTGTATTTTGGGACAGGAGTGTGCATATTTTGACCTCTAGAGGACTGGGGTTAGCATAGCATTCCCTTTTGGTGCTTTTCCATACATTCCTGTTTATCCACATTCAACCCTAAAAGAAAAAAAAAATGTAATTGCAGCGTCTACCTAATAGGGCATTAACATGCAAGACAGCAAGCCTCTTCGATGAAGTTTTTCTTATGATTGCTCTCTTTGCCGAATATTATCTTATTTGTTTCACTGTCCGAAGTTTCTTCTGTCTGTATGTGTGAACTGGAAAGGAGCCATTCTCTTTGCGTACATACCTTAAACTATCATGTTTGGTGTGGTTATACTATCCGATAGGCCATGCACATGTTTACACATGGAAGTATGAAGTAGCTGTTTTTGGACAAATACGGAACTATCTTTGAGGCTGATAGGCTTGGGATGTTTATGAAGTTCTGTCTGCGTCTCTGTGTGAAGTTATTTACTGCAATTTGGTGTCCCTATGATTTTCATATGCTTTCTGCTTGCTTATTTATGATTGTGCCTATATAAAGTTCTCTGACATGTATAAAAAGTAACTTTTCTATAATATGTACATGTATTAATATAATCCGAGTATTGTTGAGGAAAGGGAGAATGATAATCTTAAAAGATATATGAAAGCTTGGCTGTGGCAACCACCCAACGTTATGTTCTTTTGGGCGTTTCATTGGTGAAATGACAAAATTGTCATTAATGAAATACCCAAAATGACGAAGTTTTGGGTGGCTGCCATGACCAAGCTTTTCCCATTAACATTTATACACATATACATATGGAATCATTTTGGCTATATATTCTCGCACTGAACCTTGATGAGATCTGTAGCACTCTTTAGGCATAATATATGGAAACATGTCATGAAAATCGTTATTATCTAAAGCTTCTATACTGAATTTGTGATGTATACATCGTCTTACATAAGTGTTTTGATAACCTGAATTTTATGGGCTAGTTTTGTATATATCTGGACAGGATCAAACCTCAGACTGAGAGCAAAACCTAACATATATATGATTTTTGCTTGTTAGAACCGGGTTATTAGATATTTTTATATGAGATGCTCAGACAGGCGCTTGCTTGCCAATTTCACATGATAAAATCAGTAATTATTGATGATATTGCACAACAAAACTTCTGTTGTACAGAATCACAAGTATTCTGCCTTTCTTAGAATTTAGGAGACATACAGTTGCTCTTAACATGTTCATAGTTATCTCCATTCCAACTTACCAGGTCTCTTCAAGAATACAAAACTTTTCATTGTTCCAAGTATGACCTTAGTATGTTTCTAATAGTTTTGCTCATTTGGCCAGGTATCGTCTGGAAATGCGGTTTCTGGGGGTCTGGCAGGCCCTCATGTAATGCCAACTAGAAATGTTCCTCGGCCAATGCATGTGATGGGCATGCAAAGGATGCAACCTCAGGGCATGACGGCTTATAATCTTGCTTCCCAGGCTGGAATTGGTGGTGGAATGAATCCTGGTGGCATTCCTATGCAGCGGGGTGTTGCTCAGGCTCATCAACAGCAGCAGGTTTTCCTTGTCTAGTCAGAATTTGTTTTGCTGATTTTCTTTGGTGGATATCTTGATTTATTTCTGATGCATAATTTACTGCACGAAATAGTTGAGAAGGAAAGACCCAGGAATGGGGATGAATGGATATCCTCCGCAACAGAAATCGAGGCGCTTCTGAGGCAATCCTGTATATATTAAGTCAACAGAATGGATGCATGTACCCTATCTGAGGTAATACTACTTATAAACTGCTTTGGTTCATTTGTGGTATTTTCTGTTACATGGGCTCTTCACTTGAGGATGAAGTACCTATGGCCATGAGTCGACGTGGGTGAGGGTATGGGATCTGAGCTGGATCCTTCACCTGTGAGGTGGGACACTTCAAGTCGCCAACAATTGTTGTGTTATTTTCTGGTATTTTGAAATTGAAGCCCATAAACTTATTTCTTTCTTCACTAAATCTATCGTATATAAAACTTCACTTAAATATACTCCACTAGTTATCTTTCATATTCAAATAAACCTCAAATGCTTGACACTCTTTCACTTATTAGCACATTACATTAACTTTTAACAACATTATTGTTGTATCAACCCACCCGTATCTAAAATTTCAATCCTTTTATGCTGTGTTCCCAGATTCTATTATTTTAGTAATGACAAGTTTGATTCCTAGACGCTAGACACCACCAAAATCCTATTCTCGCATCCTAGTCCATGTACACATTGGTGGTGTTGATGGAGAATGGATAACTACTCTGTTACATGTCATGTTTTTTCTTCTTCCTCGCTATGCAGAGCTAACTATGACAGTTGTCTTGATATTCCCTAGTGTCCTTTATTATTGTTAAGTTTTTTTGTTTATATAGTTCTGTTTTACCTACTAATCTAGCAGTGCAATCTCCAGTTAAATTCTAAAATACCATGTTTTTGTTTTTTCAGAAGTTGGCCAAACTATAGAACTACACTGCATAATGATTGTCAATAGCAATAAGATTCAACCTTACTGTTTCAGGCTAAAAATAAAATAATTTTAATTGTCAGAATCTTGATGTATTTTCCTAATAGTCAGCCTATTTTTCTTTTTCCATCTGAATTCTTAGTTAATTCAGATTTGGCCGTCTAGTCCAAATTTTTATAATGTCAAGGTACATCAGTCAAAAGAATGACGAGTTGAGACCCTTTTGATTTATTTATTAGGTTAAAAAGTTTGTTCAAGCACATGGTGGCTAGAGCGTATAGCACCGCTAGATCTTCCAAGCCGTTTGCAAGATAATCTTGCGGAGTCCACAACATTGTCATGCAGATGGGGAAATTGTTTTTTCTTCCCTGCGGAAGGCAAAATGGTCTTTCCTTCTGTCCACAAGACAGTAAAAGTGTTGCGGACATCGCAAGATTGTCTTATTGTGAACGGCTGTGTTTTTTAAGTTCTGATTGTTGGATCTTGCAATTTGATGACCATATAAGCTCACATAACCACCATTTCTAATGGATCGGGCTGTTATTGGTGATGCCTGATTTGAAAATTCATAGGGTGTTGTAAAGCTATCCAAAAGGTAATTCAGCCTGTTCTTGAAGCGGAGGGCCGGTAGGTTTATGCAAGGAGGTATAAGGAGGGGATCTTGTATTGTATGATGTACTAGCCCAACATTTAGGTGAATCATTTAAATTTTGTGTCTTGTGATTATTTTATTTTCGATTTCTTTTTGCTATTATTTTTCACTGTGTTGTAATTCTCTAACATGCGCCCCATGTATATATATTTTATATATCTCACAATTTTTTTAGATCCATGTTTTTTAAAGATAGGATTGATTTTCCTTTGCCAGGGTTAGGTTTATGCAAGGAGAGAATGTCCGTAATCCACATTCACTTGCTTCAATTCCAAAATTTACAGGGAACATAAATGTGGTGTAAGTCGCCAATGATTCTCACCCTCTTCCAAATGTGGTGTATGTCGCCAATGATTCTCACCCTCTTCCAAATTGCATATCGGCACATCAGATTATGCTGTACATGGCTTATGACTCTCACTTCATCTTTGTTAGAGGATCAATGTAATCAGTCTAGCTGCAGTTTTGGTGGTCGGTACCAAGGAATTATGGATCTGATGTGGAAACTGCAATGCAGCTGTATGTAATGTTATTGGTGTATAACTGTACAAGAAACCCATTGTATCGTTCCCGAGAAGTTTCGCTGCTATGAGCTTCGCAATACTCTAGTTTAACCCATCTTCGGTTAAATGTTTAATCACGATAGTAACTTGATAATCTACCTAAAATGCAGGGGGATAGATATGCATAATTTCGATATTTTATTTTTATTTTTTATTTTTTAAATATTAAATGAGAATTGAGTAAAGTATATTTCCTTCCACATAGATTTAGACCTTAATTGTGAGTTTGGAGACCTTAATTGTGAGTTTGGAGGGAAGGGATGAGAAAGTATAAGCAGGGGATGGGAAGGAATGGGAGCGGATTATATATATACACACACAAACACACGCCCAGGATAAGGTCCGGACTTTCGGACTTGATAAAATACGGACCCCAATTTTTTTATTTTATTTTTATTTTTTTCAAAACAACTAATAAAAAATATATAGTTATTTTTGGTACTGAAAAATTTTGTTAATATAGTGTTTTGGGTATGATTTAGATACATATAACAAACAGTGTTGTACAGACTGTTTGTTATATGTATCCAAATCATACTCAAAACACTGTATTAACAAATTTTTTCAAAAATATTTATACGTTTTTATTAGTTGTTTTGAAAAAAGAAGAAGAAAATAAAAAAATTTGGGGTCCGTATTTTATCAGGTCCGGGAGTCCGGACCTGATCCTGCCTCTCTCTCTCTCTCTCTCTCTCTCTCTCTCTATATATATATATATATATATATATATATATATTTTTAGTCATGTTTGTGAGTTTTTGAAATGAAAGGAAATGATGAGATTTTAATTATATTTTCTTCTATTTGTAAATGTAAAAGTAGGGAAGAGAATGAAAATGATGTTTATTTTTAAAAGAATATATATATTTTCAGTTATGTTTGTGAGTTTTAGAAATGAAAGGAAATGATGAGATTTTAATTATATTTTCTTTTATTTGTAAATGTAGAAGTAGGGAAGAGAATGAAAATGATGTTTATTTTTAAAAGAAAATGATATATATGTCGGTAAATATTTGACGAAGTTGGATTACGACCAACGTGTAAGTGTATGCGATAAGATAAAATAAATTAAAGTTTTCTTAATTCTTATATCATGTATGCATATATGTCAACAATCATAATTCGGTTGAAATTTTTTGCAATGCTTAACAAGACTCATTTTTAAGCAATACTATTATTATATTACCCTATTATTATATTATCTTTATATATAAATGTAATAAATGACTTGACAATTCCAAAAAAAATAACTAATAAGACTTTTTTATTATTATTATTATTTTAATAATTAAATTCCCATCTTTTTATAGAACAGCTGTTAAATAAAAATAAATTTGAATAAGCTCAATTTATATATATATATATATATATATATATTGATTTAGTGAATCAATAAGAAGAATTCTTATTATTACTATTATTATTATTATTATTTTCAATTTCGTGTTTAGTTAATAAATAATAATGTGTACTTCTTCACCTCTAAATTCTAATTTAATTAAAATAATTTTAATATTTTCATAAAATTTTTAGCAATAATTGTTGGATTATTATAATTTACATCCTTAATAATTTAATAAATTATAACCTATGTCATAAAGCAGATAAATAAAGTCATTAATCATCATACAATGACAATTTGACATTCATTAAAGAATGATACAATACAGTTGTTTATATTTACATGAGTTATTGAAATTATCAAATCGAGATAGAGAATAGAGAAATGAAGTCATCAATGTATCGAGACTTCAGTAATAGAGCAATAATCATTATACAATTACTATTGTATATTACATCAACTATTAACTATGTAATTAAAAGTGCAAATTTGATTTTACCAATTTATGAATTTTTTTAGTGTGACCGACTTGCAAACTTACGGTGTATATGTGAGACAGTGAGAGAGAGTGATTGGCTAACTTTAATTTATTAACTATGCAATTAAGTAATCATATTTAGGATAAAAAGTAGTGTTTAATAATCCAATTAAATAATGTCACAGTACCGTTTTCATGAAATTTAAATGAGTTATTAATTTAAATTAAAATAAGCAAAAATGTTTTAAAAAAATGAAACAAAGTCTCTAAATAGCTTTGAGCTTTTGATCTTAGAATCATAGTTAATTTATTTAGTTTTAAACAATATAATTATGAAAATTAAAAACTTTTTATAAAGTAATTCTCAAAATTTATTGTATTCAAAAGTTAATTATCACATCCCTTTTGAATTAAAAATATTTCCCATCGACTTTGAAAATTCATACTTGATCAGTTGATCTTATTATTTATATTTCAGAACTGAGGAACTGAGGAAGTATTTGGTACTAATACGGTTCAAATTTTCAAGGTTAACAATATTAGTCTATTAGATATTGAATTAATCTAAATCAACTAAATTCACATTATTTTAAATCTTAGAATTTTATAATTTCATATTTTCATTATAAAAAATCTTAAATAAGACTATTTTTATGAAATAGATAATTATTTATTCTAGACTAATTATGTAATACATAGTTATTTAACTGTTTTTTGCTTCAGAGTTCTAAGTTTGGTGTTCGTGAACATAGTTTGTGTTCGTGAACAAGTTTGGTGTTCGTGAACTCGATTATGTTCGACTATGTTCGCGAACTCGATCATGTTTGCGAACAGTTTGCGAACACCAAACAATCTAAACTCGTACATAGTTGTTGGTTCAATTAAGTTACTCGAACATGTTCGAGTTCGACTAAAAGTGTTCGAGTTCAGTTCGAACTCGAAAAAGTTCGGATCGGATCAGATCGTTTGCAGTCTTAGTAACAACACTATTGTAGGGACAATTTTGTCCTTTCAAAACTTCAAAATTTGCTGGGCAATACATTAGTTGGGACAAGATTGTTATATTATTTATTTTAAAAGGTTATTTTAAGTAATATAAAATATTTAATTTTTTCATCATTTTTATCCTTCCAAATCCTCTCACTTTTAGAGGGAAAGTTTTAGCCAAAAAATAAAATTAACTTTGCCTTATAATTCTTTCCCTTCTTTCTTAAAAAAAAACTCACACATGAAATTTGGAGGGATTTCATCTATTTTCCCTTTTCTTTCCTTTCCCTCTAAATTTTTTTTTTATAAACATGGTGTAAAGAAATTATTAGAAGCTGCATAACATAAGTTCATTCACCAATAGCTTGACATTGACATTGACAAAACAATGAAACTGAAACATCCCACATCTTTGCCTTAATTTTAAGGTAAAAAGTATAAGTTTGCACACAACTAGGCACTAGCTGTAGCTAATCAAAATATCACCAAATTTTATTTTGGTAATATTTTGATTAGCTAAAGTAAAAGTTGGTGATATTTTGATTAGCTACAGTTAGTTGTGTGCTAACGTATACTTTTTACCTTAAATACGAAGCACAGAGCACTGTAATATATATATTTCCCTTTCCCTTTTCCAGTTACTGTGATTTGTGTAGAAATACGTTGTAACCGTTTTGCAAACTCTCGCGTCTCATAGTAATTTATTAAAAGTGAGTGACAATTTATAATGACTTTAAAAGTGAGTGGCAATTTAGAGAGATTAATTAGTATATATAATTTGGAGAGATTAATTAGTAATTTATTATTTTTGAACAATTTTAATTAGTATTTATAACATAAATTGTTGGTTCCCGGGGACATAATGTGGATCTAGAAGGGGGGTTGAATAGATCCTTTAAAACTTTTTTCATTTATTAATGAAAGTATAATAGTTATGAAATAGAGAATCAATTCAAGCGCATCAGAATAAACATTAATAACCCCTTTATAGATGCAAACATAATCTCAAATCAATTCACTAATCCATGGTATGGTTGATAACAGATATAACAGTTCTGTTGGGAATCAGCATGCGATTGTTACACTCATTATCATAGGGGGAGAATACTATAAGATCTGCATGTGATTGCCACTATTCATTATATGTGATTTGATTGATGACAAAATGATAAGAAGAACATTCATACGGTTAAAGACTTGTAAAGTCCTTAATGAAATATGTACAAGGGCTTAGAAGATCAAATATGTTAGGTTGATCTAAGATGAATGAATATCTATCTGATCAAAGCATGTTTGTAATATTAGGTCTTGTAAAGTCCTTAAATGAATATGATGTACAAGGACTTAGAATAGAATAGAAAAAGATCAAACTTGTTAGGTTGATCTTATGTACTGTAAAGACATATGTACAAACAAGGGCAAGACTGATCGTAGAGCATTACACTGACTAAGTGAAGGATCGTAGAGCAGTCAACATCGTAGAGCCAAGCATGTCATCACAAGGTCTGCCAGGAAAATGTAAAACCTCGGCAGGACGTAGAGTTGCCTCGGCAGGACGTAGAGTCACCTCGGCAGGACAAAAAGTTGCCTCGACATTTCAGTGCTAAATTCCAAGATCGTAGAGTCTGCCGGGCATGCACAGTAACAGGATCGGCAGATCGTAGAGATCACTCGGCAACATTTACCGGGCATCGTAGAGCTGCGCATGTCAACACAGAGCGTACAAGGCAATCGTAGAGTATGGCTCGGAAGAACAAAGAGCTTACTCAGGTTCATAGAGTACACACTACGAAGAGAAGTTCACCGTGCTAACATGGGTTCGGAGTATCAGTCTAAAGATTAGCCACTCTACGACTCCCATGATCAGTCTGCAATCAAGCAACAACGTAGAGCAGTCACTGCTGAAGCACTCAAAGATAAAATGGCAATCTTCAAGACTACCAAGCAAGCTGAACATGAGTTATCAGACATAGCATGATCTCTGAGCACAACCAAAGCATCAAGCCATAACAGAGATCAAAGGATTTGTCAAGTAATCACTCTACGATCCATCAAGACTCTAGACTTGTATTAAAGACAAAAGTCGTAGAGCGGGAAAGTTGAGCAAGATCAAGTGATCGTAGAGCTGAGTCTAAGATAATAGAAGCACTCAAGCAGTCTCAGCGAAACAAAAGCGAAAAGGATCATAGAGCAGCACTCTATGACAAAAAGGGAGAATGTCTGAAGATTAAGTAGAGCAGTCCTCTACATCAAAGGTGCCACAACAAATAAGAAGATCATAGAGCAGTCCTCTATGACACAACAACATAGTCAACACCTAAAGAACAATAGAGCAATCCTCTATGACAAGCACACTATAGCAATGGCTCAACAAAGATCCTAAATGCTATGCTCTGGAACGAAAAGCTAAATGGATATCACAGAGCATAAGGAAGGACAAACTACAGTGTAGTAAGAAGCACATCAAAGAGCAATGCAAGTACAGTCAACCACTCTACGAACTGCAAGAGAGCACAAGGCCACAACTGAAGTTAGCAGTAAACTCTATGATCAAAGGCAACAGTCTTCAATTAGAAGCAAACAGTTCATTCTACGATCAAAGATTCAGGCTACACCTAAGAGGATCGTAGAACAAGTAAGAGAGTGCCAGCTGGATTAAAAATACTAGGGCACTCAAAGTTGCTATTCCAAGATGAGTGGCTGAATAAATAAAGGAGTATAATATGTAACCAATTTGAGTGGAGCTCAAACAGTCATATCTGCAGCAGTCAACAAACAGCGCATGTGACTCCACTATTTTGGTAACAGCTAATGGATGCTGACTCAACCATCACTAGCAGACTTAGAGAAGTAAAATACTCAGTGGTATAATAAACAAATCTGCAGAAAGTTAGTCTCCAACGGAAGGAAGTGCAACGGGAAGATATTAACGGCAAGCTTCCAACGGGAAGAAAATGGAGAACTACAAAAGAGAGGAACAACACTCGAATATGTGTGTGTTGGTATCCAGTGAGTAAGAGAGGTAGAACACAAAATATACAATCAGCTAGAAGCTTCACTGCGACATGAGAGGTATGCCAAAGAGCTGGCATATGAGCTAAGAGTCGAATGACCAAGAAGCCAAGATCTAGAGCAACCAGATCTAGAACGTACAACTCTATGATCAAGCAAGGAACACTATGGGCTGAAAAGAAAAAGAAGTGACTTGGACAAGTCAAGCAGTGTTCAATGAAAGTGATCATCTGCATCTGCTATGTACCAGAAGAAGGAAGGACTTCAACGACCATCATCAGCAGCATCCAGAAGAAGATCACTAGCAGCTGCCAAGTACCTAAAGATGAAGGAGAACAAAGTTCATCTTGGCAGCACAACCCAACAAACCATTAACACACCAAAGAGGGTGGGTCGTCCTTGTCTTAAGTGACTAAACAAAGTCAAGTCTGCTAGACTTGCTGAGTACCAGAGGGTACAAGAGATTCTAAGTCTGCTGGGCTTAGTCTACAGGTTCCAAGGCTGCTGGCCTTGAAGGGTTCTTTGTGAACTAGGTTTCCAAGTCTGCTAGACTTGAAGAGGGTTATATGATCCTTGTCCGAGGGACTAAAAACAACTCAATGTCTGCGGGACTCAAGAGAGGTCAGAGGATCCATGTCTGCAGGACTTGAGGAGGGTCATAGGATCCTTGCCTTTGTGGTTAAAAACAACTCTTGTCTGCTGGACTTGAGGAGGGCGTAGAGTCCTTGTCTTTGTGACTAAAACAATTAGTGGATTCCTACTTGTTGAAGTAGAAGAGTGGAGTAGCAGTTGTTCAGTCTCCGAACCACTTAAAATCTTTTGTGTCATTTACTTTCTGTCATTTACCTTATGCTCAATAAAATGCTATATCTGTTATTAGCCATACCATGGACTTGTAAATTAAACTGAGATTATGTTTGAATCTATGAAGGGGTTATTAATGTTTATTCCGCTGTGCATGAATTGATTCTCTATTTCATAACTGTCTACTTTCATTAATAAATGGAAAAAGTTTTTAAAGGATCTATTCAACCCCCCTTCTAGATCCACATTGTGTCCCCTGGAACCAACAATTGGTATCAGAGCCAGGTTCTCATGAATATGTTAAAGCTCATGCTTTGAGTAGATCCATGACACAAAGTTAGATCAGTTCTAAGTCTAGGTATTGGTTGACAAGACAATGAGCTAATAAGTTAAAAATTGTATATGCAGGAAAAATCTGTCCTAAGCTATCCAGGTTATTCCATGGGCTTAAATGGAAAACTCATCATCACCAGGCATGCTGATGTCACTGAGCATATCGATCACCTCATAAAGAGGAAATAGAAAGATGCAGCTAGAACGAAGATATTCTCCATTTAAAAGGGAATTTGCATCTCCACCTAAGATGTTGTGAAGTCCTACGAAAGATGATCAAGGTGTTATCTAAAGGATAATGCGTCATCATCAATGCACCTACAACAACGACTCTATGAGCTTCTCAACATTTGTGACATGTTCCCACTCTATAAGATATGAACTCAGAGGTTCATTCAAGCTTATCAATGATCATGGGATGTCATAACTAAGAAAGTGCAGAATTCAAAGATATGCTCAATGTATCAGTCAATGAAGCACAATGAAGGAACAAATGATGAAACCATTAATGGTCTGAGGAATTTTAACCAACAGGGAAATGCATCATCGCTTGCAGCACCACTGACTGTCAAGAAATTGACATCAGTGAGGTATCATCTCTGTCTCCCTAAAATGCAAACGTCTTTAACTGCTAATATGTATTGCATAACTGCATGTCTTCATACTTCAGTAGCATATCAATAAATCATTTTCAACCCCAAAAGGAAAAAGAAAGAAAGTGAGAATAATGGTTTAACATTCACTTTGCTGTCTCTCGATGTTTGAGGCGGAAAATAAAATTCTTGAGATAAATATCTGAAGTCTTTGCAAATAGTGTCTTCTTCTATCTTGTTGCTAAATGAGTATAATATGCTTAAACTATTTTGCAATTGCTGCTGTGTGTACTGATAAAGACTCAAAATTATTTATCTTAATTTTGAGAGTTTATCCTTAGATGTGGAAAACCAAGTGTTCTGGGATTGTAATCTGTAATATCACCTCAAGCTTTTTAAACTCTATTGTTTAATAGGTGACTGTGCTTAATGAGCTATCTACATCCTACCTCAGTCCTCACACCTTATTTGATGAGCAGTGCATTACTTCATGATCTAAGTCTTTGATAAGTCGTAGAGTGTAGTCATGTCTGCAGTTGTGCACTGAAGGGTTGTAGAGACTGATCAACTCTACGAGCCATCTAGGTACAACTCACAGAACTAACCACCACTCTACTAAGGTTCAAACACTTAGAACAAGATGAAAGCAATGACTCATCTAAGGAGAAGGATTAAGGACCCACATCCGCTTTATCATGCTTTCTCTCTCACACACTGTCATGCAGCATGTCTTATTGTCATCTCATTTAAGTTGCATAAATTGTGAAATCACAATCTGGAAAAGACTTGAGCTTTCAAAATATCTAACCTCGCAGGACCCAAAGAATATTGGGTACCAAGTTAGAAATTTATTTAAACTGCAGGTATCATGATTGCCCTATCCTCACTCAAGTATATTCAAGGAAGAAGTTAGAAAAGGATGATCCTCACCAACTTCTAGCAAACGGTAAAGGCATAACTCTCTAGTAAATCCGTCTCAGAAGTTGGAGCTCCATATAGCATAACAAAGCTCCTCAAGAGGCAGTATAAAAATCAGGTCCTCATCAACTCTACGATCACAGTGTAAATAGAAGGATCGTAGAGTAACCAAGGGCACAAGACTTCATCAGCTCTACAGTAGCAGTACAGAGGAAATGATTGTAGAGTAACCAGTGCTAAAGAAAATGCTCTACGATCAGATGAAGAAAGATGGACATTCATCTAAGATGGAAGTATCAAAGTATGGGGAGCAACCATCTGATAAGTTCAACAATGCTCAGTTTGAGGAGAATATGAAAAGAGCTACAAAGCTGCAGCCTTTGGTGCAGAAGAAGATGTTTGAGCCCAACAGATGATATGTGAACATGCCGGGTCAACAACTCTCCAGCATGCTAAGGAACATATCAAGTCCTTGGCTGGAGATCTCAACTGTTTCATGACTCAAGCAAAATGAAGCTCCTATAAATCCTTAAGGTGACACTTCATCATACATAACCCTGTCTCAGACTCAGAGTCCCAAAACTCTGTGGCTGATGAACCAAATGAATCCTCATCATAAAATCCCTAAACTCTACGACTGTCAAACCAGGTCAGCCATACTATTCAAAGTCGTAGAGTCATTATGGTTGACATTATGATCGTAGAGTATGTTGACTCTACGACCACAGCCTATTAAATACACTCCCGTACTTTATATCTAACCAAACCCAAGGAGTACAGTGATGACATTCTATACACCATATCCAAATAGTCTTTCTTTAGATAAGCGCCTCAAAGACAAACCAAGCCCTAAGTTATTAAACCTAGAGGCCTGCCCTTTCTGAGCCACTTGAGTCCTGTCGAAAGACTAAATGAGAATGCATCACCAAAAATTCTCCAGAGCTTAAAAGTGTAAAAGAAACAAAGGAGAAATGATGATCCCTTAGAAGAGAGTTGATCATGAGGCCCTCTAGAAGAGAAAGAAGTTGGTCCTAAGGGAAAATCTTCACCTAAAAAATGACTCTGCTCTACTACAAGATCAGATACAAAGCATGAAGAGTGTCATTTCGGATGTCAAGAGAAAACAAGATTCCTTCAAAGATTACTTACTCCAGAAGGAAGCCACTACGAGCCTAAATGGAGACTCACTCATCAAGTCTGCACTCACTAAGATAAGTGCAAATCAGTATCTGAGCAGCAGTAGGTGTGACCAAGCTCTATTCTCAAAAAGGACATGATCGTAGAGTAAAGGGCAATGACATCAAGTCATTCTACGAACGGGCTAAGTCAAGAGTCAAAAGGACATGGGCCACGTTCTTAGTAACTGATGTGCAGCAGTTATGGAAGTTTCAACACAGCTGGCCACGTTCAGCAAATGGGTTTCTCACACGTGTACTTGACAAAAAGAGGGAACTAAAATAAGTAAGATTTCAAATAACTGACGGTTGCTCTTACCTATCAGTTATCAATATCATTCCTCTCATAAAGCTGTGCTGACCTCTCAAAACCCTAGAACCATCAAATCTTTAGCAAACCAAAACCAGCGACCTCCAGAAGCTTCAGAACCCTAATCACTTCAAGTCTCCATCCTTCGCCAAGTATCCCTCTGTCTCCAGAAACCCTCACTATGGAAAACTGTCAAGTTGTGTCAGGTATTCAACTTAGGTTCGACAAATTTGGAAAATCAGATGAGAAATTCAAGGAGATTCTAGAAAGTGTGAAGCAAGCAAGATTCTTAGAATGCTTAGGATCAAACACCAAGATCTTCTCTGATCTTATCAAGGAATTCTACCAGAATGTAGTAATCGATGGTGACGTTCTAACTACTAAAGTTCGTAGAATCAAACTGAAGATAAATGCTGCAGAAATCAATCAGTGTTTAGGATTTACCAACCAAGGTCTGTCATCCCTAGAAGGAATCGATTCTGATGAAGGCAAGAAATTGATGGGCTATGTGAAGAATCCCCATGTGAAAGGAATGAAGAAAAAGGAATTTCCTGAGAAGTTTGAATTCCTAGCTGAGATTGTGGGCAAATGTATTCTGTGCAAAGATACTGCACATGACACTGTGAGCGATCTACAACTGAAGATTATGACCGCCATCATCATGAACAAGAAGATGAACTTTGGAGCTATACTATCTGATTGGTTAGTTAAAGAAGACAGGAAAGTGAAGACATCAGATAAACCAGTTCTAAAGATCTACTATGGAAGGTTCTTGAGCATCATACTGAAGAAGAGGCTGAAAAACAAAATTGGGGATGATGAGGGAGAAACCCTAAATGTCCACAAAATCATGTCGCCCAAACTGTTTGACAATTGGAAGAAGAACCCCATGGAGAACAAGAAATTGAGAAAGTCTGGTAGTAACAACAGAGGAACTTCAAAAGCTGGCAAAGGAAAGAGGAAAGCTTATACACTAAAGGAGGAAGCATCTCAATCTGAAGACTCTTCATTACCTGTGCCCACTCCCTCCAAATCACTTAAGAAGAAGGCGAAAGTTGAGGTAGCCCTAGTAAAGAGTTCCTCTTCCTCCCAAGAAGAACCTAAAGAAGAGAAAGAAGCATCAGAAGCATCTACGGTCAAAACCTCAAAGAGAAGACATAGTGCAAGACTAAGGCAAATGATGAATCTCTCAGGTCAAAGAAATAAAGGAGAGATTCTACCAATAACAATTGACCTTGGAGATGATGATAAGAGTGACAAAGCTGAGGATGCAGAGATAAGTAAAGATATGGCATCTAGTGATGAATCTGCTAAAAAGGATGTGACCACAAGTGAGTCTAAATCAGGAAGTAAGGATGTAGCCATGTCTGTTGAAAACAGTCTCATTAAATCAACAGAAGATGATGATGACATGGAAGCAAGTTATGAAGAAAAGCTAACTGATGAGTCAGTTGAAGAATTAAAGGAAGTATCTATGGAGGAAACAAGTTCTAAGGAAAAGAGTACCAGAGACACTGGGAAAGGAAAGAGAGAAGTAGAAAGTGATGAAGTACCCCAGGATTCTGATTCTGAGAACAATGCATCAGAAAGCCACTTCAAGCCAGCAACCACAAGAATGCAAAGGAGGATTATGCTAGAAGCATGTGACAAACCAGGAGCTGTGTTGCCAATAAGATGGATAGATTATGGCAACGATCAAATAAAGGTGGTATCAATGACCATAGAGGATCTTCTTAACAATTTTCAAGACATTGAGCTTGATCACACTACAGTTCTATATGATCCTGACAATGAACAACTGACATGGTTTTACCCATGGATGCCCTGGTTGAAAGCCATTGAATTTGGAGATACGAGTTTCATCAGTTGGTGTTACTCACAGTTTCCAAATCTGAAGTTGATATCTCAGAACTTCCCAAGAGTTCAATCTTATCCAAAGTTGCTGATCAAGGACACTCAACATTTCAAAGTCTACCGCCATGCTGAAGGTATATACATTCCATATTATGTGTTGGAAAACAGGGATAAAAACAAACCAGCAAAACAGTTTGTAGAGTCAGTGATTGAGGAACCCCCCAACTCTACGACTGCAGCCTTCCAAACTCAGCCTAGTACCAAACACCTTGATATTGCCACTGATATGCCTTCTGATATTCCTTCCTCATCAAACAAAGAGCCATTTGATATCATTACTGCTCTTGAGAACATCTACAAGAGTGAGAAGTCCAAATCAACTACTCCAATCCTTAAAGATTTCTCGATTGACCAAGAGTTGTTGAAGAACTCAGGAGAACTACTTGGGAATATTTCCTCAGTTACTAAAGCAACAAAGAAGGTGGCTGGAGGCTAAGATACTAAGTTTGACAGGAAGCTGCAAGCCTCATTTACAGATATGTCCATAAAGCTTCACCAACGAGATCAGATATATCTCAAGTCTATTGAACAACAGAAAACTGAGGCTCTAAAACTCCAACAACAGAATGCACACTCTCTTCAGACTTTGTCAGCTAAGGTAGAGAACCTCAGCTAGTTCATAACTCAGCAAATGGAGCTTGGTCAGCAGGAGGTAAAAATAGAAGTTGGTAATACCTCCTACTTAGTTGAGCAGCTCATTACGCATGTACAGTATCTCTCCCAAATAATTAATGACAAAAAGGGGGAGAAAAAGATGAAGCACAAAAAGATGAAGAACAAAAAGAGGACAAACGCCAGCATGACAACAAGAAAGGAGCTGAAAAAGAACAAGAAGAACAAACATGAAGCACCAACAACTGAGGGGGAGCAAGGAGAAGAAAAAGAAGAACCAGCAGGAAGTGCAGGAAGTGAGCCAGGAGAAGAAGGAGAAGAACCATCAAGAAGTGAGGGGGAGCATGTGCCAGAGAAGGACACAAAAGAATAAAGAGGACAACAGCAGGAGAAAGCAGTCACAAGACAACATCAAGAAGGAGCTATATCTCTAAAAAGCAAGGAGGAATTAACTGACTTATGCTAAGTAACTAGGGATCTCCTTGGTAGATTATTATAGCTTGTGAACTGCATATGTTTAAATGTCTTGATATGATGTAAATGACTATCTTGAAATGCACATCATTTCATTTTATCTAGCAATACAGTGACTTACTGTATCTTAAGTCACATCAGTACTCATACACTTGCATGTATTGGTTAAATTGAATGTTATGCTATTAGTGTTTTTGTCATCATCAAATAGGTGGAGATTATTGGGAATCAGCATGCGATTGTTACACTCATTATCATAGGGGGAGAATACTATAAGATCTGCATGTGATTGCCACTATTCATTATATGTGATTTGATTGATGACAAAATGATAAGAAGAACATTCATACTGTTAAAGACTTGTAAAGTCCTTAATGAAATATGTACAAGGGCTTAGAAGATCAAATATGTTAGGTTGATCTAAGATGAATGAATATCTATCTGATCAAAGCATGTTTGTAATATTAGGTCTTGTAAAGTCCTTAAATGAATATGATGTATAAGGACTTAGAATAGAATAGAAAAAGATCAAACTTGTTAGGTTGATCTTATGTACTGTAAAGACATATGTACAAACAAGGGCAAGACTGATCGTAGAGCATTACACTGACTAAGTGAAGGATCGTAGAGCAGTCAATATCGTAGAGCCAATCATGTCATCACAAGGTCTGCCAGGAAAATGTAAAACCTCAGCAGAACGTAAAGTTGCCTCGGCAGGACGTAGAGTCGCCTCAGCAGGACGAAAAGTTGCCTCGGCATTTCAGTGCTAAATTCCAAGATCATAGAGTCTGTCGGGCATGCACAGTAACAGGATCGGCAGATCATAGAGATCACGCGGTAACATTTACCGGGCATCGTAGAGCTGCGCATGTCAACACAGAGCGTACAAGGCAATCGTAGAGTATGGCTCGGCAGAACAAAGAGCTTACTCAGGTTCGTAGAGTACACACTACGAAGAGAAGTTCACCGTGCTAACATGGGTTCGGAGTGTCAGTCTAAAGATTAGCCACTCTACGACTCCCATGATCAGTCTGCAATCAAGCAACAACGTAGAGCAGTCACTGCTGAAGCACTCAAAGATAAAATGGCAATCTTCAAGACTACCAAGCAAGCTGAACATGAGCTATCAGACATAGCATGATCTCTGAGCACAACCAAAACATCAAGCCATAACAGAGATCAAAGGATTTGTCAAGTAATCACTCTACGATCCATCAAGACTCTAGACCTGCATTAAAGACAAAAGTCGTAGAGCGGGAAAGTTGAGCAAGATCAAGTGATCGTAGAGCTGAGTCTAAGACAATAGAAGCACTCAAGCAGTCTCAGCGAAACAAAAGCTAAAAGGATCATAGAGCAGCACTTTATGACAAAAAGGGAGAATGTCTGAAGATTAAGTAGAGCAGTCCTCTACATCAAAGGTGCCACAACAAGTCTAGAAGACTTAGAATCTCTTGTACCCTCCGGTACTCAGCAAGTCCAGCAGACTTGACCTTGTTTAGTCACTTAAGACAAGGACGCCACACCTTCTTTAGTGTGTTAATTATTTGTTGGGTTGTGCTACCAAGATGAACTTTGAACTCCTTCATCTTCAAGTACTTGGCAACTATTTGTGATCTTCTTCTGGATGCTGTTAATGATGGTCGTTGAAGCCCTTCCTTCTTCTGGTATATAGCAGATGCAAATGATCACTTCTGTTGAACACTGCTTAACTTATCCTAGTCACTTCTTTGTCTATTCAGCACATAGTGTTCCTTGCTTGATCATAGAGTTGTCTGTTCTGAATCCGGTAACTCTAGATCTTGGCTTCTTGGTCATTCGACTCTTAGCTTATATGCCAGCCCTTTGGCATACATCTCATGTCGCAGTGAGGCTTCTAGCTTGTAGTACAATTTGTGTTCTTGCTCTTGCGTACTGCATACCGACACACTCTGCAATCCGAATGCATTTTTCTCTTATGTAGGTCTCCCGTTCTTCCCGTTGGAAGCTTGTCGTTGATATCTTCCCGTTGCAGTTCTTTTCGTTGGAGACTAACTTTCTGCAGACTTGTTTATAGTACCACTGAGTATTTTACTTCCTTAAGTCTGCTAGTGATAGCTGAGTCAACATCCATTAGGTGGTACCAAGACAGTGGAGTCACATGTGCTGCTTGTTGGCTGCTGCAAGTATGACTATTTGAGCTCCACTCAAATTAGTTACTTATTATACTCCTTTATCTACTCAGCCGCTAATCTTGGGATAGCAACCCTAAGTGCTTAATATTTTTAATCCAGCTGGCAGTTACTTACTCTACGATCATCTTTGGTGTAGCCTATAGCTTTGATCGTAGAGTTAGCTACTTGCGTCTGACTAAAGATTATTGCCTTTGATCGTAGAGTTAACTGCTAACTTCAGTTGTGGCCTTGTGCTGTCTTGCAGTTCGTAGAATGGCTGACTATACTTGCATTTTGCTTTGATGTGCTTCTCACTATACTGCAGTTTATGTTCCCTTATGCTTAGTGATCTTCATTTAGCTTATTGTTCCTAGAGTATAGCATTATGATCTTCGTTGAGCCATTGCTGCAGTGTGCTAAACATAGAGGACTGCTCTACGTTCTTTAGGTGTTGGCTTTGCTGCTGTGTCATAGAGGACTGCTTTATGATCTTCTGATGCTGTAGCACTTTTGATGTAGAGGACTGCTCTACTTAATCTTCAAACATTCTCTCTTGTGTCTTGTCATAGAGTACCGCTCTATGATCTTCTGTTGCTTTGCTGAGACTGCTAGAGTGCTTCTGTTGTCTTATACTCAACTCTACGATCACTTGATCTTGCTGAACTTTCCTACTCTACGACCTTTGTTTTTGATGCAGGTCTAGAGTCTTGATGGATCGTAGAGTAATTACTTGAGCTTGTACTGTGAACTTTGTTATGGCTTGATGCTTTAGTTGTGCTCAGAGATCTTGCTATGTCTGATGGCTCATGCTCAACTTGCTTGGTAGTCTTGAAGATTGCCACTTTGTCTTTGAGTGCTTCAGCAGTGACTGCTCTATATTGTTGCTTGATTGCAGACTGATCATGGGAGTCATAGAGTGGCTGACTTTAGACTAACTCTACGAACTCATGTTAGCATAATGATCTTTTCTTCCTAGTGCGCACTCTACGATTCTGAGTAAGCTCCTTGTTCTGCCGAGCCATACTCTACGATTGCCTTGCAGTCTTTGACGTGCGCAACTCTACGATGCCCATAGAGTGCTGCCGAGTGAGCTCTACGATTTGTCGAGCTTGTTACTGTGCTTGCCTAGCAGACTCTACGATCTTGGAACTTAGCACTGCAATGCCGAGGCAACTCTACGTCCTGCTGAGAGTGTTTTACTTTCTGCCGAGAGCATTTTTCATTCTGCCGAGAGAACTCTTCGTCCTGTCGAGAGTGCTCTATGTTCTGCCTAGGAAACTCTACGTCTTGCTGAGAGCGCTCTACGTTCTACCGGACTAACTCTACGATCTGGAGAGAGTTCTACGTTTTGCCGACAAGGCTCTACGATGATGACTTACTGCTTCACGATCCTTCACTTAGTCAGTGCAGTGCTCTACGTTCAGTCTGACCCTTGTTTGTACATATATCATTACAGTACATAAGATCAACCTAACAAGTTTGATCTTTTTCTATTCTAAGTCCTTGTACATCAAATTTATTTAAGGACTTCACAAAACCTAATGTTACAAACATGCTTTGATCAGATAGATATTCATTCAGCTTAGATCAACCTAACATATTTGATCTTCTAAGTCCTTGTACATCATATTCATTTAAGGACTTTACAAGGCTTCAGCAGTATGAATGTTTTCTTATCATTTTGTCATCAATCAAATCACATATAATGAATAAAGGTCATCACATGCATATCTTATAACATTCTCCCCCTATGATAATCAGCTTATCGATCGCATGCTGATTCCCAACATAAATGACAAAATTATTATAATATAGCTTATAAAGAGATTAACTTGACATAATGATAGTGTTTTATGAGTGTTTAGTAATTTAGTTTTTTTTAAAAAAAATGCAAAACACATGTTTATTTTATAAATAGCATTATTTTTAATATTTTATTTGTTTTATATATGATGTTTATAAAAAAAATTGAATTTCACAAATTAACTTACTATTGGTATTAGAATGATTACAATATTTGCTTAAAAAAATTAAATAAATACAAATCACATACAATTGTCTACTATTATTAATATTATATTATTTTATGAATAATTTTATTATTTATAAAATTCCTGTAGCTCATTAATCATATTTTTTCGATTAAAGTTTGTAAAAATTGTCATAACAATAATAAGTTAATTTGTGAAATTTAAAAAAATATTTCATAATTATTAAATATAAAATGAATAAGAAATTAAAAATCATGCTATTTGAAAAATAAACCAATGCTTCACACTTGCCTTTTTGTTCTTTGATATGGCCTTAGAATTTAACTACAACTAAATTCTTTTTTAAAATTTCCCTAAATTTATTTTAAAACAATCTAAATAACTACTAATAAAATCCAAACTTAATAGGACTCATTTATATATGTTCTATAAAGATTTTGATTGATTCCTGTAATTGTCAGCTAACCCCAAAAGAATAAGATCATAACGTAATATTGTAAAATTTTAATAATAAATAATAAAATAATAAAATAAAACTAAATTATATGCAATTAGTAAGTCAAGTTGTGAAATTAATAATTAATAGTTAATATTAGAGAACCAAAATTCTTTTTATTGTCCTACAAACTTCAATGTTAACTTATTATTCTGTAATAATTTTATTCTATAGTTCTTTAATTACTTAGTCATACAATAAATTTTAACTTTAAAAACATGTTTAGAATTTTTCTTTACTCAACTTTTGACTCTAAATAACTAAATATTAAAAATATAGGAAAAATATTATGATTATATAATAACTAATATAGGGGACATTTAGTTAATTAATGTTAAAAATAATTATGACTTATATATTGTGATTAAACTTTTGTTAACTTTTAAAACTAAAAGTCATAATGGTAAATTATTATTCTACAACAATTTTATTGATAAATAACTATATATTAAAAATATAAAAAAATATTATGAGAAAATAATAATTAATATTAAAAAGTGTAGTATATATTACAAAATATATTAATGATTAAACTTTAATTACTAATTTTATTTCAGATAAGAGATCTTTGGTTAATCAATGTTAAAATTTAAGTTACCATTAAAAACAAAAAATCATAATGGTAACTTATTAATGTACAATAAATTTATGTCAAAAGATTGAAAATAAAAACTATATATTAAATTTAAAAATTATATAAATTGAATATTAAATTAAAAACAACAAAAAATATAAACATATTACTAACATTGAATTGCAAGTCTTTGATAATTGTTTATTTGAGCAACATTTGTAGTCATTCTATAATAAGTTAAATTAAAATTCAGAAAAATATTTTATAATCATTATATATATATATATATATAGAATAAATAGGGAATTAAAAACAATATATTTAAAAAATAAACCTGTGCTTCGCAAGGAACACATAGCATGTAAGTTTAAAATGTGGTTCAGTGGAAACTATAATTATGATAGAGCTTCCACGATGTGTTGACAACAAAAGAAAGCGTCACTTTTTTTTTGTCTCGCTTTATATTATAGTAGATAAACGATACAAGGAAAAAAGGAATTTACCGCTATTACTAGGCTAAACATGACTAATACTACTTAATAAAATGATATAATTTTACCCCTTAGAATTAATTTTTTATTTTAGGTTTTCACTAAATTTTTTTTTTAATTATAAAATTTTAATTAAAATTATTATAACCTTAGCTAAATTTGGCTAAGACATGACTTCGATTATCTTTTCCAATAATATAATACATACATATATACATACATACGTAGATATACACATACGTGTATAGATATATACGTCTTTATATATATGTGTGTGTATATATATATACACACGTATATATATATATATGAGGCTGATCTATAGCTAACGTTGTAAACTTAATATTATCCTTACAAAAGATCGTAACCGTCCAATCGCGAATTTAACGATGAAAATAATATCCCGTTCGCAATATAGTATGGGGAAGCCTTCACTTTAGTAGTGCGACCAAAAATGTCCTTTTGCCATCCGCACTACTAAAGTGCGGATTCTAAAATCACCTATATTATTATTATTATTATTATTATTATTATATAAGAAATGGTGCTATTTACCCGTCCGCACAACTAAAGTGCGAACGGTAAGTATTTCATTACAACAATACTGCAACTGCCTTTTACAATATGCTATCTGAATCTGCGGTCTTATTGTACGATGAAAATGATAAGCATACCAGACTATCTGCAGTGACGAAGCTCTTACATTTCAAGAATGAGCATGACTGCAATGAGAGAGGTTTCAATGATTTGCTTGCTCTTATCAGCGAGCTCTTACCTAAGGATCATACATTACCCTCGAATTACTATGAAGTGAAGAAGATATTAAAGGAGTTGAATCTGGGTTATGAGAAGATCGATACTTGTGTGCAGGATTGCATGTTATACTACAGGGAGGACAGGGATAAGGTGCAATGTGATATTTATAACTTGCCTTGGTACAAGACAATAAAACGTGGGAGGAAGGAGAAACATGTGCCTAAGAAGATCTTACGGTACTTTCATTTTGCGCCGAGGCTTCAACATCTATTCATGTTGTCTCATACTGCTGAGCATATGAGTTGGCATAAAACAAGAGACATCGTGCCTGGTTAGCTGACTCACCCTGCAAATAGAGATGAATGGAAGAAATTTGATGAAATTTTTTCACAATTTGCTGAGAAATTTAGGAATGCCAGGCTTGGCATGACTACAGATAACTTTTGCCCATTTAATAATTTTAGTCAACCATACTCTGTTTGGCTAATATTCATGGTAGTTTACAATCTTCCACCGTCATTGTGCATGAGGGATCTGTATTTGTTCTTGACTCTACTCATACCGGGGGATAAGAGTCCTACAAAAAACATAAACGTGTACCTTAAGCCGTTAGTCGATGAACTTAAGATGCTGTGGGAGAAGGGGGTCCAGACTTATGATATATCGGTTAAGCAAAATTTTGTGATGAAGGCAGCCTTGTTATGGATTATCACTGACTTTTCGGCACTTGGGATGATCAGTGGATGATCGACTCACGGAAAGCTGTCATGTCCAGTCTGTATGGGGGATGTTCAAGGCGTATAACTGAAGTTTGGATGTAAAACTAGTTTCTTTGGAACTCTTCGTAAATTCTTGCCTATTGAGCACAGTTACAGAAAGATGTCTGCACAGTTTGTGACACCCCCAAATTTCATGGGTCTAAACCACCTCTCCAAACTTGGGTCGTCAAAACACAACCTACAAACACATAAGCTTTAATACCAACCGTGACGCCCCTAAATTTGGGTCTAAACTATGTCACCCCGAACTTGGGTCGCCAAAATACATACTATTACAAACACAAATTCTCCTATTTATGACTATTATTACAACGATAATATTCACACCCAAATTCAATAATATTCTACATATAAGTACAGTCAATAACTGTTTTAAGAATCAAAATTCTTGGAAAATGATCGAGCAAACCTTCGTACATTGGAGGTCATACTTCTAAGTTATAATAAATATCATATGACTGAAGAATTAGCATTGGTAGACCCAATAGACCTCAAAGGAACATGAGAAGATTTTTATCCTCCTCATTATAATGGTATTATTTTTGACGCCACACTATTTTATAACTTGATGAGGACAATCACTAACTCGGACCACTATAATTACTAGCTCGAACCATTACTCCACACCCCGGCTAGTGATGAGTGTGTTTTATATACACAAATTGGGTACTTTTAACATTAATAATTTGTAAGTCTTTAGCTATTTCGTTTGGTTTTATGTGTTTTCATCTTATTATTGTGTAATGTAGTTTTGTATTATTTTTATATGTATTTGTGTGCTTTTAAGTATTTTTACGTTGTTTTGTAGGTATTGAAATAAATACCCCTTGGATCGATGTGTTTTTGGCTTGAATCTAGCATTCCCGCTGCTTGTTTCTCAATTTGACCCATGATGAAATCCGAATCTCTCAAAACTCAAAGAACGAAAGTTGTATATTTTGATCTTAGCTTTTCAGAACATCCAGAATCATCCAATTTGAAGTTCGTATGAGAGAGTTATGGTCATTTTACCATCGGATTTTGCGTGAAGTTTACACAGCAGCTGCTTCCAGGCCATTTTGAGCCTTTCTCCAGCCCTTATCTCGACGAGATCCAGTTATAGAAGTTGTAGATCTACTTCTTATCTTTCCATAGCCTACTAAAGCGCCTAAATCCGAGTTCGAACGAAGAAGTTAGGACCATTTTACCAACAGACGTCGAAACTGATTCGGGCAGCAGAAGTGAGCTCGCCGGGGCGAGAATTTCTGGTACTATTTTCCCGCTGGGGCGAGCTCCTGGCCGGGGCCGGCCGCCGAGGCGAGAACCCCCTGGATGCACTTCGGATTTCGCGATTTTGATATCTAAGCTAGGGTTTTGGACACCCATCTGATATAACCTCAAGGGGGCGGCTAGAAACAGATACCCACTCATTCTAACATCAAATCTAGTGAGGAGGAAGCTACAAAATACATCATCAAGAAGGAAATGGGCTGCAATACAAGGATTTTCTAGCAATTTCCAAGGAGCAAGTAAGGCAAGGAATATCAATTCTTGAGGGAAAGCTAGAGAAAAAGCATCAAACCATTAAGCAATAATTGAATATCTCCACAAAGGAGTTTTATCATTCTATCTCTTGTATTTTCTTCTTAATTTGTAATTCCATTATGATGAATAGATCAAATATGATGTTTTATGTAGTTACTATGAACTAGAACTAATTTTCTAAGATTTCAATGGAACCCAATACATAGTTTGAATTGAATGCTCTCTCTTTGAGGTTGGTTAATTATTTGTGATTGAATATCATAATTTGTGCTTTATATATTAATTACCTAGCTAGTAATTACCTTGGGAACTTATATGGAATTGAGAGAGGAAGTATAGGTTGAGACCTTGTTATGATATCATGTGAAAATTAGATATTCTTATGGGTAATTTATGAAATTAAGTGACGTGTGTTTTATTTATTACCCTCATGAATGGATAATTTGATTGTATTTAGGATAGACATATACCTAGATACCACATGTATCCATGGGAGAATCCATGCTTAATGATTTCTTTTGCGAAAGTTGGTAATTGATGGAGTAGTTAATGAGGTTTTGTGACATACCCCTTACTAATTGTTCTTGATATGAGAATCTTGCTAGTGTGTAGAATAGAGATATATCTATACACCGTAATGGGGGATACGTATTTGACCATCGAGAGAGGCTTAGACATACTTGTGATTTCTCGGATAACAATCCTTGTGATTTACCCAGTTGAAAAGAGAGAGTTAGGATATTCAAGTGAAGTGTTGGGGGAAATTGTGATCTTAGACTTGTTATATTTGATTTCATTATCTTAATGCTTTCCATAGTTGTTTAATTATTTGTTATCTTCATTAATACAAAACAACAAAAACAATTATCATTTGTTTAAATAAGATTGAGATGATAAAAGGTTAATACTTGGAAAATACTAGTAACAATTCCTCGTGGGATCGATACTCTACTTACTCTTTATTACTTGTTGACCGTGTATACTTGCGCGTATTTGTCATTATATTAATCGGACAACAGCTAGTCCCAGCTATACTTTCTTTTTCTGAGGAGAACAATGGAACAAAAAGGAATAGGGTGAGTTTAAATAGCCCAATAAAGAATATCATAACTAAGATAATGAAGAATAAATTATCTTTAGTCTTCAACAGTAATAAATCAGATATTTAGAGCATACGGTAGATGATATAATTTTCAATAATAACTGCAGTGAAATAAACAATCTAATAGAAGAGTCAAGTTGACCATAATGTTTACTATCTTCTCCAATTTACAAGTTCACCATCAATCTTTTAACCATGTAACATCAATCAATCAGCTTTAGGCCATAATCATGTTCGATCAATTCATCTTTGCACCAAAGCCAAAAACATTCAACTGTAACACCAATAGGTATGATCATACCTCACTACAGCTTTTAGTTATAATCATACCCGTCAACAGTTTTTTGCCACAAAGGCTAAACAGAACTTTTACCACTTGCCATAAAGGCTAAACAAAACTTTCACCACTTGCCACAAAGGCTAAATAGAACTTTTACCACTTGCTACAAAGGCTAACATATCCTCAAAAACTTAGTCTTGATGATTATTACAATAATAATTATATGAAAAATGGACATACTAATTAGAATAATAAGATAAAGAATAAACATTCGAGGTTTGACATTTAATTTTTTCAGAGTCCAATAATGTCCAAATTGTCAACATGATGACTAATTGTGGAGTCAAATTCAAAAATGATATTCAAGGTTTATATTTCAAAGATAATGATTAATATTCAATAAGGAAGATTCAGATAAATAGGATTTCAAGTGAAATGATACTAGAGGAAGCGTAAACCTCAGAGGAATTTCTAATCATTTCAGGAATTATAGAGGCAATACTTACCACATTAAGTTTAGGTTTAGAAGTATGAGAGAAAATGATATCCCTTACAAATATAAAATAAAATGAATCCCTTTACGAGTATGAAAGAAATGATATTCCATACGAGTATGAAAAAAAAATAAGATCACTTATGAGTATCAAAGAACGATAACCCCTTACCTTGATATTGTGAACACAAAATTAATAGCCAAACAAATCTTTCCTTGTTCGTCTTTGCAGTAGTAAAGAATCTGACTTTCAGGTCTTCTAGAGTTTTCAAAATCTCTTTATGTCTTCACAAAAGTTGTAGCTCTCGAAGAGATACACGGAATAGACTCAAGAATTACTCCATTCGAAGTTAGTATGACTAAGTTATGAATTTTCAAAACTAGGGCTAAAAATAGTGACAAAAATCAGGATATGTTACGATTTTTAGCATTCTAAGGTATGAAGATGGCATTAGATGACTTTTCTTCCTTCTTCAAAGTTTTAGAGGACGAAAAACTAAGGAAAATAGGCTTTGAAATCACTCGATTCCGACAAAGGATGAATTTACTATGATTTTTCTGCTGAACATAAGAAAATCTCACTCGGGAATTCAAAGAATAATGCAACAAAAGATTTCAAAACTAAAAATGACTTGAAATATAAATGTAGCACTCTACTGATATTTACTAACACTTAAGGTAGCTTAGCATACTTAGAGAAAAACTTACACTAAGAAATATTTTGAGAGTGGAATGAAATATAAGTAAGGAAGTTGTGAATTTTCTTATGTTAACCCCTCTTATTTATAGCCAAAAATCTTCCATATTTTATAAATATAAAATTCATCCATTATTATTGTAATATTCCGAACCCTAATAAGATTTGTATATGTAAATTATGTGTTTAATAAATGAAATTTCATGTTCTGACTTGGTATTATGTGATTGTGTATTTTATTTAAGAATTAGGTCAAATAAAAAATTTTCGCCAAGCAGCTGTGTCGTGCTTACACGGACAAAATGATTTGTTGTGCTTCCGATGAATTCACCGAGAAGCGTATCGACAAATTATTTTTGTAAGTTGTTGTGTCGTGCTTCGAAATGACAAAGTGATTTATCGTGCTTCGAAGTTAATATAATATTATATTAACTGATAAAAATCTAAAATAAGTTAATTAGGGTTTAAAATGTTAAACTGAATTAGAAACCCTAATTAAGAAACCCTAATTAAGAAACCCTAATTGGTAAAAGTTATCCGAATTGGCTAACCAAAACCCTAATTGCCGTACAAGAATCTTAATTGATATAATTAAATTCTAAGTAATGAATCATAATATTAATTATGAATCATTAAACTTATATTAAAACCCTAAATGAAAGATTAAAACCCTAATTGTAGAATTGAAAACCCTAAACCCTAATTCGGAACCCTAAAACCCTAATTTGATTCAAGAACATCAAATTATGAATTGATAAACCTTAATTATGATATGTTAGCTTAATTAAGGTATTATAAACCTAAATAAGCACCCTAATCATGATTAGCAAAAGTCTAGGTTTAATTAGTAAGTAAATAAATAAAAAATAAAATCTAAACCAATGAAAATGAAGCTAGGAGTGCGCAAGCTTGTGCTTAACACACTCCGGCACAAGCATGTCAACCAAGATCAGATTGGAGCAGCACAAGTAATAAGGCTAGGATATTTTGGAGGGCAAAAGTGGAAAAAAATGAAATAAAACCCTAATTTCAAGTTCCTATAAATAGGACATAAGCTGATCAGTTTAGCCACGAAATTTCAAAGCTTATACACTTACAAACAAACCCTAAACAAGCCTATGCAATCACAAGCTCAGAATCAAAAGTCAGAAATCAAAATTTGAAGAAAAAGGTGCAAAAACCCTAATTTTATGCTAGATCTTTAAGGTTGAATTAGATGTTATGTTTTGGTGTTTAGGAATGCTTATTAACATGTTATTTAGTGATCTGGGCGGTTAAATCATGTTTCCATAACATCTAGATATCAAAATTAGGCAAAAATAGCTAACTGTTCTTGGCAGTCAAGAACAGTCTGACAAGCCTTTCTGTTAGAGCTTTTGATCTGCTTAAAATATTTGTTTGATGTGTTAGGTTTGTATATAGCGCGAATATGCAATCAAATTACATAAATAGTGCGGAAGCGCGATAAAACGGATTTTAAAATTTTTATACAAACCATCACCATGATCGATCAATGTGCTCAATTAACGATATAAGCGAAAGAGAAAGAGAATAAGAATTATACCCTCGTAGAACAAAGCTTCCTCGGGTACAAGTTCAACTCCTAGTCCTTCGTGTTCTCCTCGAATTCAACGGTGTGATTCCTTCCTTTGATCAACGTTAGCCACCCAAGTGTTTGGCCTCTAGAGGTGATCCACCAAGGAAGAACAAGTATTCAAGAAGTTGGGTGTTTGGCAAAACCCTAGTTTCTATCTCTATAGAAATTGCAAGTACTCTCCACAATCTAATGCAAGAGTTTGTCACACAAATCTATGATAAGACTCCTCTTATTTATAGATGTAGGAATAACCCTTCCCTAAACTATTTAGGATTAGGGTTTCTATTATAATTAAACTCCTTTAATTAATTATGCTCCTAATCCAATTAGGAATTCATGGGAGAGTACTTCTATTAATTAATTCCCAATCCCTATTAGGAATTAAATATAAGTAATAGTAATAATAATAATAAGACTCCTCTTATTAATTTATATTTAATATTTCCAAAATATTAAATAATAAATATTAAGCTATTTAATTTATTCTATCTCCATAGACTAAATTAAATACTCTTAACTTATTATTACAATTATGCCATTTACTTCTTAAATAAATATTTTTCCTTTTGCAGTGTGACCCTTTAGGTTCTCCATATTAAACCGGTTGTGAATAAATCAATTAGAACAATTCTAATCTTATTTAAATAAATAAATTAAACTATTTAATTCATTTAAATAAATAATATTTATTTTACAATAAGGGTAAATGTAGACACCCAAATTTTGCGTTCCCTATACTAACCGTGACAGGAGGGCAAAATCGTCAATTGAACCAGCTTGCGGGAGCGAAGGAATGGGCCCAAGTGCGAACGTTCAACAGCACCGCGATGATGGGCGACCAAAGCTGACATGACAATAAGGCCGTCCGAAACAGGCATTCCCAAACAAGGTGGCACGTCTCCCGGAAATTCCCAAACTGCAAATTACGAACCTGTCAGCAAAAAACCGACGTTACGGCACGAAATTCGAGGTGTGGCACGAAAATCGAGAAAGTTAAACCGTCCAGCCGCGGATTGATCTGCGGCCAAATAGTGCGCCTTTTGAAAACACGGAACTCGAAACACGGAACTCGAAACCAGGCGAGTGGAAGGCAGGCGGCCAGCCAGCCTATTTCAGCTCATTTCCGTTTCAGCATACAGAGAGTTGGAGAGTTTCAGCAGACTGGAAAAAGAGGAGAATTCAGCAGCAGCCAAGCACGAAAATAGAAGGGAAAATAGCTAATTTTTGCAACAAAATAGGAGAGAAAGAGAGAAAAAAAAGAGAGGAATAATACTCTTTTGATTTGATTGTATCCCATATACTTTTTCTTCTATTCAAACTACACAAGTTTACATCCATTTTGATCTCATTTGCAAGGTGAAAATGTCCTTATTTTTGCAATTTCTATCATATCATTTGATTAAATGAAATGTAATTTTTATATATATTGTTGAACAATCATGGATTAGGGATTATTAATGAGGGTTCCATTGGAACAAAATTCCTCCTAATAACCCGAGGATATCCAATTGGTGGAATTGCTAGCTTGTTTCGGGTGATTTAATTGGGTGTAATCTATTTAGATTATCATTTTCGGATATCATGGTGTACTAGGCGAATCCGTATTGGTTAGTTTCGTAATATGCATTTTGTGGGCATGTAGTAATCTCGGATGTGAGCCTAGGAACGCGACCCCGTGGTCCAAATCCGATGATGGACGTTTTGGTGTGTTTAATAGATTCAAGGGGCTCGTTTTTGTAACATGTAACCATCGGGCCTTAAAACGACGCCAAGGCGAGAATCGGGTTTAAGGCCCCGTAGTAGTGAAATACGTGATTGTTGGCGTTCGGGGTATTTTGATGGCTTATATGCCCGTGAATAGCCCCTACGCGTTTTGATATTTAATTTGATTTGTAACACCAAACAAAAGATTTCAAAGCCAAAACAATAAAGATTTTCCTAAAATCAATCAAAGTAGGATATTAGCATCACGAGGCTAAAAATTGGAAATGCTAATGGAAGTCGATTCCTATTCTACGAGAAAGCTAAAGACAAGTTGTTTTCAAATGTCATAAAAATGGTTTTTATAAAAAGAAATAAACGTTTTACTAAACCTTGATACATAGGGCGAAAGAGATCTTAGAAATTGCCCATCGTTTATGAAAGCAACGTATAAATCTCGATTCCTATTTTGGCTAAGGTTTAACAAATTCGTGTTTTTCCAAAACAACACTTAATGAAAAAATCTCATTGCTTTTGCCAATTAAAATCAAACCTTTCTCATTAAAGAAATAGAGCTTTCTCGAATAGGCCAAAAGACATTCTAGAGCACTCCCAAAATAAAACACGTCTCTTTCATAAAACACCAAAAAGAATTTTTTTTTATACAAAACTCACCACAACATTCATTAGGCACACATACACACACACGCACACATACACATTTCATGAATTAAAGGATAGGAAAGTATTAAGGTTGTGGTAACCGTGTTTCACGGAAGTCGGGGGGTACCTAACACCTTCCCCTCGCTTAAGCAAGCCCCCGAACTCTATGAATCTCGTTTCGCAGACCAATTAATTCGGAGTCACACATGAGCCAGCGATTTATAAAAAACGAAAACTCGGATGAGTTGCTACATCCATTTCAAATATACCAACTAGCGACTCTGGTTAATTGGCTCATCATAAAAAAACGATCTTTCAAAACCCCGTCGACATCAATGCCGACCTTTTCCAAAAATCATCTAATAAAAGGCAAAAAATCGGAAAGGGCGAAAAACCCGGCGTCGACAGCTGGCGACTCTGCTGGGGACTAAATAGAGGGCTTAAGCCGTGTTCAAAATCTTGATGCTATCCTATCCTTTAAAAATTCATAAAATGTGTGTGTGTGCGATATTTTGATTTTTTACTTTTGTTGTGTGAATGTGTGTTTTGCCCAATAAATGAATGATTTGAATGGGATTTTGTTTTACTTTAATGTAATCATTTGCATACGGTGAGGACGCTGAATGTGAATGTATGTTGAGAGAGTACCTCCCCCTGAGGCGAACCTGTCGGTTGCTTATTACTGGACTCGAAGGGGTTGCTCCCCGGAGATGGCTCAGGAAACGCACCACCCAAATCCGCTCCAATCGAAAGGTTTCAGACGAGTAGATTGCGAAGATTTGGGGACCTTCATGCCGAAAAGCCCGTGAGAGTAAACCTAGGATAGGTCAGCCTCAGATTAACCCAACGCAGGAAAAGTATCTTCATGCTCTTTTACGTTCACGCGGATAAATGTCATGATCCCATTCATATATGCCTCCCTTTCTGTCAAAGAGGAATTACCAAACTCTACGTTTTGCAGGGAACAGCCGGGGAAGCATAATAAATGTCATACTTAGCATTTGTTATTGCATTAAAGGACTACTAACATGCTGTTTTGCAGAAAAAGATTAAAAAACCCAAAAAACACAAAAATTACAGCTTTAGCATGCATCCATTTTTTTCCTTTCATTACCCCAGACTAAACTGCGAACCATTGTCTCTGTAGGATTGCTCCTCAAACCCGTTTGCAGTCTAAAAGAGCCCAGAACTCTACATCTGAAATGGCTGATATTCCATCTACCAATTCCGGTTCCATATCTAGGGAGGAATTTGATGACTTTAAGAAGCAGATGTTAGAAATGGCCATAATGTTAAAGGAGCAATTGATGCCCAGACAGAATCCACCTAAAGAGGATCCACCCCAACCTAAAGGCGAGCCAGTCGTCCCAAAGGCCATTCCCGTACCTAACAAGACAGTAATTACTATCCCGGAAGAGGGAGATACGGATGACCTGCGAAAGAAAATGAAACAAATGGAGGAAACTATCCAATCTATGAAGGGCATAGGGTCCCTAGGCAGGGTGAACTACTCCGATCTTTGTGTCTTCCCCGGAACCAGATATCCGGAGAAATTTAAAATCCCCTAATTTGAGAAATACAATGGGAAGGGGGATCCTTATACACATCTAAAAATCTACATTGGGGAGTTGGGATCTTATGCAGAGGACGAGGGTCTAAGAATGCAACTTTTTTAAAAGAGTTTGACGGGAGAGGCGAGAATCTGGTATGCCCGTCTTGACAATGCCCGGATTCACAATTGGGAGGAATTGGCCCACACCTTCTTAACACAGTATAGCTTCCAAGCGCAAATGGCTCCTGATAGATACCAAATGACAAAAGTTAAGAAGCAACCTAGGGAATCCTTCAGGGATTATGCACAACGATGGAGGGGTATGGCCGCACAAGTGAATCCCCCGATGAGCGAATCGGAGATGGTGATGACATTCGTAGATATTCAAGAGGCCCCTTATTATGAGCGGGTTATATCAAGGATTGGTAGGCCTTTCGCCGAGATGATTAAACACGGAGAGATGGTGGATATGGGTCTGAAGTCTGGTAAGATTTGGGATTTCACGGCTTTGGAAACGGCTGCAGAACAAATACAGAGTGGAAATTATGGCAGCACTTCCCGTAGGGTGCAAAAGAAAAAAGAGGAGGATGTTTCCCTCATCCTTCAGGGCTCATCTAGAAAGACAGAAGACCATCTTCCAGTACAGGTGCAGAGAGTAGGGCCATCCCGACAGCCTAACTTTGCTGATCAGAGGGCGGAAGGGCGAAGGAGATATGAGGCCTCGCAAAATCGAGTATTCACCCCGCTTGGGGAGCCTCTTGAGCGGGTCTTAGCGGTGTTGATAGCCCAAAAGAAGATAGTTGGTTTGGCACCCCCGAGTGACCTAAAGGGAAGAATGTTTGACCCAAGCAAGCGATGCGCATACCACTCAAGTTCCCCTGGTCATGATACACAAGACTGTTGGACGTTGAAGCACAGAATCCAGAACTTGATTGATAGTGGGGAAATTGTGGTGGAACAGCCAGACTCCCCGAATGTTAAGGTCAATCCCCTGCCAAGGCATGATGGAGGGGGGGTCAATATGGCGGAGGCCAGTGAAGTCGAGGGGTCGTCAAGGTTGAACTATGTGCAGAAAATTGAGGAAATGATCAACATGATAAATGATCACGGGAGTGCACGGGGAGCGCCCATTAGGTTGATGGGTGTAAGTAGAAATACCTCGGAGGGACCTGTCAAGTTGGCGTCTCCGAAACCCCTCATCCTTACAGCAAGACCGCAAATCCCTATCAGCAGTCTAAGGACAGTACCATGGAATTATGGGGGGATGTCAGAGGAAGCGGCCAGTTGTGCTTCTGTGACGACAAGAGGGAATCCCTTATATCTTCCTGGGCGAGTCCTTGAGAGCCAAAGGAAGAAAAATGAAGAAATCTCCGAGGAAAAGGCCATAGAATTTCTGAAAAGGATGGATCACCCGGAAACAAGGGGGATCCAGATTTTAAATGAGGAGTCGACCTTGACATCAATCATGGACTTAGTGTTATCGTCAAATGATCATTGCAAAAGTCTAGCAAAAGTCCTGGAGGAGGCATACGTGCCCAAGGAAATTAGTGAGGAAGGTTTCGGCCATCTGGTGGGCCATCTGTTGGAGAGTGATGTAATATCCTTTACAGATGATGACATCCCCAAGGAGGGAAGGGGGCATCGAAAACCGCTACATATTACGGTAATCTCCTCGGGTTATATCATGAATGGGGTGCTGATTGATGGGGGATCGACATTGAATATCTGTCCCCTCAGTATATTGCAAAAGATGAACATCAATCCCAAGCGCCTACGGGCCAGTCATGTAGTGGTGCGAGCCTTCGATGGTTCCCATAGGGATACAATTGGAGAGATAGAATTACCGGTGGAGATCGGACCTTGTACTTTTGATATCTCTTTCCAAGTCCTAGACATTGCGGCCAGTTATAACCTGTTATTGGGGAGACCGTGGATACACATGGCCGGGGTAGTTCCTTCCACGCTACACCAACAAATCAAACTAATCATCGATGGGAATCTGGTAACGATCTCAGCAGAATGTGATGACCCTTCTCCTCCCAGGAATGGCCTACCAGTGATTAATGTGGACGAGTCGGCGACATCTACCAGTTTTCAGGCGCTGAAAATTAGCACTCCCCACTACAGATGCCTGGGAGCCCCAGCCGTGAAACCTAAGGTCTCTCCAGAACTTACCTTCGTGGCAAAAGAAATGATAAAAATGAAATTCCAGCCTGGACAAGGATTAGGAAAAAGTAGCCAAGGAATCACCGAGCCCATTCAGCTACCCCATCAGATAGGTAAAGCAGGGTTGGGATATCACGAACGCGTAGCACGGAGACATCGTCAGGGCGTGGCCCCGATTCGACTGGCTGGCAGTCCAGTGACCAAGGTCGACAATGAACAGGGGATTAGTAAGCCTGTGATTGAGACAGGGGACGAAGAATTAACCCCCACAAATGATGAGTCGGCCAAGAGGGAAAGTTTCCTACAGGAGGTCGCGAAAGAGTTTGAAACCAAGTGCTATATCCCCGGACAATTAGCAAGCAATAGAGAGGGGACGGATGTTGTCACGCCACCGGAAGCCCGACAGGGTGTGCTTATCATCGATTGGGCGGGGCTAATTATTCCTGGAGAAGATAGAAAGAGGGATTCAGGCGACGTAGCCGTAATCGTCGGGGAAGTGTCCGACGTGAGGCCCCCTTTTATCCAGCACATTTCATCTGACCTGACTGTCGACAACTGGTCCATGAAACCAGTGATATCCAAACAAGGGTGTACCAATTTGAGTAATCCTTGCCTAACAAGCGGTCTTTCAAATTTGAATGATGATTATGATTTTGACATTGAGCTCGATTTCGATTTGATGGGCATTGAGCAAGACGAGACAGATTACAACGACGCGCCTGATGAGATCAAAGGATGGGTCGAAGATAAACCCAAACCCAACTTAGACCAAACCCTCACCATAGATATCGGAACCCCTGACAAGCCAAAAGAACTCAAGATAGGGACGGACCTTACCCCCGGCCAAAAAGCTGAAATGACTAAGTTGCTAAACCAATATGAGGATGTCTTTGCCTGGTCTCATGAGGATATGATCGGATTGTCCACCGACATTGTGGTACACCGGTTGCCCATCAAGGAGGGTTTCAGGCCTGTCAAGCAAAAATTAAGGAAGTTGAAACCGGAGTGGAGCTTAAAGGTGAAGGAAAAGATCATCAAGCAATTCAAGGCGGGAATCATTATGGTGTCCACTTACCCAGAATGGCTGTCAAATGTAGTCCCAGTGGCTAAGCCTGGAGGGAAGGTGAGGGTATGCGTAGATTATAGAGATCTAAATAAGTCCAGTCTCAAGGATAATTTCCCGGTGCCTTTCATACACATCCTGGTGGATAACACGGCCCAGTACGAAATGTATTCTTTTGTGGATTGCTTTGCCGGGTATCATCAGATAATGGTGGCAGAAGAAGATCGGGAAAAGACCGCGTTCATCACCCCTTGGGGCACTTTCTGCTATAGGCGATTGGCTTTTGGTCTCACAAACGCGGGGGCTACTTATCAGAGAGCCATGATGACCCTGTTCCACGACATGATGCATAAGGAGATAGAGGTCTACGTGGATGACATTATCGTGAAGTCAAGGGTAGAATCTGACCATATAACCCATCTCAAAAAGCTATTCGACCGGCTCAGAAAATATAATTTGAAGCTCAATCCAGCAAAGTGTGCTTTCGGAGTGCAGTCGGGTAAGCTCTTGGGATTCCTGGTTAGTGATCGAGGCATTGAATTGGATCCAGCAAAGATTAAGGCCATTGTGGATATGCCAGCACCTCACACGGAGAAGGAGATAAGAGGATTCCTGGGAAGAATAAACTTCATCAGCCGCTTCATATCCCACTTGACAACTACATGCGAGCCAATTTTCAAACTGTTAAGGAAAGGTGCTTCCCAAGAATGGAATGAGCAATGTCAGAAGGCTTTTCAGACCATTAAAAAGCAACTGACAGAGGCACCAGTGCTGGTACCCCCGAAGGACAGGATCCCTCTGTTCATGTATATATCGGTCAATGCCATCGCGATGGGATGTATGCTGGGATAGAAAAATGAGGCAGGCAAAGAGCAGGTCATCTATTACCTCAGCAAGAGATTTAGCCAATGTGAACAGAATTACACTCCCATCGAAAAGACCTGTTGAGCTCTGGCCTGGGCTGCAGGGAGATTACAGCATTACCTCCATGGGCATACCACGTACCTGATATCGAGGATGGATCCCTTGAAATATATCTTTGAAAGACCCATGCTGAACTGTCGACTGTCAAGATGGCAATTAATCTTACAACAGTTCGACATGGTGTACGTAACTCAGAAAGCCATGAAAGGGCAGGGAATTGCAGATCAGTTGGCGGAAACCCCGTTAGGAGGGATGGAGCCGTTAGAAACTCCTCTACCGGGCGAAGATATATTTTGGGTGTCACACTCAAAATGTGACGACGAAGGGCAGTTCTGGAAACTGTATTTTGATGGTGCCATGAATGCTGAGGGGGCAGGAGCCGGAGCGGTCCTGGTCTCTATCACCGGAAAGCAATACCCTGTGGCCACTAAATTGCGGTTCAGCAATTCGAACAACACAGTTGAATACGAGGGATGTATATTGGGACTCCGCTTTGCCCGCGACATGGGAGTGAAGAGACTAGCGGTGTTCGGGGATTCGGAACTGGTAATCAAACAGGCGATCGGGGTGTACAACACAAAAGATCTCCGGCTACTCCCATACCATCGTTGTGTTATCCAATTGATGCAAGAGTTCGAAGATATCGCTTTCCGACATATTCCCCGGGGACGGAATGATTTTGCCGATGCATTGGCAACTCTGGCTTCCTTAATCCACGTAATCAAGAGCAGGGACATTCCACAGATTGAGATAGCAGTACAGAATGCCCCAGCATACGAGGAGCATGTTACAGTATTATTAGACGAGGTGGTTCTGCCAAAGCAGCCTTGGTATCACGACATAAGGGAATATCTGAGGGATAGGTCCACTCCCAACCAGGCGAGCCGAACTGAGAGGATGAGAATTCAAAAGATGGCAATGAAATTTTACCTGAGTGGAGATTCACTCTACAAGAAGGAAGCTGGGTTGGGACTGCTGCGATGCGTAGATGAGACGCAGGCCCAACGGATTATGAATGTAATACATGGTGGAGTGTGTGGGCCACACATGAGCGGACCAATGCTGGCCAAGAAGATCTTAAGAACGGGGCATTATTGGTTAACGCTGAAGGCCGACTGCGATGATCATGTCAAACGATGTTATCAATGCCAGGCGCACGGTAATGTGATCCATATGCCTCCCAATGAACTGCATTGTATGACTTCCCCGTGGCCATTTTCAATGTGGGGAATGGATGTAATCGGACCAATAGAGTCCAAAGCAAGCAACGGGCACCGATTCATTTTCGTCATGATCGATTACTTCACCAAGTGGGTAGAAGCAGCTTCTTTCCCCAAGGTAACTCAGGAGGTCATCGTCGGTTTCATCAAGAATAATGTCATTTGTCGATACGGGCAACCTGAGGTTTTGGTCTCTGACAATGCCAAGAATTTGAACAACGCCCTTATGAAGGGATTGTGTGACCAGTTTAAAATCAAACACCTCAATTCCGTCATTTACCGTCCTAAGATGAATGGGGTAGTGGAGGCTGCAAACAAGAACATCAAGAAGATCATGGCAAAAATGTCTGCTAATCATCGGGGATGGCCGGATTTGTTACCCCTCACCCTGCTAGCATATCGAACGTCAACGCGTACTTCTACAGGGGCAACCCCTTACGCTTTGGTGTATGGAATGGAGGCCGTTCTGCCAGTTGAGGTTGAGATGGCATCCCTCAGAATAGTGATCGATGCTCAGATAAGCGAGGAGGATTGGATGCAGAGTCGATACGACCAATTGGCCCTAATTGATGAAAGGAGGGTGGCGGCTGTTTGGCACGGTCAGTTATACCAACAAAGGATCTCTCGATCATACGACAAAAGGATCAGACCTCGGAAATTCAAGGAAAATGATTTGGTGCTAAAAAGAGTCATGCCTTGTTAAGACAAAGCTAAGGGGAAGTTTGCCCCGAACTGGGAAGGACATTCGTGATTAAGAAAGTGCTATCCGGAGGAGCCCTCATGTTGCAAGAAATGGATGGTGAGATATTTCCACAACCCCTCAATTCCGATTCGGTGAAGCGGTTCTACGCTTGAATAATCGATTTCTCCTTTTTCCTTTGAGGCACGAACTACGTATGACCTGATCTCCCAACTTGTGGGGGTACGTAAGCAGCCATCATGGCACGGTCCGATCCTTAAAAAAAATAATCTTTTCCCTAAACAAAACCAATTCCCAACAGCCAGAAAAACCTTCCTCTACCCTCAAAACCTTCCCGATACCAGCCCTAATCAGATTCATCCCGAATAACATAAACCTAGCCTAACCAAACAGTTAGCCAAAATCTAAAACTCAATCCGATGAAATCAACAGGGGTACGGCAATATCTGTCAGATCTCCATCAAGACTTGAGAAGAGAAAGAAAGCGAAATGTCAAAATCGTGGTCAACTGGATAAAATGAGGATCCAATGAAAGGCAACGATACGACAAAAAGGGAAAATGACTAAATTTAAATGCATGTCTTTATATATAAGTCATTTTATTATAAGATTTCTCTTTCAATAACCGATGAAACTAACATAGTCTGTGCAGGAAATAAAACGATCTACAAATCTAAGACTAATTGGAGCAGGATGGATAAAGTGGTGGATAGATCTGAAGCATCAGTATCCCCCGCAATCTGCTGCCCCATCAGGTCGATGCAGTCCAATAAAGCAGTAGCTCAGCTGACCGTCCCAGAATGAGCATCTATAACTGCCCTGGTCTGAAATACAATGGCGTTTCTGTCAGCAATGGCAACGTCTCTGGCCAGGATAGCGACATCTCTCTCAGCAATGACAGCATCCCTCTCAGATTCAATAGCAATCAAGGCAAGTCGGATCCGGCTGTCTTCAGTGGCCCGACTAGGGGCAGATTCAGCTGAGACGGAATGATCTGTGATATCATCTGGAAAAATCACTCCAGAGTCATCAAAGGCCCCAACTTGACTCAAATCAACCGGATCCGAGTCTCCGTGCAACCACTGCACGTAAGCAAATGTCTGGATGTGGCAGCTCTCACTATACTCGGCAAAAATCCTGTGAGACCAAAGATCGTATACCCGCAGTAGATCCCTCTCTGTCTGGGATGATATGAGAAATCGGTAGGCGGCTGCACCCGTGAAAGGGTGAAAATCCCGTGTCTGATCAAACTGCCCTGTAACCGCCAAGGGATGATAAGTCGTCACGCCCCTCAAGCCAGCAATGGGAATGAAGTCCAGGTCAGGCACGTGAGTCAAGAAGCTCATAAAGGAGCAATAACTCGAATAGACCAGTAGATGAAAGGGATCCTCAATGATCGACAAAAATGATGTCCAGGAAGCCACATCAGTACAGCTCACGGGACGAAATGAAAACTGCGTGACTATGTCGTGGCTGAAGCAAAACCCTTGGCGACGGAAACGACCGATGGGACCGAGATGACTCATGAACCACACGTATAACAAAGTCGAGCTCCCTCTGAATATTCTGCCTCGAAAAGACTGGCAATATGAGGCCGACATGTAGGTGTCCGCCAATATCATGGGAAGAATGGTGTGATCCTCCTGAAGGGCTCTGACGGCCGCAACAACCCGCATATCCAACTGATCGGGCCCTGCAGGCAAGTATAAAACTGAGACGACACAGGCCATCAGAACGTCTACTCTCAAGGCACCCCAGCGCTCCTCGGACCCGGAAAAATCACCGAAAAAAAGACGAAAACTGTCGGGTGAGCCAAATCGGTCAATCAAAAACTGAAGGGGAACCATATGGTCTGATGTGATCACCGGTAACAAGACAGCCCTCCGCAAACCGGTGAAAGTCAAGAATTGACGGCGCATGGAACCAACTGTAACCCTAGCACAAGGACCATCCAAAGGCAAGCCGGTGAAGCGAGCATACTCCTCGAGGGTGGGGGTCAGCTCTACTGTCCCTAGCCTGAACACCTAACGGGCAGGCGCCCAATAGCTCAGAATACCATCCATAAAGCCCGCTGGCACCTGGAAGGATAATAAGGACCAAGAATGTCCCAAAAGACCATCTGCGACGACCCTGCCGGTCGGCGATAAACTGTCCAACCAGCGGTGGAGACTGCCGACCAACCCTGTGGGAGGAATGGAATCCAAACGTACCACGACATCTGAGGACGACATCTGTGGAAAAATAGTATCAAAAGACTGTACAGGGGTCATTCTCTATCCATAAATAAAAAAGCATGCATCATACAGTTATTAATAAAGCAAATGAATTTCATAGAGATAAGAGATAAAAAAAACTGTGCATAAATAAAACAAATGAGTTCAGTACATAGTGCATGTGATGATGATAAAAAGGAAAAAAATAAATCTAAACAGGTGCAGGTACAAAAGCCCTATCCTATCATGATCTAAACAAAGTCAATGTCATCTATGAAAGCGGGATCCTCGAACTGATCCCCTGGGGTCGTCGAGGTCGGAGGACCAAAGTTCATGTCAGGAATGTATGGCTGCGCTGTGGCATCAGACGAGCTAGGGCCTGCATCATAACCCGCACTGTCAGGATCGTAGGCGTAAGCATCCTCTGGAGTCCGACCTAACACCCGAATATATAAAGACAGCTGATCCACCTGATGGGTCAGAGTGGCGATCTGCTCAGCGTGAGTGGGACTCCGAACACAGGCTGCCCAGTCAGTCATCATCACCGAGCCGGGGACCATATCCGCGAGGAAGAATGTGGCCCGAGTCTGAGGACCGATAGTACGGGGCACCCACCAAGTACGAAAAGCATCACTCGTACTGGGACCCATAGAAAGCATCCGACCGTCCTCCCCTGCAAGCATGATCTCCGAAGGCTGAGAATCCAGCGGCCAGGAGGTAGTGAAAAGAAGGGAATGCGGGATGCGGATCTCTCCAGTAACGCATCTGAATGCGCGCTCCCCCAGGTACATCACCCATCCTCCAACACTCTGCAAAGTGAGGCGACGGGTGGAAAGCTCAAACTCCGGGCCAGAAGGATGCCCATCGACAAACCCCACGGTCAGATGCTCGGAGAGGTAGGGAACCCAGACGACATCGGCAGCCGTGATCAACTCCAGCTGGATGCGGCAGTGTGCAAAGCTGCCAGATACCGGGACCTCCTCCAAAGTGCTGTGATGCCACCGCCGACCCCGGGGATAAGTGTCCAGGCCAAGAGTAGTGACGGGCCTCAGGCATGGAAGACGCTCGTAGGCCCAGAACTGCGAACGAAAACAGCGAAAGGTATGAGTAACCGACAAATGCAGAAAATAAGAAATAAATGAAGGAAAGTCCAATAAGAGGAGAGGAAGAGAAACCTCACCAGCAAGAAGTGATAGAATCCGAGCCAAGCATCTGTCTGGCCCTCCGAGCGTAGACGCAGACCGTGGAGGAAATAAGCAAAGGTGAACGACCCCCAATCGTAGGCATTGATCCGGTCCACGTCCCTGACAGCTCCTATAACGCTGAAATGAATGGTGGAGGAGTTGTTCCCTAGGAAACAACCCCTCATAATGGTCAGGAACAAGCGTCGTAGCAGAATGTCCCGAGTGCCCTGATCCGCTGGAATAGGCAGTGCGTATAGACCCCCGACAGCATCGACAGCCAAAGCACCGGACCGAATGCTACGGGCCTTAAAGACCCGGTCCTCAGCAGCGAAGCCCAATAAAGCCCGGACCTCCGCTGGAGTGATGTCGAGATCCAGAGGGACACGGGACCCGGTAAACTCTATGCCCGTGATGTACCTCCAATCCCAGGGGGTCAGTACGACCTCGCAGTCAAGAAGATGAAGAGACTGCGTCTGGTGGAACCAGCGCTCGGATAAGGCCCTCATGTAACCCCAGGGACACTGGCGGGGAATGATGGTGAAGAAATGACGAAAGCCCCAGGAATCCACCACCGCCCGGTAATCGCTGTGCAGGGCTGTATAGAGGGAGTAGATGTTGAACCAGTTGCCCATCGGCTGAGTAAACTCCGGCACCTGTGGCAATCACCAATGGGTCAGTACAGGTAGAACGGGAATTGAGAAATTGAAAATGAAATGAGAATAGAATTGAATATACCTCATTAGCTACAAGAGATGCCGATGGGTGACGACTGAGATCCCGACCCAAAAGATCGGGTATCTGCACAAGGGCGCCAGAAAGAGCGCGGTGAGGAGATGGGGCCGGTGTGCTGGAGGATGGCCCCTCTGCCGCAACCTCCGGGAGGACAGCCTCCTCAACGTCCGGGTGATTGGGACGGATGATAGCCTCCGCCAAGCGGCGAGCCTGACGGGTCCGAGGAAGAGCAGGGGCAGGTGCAGCCCTACGACGACGAACACCCGAGGTCCGAGACGCAGAAGAGCTACTAGGAGCGTCGGGATCCATAGCTGGAATAGAGCAGGCAAGGAGGAAGGTAAGTTCCCTTTTTAATTATGTCGCAAATATTCCAATATTTATCGTAGAATTAATGTAACATGATGTATGTTTATTATATGTGCATGAAAAAAAAAATCGACAGAGTTTCGTCTGTAAAATGGACATCCCAGGCATAAGCCAAACATGTTTTCCATTAATCCAAGCCACAACAGATCAAAATTGCATAATTGCAGCATGAAAAGACCCTAATGCATGATTTTTCTTCGAAAAAGAAACTACAAGTATGTGGAACCGCATCATGAGCATAAAATAAGACTCACACAGTTGATACATAGCATGTATATACCATAATACATAGCATAGCATTGTAAAGCATACATTTCTATCTCTAGCATGTAAATAGCCAAATGTATAGCAAAACATTGACGAAATTGAAAAGTGAACGGTCAAAGTGTTACCTGTAGCGCGTAGATCGATCTAACCGGAGCGGTTTTTGCGGGAAATTGGAAAAATCGGCAAAAGGCCCTTGCAAACGAGCAAAATTACAAGAATCTATGTGGGGTACGAAGTTGAAAGTGACAGATCTGGGAAGCGGCTGGCCGCTCTTATGCCTGATCTTGGCCGCAGATCAATCTGCGGCTGGCCGCAGATCCATCTGCGGCTGGGCCTAGTGCTCCCCCTTGGTCCAATGCAAGCTTAATCGATCCTGAAGCCCGTTTGACTCATAATTTGGTAATGAAATACGAGTTTCTGATGAATCGGAGGTCAAAAGCGGCTTCTCAAATGCAACTGAATGACCGGATACGAGACCCGGCATTCACAAGACAACTAACCGGCGACGATACCCGGGGGTTACGAGATGGGTGACCGGCGACGATACCCGGCCCCGACGAGACAATCGACCGGCGACGATAACCGGCAATTACGAGATGGATGACCGGCGACGAAAACCGGCTCCGACAAGACAACCAACCGGCGACGATACCCGGGGGTTACGAGATGGGTGACCGGCGATGATACCCGGCCCCGACGAGACAATCGACCGGCGACGATAATCGGCGATTACGAGATGGATGACCGGCGATGAAAACCGGCTCCGACAAGACAACCAACCGGCGATGATACCCGGGGGTTACGAGATGGGTGATCGGCGACGATACCCGGCCCCGACGAGACAATCGACCGGCGACGATAACCGGCGATTACGAGATGGATGACCGGCGATGAAAACCGGCTCCGACAAGACAACCAACCGACGATGATACCCGGGGGTTACGAGATGGGTGACCGGCGACGATACCCGGCCCCGACAAGACAATCGACCAGCGACGATAACCGGCGATTACGAGATGGATGACCGGCGACGAAAACCGGCTCCGACAAGACAACCAACCGGCGACGATACCGGGGGGTTACGAGATGGGTGACCGGCGACGATACCTGGCCCCGACGAGACAATCGACCGGCGACGATAACCGGCGATTACGAGATGGATGACCGGCGACGAAAATCGGCTCCGACAAGATAAAAAACCGGCGACGATACCCGGGGGTTATGAGATGGGTGACCGGCGACGATACCCGGCCCCGACGAGACGATCGACCGGCGACGATAACCGGCGATTACGAGATGGGTGATCAGCAACGATACCCGGCCCCGACAAGACGATCGACCAGCGACGATAAACCGGCGATTATGAGATGGGTGACCGGCGACGATACCCGGCCCCGACGAGACGATCGACCGGCGACGATAACCGGCGATTACAAGATGGGTGACCGGCGACGATACCCGGCCCCGACCAGACGATCGACCGGCGACGATAATCGGCGATTACGAGATGGGTGACCGGCGACGATACCCGGCCCCGACGAGACGATCGACCGGCGACTACGAGATGGGTGACCGGCGACGATACCCGGCCCCGACCAGACGATCGACCGGCGACGATACCCGGCGATTACGAGATGGGTGACCGGCGACGATACCCGGCCCCGACAAGACGATCGACCGGTGACGATAATCGGCGATTACGAGATGGGTGACCGGCGACGATACCCGACCCCGATGAGACGATCGATCGACGACGATAACCGGAGATTACGAGATGGGTGACCGGCGACGATACCCGGCCCCGACGAGACGATCATCCGCATTGACACCCTTTTGCGAATATTTTGCATCCATTGCATCTTACGTTGCATCATAAGTCATATGTGTTGCATCACGTATGTATTGTCATCTTTGAGCACTATCATTCATGCATCGAGTGTCTATTCTTTATCCTGTTCATTTCATTTAAACATTTGCATGAACATGATAAAGAGGGGTAGCTGTAGACACCCAAATTTTGCGTTCCCTATACTAACTATGACAGGAGGGCAAAATCGTCAATTGAACCAGCTTGTAGGAGCGAAGGAATGGGCCCAAGTGCGAACGTTCAACAACACCGCGATGATGGGCGACCAAAGCTGACATGACAATAAGGCCGTCCGAAACAGGCATTCCCAAACAAGGTGGCACGTCTCCCGAAAATTCCCAGACTGCAAATTACGAACCTGTCAGCAAAAAACCGACGTTACGGCACGAAATTCGAGGTGTGGCACGAAAATCGAAAAAGTCAAACCGTCCAACCGCGGATTGATCTGCGGCCAAATAGTGCGCCTTTTGAAAACACGGAACTCGAAACACGGAACTCGAAACCAGGCGAGTGGAAGGCAGGCGGCCAGCCAGCCTATTTCAGCTCATTTCCGTTTCAGCATACAGAGAGTTGGAGAGTTTCAGCAGACTGGAAAAAGAGGAGAATTCAGCAGCAGCCAAGCACGAAAATAGAAGGGAAAATAGCTAATTTTTGCAACAAAATAGGAGAGAAAGAGAGAAAAAAAGAGAGGAATAATACTCTTTTGATTTGATTGTATCACATATACTTTTTCTTCTATTCAAACTACACAAGTTTACATCCATTTTGATCTCATTTGCAAGGTGAAAATCTCCTTATTTTTGCAATTATTATCATATCATTTGATTAAATGAAATGTAATTTTTATATATATTGTTGAACAATCATGGATTAGGGATTATTAATGAGGGTTCCATTGGAACAAAATTCCTCCTAATAACCCGAGGATATCCAATTGGTGGAATTGCTAGCTTGTTTAGGGTGATTTAATTGGGTGTAATCTATTTAGATTATCATTTTCGGATATCATGGTGTATTAGGCGAATCCGTATTGGTTAGTTTCGTAATATGCATTTTGTGGGCATGTAGTAATCTCGGATGTGAGCCTAGGAACGCGACCCCGTGGTCCAAATCCGATGATGGACGTTTTGGTGTGTGTAATAGATTCAAGGGGCTCGTTTTTGTAACATGTAACCATCGGGCCTTAAAACGACGCCAAGGTGAGAATCGGGTTTAAGGCCCCGTAGTAGTGAAATATGTGATTGTTGGCGTTCGGGGTATTTTGATGGCTTATATGCCCGTGAATAGCCCCTACGCGTTTTGATATTTAATTTGATTTGTAACACCAAACAAAAGATTTCAAAGCCAAAACAATAAAGATTTTCCTAAAATCAATCAAAGTAGGATATTAGCATCACGAGGCTAAAAATTGGAAATGCTAATGGAAGTCGATTCCTATTCTACGAGAAAGCTAAAGAAAAGTTGTTTTCAAATGTCATAAAAATGGTTTTTATAAAAAGAAATAAACGTTTTACTAAACCTTGATACATAGGGCGAAAGAGATCTTAGAAATTGCCCATCGTTTATGAAAGCAACGTATAAATCTCGATTCCTATTTTGGCTAAGGTTTAACAAATTCGTGTTTTGCCAAAACAACACTTAATGAAAAAATCTCATTGCTTTTGCCAATTAAAATCAAACCTTTCTCATTAAAGAAATAGAGCTTTCTCGAATAGGCCAAAAGACATTCTAGAGCACTCCCAAAATAAAACACGTCTCTTTCATAAAACACCAAAAAGAATTTTTTTTTATACAAAACTCACCACAACATTCATTAGGCACACACACACACACGCACACATACACATTTCATGAATTAAAGGATAGGAAAGTATTAAGGTTGCGGTAACCGTGTTTCACGGAAGTCGGGGGGTACCTAACACCTTCCCCTCGCTTAAGCAAGCCCCCGAACTCTATGAATCTCGTTTCGCAGACCAATTAATTCGGAGTCACACATGAGCCAGCGATTTATAAAAAACAAAAACTCGGATGAGTTGGTACATCCATTTCAAATATACCAACTGGCGACTCTGGTTAATTGGCTCATCATAAAAAAACGATCTTTCAAAACCCCGTCGACATCAATGCCGACCTTTTCCAAAAATCATCTAATAAAAGGCAAAAAATCGGAAAGGGCGAAAAACCCGGCGTCGACAGTAAGCCCCCTTAGCGATCAACGACTTTCCAGATAATATAGATTTCAACATCAATCACAAAAGAACCTTTGAGTAAATAGTTAGCATACAATTCAATCCTTCTACCATACAATGTCCCAATTAAATATAAGACATGGATTTACTGTCAAGTCTTATTTTATTTAATTATATGTATTTCGATTCCCAAATGCACAAATCAAAATAATGCAAATTAGAAACTCCTTTCTAATTTCATTCTGCCTTGGCCAAGGACTACTGAGTTATTATTTATCGAATCACATAGGACATTCACATCTTTTACTAGACGAGGTAGATTCTTTGTTGATCATTCACCTATCTCCATGTACAATTAATTATACCCAATCATACCCTTTGATATACCCAAAAGGTCTTAAGGGACATGTCAAAGTATAACTCATCATACACAAGATACTATGATGATCTCAAGTCCAAGGATCACTTGTACAATTATCACTTTAGGAATTCCTATTGACAGACGAGTAAAACTCCATTAGGTATTCCTTAGCGAGCCACGTTCAGTGAACTTATTCTCCAATAAGCACCTACATACTTGCTTTAGTGTCTCCACACAAATGATTATGAGATCAATCATCCTCTTCCTAAGAGCAAGCAACGTATGTACTAATCTATCCGGATTCACTAATCCCCAATTTAGTAATCCAACGATTAGGAACAATTTTAGTTTGTGAGCTATCTTGAATTTAGATCTCATTAGCATGATCACCATCATGATTCTAAAAGCATTGCTCAAAACTATGCGTTTATCACATTTAATATAACAGCACTATGTAGATAACTTAAAATGCCTTTTAAGAAAATCAATTCCTTTATTAATAAATGAATAAGATTACAAAGTATATGCTACATCATATCAAATATGATTGGCTTGTGTGCATACTACTTTCAATCTCCCACTTGCACTAAAGCCAATCGTCATGGTATCTAATACCCATCTTCTCTAAGTGACGATCAAACTGCTGTTGAGTTAAAGCTTTAGTAAATGGATATGCAATGTTGTCTTGAGAGTCCACACGCTCCAGGGTGACATCTTTTCTTCCAATGATTTTTCTAATCAAATGAATCCGCCGCAACACGTGTTTGGATTTCTAATGAGACCAGGGTTCCTTAGCCTGCGCAACAGCTCCGGTGTTGTCACAGAATAAAGGTACGACTCCTCTAATGCTAAGAACCACTCCAAGTTCAGTTATGAATTTCTTCATCCAAATAGCTTCCTTTGCAGCTTCACTTGCAGCTATGTACTGTGCCTCTGTCACTGAATCAGCAACTATTTGTTGCTTGGAACTCTTCCAACTCACTGCGCTACCGTTTAAGGTAAACACATACCCTGAAACGGATTTATAGTCATCTTGGTCCGTTTGAAAACTTGAGTCTGTATAGCCCTCTAGTTTTAATTCAGACCCACCGTAGACAAGAAATACATCCTTAGTTCTTCTCAAGTACTTTAAGATGTTCTTCACTGCCTTCCAGTGCTCTTCTCCTGGATTCGACTGATATCTGCTTGTTACACTAAGTGCATGAGCGACATCTGGTCTAGTACATATCATACCATACATGATAGATCCTATTGCCGAAGCATAAGGAATCTTACTCATACGGTCTCTCTCCTCAGGTGTCTTTGGGGCCTGTTTCTTGGAGAGATGTATTCCATGGCTCATCGGCATGATACCTCTCTTGGAATCTTCCATGCTAAACTTCTTTAGCATCGAGTCAATGTACTTTCCTTGGGTCAAGCCCAGCATCCTTTTAGATCTATCTCTATAGATCTTTATCCCCAAAATATAGGATGCCTCACCCCAAGTCCTTCATTGAGAAGTGTTCAGATAACCAAAATTTGATCGACTGTAGCATAGGAACATCATTCCCTATCAGTAATATATCATTAACATATAATACAAGGAATGATACAGCGCTCCCACTAACCTTCTTGTACACACATGGTTCATCCTCGTTTTTTATAAAATCAAACCTTTTGATTATCTCATCAAAACGGATGTTCCATCTTCGAGAAGCTTGCTTCAATCCATAAATGGATCGTTATAGCTTACAGACTTGGTTTGTTCCAACCGTTGAAACAAAACCCTCTGGCTGTATCATATATACATTCTCCTCAATCTCTCCATTGAGGAAGGCCGTTTTCACGTCCATTTGCCAGATCTCGTAGTCATAATAAGCTGCAATTGCAAGCAAAATCCGAATGGACTTGAGCATAGCTACTGGTGAGAAGGTTTCATCATAGTCAACTCCTTGTCTTTGTTTGAAACCTTTTGCAACCAGTCGGGCCTTATAGGTCTCTACCTTGCCATCTGCTCCAGTCTTTCTCTTAAAGACCCATTTACACCCAATAGGCTTAATGCCCTCAGGTGGTGAAACCAAAGTCCATACTTGGTTTTCATTCATGGAGTTTATCTCGGATTTCATGGCTTCTAGCCATTTCTCTAAGTCATCACTACTCATAGCCTCTTCGTAAGTCAATGGATCATCATCATCTATGATGCGTACCTCATCATCATCCTCTATGATGAATCCATACCTATCAGGTATCTTCGGTACTCTTCCAGATTTACGAATAGGTTGTGGTACAGTAGGTTCTTCTACTTGGTCAGGTACCTGACTTTGATCTGTAATATTTTGTGGTTCTTGAAATTCTTCAAGATATATCTTACTCCCACTGACCCCTTCAAGGATAAACTCCTTTTCCAAGAAGGCAACGTGTTTCGCTACAAACACCTTTTGATCAGTTGGATGATAGAAATAATATCCTAAACTTTCTTTAGGATATCCCACAAATCTACACTTGTCGGATCTAGTCTTCAGCTTATCGTGCTTAAACCTTTTGACATAAGCTGGACAACGCCAAGTCTTAATATGCTTAAGACTAGGTTTCCTCCCTGTCCATATCTCATATGGGGTTTTTGGGACGGATTTGGTAGGTACCTTGTTAAGTAGGTATGCAGCCGATTCTAGGGCATAACCCCAGAAGGATACTGGAAGGTCGGTAAAACTCATCATGGAACGAACCATGTCTAACAATGTTCGGTTTCTCCATTCAGATACACCATTCAACTGTGGCGTTCCTGGTGGAGTCCATTGTGAGATTATACCATTTTCTTTGAGACAACTTAGAAACTCATTAGTCAAGTATTCACCTCCTCGATCCGATCGAAGAATCTTAATACTCTTACCAGTTTGCTTCTCTACTTCACTTCTGAATTCTTTGAACTTGTCAAACGATTCAGATTTGTATTTCATTAAATACACATATCCAAATATAGAATGATCATCAGTGAAAGTAATAAAATAAGAATACCCTCCTCGTGCAGTCGTTGTCATAGGTCCACATACGTCTGTGTGTACCAACGCTAACAACTCTGTAACTCTTTCTCCTTTTCCAGTAAAAGGAGATTTAGTCATTTTACCTATGAGACAAGATTCACAAGTTGGATATGATTCGTAATCAGATAGCTCTAAAAGCCCATCTTTATACAACTTGGATAATCTTGTTTCATTGATATGACCGAGTCTACAGTGCCACATAAAGGTACAATTAACATCATCTCTTTTTCTTTTCTTAGTTTGTTCAATTTGAAGTATATTTTCATGCAAGTCAAGTATGTAAAGTCCATTCAGTAAATTACCAACACCATATAAAACATTTTTATTATAAATAGAACAACTATTGTTCTTTATTATAATATCAAAACCATCCATATCCAATACAGAAATTGAAATAATGTTTCTAATGAGTGTTGGAACAAAATAACAATTATTTAAACTAATGGACTTGCCCGAAGGTAGTGCTAAACAATAAGTCCCTACAGCTAATGCATCAACCTTTGCTCCATTTTCCACACGTAGGACGACTTCATCCTTGTTCAGCTTTCTACTTCTGCTTAGTCCCTGCATATTATTACATATGTGAGAACTACAGCCGGTATCCAATACCCAAGTAGAATTTTGACTTTCAAAAAAATTAATTTCAATCATGAACAAACCTAGATCGGAAGTCGAAGCTTCTCCAAGCTTCTTCTGGCCCGCAAGATACTCCTTGCAGTTCCTCTTCTAGTGTCCCGGCTTATTGCAATGGTAGCAAATTCCTTTGCTATCTGGATCAGGTTTCTTATTATCCTTTCTCTTCGCCTTGCCCTTAGCCTTCTTGTTTTTCTTCTTTTCAGAAAATACCTTGGGCCTCTTCCTTTTCTTGGAAGAATCCACTAGTAAGACTTGGTTCTTGTTGGATGAGAAGTGACCTTCAGCAGTTTTCCGCATGTTAAGTAACTCAGGCAAGCTGACGTCCAACTTATTCATGTGAAAATTCACAACAAATTGTGAGAATGTGTCCGGGAGTGACTGCAAGATCAAATGTTGGCTTAACTCCCCATCCATCACTAGCTGTCCAAGTTGTTCAATCAAATTGATCATCTTAAGGACATGAGTCTCAACAGCAGTGCCCTCGGTTATACGAGATCGGAAGAGCTCCTTAGATATCTAATATCTAGCAGTCCTACTTTGCTCACCATACAACTCTTTGAGGTGCAGCAATATAGTAGGAGCATCCATAGTTTCATGCTGACGCTGAAGCTCGTTACTCATGGATGCGAGCATGATGCATTGAGCCAGGATTGCATCATCTTGCCACTTTTTGAAAGTAGCAATCTCTTCCTCAGAGGCTGTTTCTGCAACACTTGTAGGGACTGGCGAATTTAGGACATAAGAAATCTTTTCAGCAGTGAGAACAATTCTCAGATTCCTTAACCAGTCCGTGTAATTCGGTCCGGTCAGTTTGTTAGCATTAAGTATGCTACGCAGTGATAGTGAGTTTGACATTTTTAAATTCTGCATGTGAAGTAGACAACATTTTAGCATACATTCATTTAATTAATTACCAAAATAAATTAGGTTTTTATTTTAAATTGGTATCTCCCACTATTTTTCATCAAACTATATTACCCTCAATATATAATTTGGCAAATCTAATTAAAGATTTGCTAGTGAGATTAAGGATCCCATTTCAAATGTATATAGCCTTGTGTGTGCACAACAAACTATATATAAATAAATAGGTAGACAACTATTATCAATTACATCACTATATAACTCCTTGTATTTTGCCTCTTAGATTATAATGGTCAAGTGTGTGCACATCCGAACTAAAATAATCTAAGTTAAGTCCAACCAAGCACTTCCATATATGTGAAGAGAAAAAGACCGCCCTTGTGTGTGCACAACAAAGCAGTAATGTTCAATTCCTTAATAAGCATCAAATGTGATAAAACAACATCTTAAATATTTAATACTTGCCTTGTGTGTGCACAACAAACTCATATTAAATATTTAATACTCTATTGTTTTACCATACTAGAAGGCGACGTTCGATATTCCAAATATCTTTGAACGCTTAGGACTTAATATGATTTCTATGAGGGGTTTGTTATTAGTCTCATCTTGTTTAGTGCGCATGCACATATGGACTTTTATTCTAGTTTGGTTCACTAGAGCCACCAAGTGAACCAAAAGGTCACACTTAGGGTGCAAGAATTAAATTTAAATATAACTATTACATTTAAACCCGAGCTCCATTACAAACGGGTCTTCAAGCGCTCCTTGCTCCTTTGTCTCCAATTCTTCAAAATTAATTCTAACTATTCCTATTACATGAACTATGTACAATAAATAGAAACCTTGATCAGCAGTCAAGGGGAAGTACATAGGAGGGAGATAGAATTTACATTAAGAAAAATTTAGAGAAGACGAGGTACGCAGACCCCATTTATAAAAACCCATACATTCAAGCATCCATTAAAATAAATCCAATCACACATTGGTCAACAGTCCATAATCAATCCCTATTTATTATCATACATATCTCTATATGTATCAATAAATAACATTCATCCCATGAGTAATAAAACCATTCCATATATGCATTGATATCAATTAATGGACAAAAGTTTTGCTAATATTTAGTTTTGAAACAAAATAAACTCTTTTATTTTAATCAAAAACTAAATCCAAATTAAACTCCTTTAATTTTAGCAATCTGAAATCCTATTCCAGATAAAATAAACTCTTTTATTTTAAATTTTTATCAATTAAATAAACCATTTATTTCAATTGAAGGAAAAAAAAATCGGATTCTGATGTCCGGCGCAGCTACGCCTATAGTGAACAGGGAACCAGCGCAGCTGCGCTGAACCCCAGAAAAAACTGATTCTGGGTATTGGCGCAGCTGCGCCCCAGAATGAACTGGAGCCGGCGCAGCTGCGCCGCATCGCTGATCCAGAAAAAATTTTCTTGCCCAAAAATTCAAACGTTTCGCATATCAATTCATACATGGAATCATCTAGATCGATAATTAGCACATGATTAGGCTCTGATACCACTATTAGGTTTGTATATAGCGCGAACATGCAATCAAATTACATAAATAGTGCGAAAGCGCGATAAAACGGATTTTAAAAGTTTTATACAAACCATCACCATGATCGATCAATGTGCTCAATTAACGATATAAACGAGAGAGAAAGAGAATAAGAATTATACCCTCGTAGAACAAAGCTTCCTCGGGTACAAGTTCAACTCCTAGTCCTTCGTGTTCTCCTCGAGTTCAACGGTGTGATTCCTTCCTTTGATCAACGTTAGCCACCCAAGTGTTTGGCCTCTAGAGGTGATCCACCAAGGAAGAACAAGTATTCAAGAAGTTGAGTGTTTGGCAAAACCCTAGTTTCTATCTCTATAGAAATTGCAAGTACTCTCCACAATCTAATGCAAGAGTTTGTCACACAAATCTATGATAAGACTCCTCTTATTTATAGATGTAGGAATAACCCTTCCCTAAACTATTTAAGATTAGGGTTTCTATTATAATTAAACTCCTTTAATTAATTATGCTCCTAATCCAATTAGGAATTCATGGGAGAGTACTTCTATTAATTAATTCCCAATCCCTATTAGGAATTAAATAATAGTAATAGTAATAATAATAAGACTCCTCTTATTAATTTATATTTAATATTTCTAAAATATTAAATAATAAATATTAAGCTATTTAATTTATTCTATCTCCATAGACTAAATTAAATACTCTTAACTTATTATTACAATTATGTCATTTACTTCTTAAATAAATATTTTTCCTTTTGCGGTGTGACCCTTTAGGTTCTCTGTAGACACCCAATTTTTGCACTTCCTATACTAACCCTGACAGAAGGGCAATTTCGTCCATGGACCCGGCCCACGAGAATGGAAGGAGGACATAAAAATGAAACTCAAAGCCATCTCCACTGGACGAGATCGAGGCCGACACAACGGCGCGCAAATGTCAGGAGTCAGTTACTGATCGCTACGCTTACCCGGACGGCATGGCACGTTTCCCGGCGATTTCCAGACTGCAGAATGCAAGCCCTTCAACGGAAATCAACGGTACGGCACGGAAATCGAGACGGGGTGCGGAAATGAGAAAATCAGCACAGTCGGCCGCAGATCAATCCGCGGCCAAGGACGGAACTCGAGACGGCACGGGACTCGAGCGCACGGGACTCGAGCGCGGCTGGGGGGAGAACCAAGGGCCAGCCGCAGATCAATCTGCGGCTGCCCTTGGCAGTCCTTTATCAGGCCATTTCGCATACAGAAACAAAGGAGAGCAAGAAGAGAAAAAATCCAGCAGCAGCAGCAGCTCGGGAAGGAAGAAAAAACAGCAACAAAACAACAAAAATTAAGAGAGAAAGGAGTGAGAAATAGTGAGAAATTGTACCCATCTTGTGAGATTACGTCTCGATATTTTCTACTCTACTCAATACACAAATTCATACATATTGTGGGGATTATTTGCAAGGTGAAAAAATCATGTGTTTTAGCATTTTGTTATACCATTTTTGCCAAGCTTTTGTCATCCGAATTATTTTGAATGTAGTTGTTCTTGAATATTGATGTGAAATCACGGATTAGGGATTATTAGTGAGGGTTCCATCGGAACAAAATTCTTCCTAATAACCCGAGGATATCCAATTGGTGAAATTTCTAGCTTATTTATGGTGATTTATTGGATGTAATTTATTTAGATTATCATTTTCGGATATCATGGTGTATTAGTCAAATCCGTGTTGTTTAGTTTCGTAGTATTCATTTTGCGGGTATGTAGTAATCTTGGGTGTGAGCCTAGGAATGCGACCCCGTGGTCCAAATCCGATGATGGACGTTGTGACATATGTAATCGATGCAAGGTACTCGTTTTGTTGTAACATGTAATCGTTGGGCCTTAAAACGACGCTAGAGCGAGAATCGGGTTTAAGGCCCCGTAATAGTAAAATATGTGATTGTTGGCGTTAGGGGATATTTTGATGGCTTACATGCCCATGAATAGCCCCCTACGCGTTTGATATTTAGTTCGATTTGTAACACCCAACAAAAGGATTTCAAAGCCAAAACGATAAAGATTTTGCTAAAATTAATCAAAGTAGGATATTAGCATCACAAGGCTAAAATTTGGAAGTGCTAATGAAAATCGATTCCTATGTTACGAGAAAGCCAAAAGGAAGTTGTTTCCAAATATCACAAAAAGTGGTTTTATAAAGAGAAATAAATGTTTACTAAACCTTGATACATAGGGCGAAAGAGATTCTAGAAATTGCCTATCATTTATGAAAGCGACGTATAAATCTCGATTCCTATTTTGGCTAAGGTTTAACAAACTCACGTTTTACCCAAAACAAACGCTTAATCTCATAGCTTTTGTCAATTTAAAATCAAATCTTTCTCAATAAGAAAATAAGGCTTTCTCGTAAATACCGAAAAGACATTTTTAAGCATTCTCAAAACTAAAGCACGATTTTCCCTAAAAAATCCAAATGATTCTTTCATACAAACTCACCACAACTTTCATTTAGGCACACACACACACACGCACGCATATACGTTTCATGAATTAAAGGATAGGAAAAGCATCAAGATTGCGGTAACCGTATTTCACGGAAGTCGGGGGGTGCCTAACACCTTCCCCTCGCTTAAGCAAGCCCCCGAACTCTATGAATCTCGATTCGCAGACCATTTAATTCGGAGTCACACATGAGCCAACGATTTATAAAAAACGAAAATTCGGATGAGTTGGTACATCCATTTCAAATATACCAACTGGCGACTCTGGTTAATTGGCTCATCATAAAAAAACGATCTTTCAAAACCCCGTCGACATCAAGGCCGACCTTTTCCCCAAAATCACCAAAACCAAAAGGCTAAAATAGGGAAAGAAAAAGAGACGAGAAAAACCCGGCGTCGACATTCTCCATATTAAACCGGTTGTGAATAAATCAATTAGAACAATTCTAATCTTATTTAAATAAATAAATTAAACTATTTAATTCATTTAAATAAATAATATTTATTCTACAATAAGGGTAAGCCCCCTTAGTGATCAACGACTTTCCAGATAATATAGATTTCAACATCAATCACAAAAGAACCTTTGAGTAAATAGTTACCGTACAATTCAATCCTTCTACCATACAATGTCCCAATTAAATATAAGACATGGATTTACTGTCAAGTCTTATTTTATTTAATTATATGTATTTCGATTCCCAAATGCACAAATCAAAATAATGCAAATTAGAAACTCCTTTCTAATTTTATTCTGCCTTGGCCAAGGACTACTGAATTATCATTTATCGAATCACATAGGACATTCACATCTTTTACTAGACGAGGTAGATTCTTTGTTGATCATTCACCTATCTCCATGTACAATTAATTATACCTAATCATACCCTTTGATATACCCAAAAGGTCTTAAGGGACATGTCAAAGTATAACTCATCATACACAAGATACTATGATGATCTCAAGTCCAAAGATCACTTGTACAATTATCACTTTAGGAATTCCTATTGATAAGCGAGTAAAACTCCATTAGGTATTCCTTAGCGAGCCACGTTCAGTGAACTTATTCTCCAATAAGCACCTACATACTTACTTTAGTGTCTCCACACAAATGATTATGAGATCAATCATCCTCTTCCTAAGAGCAAGCAACGTATGTACTAATCTATCCGGATTCACTAATCCCCAATTTAGTAATCCAACGATTAGGAACAATTTTAGTTTGTGAGCTATCTTGAATTTAGATCTCATTAGCATGATCACCATCATGATTCTAAAAGCATTGCTCAAAACTATGGGTTTATCACATTTAATATAACAGCACTATGTAGATAACTTAAAATGCCTTTTAAGAAAATCAATTCCTTTATTAATAAATGAATAAGATTACAAAGTATATGCTACATCATATCAAATATGATTGACTTGTGTGCATACTACTTTCATGATGTGTTTTAAAACATGAATCAGTAATATGTCATGTTAGCTTTAATATCCAATTGGTAGAAGGCTTAAATTATCTCACAGTAAAAAGTTATGGGTGGTCAAAACCCATTGACCGACCATGCAAACTGATTTTTGGGTAACCCAGAAATCGTTTGAAGGTCCTGACAGTTTCCTGACAAGACTTTGAACAACCCAGATCATGCCTAAATGAACTTGTAAATGTTATTTCTTGGATTAGAGTTATAGTATGCTATGTAAACTATAATCTTGAAGCATTAAAACACCTAATCAATAAAGAAATTGAACGAAATTAATAGTCAAACTACGTTGACCGTTATGACTGTATGAGTTTCTGGGTTACCTAGAAAACTCAAGAACAGTTAAACGACCCAGTTTGACCGGATCAAATCTCACACACGTGATGTTGTTTGATCTCAAATAAGACATGTCGTTACTCTCTACCATGTATACTATAACGAGCAACAAAAATCTAAACCAAAATATTAACAAGTTGGAATTAATTTTAGGTCAAAAGTCATTATTTGATATTGACCAATTTAGCGACGATATTCATCCTCAAACCCAGAAAGCTAAGAACATATGCAGATTGTTGCTAAAGCTTTTTAGCGACTAATTTTTAATAAAAATTAATAAAAAATTAATTAAATAAATTATAAAATAATAAATAAATAATAAATAATTATTAATAATTCATAATTATATTCAAAAATTCATTTTTAATTATAAAAATTTATTTTTAATATTTTTATATAAATCTGAGTTATTATTTAATTTAATTAAATAATAAATAATAATTATAATAAATCAATTAATAATTATCTTAATTATTTAAAAATGATATTAAATCATTTAATAATTATATTAATTATTTAAAAATGATATTAAAGTAAATAAAATTATTATATGTAATAATTACATAAAATATTAAAATATTTAAATATTATTAATGATAAATAAATCATGTAAATAATATATTAAGTATTTAAAAATATTCTAAATGATAATTAAATCATTTAAATATTAAACTAAGCTTTGAAAATTATTATAAGTAATAATTAAATTATTATAATAGTAAAATAAGTTCTAAAAATATTATTAATGATAAAATAAATCATTTAAATAATATTCTATCTTTTTAAAAATATTATAAATGATAAATAAATCATTTAAATAATATTTTAGGTATCTAAAAATATTCTAAATGACAAATAAATTATTTAAATAACATATTAATATTTTAAAAATTATTCTAAGTGATAATTAAATTATTTAAAAATATTCCTAAGCTTGTAAAATTATTTAAAAATATTTCCAAGCTTATAAAAAATTATTTAAAAATAATATTAAGGTTCTAAAAATATTATAAATGATAATTACATTATCTAATCTAATATTTAAGCTTCCAGATGAAGTTTTGTCGAATAACCTATGTATTTAGATGTCTAAAGTCGCGATCGAGATACCGAATACGTCGGACCTAGCTTAACGAAACTTGTCTAGATTAGCGTAATACATGTTAATATAAGTTCTAACACTTATATTTGACAACGTAGACCACGTACGCTGACACCTTGTGTGAAATTGTGTTAAACGAACTACGCTAAGGCAAATGTCCTAACCTTACTCAACTTATATTTATGCAAGTATTATACATCTTGCCATCAATTATTGTGAAGTTATTGCTTCTTGTTCAGCATAACTAAGAAATAAATCATTATTCATATATTGTTTATTCAAGCGTAAATTGTTGTGTCAAACCAAATTATTTTGGTACGACATCTTATAGTGAGAAATAGAACACCTTGATGTAAGGTGAACTGGAAAACCTTAAGATAAGGTGGTGACCGTTGATTATATATCGACATAAATTGTAGGATGATATGCATACTCCTAGGATATTGGTTAGGCTGATCCCTTACCAGATATCCAAAACTCAAATGGTTCTAGGTCATTAAAGACTGGCAAAATTAAATAAAATATATGGTTCATGTACAGAACCCTCAGTATACGTCATTGACATCTTTCAAATCAAACACATTGTGTTTAAGTTTTTAAATGAACTTGTTAAGCATTTGTAGCTCATTCTTGCATATATCTTCTTTTTGCAGCTTTAAATGATATCCCTGGAACCTCTGGGGTAGATAAAGGGAAAGGACATGTTAATTAGTTTTACTTACTGTTTTTAAATAATTCAAGTCTTTTATAAGACTTTGTTGTAATAACTTAGTACTGAGAACGATGTAACCGAACTTCATGATATGTAATATATTATCATCCTTTAGTACTTCGAATGCGTTATACTCTGATCTTTACCTTGTTTATCATAGTTGTACTAAGTTAAATACAGTATCTATACGAACTATACATCTGAATGAGGGTATTTAAATGATATTGAAAGTTCTATAAGCTCTAAGGTTACCCTTAATGAGCGCCGATAAGGTGTCATCTTTACCGGAATGCGCCCCTCAGTTCTATGGACAATCTTATCATTAATACTATAAATGTCAGATAGATAGGGAATATCGATATGAAAGAAGTATTCATGAGATATGAATATATACATCCAAGTGAGGGTATCCAAACACAGATCACGTTCTGGCAAGAATTATCATCTGTTATGGGATACTGTGAACCTTGGATAGATAAAAATCATATTTTATTGAATATTTATAGTTGTATAGTTTCACGTGAGCACCAGATCTGCTATAAGGAAGTGTAGAGAATTTGGGGGCGTCACAATTATTATTTATTCAAAAGCTAAATCATTATTTATTCAAAAGATAAATCGTTATTTATTCAAAAGATAAATCATTATCATTATTTATTCAAAAGATGAATCATTATTTTTATTTATTCAAAAGATAAATCATTATCAATATTTATTCAAAAGCTAAATCATTATTTATTCAAAAGATAAATCATTATCTTTATTTATTCAAAAGCTAAATCATTATTTATTCAAAAGATAAATTATTATCAAAAGATAAATCATTATTGATATCACAAATATTATAGACTAGCAATTTTCGGCAACCCGATTGTACCCAGGAAAGAGGGGGCCTTCCGTATAAACGACACGCAATTAAATAACCCCTTTTCTCGACAGAACTTCAGACATTGCTAATAATGCTAACTAACTTAATAATATCATATCAAATAATATGAGTTACTGTGTCGTGTCAATTATTGAATCAATAATATGAAATATTGTGCATATGTTACTGTAGCAATTATTGAATCAATAATATAAAATATTTGTGCAGATGTTATTGTAGCAATTATTGAGTTAGAATACTATGCAATTGCTACTGTAACAATTATTGAATCAATAATATGAAATACTATGCAATACCGTGTGCTACTGTGGAATACCACGTGCTATTGTGTAACACTACGTGCTATTGTACTTTTATCGCCGGGTATTTTAACATTTAAAGGTGATAATATCGTTGACAATTTTTATTAAAAAAATTATTTCTATCGTTTTTGGTATCCGATAATTAGTCGTTGTGGGGCCCATTAATGATTAGTTGTTTTGGCGCTGCCATACTTTACCGAAGATAATATTTCTCAACAGAACGAATATTACCCGACAGAAGGAATATTCTCCGACATAACGAATATTCCTTGTAGACACCCGAATTTCGCGTTTCCTTCTACTAACCATGACAGGAGGGCGAAATCGTCAATTGAACCGGCTTGCGGGAGCAAAGGAGCGGGCACAAGGGCGAGCACCCGGCACCGCCGCAATGTTTTAGGCAAACCAAGTTTACGTGACAATAAAGCCGTCCGAGGCAGGCATTTCCGAATGAGGTGGCACGTCTCCCGGAAATTCCCGGACTGCAGATTACGAGCCTGTCAGCGAAAACCGACGTTGCGGCACGAAAATCGAGGCGTGGCACGAAAATCGAGAAAGTCAAGCCCGCCAGCCGCGGATAGATCTGCGGCCAAGTGGGTGCGCCAGCACGGAAACCAGGAAATCAGCAAATCAGCACTACCAGCTGAGTGCGATGGGAGGCGTGCCAGCTGGCCAGCCGCAGATCCATCTGCGGCCAGCCGCAGATAGATCTGCGGCTGGCTCTGGCCAGCCTATTTAAGCCCAGCTTCGGGCAGCATACAGGAGGTTGGAGAATTGGAGGAAGAAGGAGAATACAGCAACAACCAACTCGGAAATTGAGGAAGAAATAGCATAAATTTTGCAATCAAATAGGAAGAAAAGAGAGAAAAAAGAGAGGAATAATTTTCTTTTGATTTGATTGTATCAAATAGATTCTTTCCTTCTATTCAAATACATCAAGTTTACATCCATTTGGATATCAATTGCAAGGTGAAATCTCTTTGGTGATATCAATTTCTATCATATCATTTGATCAAATTAGATGCAATTTTTCATGTAATTTATTGATTGAACAATGAATTAGGGATTATGAGTGAAGTTTCCATCGGAATAAAACTCTTCCTAATAACCCGATGATATTCGTTCATTAATTTCTTTGTTTGTTTTAAGGTGTTTATATTTGGTATCAATTCCTTTAATATCGTTATTTTAGGATGTCTTGGTATTGTTAGATTATCCGGGTTGGTTTATTTTCTTGTAATATCCGATTGTTTGTGTGTGGATACTTGGTTGTGAGCCTAGGAAAGCGACCCCGGGGTCCCAATCCGATGATGGACATATCTTGATGTAAGAAGTAGAAATGACGTAGTTTTCATTGTAAATATGTAATCGTTGGGCCTTAAAACGACGCTAAGGCGAGAATCGTGCTTAAGGCCCCGAAATAGTGAAATTTGTGATTGTTGGCGTTCGGGGACATTTTGATGGCTTACATGCCCATGAATAGCCCCGACGCGTGTTTATGCTTGATTTGATTTATGACACGAAATTGATTTCAAAGCTAAATGATAAGATTTTCATAAAATCAATCAAAGTAGGATATTAGAATCACGAGGTTAAAATTTGAGAAATGTTAATGAATGTCGATTCCTATCTAACGAGAAAGCTAAAGAAAAATCGTTTTCCAAAACATCACCCAAATTGATTTTATAAATAAATGGCGTTTTATTAAACCGTTGTGCATAGGGTTAAAGAGATTCTAGAAGTTGCCCATCGTTTGAGTTACGAAAGCAACGTATAGATCTCGATTCCTATTTTGACGAAGGTTTAAAACTCTTGTTTCACCAAAACGACACCTAATGAAAATCTCATAGTTTTGACAAATTAAAATCAAACCTTTCTTATAAAGAATCAAGCTTTCTCGTATAAATCGAAGGACATTCCGAAGCATTCTCAAATCAAAGCACTATTTTCCCTAAGAAATCCAAATGATTCTTTCATACAAACTCACCACAACATTCATTTAGGCACACACACACACACGCACGCATATACGTTTCATGAATTAAAGGATAGGAAAAGCATCAAGATTGCGGTAACCGTGTTTCACGGAAGTCGAGGGGTGCCTAACACCTTCCCCTCACTTAAGCAAGCCCCCGAACTCTATGAATCTCGATTCGCAAACCAATTAATTCGGAGTCACATATGAGCCAGCGATTTATAAAAAACGAAAACTCGGATGAGTTGGTACATCCATTTCAAATATACCAACTGGCGACTCTGGTTAATTGGCTCATCATAAAAAACGATCTTTTAAAACCCCGTCGACATCAATGCCGATCTTTTCCAACGAATCATTAAATCAAAAGGCAAAAAAATCGGAAAAGGCTAGAAAGCGAAAACCCGGCGTCGACAGCTGGCGACTCTGCTGGGGACGATTAGAGGGCTTAAGCCGCGTCAGGTCTTGATGCTATCCTATCCTTTAAAATTTATAAATGTGTATGTGCGTGCGACATTTTGACTTTTTTTATTGTTGTGTGAATGTGTGTTGTTGTCCAATGAATGAATGATTGAATGGGTTTGCTTTACTTCAAAGTAATCATTTGCATACGGTGAGGACGATGAATGTGAATGTATGTTGAGAGAGTACCTCCTCCTGAGGCGAACCCGTCGGTTGCTTATTACTGGACTCGATGGGGCTGCTCCCCGGAGATGGCTCAGGAAACGCACCACTCAAATCCGCTCCAATCGAAAGGGCTCAAACGAGTAGATTGCGAAGATTTGGGAACCTTCATGCCGAAAAGCCCGCGAGAGTAACCCTAGGATAGGTCAGCCTCTGATAAACCCAACGCAGGAAAAGTCTCTTCATGCCTTTTTTACGTTCAAGAATATAAATGTCATAAACCCATTACAACATATTCATATATGCCTCCCCTATTGTCAAAAGAGAATACTGACCTCCATGTTTTGCAGGAAACAGCTGGGGAAGCATAATAAAGTCATGTTTAGCATTTGTTATTGCACTAAAAGACTACTAACTTTCTCTTTTGCAGGGAAAGATTAAAAAACAACACCAAAAAATTTTACAGTTTTAGCATGCATCCATTTTGCGTTTCCCCAAGACTAAACTTCGAACCATTGTCTCTGTAGGATTGCTCCTCAAACCCGTTCGCAGTCTAAGAAAGCCCAAAATTCTACATCTGAAATGGCTGATATTCCTAACCATAATTCCATATCTCGGGAGGAGTTTGATGATTTTAAAAGACAGATGATGGAAATGGCCACAATGTTAAAGGAACAGTTCTTAATCAGACAGGATCCGGTAAACCAGGGATCGCATAATATTCCACCACCAGGGGATGATCAGAATCCTCCTAAAAATGGTACAAACTTGCTTAAAGAGGACCAACCCCGACTCAAGGACGAGCCAGTCATCCCAAAGCCCGTTCCCATACCTAGCAGGACAGTGATTACTATCCCAGAAGAAGGGGACAATGACGACCTTCGGAGAAAAATGAAACACATGGAGGAGACCATCCAATCTCTAAAGGGCATAGGCTCCCTGGGCAGGGTCAATTACTCAGATCTATGTGTTTTCCCCGGAGCCAGATATCCAGAAAAGTTCAAAGTTCCCGAGTTTGAAAAATACAATGGAAAGGGAGACCCCTATACACACTTGAAAATATACATTGGAGAACTCGGGTCTTATGCCGAAGACGAGGGGTTAAGAATGCAACTATTCCAGAAAAGCTTAACAGGGGAGGCAAGAATCTGGTATGCCCGCCTCGACAACGCCCGAATCCACAACTGGGAGGAATTGGCCCATACCTTCTTAACCCAATACAGCTTTCAGGCCCAGATGGCCCCTGACAGGTACCAAATGACAAAGGTTAAAAAACAGCCTAGGGAATCCTTCAGGGAATATGCGCAACGATGGAGGGGCATGGCCGCACAGGTAACCCCCCCGATGAGCGAATCAGAGATGGTAATGACCTTTGTAGACATTCAGGAGGCACCGTATTATGAGCGGGTCATCTCAGGGATTGGAAGACCCTTTGCTGAAATGATTAAACATGGAGAGATGGTTGACATGGGGTTGAAATCGGGTAAAATCCGGGATCTTACTGCCTTAGAAACTGCTGCCGAGCAAATACAGAATGGAAACTACGGTAGCACTTCCCGGAGGGTCCAAAAGAAAAAAGAGGAGGATGTCTCCCTCATCCTACAGGGGTCATCCAGAAAAGCAGAAGGTCATCCTCCGGTGCAGGTGCAGAGGGGAGGGCCATCCCGACAGCCAAACTTCACAGATCAAAGGGCAGAGGGGCGAAGAAGATATGAGGCCTCGCAAAACCGAGTATTCACCCCGCTCGGGGAGCCGCTTGAACGGGTACTAGCGGTATTAGTAGCCCAAAAGAAAATAGTTGGTCTGGCACCACCGAGTGACCCAAAGGGTAGAAGGTTTGACCCGAGTAAGCGATGTGCATACCACTCCAGTTCCCCTGGCCATGATACACAAGATTGCTGGACGTTGAAGCATCGAATCCAAAACATGATAGACAGTGGGGAAATTGTGGTGGAACAACCGGACTCCCCGAATGTTAAAGCAAATCCCCTGCCAAGACATGATGGAGGGGGAGTTAATGCGACGGAGGCAAGTGAGGCTGGGGGGCCGCCAAGGTTGAACTATGTGCAGAAAGTTGAGGAGATGATCAACATGATACATGATCATGGGGATGCACGGGGAACGCCCATCAGGTTGATAGGGGTAAGTACGAATAACATAGAGGGACCTGTCAAGCTGACAGCCCCGAGGCCCATCATCCTTGCAGCAAGGCCGCAACTCCCTATCAGTAGTCTGAAGACTGTACCCTGGAATTATGGGGGAATACCAGAGGAAGCGGCCAGTTGTGCTTCCGTGACGACCAAGGGGAACCCCTTATATCTTCCCGGGCGAGTCCTTGAGAGCCAAAAGAGAAAAAATGAAGAGGTTTCCGAGGAAAGGGCCATAGAGTTTTTAAAAAGGATGGATCACCCAGAAACGAGGGGGATCCAGATTTTAAATGAGGAATCAACCCTAACATCAGTCATGGACTTGGTGTTGTCATCCAGTGAGCATTGCAAAACCCTGATGAAGGTTCTGGAGGAGGCATTTGTGTCCAAAGAAATTAGTGAGGAGGGTTTCGGCCAGCTGGTAGGCCACTTATTGGAAACCGATGCAATATCCTTTACGGATGAGGACATTCCCAAAGAGGGAAGGGGGCACCGAAAACCGCTACACATCGCGGTAATCTCCTCAGGATATATCATGAATGGGGTGCTGATCGACGGGGGATCGGCATTGAATATATGTCCTCTCAGCACGCTGAAGAAAATGAACATCAGTCCCAAGCGCCTACGGGCCAGTCATGTGGTGGTTCGGGATTTTGACGGATCCCGGAGGGATACCATCGGAGAGATAGAATTGCCAGTGGAGATAGGGCCCTGTACTTTTGATATATCCTTCCAAGTCCTAGATATTACGGCAAGCTACAACCTGCTGTTAGGGAGGCCGTGGATACACATGGTCGGGGCAGTTCCTTCCACGCTCCACCAACAAATCAAGTTGATCATCGATGGGAATCTGGTAACAATCTCGGCCGAATGCGATGACCCTTCTCCTCCCAGGAGTGGCCTACCAGTAATCAATGTGGATGAGTCAGCGGCGCCTGCCAGCTTTCAAGCACTAGAGATTAGCACTCCCCATTATAGATGCCTGGGAGCTCCAGCTGTGAAACCAAGGGTCTCTCCGGAACTCACCTTTGTGGCAAGGGAAATGATTAAAATGAACTTCCAACCTGGACGGGGACTAGGGAAAAAAGCTTGCAGTAGTCAGGGCATCACCGAGCCCATCCACCTACCACAGCAGATAGGCAAAGCAGGATTGGGATACCATGTGGGCGCAGTACGGGGACACCGTCAGGGTGCGACTCCGATTCGACTAGTTGGCAGTCCAGTGACCAAAGTCGACAATAAGCAGGGGATCAGCGGACCTGTGATTGGGGCAGGGAATGAAGAGTTAACCCCCACACGTAATGAGTCGGCCCGGAGGGAAAGTTTCCTGCGGGAGGTCGCAAAAGAGTTTGAAACCAAATGCTATATCCCCGAACAATCAACAAGCAGTAAGGAGGGGACGAATGTTATCACACCACCGGGAGCCCAACAAGTTGTGCCTGTCATCGATTGGGCAGGGCTGATTATTCCTGGAGAAGATATGGAGAAGGACTCAGGCGACGTATCCGTAATCATCGGGGAGGTGTCCGATGTGAGGCCCTCCTTTATCCAGCGCATTTCATCCGACCTAACAGTCGACAACTGGACCATAAAACCAGTGATATCCAAGCAAGGGTAAAACCCGACATCAGGGTGTTAGACCCCGGAGGACGGGGGAATGAGGAAGTTTTATTTTGTTGTTGTTTTATTTCTGCATAATTGTGTCGTTTCTTCGTGTTATTTGAAATTGCGATCGTCGTGAAAAATGATTTATATATATGACAAGTACTTTGTTTTATGTCAGGTGTACCAATTTGAGTATTCCTTGCCTAACAAACGATCTTTCAAATTTGAATGATGATTATGATTTTGACATTGAGCTGGATTTCGATTTAATGGGCATTGAACAAGACGAGACAGATTACGACGACGCACCTGACGAGATCAAAGGATGGGTCGAGGATAAACCCAAACCCAACTTGGACCAAACCATCACCGTTGATATTGGAACCCCTGACAAGCCAAAGGAACTCAAGATAGGGACGGACCTCACCCCCAGCCAAAAAGCAGAAATAATTGAGTTACTAAGCCAATATGAGGATGTCTTTGCCTGGTCGCACGAGGATATGATCGGATTGTCCACCGACATTGTGGTGCACCGGTTACCCATCAAGGAGGGTTTCGGGCCTGTCAAGCAGAAACTAAGAAAGTTGAAACCTGAGTGGAGCTTAAAAGTGAAGGAAGAGATCATCAAGCAGTTCAGGGCGGGAATCATTATGGTGTCCACTTACCCGGAATGGCTGTCCAATGTAGTCCCAGTAGCTAAACCTGGAGGAAAAGTAAGGGTATGTGTAGACTACAGAGATCTAAACAAGGCCATGAGTCTCAAGGATAGTTTCCCGGTACCTTTCATACACATCCTGGTGGATAACACGGCCCAGTACGAGATGTACTCTTTTGTTGATTGTTTTGCGGTTGCTGGTATCATCAGATAATGGTGGCAGAGGAGGATCGGGAAAAGACCGCATTCATCACCCCCTGGGGCACTTTCTGCTATAGACGACTGGCTTTTGGCCTCACAAACGCGGGGGCTACTTATCAGAGAGCCATGATGGCCTTGTTCCACGATATGATGCACAAGGAGATAGAGGTCTACGTGGACGACATTATTGTGAAATCGAAGGTAGAGTCCGATCATATAACTCATCTCAAAAAGCTATTCGATCGGCTCAGAAAGTATAATCTGAAACTCAATCCAGCCAAGTGTGCTTTCGGAGTACAATCGGGCAAGCTCTTGGGTTTCCTAGTTAGTGATCGGGGCATTGAGTTGGACCCAGCAAAGATTAAGGCCATTGTGGATATGCCGGCACCCCACACAGAGAAGGAGATAAGAGGATTCCTGGGGAGAATAAACTTCATCAGCCGTTTTATATCCCACTTGACGACTACATGTGAGCCGATTTTTAAACTGTTAAGAAAAGGGGTGTCCCAAGAATGGAATGAGCAGTGTCAGAGGGCTTTTCAGATCATTAAGAAACAATTGACGGAGGCACCAGTGCTGGTACCCCCGAAGGATGGGATCCCTCTGTTTATGTATATATCGGTAAATGCCATCGCGATGGGATGTATGTTGGGACAGAAAAATGAGGCGGGAAAAGAGCAGGCCATCTATTACCTCAGCAAAAGATTTAGCCAATGTGAGCAGAATTACACTCCCATTGAGAAAACCTGTTGTGCTCTGGCCTAGGCTGCAGGGAGATTACAGCACTACCTCCACGGGCATACAACGTACCTGATATCAAGAATGGATCCCCTGAAATATATTTTCGAAAGGCCCATGCTGAATTGTCGACTATCAAGATGGCAGTTAATTTTACAACAGTTTGACATGGTGTACGTGACCCAGAAGGCCATGAAAGGGCAGGGAATTGCAGATCAGTTGGCAGAAGCCCCGGCAGGAGGGATGGAGCCGTTAGAAACTCCTCTCCCGGGCGAGGATATATTTTGGGTATCGCACGAAAAATGTGATGACGAGGGACAATTTTGGAAGCTGTATTTTGATGGTGCCATGAATGCCGAGGGGGTAGGAGCCGGAGCGGTCCTAGTCTCTATCACCGGAGAACAATACCCCGTGGCCACTAAACTTCGTTTCAGCAATTCGAACAACACCGCTGAATACGAGGGGTGTATCTTGGGACTCCGATTGGCCCGTGACATGGGAGTAAAAAGGCTAGCGGTGTTCGGAGATTCAGAATTGGTAATCAGACAGGCAATCGGGGTATACAACACTAAGGAGCTTCGGTTACTTCCATACCATCGTTGTGTCACCCAGCTTATGCAAGAGTTCGAAGATATCGCCTTCCGCCATATTCCTCGGGGACGAAATGATTTTGCCGATGCATTGGCGACTTTGGCTTCCTTAATCCACGTGGTCAAGAGTAGGGACAGTCCACGGATTGAGATCACCGTACAGAATGCCCCGGCATATGAGGAAAATGTGGCAGTGTTATCAAACGAGGTGGTGTTGACAAGGCAGCCCTGGTATCACGACATCAGGGAATATCTGAGAGCCAGATCCCTTCCCGATCAGGCAAATCGGACTGAAAGGATGAGAATTCAAAGGATGGCCATGAAATTTTACCTGAGTGGGGATTCACTTTACAAAAGGGATGCTGGGTTGGGACTGTTGCAGTGCGTAGATGAAACACGGGCCCGAAAGATTATGAATGAAATACATGGTGGAGTGTGTGGGCCCCATATGAGTGGACCGATGCTTGCCAAAAAGATTTTGAGGACAGGGCATTATTGGTTGACGCTGAGGGCCGATTGCGAAGATCATGTCAAACGGTGTTATCAATGTCAGGCGCACGGTAATGTGATCCATACGCCTCCCAATGAACTGCACTGTATGACCTCCCCGTGGCCATTTTCAATGTGGGGAATGGATGTAATCGGACCAATAGAGCCCAAAGCAAGCAACGGGCACCGATTCATTTTCGTCATGATCGATTATTTCACCAAATGGGTAGAGGCAGCTTCTTTCCCTAAAGTAACTCAGGAGGTCATCGTCAACTTCATCAGGAATAATGTCATTTGCCGATATGGGCAACCTGAGGTTGTGGTCTCCGACAATGCCAAGAATTTGAATAACGCCCTCATGAAGGGGTTGTGCGACCAGTTTAAGATCAAACACCTCAATTCTGTTATTTACCGTCCCAAAATGAATGGGGCAGTGGAGGCTGCCAATAAGAACATCAAGAAGATCATGGCAAAAATGTCTGCTAATCATCGGGGATGGCCAGATCTGTTACCCCTCACCTTGCTAGCCTACCGAACGTCAACGCGTACTTCCACAGGGGCAACCCCTTACGCCTTGGTATATGGAATGGAGGCTGTCCTGCCAGTTGAAGTTGAGATGGCGTCCCTCAGAATAGTGATCGATGCTCAGATAAGCGAGGAGGATTGGATGCAAAGCCGATACGACCAGTTGGCCCTAATTGATGAAAGGAGGGTGGCTGCTGTTTGGCATGGCCAGCTATATCAACAGAGGATCTCCCGATCATACGACAAAAGGATCAGGCCTCGGAAATTCAAGGAGAATGACCTGGTGCTAAAGAGAGTCATGTCTTGTCAGGACGAAGCCAAGGGGAAGTTTGCCCCGAATTGGGAAGGACCATTCGTGATTAAGAAAGTGCTATCCGGAGGAGCCCTCATATTGCAGGAAATGGATGGTGAGGTATTTCCACAACCCCTCAATGCTGACTCGGTGAAGCGGTTCTACGCTTAAATCATCAGTTCTGTTTTTCCTTTGAGAGCGAACTACGTAGGACCTGATCTCCCAACTTGTGGGGGTACGTAGGCAGCCATCATGGCGCGGTCCGATCCTTCAAAAAATAATCCTTTCCCTAACCAAAACCAATTTTCGATAGCCAGATAAAACCTTCCTACACCCTCAAAACCTTCCCGAAACCAACTGCCTAACCAGTTTCATCCCAGAATACATACCCTGATCCAACCCAAACAGTTATCCAAAATCTGAGATTCAATCCGACGAAATCAAAAGGTGTGCGGCAATATCTGTCAAATCTCCATCAAGTCTTGAGGAAAGAAAGAAGGCGAAATGTCAAAATCATGGTCAGTTGGATAAAATGATGATCCAATGGATGGCAAATGATACGACAAAAGGGGAAAATGACTAAATTTAAATGCATGTCTATATATATAAGTCGTTTTATTACAAGATTTCTCTTTCAATAACTGATGAAACCAACATAGTCTATGCAGGAAATAAAATAATCTACAAATCTGAAACTAGCCGAAGCAGGATGGACAGGGTGGTGGATAGATCTGAAGCATCAGCATCTCCTGCAATCCGCTGCCCCATCATATCAATACGATCCAGTAAAGCAGTAGCTCGGTTGACAGTCCCAAAACGAGCATCTACCACTGCCCTGGTCTGAAATACAATGGCCTCTCTATCAGCAATGGCAGCATCTCTAGCCCGAATGGCCTCATCTCTCTCGGCAAGGGCGGCATCCCTCTCGGCTTCAGTAGTAATCAGGGCCAGGCGGAGTCGGGAATCCTCAGCGACCCGACTCGGGGCAGAATCGGCTGAAATGGAATGGTCTGTGGTATCTTCTGTGAAAATCACTCCAGAGTCATCAAAGGCCCCAGTCCGACTCAAACTAGCCGAATCCAGGTCTCCACGCATCCACTGTACGTAGGCAAATGTCTGGATGTGACAGCTCGCACTATATTCGGCAAAGATCCTGCGATCCCAAAGCTCGTATACCTGCAATAGATCCCTCTCTGTACAGGATGATATAAGGAATCGGTATGCGGCTGCACCCGCGAAGGGGTGTAAATCCTGTGTCTGATCAAACTGCCCCATAACCGCCAGGGGATGATAGGTCGTCACGCCCCTTAACCCAGCGATGGGAATGAAATCCATGCCAGGCACATGAGTCAAGAAGCTCATGAAGGAGCAATAGCCCGAGTAAACCAATAGATGAAAGGGGTCCTCAATGATAGACAAAAATGATGTCCAGAAGGCCACATCAGTACAACTCGCGGGACGAAGCGAAAACTGCGTGGTTATGTCATGGCTGAAGCAAAACCCTTGGCGACGGAAATGGCCGATGGGACTAAGATGACTCATGAACCACATATACAATAAGGTCGAACTCCCTTTGAAGAATCTTCCTCGGAAGGACTGGCAATATGTGGCCGACATATAGGTATCCGCCAATATCATGGGGAGAATGGTGTGATCCTCCTGAAGGGCCCCAACGGCCGCAACAATCCGCATGTCCAAATGATCGGATCCTGCAGGCAAATACAAAACTGAGATGACACAGGCCATCAGAACGCCCACTCTCAAGGCATCCCAGCGCTCTTCGGACACGAAAAAATCACCGAGGAAAAGACGGAAACTGTCAGGTGAGCCAAATCGGTCAATCAACAATTGAAGAGGAACCATATGGTCTGATGTGATTACCGGTAATAAGACAGCCCTCCGCAAACCGGTGAAAGTCAAGAATTGACGGCGCATGGAACCAACGGTAACCCTAGCACAGGGACCATCCAACGGCAAGCCGGTGAAGCGAGCATACTCCTCAAGGGTGGGGGTCAGCTCTACTGTCCCAAACCTAAACACCTGACGGGCAGGGGCCCAATAGCTCAGAAGACCATCCACAAAGCCCGCTGGCACCCGGAAGGTTAATAAGGACCAAGAATGTCCCAGAAGACCATCTACGATAACCCTATCTGCTGGCAGTAGACTGTCCAACCAGCGGAAGAGGCTGCCAACCAACCCTGTGGGAGGAGGGGAATCCAAACGAACCACGGCATCTGAGGACGACATCTGTGAAAAAATAGTATCAAAAAAGACTGTACAGGGGTCATTCTCTACCCATAAATAAAAAGCATGCATCATACAGTTAATAATAAAGCAGGTGAATCCCATAAAAATGAAAAAGAAAACTGTGCATAAATAAATAAATGAGTTCAGTACATAGTGCGTAAAATGAAAAAGAAATCTAAGCAGGTGCCGATACAAAGGCCCTATCCTATCCTGGTCTAAATAAAATCAGTATCATCTATGAAAGCAGGATCCTCGAACTGATCCCCTGGAGTCGTCGAGCTCGGAGGACCAAAGTTCATATCAGGGATGTAGGGATGCGCTGTGGCATCAGATGAACTCGGGCCTGCATCATAACCTGCACCATCAGGATCGTAGGTGTAAGCCTCCTCCGGGGTCCGGCCCAACCCCCGAATAAACAGCGACAACTGATCCACCTGACGAGTCAAGGTGGCGATCTGCTAAGCGTGGGTAGGGGTCCGAACACAGGCAGCCCAATCGGTCATCGTAACCGAGCCTGGAACCATGTCTCCAAGAAAGAAAGTGGCCCGAGTCTGGGGACCGATGGTACGAGGTACCCACCAAGTCCTGAAAGCCTCACTCGTACTGGGGCCTGTGGAAAGCATCCGACCGTCCTCCCCGGCGAGCATGATCTCCGAGGGCTGAGAATCCAGCGGCCAGAAAGTAGTGAAAGAAAGGGAGTGCGGGATGCGGATCTCCCCAGTGACGCATCTGAATGCGCGCTCTCCCAGATACATCACCCAGCCTCCAACACTCTGCAAAGTGAGGCGACGGGTGGAAAGCTCGAACTCCGGGCCGGAAGGATGCCCGTCAGCAAACCCCACAGTCAGATGCTCGGAGAGGTAGGGAATCCAGACGACGTCGGCAGCCGTGATCAACTCCAGCTGAATACGACAATGTGCAAAGCTGCCCGACACGGGGACCTCCTCCAGAGTACTGTGATGCCATCGCCGACCCCGAGGATAAGTGTCCGGGCCCAGAGTAGTGATAGGCCTCAGACATGGCAGCCGCTCGTAAGCCCAGAACTGTGAATAGAAACAAGGCAAGGCATGAGTCACTATCAAATACAGAAAAGAGATGAAAGGAAAAGAAATACAGTAAGAGAGAGGAGGAGGGGACTCACCAACAGAAAGTGGTAGAAGCCGAGCCAGGCATCAGTCTGTCCCTCTGAGCGTAGACGCATGCCATGGAGGAAATAGGCAAAGGTGAATGACCCCCAGTCATAGTCACCGATGCGGTCCACGTCTCTGACCGCTCCTACGACGCTGAAATGAATGGTGGAGGAGTTGTTCCCCAGAAAACAACCCCTCATGATGGTCAGGAACAGGCGACGTAGCAGAATGTCCCTGGTGCCCTGATCCGCGGGAATGGGCAGTGCGTACAGACCCCCAACAGCATCGACAGCCAAGGCGCCGGATCGAATGCTACGGGCCTTGAAGACCCGATCCTCAGCACCAAAGCCTAATAAAGCTCGGACCTCCACTGGAGTGATATCAAGATCCAGGGGGACACGGGACCCGGTGAACTCTATGCCCGTAATGTACCTCCAATCCCAGGGGGTCAGCACGACCTCGCAGTCAAGAAGATGGAGAGACTGCGTATGGTGGAACCATCGCTCGGATAAAGCCCTCATGTAACCCCAGGGGCACTGACGGGGAATGATAGTGAAGAAATGTCGAAAGCCCCAAGAGTCCACCATCTCCCGGTAATCACTATGCAGGGCCGCGTAGAGAGAGTAAATGTTGAACCAGTTACCCCTCGGCTGGGTAAACTCAGGCACCTGTGAAAATCACCAATGGGTCAATCCAGATAGAACCGGAAATTGAGAAATCAAGAACAAATGAAAAGCCGAATCGAGGATACCTCATTAGCCACAAGAGATGCCGAGGGATGACGACTGAGATCCCGACCCAATAGATCGGGTATCTGGACAGAAGCGCCAGATAAGGCGCGATGAGTGGGGGGAGCTGATGTGCTGGAAGACGGCTCCTCCACCGCAACCTCCGGAGGAGCAACCTCCTCAACGTCCGGGTGATCAGGACGGATGACAGACTCCGCCAAGCGACGAGCCTGACGGGTACGAGGGGGAATAGGGGCAGGTGCAGCCCTACGACGGCGAACACCCGAAGTCCGAGAGGCGGAGGAGCTACTGGGCGCATCACGATCCATAGCTGGAATAGAACGGGCGAGAAAGAAGGTAAGTTCCCTTTTAAAAATTATGTAATGAACATTCTAAATTTCTAGCCTCATCATATGATTAATGCAACATGATGCATGGTTATGATAAAAAAAAAAAAAAAAAAAAAAAAAAAAAAAAATCGGCAGAGTTCCGTTTGTAAAATGGACATCCCAGGCATAAGCCAAACGTGTTTTCCATCAATCAAAGCCTCAAACAGATCATAATTGCATTCATATGTGTAAATAAAGCAGGAAAAATGCATGATTTTCTTCCAAAAAGGAGCAAACATATACGTGGGACCGCCTCATGAACATAAAATAGGACCCACACAGTTAATACATAGCATGTGCATCTGATAGTACATTACATAGCATTGTAAAGCATACATTTTATCTCTAAACATGCAAATAGTCAAATGTATAGCAAAACATTGACGAAATTGAAAAGTGACCGGTCAAAGTGTTACCTGTAGCGCGTAGATCGACCCTACCGGAGCAGTTTTTGCAGGAAAATTGAAAAAAATCGACAAAGAGCCCTTGCGAACAAGAAAAATCGAGAGAATCTCTGAGGATTGCAAGTTGAAAGTGACAGATCTGGAGGAGGCGCGTTGGTTATAAGGCCCGATCTTGGCCGCAGATGTATCTGCGGCTGGCCGCAGATCCATCTGCGGCTGGCCGCAGATCCATCTGCGGCTGGCCCTGGTGGGCCCCAACTTGCTCCCTTGAAGCCATTTGACGTGTTGAAGTGAAAAGGTTACGAGATGGGTGACCGGCGACGATACCCGGCCCCGACATGACGATCGACCGACGATGATAACCGGCGATCATGAGATGGATGTCCGGCGACGATAACCGGCTCCGACAAGATAACCAACCGGCGACGATAACCGGGGGTTACGAGATGGGCGACCGGCGACGATACCCAGCCCCGACATGACGATCGACCGGCGACGATAACCGGCGATCACGAGATGGATGTCCGACGACGATAACCGGCGACGATAACCGGCTCCGACAAGATAACCAACCGGCGACGATAACCGGGGGTTACGAGATGGGCGACCGGCGACGATACCCGGCCCCGACATGACGATCGACCGGTGACGATAACCTGCGATCACGAGATGGATGTCCGGCGACGATAACCGGCTCCGACAAGATAACCGACTGGCGACGATAACCGGGGGTTACGAGATGGGTGACCGGCGACGATACCCGGCCCCGACGAGACGATCGACCGGCGACGATAACCGGCGATCACGAGATGGATGTCCGGCGACGATAACCGGCTCCGTCAGATAACCAACCGGCGACGATAACGGGGGGTTGTGAGATGGGTGACCGGCGACGATACCCGGCCCCGACGAAACGATCGACCGGCGACGATAACCGGCGATCATGGGATGGATGTCCGGCGACGATAACCGGCTCCGTCAGATAACCAACCGGCGACGATAACCGGGGGTTGTGAGATGGGTGACCGGCGACGATACCCGGCCCCGACGAAACGATCGACCGGCGACGATAACCGGCGATCACGAGATGGATATCCGGCGACGATAACCGGCTCCGACAGATAACCAACCGGCGACGATAACCGGGGGTTACGCGATGGGTGACCGGCGACGATACCCGGCCCCGAACGAGACGATAGATTGAAAGAGTGAACCCAAAGACTAACAAACACGGTCAAGGGGTTGATACATTGACACTCTTACGAATGTCTTGCATGCATTGCATCTTATGTTGCATCATAAGCTATATGTGTGGCATCACGTGTGTACTGTCATTCTTACGCACTGTCATTCATGCATCGAGTGTCTATTCTTTATCCTGTTCATTTCATTTATCATTTCATAAACGTGATAAAGAGGGGCAGCTGTAGACACCCGAATTTCGCGTTTCCTTCTACTAACCATGACAGGAGGGCGAAATCGTCAATTGAACCGGCTTGCGGGAGCAAAGGAGCGGGCACAAGGGCGAGCACCCGGCACCGCCGCAATGTTTTAGGCAAACCAAGTTTACGTGACAATAAAGCCGTCCGAGGCAGGCATTTCCGAATGAGGTGGCACGTCTCCCGGAAATTCCCGGACTGCAGATTACGAGCCTGTCAGCGAAAACCGACGTTGCGGCACGAAAATCGAGGCATGGCACGAAAATCGAGAAAGTCAAGCCCGCCAGCCGCGGATAGATCTGCGGCCAAGTGGGTGCGCCAGCACGGAAACCAGGAAATCAGCAAATCAGCACTACCAGCTGAGTGCGATGGGAGGCGTGCTAGCTGGCCAGCCGCAGATCCATCTGCGGCCAGCCTATTTAAGCCCAGCTTCGGGCAGCATACAGGAGGTTGGAGAATTGGAGGAAGAAGGAGAATACAGCAACAGCCAACTCGGAAATTGAGGAAGAAATAGCATAAATTTTGCAATCAAATAGGAAGAAAAGAGAGAAAAAAGAGAGGAATAATTTTCTTTTGATTTGATTGTATCAAATAGATTCTTTCCTTCTATTCAAATACATCAAGTTTACATCCATTTGGATATCAATTGCAAGGTGAAATCTCTTTGGTGATATCAATTTCTATCATATCATTTGATCAAATTAGATGCAATTTTTCATGTAATTTATTGATTGAACAATGAATTAGGGATTATGAGTGAAGTTTCCATCGGAATAAAACTCTTCCTAATAACCCGATGATATTCGTTCATTAATTTCTTTGTTTGTTTTAAGGTGTTATATTTGGTATCAATTCCTTTAAATCGTTATTTTAGGATGTCTTGGTATTGTTAGATTATCCGGGTTGGTTTATTTTCTTGTAATATCCGATTGTTTGTGTGTGGATACTTGGTTGTGAGCCTAGGAAAGCGACCCCGGGGTCCCAATCCGATGATGGACATATCTTGATGTAAGAAGTAGAAATGACGTAGTTTTCATTGTAAATATGTAATCGTTGGGCCTTAAAACGACGCTAAGGCGAGAATCGTGCTTAAGGCCCCAAAATAGTGAAATTTGTGATTGTTGGCGTTCGGGGACATTTTGATGGCTTACATGCCCATGAATAGCCCCGACGCGTGTTTATGCTTGATTTGATTTATGACACGAAATTGATTTCAAAGCTAAATGATAAGATTTTCATAAAATCAATCAAAGTAGGATATTAGAATCACGAGGTTAAAATTTGAGAAATGTTAATGAATGTCGATTCCTATCTAACGAGAAAGCTAAAGAAAAATCGTTTTCCAAAACATCACCCAAATTGATTTTATAAATAAATGGCGTTTTATTAAACCGTTGTGCATAGGGTTAAAGAGATTCTAGAAGTTGCCCATCGTTTGAGTTACGAAAGCAACGTATAGATCTCGATTCCTATTTTGACGAAGGTTTAAAACTCTTGTTTCACCAAAACGACACCTAATGAAAATCTCATAGTTTTGACAAATTAAAATCAAACCTTTCTTATAAAGAATCAAGCTTTCTCGTATAAATCGAAGGACATTCCGAAGCATTCTCAAATCAAAGCACTATTTTCCCTAAGAAATCCAAATGATTCTTTCATACAAACTCACCACAACATTCATTTAGGCACACACACACACACACGCACGCATATACGTTTCATGAATTAAAGGATAGGAAAAGCATCAAGATTGCGGTAACCGTGTTTCACGGAAGTCGAGGGGTGCCTAACACCTTCCCCTCACTTAAGCAAGCCCCCGAACTCTATGAATCTCGATTCGCAGACCAATTAATTCGGAGTCACATATGAGCCAGCGATTTATAAAAAACGAAAACTCGGATGAGTTGGTACATCCATTTCAAATATACCAACTGGCGACTCTGGTTAATTGGCTCATTATAAAAAACGATCTTTTAAAACCCCGTCGACATCAATGCCGATCTTTTCCAAAGAATCATTAAATCAAAAGGCAAAAAAATCGGAAAAGGCTAGAAAGCGAAAACCCGGCGTCGACATTCCTCGACATACTTTCTATAATACAATTTGCACATCTCACATGTAACTTTATTAATTTATCAATTTAACACTTTACTGTTTAAAATAATAATTATAAGAAAATTAGATTCTCTTTATTAAAAATTCGGGGTCTTACACAATTCAATAGAAAGACAGAGAAGAAGGGCGTTGTTAGTCGATTGTCGGATAGTGAGGTCTTGGGCTGGTTGAACAATCTGAAATTTTCACCGCCAAGGAAGGAGACACTACAAGAAAAAAGTCTAATTCCGACGGAATATTCCGTCGGAAATAGTCCTATTCCGTCGGAATTAACATATTGCCGACGGACCATTCCGTCGGAAATTCGGTCGAAAATACAACCCTCGGAATTAAGTCCGTCGAAACTTTCGTCGGAATAGAACTATTTCCGACGAACTATTTTCGACGAAACTTCCGTCGGAAATATGTGAATTCCGACGGAATGTATTCCGTCGAAAATAATTCAGTCGGCGATAAGACGCCACGCGGCATTCCCTGGGGCGTTTAGTACCTCGTTAATCCCGACGGAATGTCCGTCGGAAATAATACATGTCCATCGGAAATAAGTATTTTTTGAAATAAATTTTAATGTTTAAGTCCGACGGAATTTGCGTCGGAAATACCTTATTCCGTCGGAAATACCTTTTTTTTTTTTAAATAAATTTTTTATTTTTTTGATTTTCCAGGTTTTTAAACCCTATTTTTGTACCTGTAACCTGCTTTATCCCAACAACACATATATTACAATGCTAGAAGCTACTTCCAAGAACAACATATATCGTAATCAACTAATAACGTTAAAAACTATCAAAATTAAGTCACTATGTCCCGAAATACATTCAAAACTAAAGAGTATTACATTGATTTACAAAGAATCAAACTAAACTTTACAATATATGATTTACAAAACATTTAAGTAAGTTCTAAATACAAAACACCTAAGCAAAGTAAACTATATATATAACATGGGCTGAAGACTATGGTGTATGCAAATCAACGTCAGCATGCCCTCCGTCGCCGTCGCCATCCTGTTGATACAATTAAAAATATAACGCATTAGTCCGTATGAAAGTATTATTTGAATAACCATGCAAATTAAATAAGTAAAAGTAAATATAATATACCTGAGTAGGCGGGGGCTGACTCCCAATCGGGCCAAAAGCCTCCGATAGTAATGTAACCACCAACCGGAGCACCTCATCGCGTATCGCGATGAACTGCTTCTGTGGGATACCCGTACTATCGACGGTGGCCCCTGCTGCAATATCCTGGGCGAGCTGGTGCAGGCGAGCTCGGCTGGGCAACTCCTGCCGACGGATGACCGGATCCGTACGGAACGTCTCCGACACCGCCGCCATGACCCTCTGGAAAATCTCGTCGTCCAAGCCAGCGCCGGTATGAGATGGTCCGACAAAAGCTCTCGGGCGCTGACGTTGGCTAGAGCCTGCGCAAATAAATATATCATTACTACTAATATATGCAGTTATTTAATCTTAACTTATTAGAAATAATATTACCTCCAGGTAATGTATACGCTGGTATCCTCGGCAATCCCAGCACTCGATATCTGCTGGTACTGCTAGTAGGGGGATCCTGAGATGCGACCCATAGTGCCAGCTCCTCATCCCGAGATAATTCAATCTCGGGCGGAGGAACGGTGGAATCTAACGTCCCAGAGTCCCCCCTAGCAGCCTGCAACTCAGCTACACACTGGTCCCGACTAGCCTGAAATCGGTCCTGTAATTTATGGCTTATACGTAAGTTAATTATATTATTTTATGAACTAACTAATATTAAACATTACGTAAAATTACGATTACACTTACCCGTATAGCTAATGCTGCGGGAGACATAGTAGAGTCCTTTGGCGTGTGGGCTCTATCCTAGAACTCTAACATAGACGGAGGTCGGCCTAAGCTCTGTCGCATGGCCTAATAAATACATTCATAAAGGAGTTATGAAGTTTACTTCTGACAAATGAGTTACTAAACAACTAAGTATATGACACTTACCGATTTCGCCTCCTCAAAAGACTGCGAGCCAGTAGTGTGTACCACTCGGAGCTGACGACGGTTCTTCTTTGCCTGCTCTGACTTCTTCTTGAAGTCGTTAGCATCCCAGTGCGTACACATAGCCTCCCACGCTGCATCAGAGACTATGCGGGGCGGGTGATCTCTAAGCGTGGTCCCAGGCTGGTCATCAACTGCCCGGGCTGCCCTCTGTCGCATCTCATACAGCCAGCCGGCGTAGTTCTTGGCGATGTGTGCAATAACAACATCATCGCCGGCTGCCTGAGAGATGCCCTTAGCATATGTAAAATATCTCTATAACAAAAGTTTACAAGTTAGGAACCATTAAATTATTGGGCAACAACTATGTATGTATAAATTCCGTAATTTATAAGAAAATGAACTTACGTGAAACTCCCGCAAGACAGTGACCATAAACGCGGGATCGTATAGGCTGTACTGACTGAAGCGCATACACCCAGTCGGGAGGTACGTCAGGCAGATAGCGTGTATGGTCGCCTTAGCGACCGGGTCTAGTATACTACAGTAAAAACAATTGAATATTGTTACTTTAAATGTTTAATGCAACAAATTATATAAACTTAACTCTTACTTTTTAAGTCATGGTAGAATACTTACTGGGAAGAGCCGACATCCACTCGGACTAACTGTGGAACTGCCGGTGGACGACCGAAGAGACCGAGGTTAGTCTGCCGGTCTCGTCGACGATGAGCATCTGTAATTATATTCTAAAACTTTAGTCAAAATACATAAACTAATTCATATTGAGATATATTATACGTTAACACGAATCAAACCACTTACTAGCTCCTGAAGACGAGCCTCCAGCCTGGCTCGCGTCTCCGGATCCTGATCGCCCCCCGCCGCGACCACCACCGCTATGTCTAGCTATAAATGAGCTACTGAAATAACGAAAATATAATATATTATTACTATTTAAATCTAATATATTAATATTAAATTATTTACTAATTTTAAACACGTTTAGAGGTTATACGTCGTCAAACCGATCAGATTCAACATCAATATCATCATCCGATTCAGTCTCTTCCTCATCATCATCGATATCAGATTCGTTGTCGTTATCATCTTCAACGATAACGTACTCATTAACAACCTCCAAATCATCGACTTCCTCATCGTCGGGTACGTCAACCACATCATTTGTCATCACATCTTCATCATTTAGATGCACCTGCCTGGGATTGCTAACATCTTCTTGCAACGCCTCATCCATCCCCAACATATTTGCACTATCAAATGCACATGTTTTCGTTGTGACAACTGTATACCAGGGGCTTCTACTATTTACGACGTTAGGAGCGTAGTACACTTGAGTCGCTTGACTGGCTAACACGAATACGTCATCAGATTTGAGTTTTGACTTGATATCTACTGTGACGATTCTATTACGATCAATTTTAACACCTTTTTCAGTATCAAACCAACGACACTTAAATGTAACTACCTTATTACCCCCGGGATAATTAAGCACAAGTACATCCTCTAGACGTCCATAGTAATTGGACTCAGAATCATTGTAACAGCTTCCTAACACCACAACCCCAGAGTTGACTGATGTGAGTTCATTCAAGTTGTCGACCTTAAATCTGTACCCATTCACGATACATCCAGGAAAAGAACTAACAACCTTGGAAGGACCACGTATGACATCTCTAAAACGCTCAAAAATATTCTCTGCCTCAACCCTTGTCTGAAACCACTGTTGGAAAGTTGCAGTAGTGAGTGCTTCCAACTGGGCAGCAGTTAAATCCGGGTTAGAAGCATACGCTTCCTCTTCGAATGAACTGAAAGAATAAAAAAATACTTTAATATATAAGTTGATAACGATTATAAATTATATTAGATGTGACATATAACAAAACATACTTTATGTACGACGATACTTCTGGCATATTTAGAAGCACGTATGTGGATACTATCTTCAACTCTTTCTCGCTTAAGTAAGTCATCGTCTCATGACCAAATGGTTTACTCGGATATGTGAATACAGCTAACTCATTATCAGCATGAGATTGGGGACCGACAACCTCATTCCTACTTAAACGGTTGTGCTTTGTTGAGACAACATCGTCAAAATACAATGAGCAGAAGTTGACAAGCTCTTCCTCCGTATAGCGTTCAACAATAGAACCCTCAACATGAGCTTTGTTTTTCACTTTCTGCTTTAATCGACGCATATACCTACAGATATTGCATTTTAATATGATTAATGTGAAAGATATGAGCATATGCAATTTGTAGATTATATTACCTCTCAAAAGGATACATCCACCGATATTGCACCGGACCGCCAAGTTTAAGTTCATACGGTAGATGAATAGGCAGATGTTCCATCGAGTCAAAGAACTTGGGGGGAATATCATTTCGAGCTTGCCATACCTGGTAAGCACAATATTGTTCTCCATCTGCTCCACATCACCATACCTGATAACAGTTGAGCATAGATCCCGAAAGAAATTTGAGAGATCGGTCAATGCATCCAACACCTTTCTGGGTAACATCTCACGAAATGCAATTGGCATCAACTTCTGCATAAATACATGACAATCGTGACTTTTGAACCCAGTAATCTTTAGCTGCTCAACATTTATGCAACGAGATATGTTAGAAGCATATCCATCTGGAAGCTTCAACCCACTGACCCACTTGCACACGTCTTCAACTTGTTGCTTAGTAAGACAGAATTGAGCTTTAGGTTTTGAATTGTTAGCGCGAAGCCACAACTCCGGCCTGATGTTCAGTGCCTCTAAGTCTTTTCGGGCATTGCCATTGTCTTTTGTTTTACCACTCGCATCTAACACAGTGTAAAACAAATTCTCAAAAATATTCTTTTCTGTATGCATGACATCAATACAATGACGGACTGAAAGTGTGACCCAGTACGGCAACTCAAACCATATGGGGACGTGTGTCCAATTATGAGTGTTCCCGTACCCAATTGGTCTCAGTTTACTGTGCCCCTTGCCTGGCGGTGGAAATGTCAACTCGTTCAGTAAGGTCAAGACCTCGTTCCCCGATAGTCTACCAACAACCCCCTTCTTCTCTGTCTTTCTGTTGAACTGCGCAGACATCTTTCTGTAGTTGTGATCAACAGGCAAGAATCTACGAGCTGTTCCAAAGAAACTACATTTTCGCCCATGCTGCAACTGATGACCTTGCACATCCCCCATACAGACTGGACATGACAGCTTCCCGTGAGTCGACCAACCACTAATCATCCCAAGAGTTGGAAAGTCAGTGATAGTCCACAAAAAGGCTGCCTTCATCAAAAAATTCTGCCCAACTGATTTATCATATGTCTGGACCCCCGTCTCCCATAGCATCTTTAGTTCATCGACTAACAGCCTGAGGTACACGTTTATGTCTTTTGTAGGACTCTTATCACCCGGTATGAGTAAAGTCAAGAACAAATACGGATCCCTCATGCACATAGACGGTGGAAGATTATAAGCTACCATTATGACTGGCCAAACTGAGTAAGGCTGGCTAAAATTATTAAAAGGGCAAAATCCATCCGTAGCCATGCCGAGCCTCACATTTCTAACTTCCTCCGCAAACAGTGGGAAATTTTCATCAAATTTCTTCCATTCATCTCCATCTGCAGGGTGTGTCAGTTGACCAGGCACGACGTCCCTTGTTCTATGCCAACTCATATGATGAGCCGTGTGAGACGACATGAATAGCCGTTGCAGCCTCGGCGCAAGAGGAAAATACCGTAGGATCTTCTTGGGCATATGTTTCTCCTTCCCCCCACGTTTTGTCACCTTGTACCGAGGTAAGTTACATATAGCACACTGGACCTTATCTCTGTCCGTCCTATAATATAACATGCAGTCCTGCTCACAAGCATCGATCTTCTGATAACCCATATTCAACCCCTTTACCATCTTCTTCACTTCGTAATAGTTCGAGGGCAAAGTGTGATCCTTGGGTAAGAACTCGCTGATAAGAGAGAGCAAAGCATTGAAACCCCTCTCACTGCAGTCATGCTCATTCTTGAAGTGTAAGAGCTTTGTAACTGCTGATAGCCTAGTGTGCTGATCATTTTCGGGATACAATGGGACCCCCGATTCAGACAGCATCTTGTAAAAGGCAGCAACTGTGTCATTTGGCTCTTGTCGAGCACTACCTGAAAAATGATCAGCACCAGTCCAATTGATATTGTTAGGCCCATATGAATCCACCAACATCTCCACAACATCATAGTCATCGGCGTTTGAATCACCGTGAACTAGTTGGTTTACTGAGCCGGTCAGTTCCCTCAACTCAGCTGTTTCCCCGTGATGGATCCATACAGAATACCCATCCACAAAACCACGAGAAAATAAGTCGAATTTAATCTCGTCGGCTTTCTTCCAAATCAAGTTTTTACACTTGACACACGGGCATCTCATCTTCCCGTTCGGATCATCAGCATGTTTTATGGCTTTGTCCAGAAAGTAGCACACCCCTTCACGGTAAGCTTCCACTAATCCCCTCCCGTCAATGGGTATCCTACGGTACATCCAACTCCGGTCGGCTGACATCTTTAACTGAACAAAAGACACATTTATGTCAGGGATATTCATTCATGTGGTCCATGCATGAATTATATGTTCCTAGTATCTCCACTCTACAGGGGTTAGGCTTCTATCCCGTTCCTAGATGCGTCTCCTCACTAGTGTCAACACGTTCAGGACGTTTCTACCTGTTTCAAGAAAATTTCGGCAGCACCTCCCCATGGTCTCCAAGTACACGAAATAGACTAAGATAAATTAGTCTAAGTATGCACTCGAAGAACATGTAGAGATAACCGTCGAAAAATCATCAAAACAATTAAAAACGTATTGAACTCATTGACACCGGCCTAAGTGAGAGACATAACATCCAGTCACAGTTCCAAACTGGGGACTATTCGACATTCACTCCTAATGAGTGAATGTCAAACGGGTTTCTAAGCTCCTAATTAATGTACTACATGCACATGTATATATGCAGTTTATTATAATTGTGGAAAACTAAGCAAATGCTACTTAGTTTATTTTTCCAATTATAAACTAAGTAAGTGCTACTCAGTTTATGATAACTATTATTTGAACAAATTATACTATTTTTACATTAATATTTTTTATTATATTATATTATATTATATTATATTATATTATATTATTTAAATTAATTAGTTTAATTAATTTATATCATTTTATTTTATCTTCTTTATTTTCTTTATTAATATTTTATGTTATATTCATTATTTTATTTTATTTAATTTATATGTTATTAATTTAATTTAATTTAATTTATCCATTTTATTTTAGTTTATGTTGTATTGTATTATATTATATAACAACGGATATAATATTATTTAATTTAATTTAATTGTATTAAATTAAATTACTTTTTAATTTATTTTGTTGTCTTATTTATATGTTATTAAAGAAAATTAATTTTAATTTTTTTTATTTATTTTATATTATATTATATTATATTATTTAATTAATTTTTATCATTTCACTTTATTTTATTTATTTTCTTTACTTTATTTTTTATTTTTAAATTAAATATTATTAATTTTACTTTTATTTATTTATGTTGTATTATATTATATTATATTATATTATTTTTATTATTTAGTAGTGTAGAACTAAGTAAATGCTACTTAGTTCATTTCATTTTATTGTATTAAATTAAATTTATTTTATTCTAATTTATTATTAATTTTTATTTTATTTTATTCTAATTTATTATTAATTTTTATTTTATTTTATTTTGTATTCTATTATATCATATTACTTAATTAAATATAATTCATTTTATTTATTTATTAGATATGATTTAAGTTATTCCATTTAGTTTTATTTTCTTTTCTTTACATTATTTCTTATTACATTACACTATATTATTTATTTTATTATAATTTATTTTCATTAATTTATTTTAATTAAATTATTTTAGTTAAATTATTATATTATATTATATTATATTATATTATGTAAAATTATTTTTTGCTATTATATTATTTTAATTTATTTACTAGTGTAAAACTAAGTAAATGCTACTTAGTTATTTTAATATTGGGGAATAGTTAAATAAAATACATTAATAATCAGGTGGGCCCAAAAATTGCAATTTAACAATTCTGACAGAATTTCGGTCGGACATTCCGTCGGAAATAACAAGTATCACATTTTTAATCCGAATCTAACAATATAAGCAAATTAACTAACAAATTGAACCAATTAGCTCAATGCTCAATACACAGATTATTGAACCAAATCAGTTTCATGAAACAAAATCACAGCAATTAATCCTTAAATCAAAGACAAACCCAAATCACAATTTCAATCCCAATTTCAGCAATTACAGACCAAAATTCCAATTTCAGCAATTTCAGACCCAATAATTTCAACCCAATTTTAGTAATTTCAGACAAAATTTGAGTAATTTCTGCAAAATGTAATCCCAATAACAAAATAATATGTATGTAATGCTTCCAAATATTGCATCAACAACAACAACTCAAAAATTTAATCCCATTTTCAAATTAAAACAACAACAACAGATTGAAACTACCATACGTGCGGACTGAAACTACCAATAACAATTAATCTCAGGGCAAAAAATAAACCAATACGGATTAAAATTAATTAAGAACTAACCTTTGTAGGTAACAAATTAAAACAAATTAAAGAGGAGGAGGAGGAGATATTCCTGCCGGATGTGGTGTACCGTCGCCGGAAGTGGGGACGCCGATGGTGCCGCGTCGCCGGAGGTGGGGAAGCACCGGTGGTATCGTCGCCGGAGGTGGAGGAGGCGGCCGGACGGGAGAATGGAGAGAGAGAGAATCACAACTGAGGGAGAGAGATGAGAGATATTAGAGAGAGTACTGGAGGCGGCTGGGAGAACTGATTGAATTTTTAGGTTTTAAAGGATATTTCCGACGGAATTTCCGTCGAAATTACATCCGTCGAAATTAAGTTATTCTCGACGGATATTCCGTCGGAGATAATCCTCATTCCGTCGAACATATGTTTGGCGCTGGCGGGAACATTGGCGCCATAATGCATATCTAAATTCCGACGGAATTCCGTCGGAGTTATCGTATTTTCGAGGGAATTAGTTTCGACGAATAATTCCGTCGACAATAAGGTAACACCGACGGAATATATTCCGTCGAAACTAATTCCGTCGGAATTAGTTAATTTTCTTGTAGTGAGAACAATAAGTTGAGAGCAATTGGTTATGGGAAGACTCATAAATGGATACACTCGCCCATGTAGTTTGAGTTGCCATATTAGGTCACGCTTTTAGTTCGTCATTGTTTAGACGTCATGCATACAAAAAAGAATGTATTTGAGAACTTATTTTACACCATGCTAGATGCGAGTGGTAAAACAAAAGACAATAATAAGGCACGATTAGATTTGGAAGCACTAAACATAAGGCGGGAATTGTGGCTCCGACCTAACAATTCAAAACCTAAAGCTCCATTTTCTCTTACCAAGCAACATGTTGAAGACATTTGCAAGTGGGCAAGTGCGTTGAAGCTCCTAGATGGATATGCTTTTAACATATCTCGTTGCAATAAGGTTGAACAGTTGAAAATTAATGGGTTCAAAGGTTATGGTTGTCATCTATTCATGCAGAAGTTGATGCCAATTGCATTTCGTGAGATGTTATATAGAAAAGTTATAGATGCTTTGACCGAACTGTCATATTTACATCGGGATCTATGTTTAACGGATATAAAGTACAATGATGTGAAGTAGATGGAGAAAAATATAGTGCTTACAATGTGCAAGCTCGAAATGATCTTCCCTCCAAAGTTCTTTGACTTAATAGAGCATTTGCCTATTCATCTGGTATATGAACTTAAACTTGGAGGACCCGTGCAATATCAGTGGATGTATCCTTTTGAGAGGTAATATTATCTACATATTTATTTTGATGATATTTATAGCTCATATTGTTAATTAATTCCAGCCAATCATCATTTTTAGGTACATGCGTCGATTAAAGCAGAAAGTAAAAAACAAAGCTCGTGTAGAGGGTTCTATTGTTGAACAATATACAGAGAAATAGCTTGTCAACTTCTGCTCCTTATAATTTGAGGATATTGTCTCAACGAAGCACTACCGTTTAAGTCAGAATGAGGTTGTTCGACTCCAATCTCGTGGTGATGAGTTAGTTGTATTCACCTATCAGGCTAAACTATTTGGCCATGAGACGATGACTTACTTAAGCAACAAAGATTTGAAGATTGTATCTACATACATGCACAAGAAATAAGCTTAGTTCCAATGGAATTTTTCGTCTGAAATAAGTTTATTCTGTCAGAATAAGCTTATTTCTGACATAAAATTTCGTCAGTGAATCCGTCTTAACTAAGCTAGTCGAGGATAAGAACGTCGGACTTTTGGTCAAAATTAAGTATTTGCGATGAAATTATGGCCGACCAAAGATCCATCAAAAATAGGATATTTCTAACGAAAGTAGTTCCGACGGATCACTATCGTCGGAAATATCATTTACACGTGGCGTGTGTTTGCTTGTACATGAATCCGTAATTCTGACAGAATATTCGTCGGAAATAACTACTATTCCATCGAGAATAAATATTTTTAAATTAATTATACTTCTTTAGTTCCGACGAAAATTTTGTCAGACTTAACATATTCCGTTGGAAATAATATATTTAAAAAAAAATTATATTTTTGTTCTAGATTTTTAAACCCCATTTTTTTACCTATAACCTGCTTTATCCCAACAACACATGCAGTAATCTCTATATTATAGCACACACAATGTAACTAGTTTAATTACAACATATATACATGTTTTAATGTGTATATATAAGTACTATACCAACAACATATATCGTTTTGAACAAGAACATATATAAACTAATTTACGATAAGTTATAAACTATAAAGAATCAAATTAACTTTAATTATTTACAAAACTAAACAAAAATATATTGATTTACAAAGAATCAAGCTAAAGTACAATGATATACAAAGAATCGAGCTTAACTACAATAATTTATAATAAATTGAAGTAAATGCTATACAAAAAATCAACTTAAGCTAGTAGTACCACCACTATGAGGAGAATCATCGGGCAAGGGTCGACGTTACTGCTTTGGTGTCTGAAAATCATCATCATCATCCCACTGCTCACGATCTGCATTGCCAGCCTGCTCAGCATCACTAGCCTGCTCGGCATTACCAACCTGTTGATACAATTAAAAATATAACTTATTAGTTTATAATTGAGAATTAAAGAGACAGCTAAATGAAATTTAAATAGCATGCAAAATATACAACTTAAAATGAATAGAATACTTGAGTAGTCGCGAGCTGACTCAACATCGGCCCAAAAACCTCCGAGAGTAGGTTAACCACCATTCGAACCACCTCGTTGCGTATCGCGGTGAACTACTCCAGAGGGATACCTGTACTTTTGACGGTCCCTACTACAATGTCCTGAGCAAGCTGGTGAAGGCGAGCACGGCTAGGCAAGTCCTAACGAACGAATATCGGATCTATACTAAATGTCTCTGACACCACCGCCATAACCCTCTAAAACAACTCGTCGTCCAAGCCAGCGCCTGTATGCGATAGTCCAACATGTGCTCTTAGACGCTGGCATTGGCTAGAGCCTATGAAAATAAATATCACATTACTAATATTTTATATTATTTTATTAATTATGCTATAATAGGAAACATACTAAATATAAATACCTCCAGGTAGTGTATATGTTGGTACCCTCGACAGGCCCAACATTCGATACCTGCTGGTACTACTACTTGGGGGATCCTGAGACGCAACCCAAAGACTCATCTCTTCATCCTAAGATAAGCTAACCTCGGGCGGAGGGATGATAAAATCTAACGGCTCAAAATCCCCCCTAACATCCCGCAACTCTACTACACGCTGGTCCCGAAGCTTCTGAATCAGTCCCACAATTTGTTTTGTATACGTGGGTTAATTAAATCATTTTATTAATTACCTAATAATAATAATTACTAAAAAATAAGATTAGTGTTACCCGTATAGGTAATTCTATGGGAGACATAGTAGATTCCTTCGGCGTGTGGGCTCTATCCCAAAACTCGACCATGGTCGGAGGTCGGCCAAGCTCACCCGCATGACCTAATAAATATATGCAGAGATAACATTTATTAAGTATGCTTATGATAATATTAAAGTAAACAACTAAAGTTTAAGTTCATACCGACTTTGACTCCAAAAAAGATTATGAACCAGTAGTATATACTACTCGGAGTTGCCCACGATTTTTATTCATCTGTTCCGACTTCTTCTTAAAGTCAGCAGCTTCCCAGTAGGTACACATGGCCTCCCATGATGCATCTGAGATAATATCGGGCTGATGGTCTCGAATCGTGGTCCCAGGCTAGTCTACAACTGTCCGGGCTTCCCTTTGTCTCATTTCGTACAACCAGCCGACGTAGTTCTTCGCGTCATGTGCAATAATAACACTGTCCCTGGCTAGCTAAGCGATGCCCTCCTCATATCTAAAATAAATCTATAAAAAATTAATAACTTATCAGAAACAATGAATTAAATGTGTAACTACTATTTACGTATGTAGTTTAATTTATTTGAATTAATTTATATGAAACTCGCGCAACATAATCTCCATGAAAGAGGCATCATGTTGTGTGTACTGGCTAAACCGTATGCAGCTAGTGGGGAGGTGTGTTAGGCATATGGCGTGTAATGTCGTCTTAACCACAGGGTCCATAATACTATAATATAAATCAAACAATAGTGTGCTATTTTAATTGTGTCATCATAGAAATTAATATAATTTAACATTATGCTATCTGACATTTACTGCACAGAGTCGACATCTACGTGGACTGTATGTGAAATTACCGGCGGACAACCAAATAAACCGAGGTTAGTCCCTCAGTGACGTCGACGAGCAGTATCTGTAAGTATAATTGAAACATTTTGGAAATAGACCAAGTACATGTTTGCCTAAATCTATACTAGCAAAATACGCAAGTATACGCAGTCCACAAGTAATAAAGTGATAAGTAGAGTATCGTTCCCACAGAGAAAATTGAATTTATAATGACAAATAACAATTATCTATTAACCCAATTTTTATTAAATAATTGATCAAAGGTTTGTAAATTTCTGAAGTTAATTAATTAATTCTAATAAAGCTAACTACCATACGTTCGAAAACAAAATTTTAAATACTTAAGACTATAACTTCACTTATTGCCTCACTTTGTTCAACGGACTTCCCATCAAATTATGCTAATTAGCTTGAATTATTAATCAAGAACTCATCAATATCTATGACCATCTCTCAATGTATCATAAACTAATCAACTCGAATTCACAGATGATAGACTCAAGATGAACACCCTAGTTAACTAATCCACTATATCTCTATGTGAATTACAATTAAAAAGGATTTAAAGTTCAGGTTCCTTATTAAATTACATGTGGTGAATAGGTATATCTCTATCCTAAACACAATCATGATTTCCAACGACAAGTAGAAAATACAATCACATGCTATTATGGTCAAATCTGAATCTATACTTCATCTCTCAAATTCATATAGATTATCCCGGTAATTATTGGCCAAATAATCAAATAATTAATCATAAACCATAATAGACAATCTAATATTAGTTAACCATAATTATCTGAGAAGCATATCAAACAAAGCTACACAATAAGATCCATTATAGCCTTAAAAGAAATTTAGTTCATAATTAAACTAGAATCCATCATCCACAAATTTAATAGCATTCAAAATTCAAAAGTAAAAGATAGAGAAAAGAACAAAAACTGATGAAGCAATCCTTGAATTTCTATCTAGCTTCTGTCTTGATTTCTTCCTACTAGCAATTCGCTTCAAGTCTTTCCAATTTGCTTCCACAACTAGGGTTTTCTAATAATAAGTTCAATAATCTTAAAACTAATTTAAAATAACTATTTATAGCGTCTGATATCAATCCTAAAAGATTTAGAAGTCTAAAAACTAATTACACATCAAATTGCTTCAATTTAAATGAAAAGTCAAAGCTGGTCAACTCCCGAACTGGCGCGACCGCGCTGGAAATAAGCCTTACTTGGGCGCGCTCGCGCTGCACTGACAGACAATTTATTTTCAACAGTGGAGACTGGCGCGGCCGCGCTGCCCCCTAGTTCATTTTGGGTGTGGCCGTGCTGCTTGACTTTATACACTTTTTCATTCCTTCTGTCATGCTCAAGCCTCACCAAATCCAACCCCAACAAATGCAACCTATAAAAACACACAAAATGCATGAAAAGTAATTATATACTAAGGAAATAAACAATAACCCACGTTAAAAAGTATCAAATTCGTAAAACCTACTCATCAGTACATAACCTATAAATAGGAAACGACATAATAGGAAATGATTATAAAAATTTACTAGATGATGAAGACCTGCCCTGACTAGCGTTAGTAGATCCTGCACGGCCACCATTACTATGTCTAACCATAAATATAGTACTAAAATAACTAAAATAACTTTAATTAATATGCAGTTAATTTAATTAAATAACTATTACTAATAGTAAATTATTCACAAAACAATAGTAAGTTTAGACTTAGTACGTTGCCAAACTCGTCAGAATCAAAATTATTGTCATCCTCAGATTTTGTCTCTTTTTCTTCATATCAGTTTCTTCATTGTTATCATCTTGTATGATGACATAATCATTGGCAACCACAACTTCCTCAATTTCCTTATCATCGGGTACGTCAACGACATCATTTACCAGCACATCGTTATCATTTAGTACTACCTGCCTGGGATTGCTAACATTTTCTTACAACGGGTTATCCGTCGTAGACAGATAAGTACCATTAAATGCCCGAGTTTTCATTGTGATAATGGTATACCAATAGCTTCTACAATTTATGACATTAGGCGTGTAGTACACTTGAATCGTTTGACTGGCTAACACGAATACGTCATCAGACTATAGCTTTGAGTTTATATCTACTGTGGCGATTCTATTACGATCAACTTTAACACCCTTTCAGTATCAAACCAGTGACACTTCAATGTAACAACCTTTTTACCCCTAAGATAATTGAGCACAACAACTTCTTCTAATCGTCTACAGTAATTGGACTCAGAATCTTGGTAACAGCTTCCCAACACGATAACGACAGAATTGACTGATGTCAGTTCATTCATTCATCGACCTTGAATATTTATACCCATTAATGATGCAACCGAGAAATAAACTAATAAGTTTGTAAGGACCTAAGATGACAACTCTAAAATGCTCAAAAGTGTTATCTTCTTCAACCCGTCTCTTAAACCACTGAATTTTTTAGTAATGAATGCTTCCAACTGTGCTGTATGATAAATGAGTTTTATACCTGAATAGGCGCGCTGATGCATTAGCGCCTAGGCGCATGAAGACGAGCGCCGCGACACAAGAAAGTAAAGCAGCACCGAGGCGCATGAGGCTAAGGGCCGCGACACTTGCTGCGGGAAGTAGGCACTTGGGCCTTGCACGCGCGCGGTTGTTAGTTACTTGCTGATGGCTGATTGTTGTGCTTTTCTTCTAATTAAATTGAGTCACTTACCAAATGAACATGGGCCATAAGAAGTCCAAGGGGACTAAAAGTATAGAGAGTTAGGAGATGAGTATAGATATCAACATCTAGGCTTATTTTAGGGAGAGGAAGACCATATCAGATATCATCAGATTATAGAGACTAAGGTTTTTATTAGATATTGAAGGATAACACATAAGGTGCAATAGTTGGAGATGGAGAGTAAAGATCAACTGTGACAGAGTTTTCCTCTCTACTTTTATTCTTTTATTCTTGTAATCTTGAGATATTTTCTAGATTTTTACTGATGTTTTTATTTGTGGAAATGAATTAATTTCCTTTTGAGATTACAATGGAACTAATGCATAGTTTAAGCTAATTTACTCTCCTTTAGTTATTGATGAGTGAATTTTATACCACAATTTTAGTACTTCTAACTTGATGAAATTGCGTGTTCTTGAGTATTTTCTATTCCTTTTTATATGTTTTTGTGTTAGGAAAGGGAAAAATATGAAAATTGAAGCAAATTGGATGAAAATTTGTCAAAATGTAGAAAAAAAAGACCTACGTGTGTGTAAGGTAGAATTGTGGGGCAATTTGGCATGCATGAAGTAGGCATGATATGGGCAAACAAGCAAAATGAGTTGAAATAGGTCATTGATGGTCTAGGGAAAGCCACAACAGGCCAATGATCACTAATCAAGCTAGTTGATGAGAAGAAGTAAGGAAACGAAATTCATACATCTTTCAGAGTAACAATAATACCAAGATAGAAAGATCTAAGATTACAATTTCCCCCAACACTTCATTTAAATCTTCTAACTCTCTCTTTTTAATCAATTAAATCATACGAATTTACAACCGAGAAATCAAAACTTCATAAGAGCCTCTATCGATGGTCAATCACGAATCTTCCTAATGCGGCGCATATGTATATATCTATCCTACACACTATTAAGAGACCAATTTCAAGAACAATTAATAAGACACGTGCCACTAAATCTCATTAACCAACCTTTCAATTACTAACTTTCAAATAGGACGTCATTAAGACTAGATTCTCCATTGGTTGTATACGGTAATTAGGTATATGTCTATCCTAACTACTATCAACTTACCTATTCTTTAGGACAATCAACAAGACACACGTCACTTAATATTATTAATAACCCACAATAATCTTTAACTTACGCATATTATCATAACTAGGTCTCAACCTATAATACGTTCATCAAGTTCATATATGTTTCCCAAGGTTTACTGGCCAAGCAATTAATTACGTATGATTAATTAATACCAAAGAGAGAGAATTCAATTCAAATTAGATGTTGGGTTCCATTAAAATCTTAGAATAGAAGATTAGTTCGTGATAGCTACAACAAACATCAATTTCAATTTATACATCATCAAATTTGGATTACAAAATAGAAAGGAAATACTAGGGATAAAACCACTTTTGAAGATATTCAGATGTTGTTCGTTGAGTGGATGTTGATTTTTAGCTCTCCTCCTTAGTTTTGCAGTGTTTTATAACTTAGCTCTTTGGCCCTTGGCTTGATTTACCTTTGATTTCTAGCCCTTAGCACTTTTGTATGATGTAATATGTAGACTCCGTATCTCTAAATAACTGATATGAGGCTCTGAAGAGATTATTTATAGTCTACATTAAGAAACCCTAGCCATGCTTGGAAAAAATGCAGCTCAGATCGCACTGAAAACCTGTCAGACCACACTTAGGACAACATTGGCGCACCTGCGCGGCGCCTGGGGCGCGTGTGCCCACGCCCTGGCTGTCGCTCGCCTGGCTTCCGCATGCCCGTGCGCCTGGCTGCCGCTCACCCGCTCGCCTGTCTTCCGCACGCCTGTGCGCCAGGCTGCAGCACGCCCGTGCGGTGCCTGGAGTGCTCACACCCACACCCTAGCTGGCCGCTCGCTCGCCCGCTCACTCATCTACTTGATGCGCACCCGCGCGCAAAATTGTCGCGATCGCGTAGCATGCCTGTCGCTTGCCAGCTCGCCTGTCAGACGCACATCCGCACGTGCCCTACCTACTGCAAACCAATGTACGTGCCCGCGTGCTAATTTGGCGCATCCGCGCCCCACTGCTACTGGTGTCGTGTCAACACTCCCGTGGCTTGGTCGATGCCGTGCACATTTTCACACGTCGCGTACACCCAAAGCTCAAATGTCATCAAATTCAATACCGAGCGTTGCCAAATGCTAATTTCCAAAATAATACCAACCAAGCATGGATAAGGAGGTACGTGTACTAAGACATTACAAACCACGATCGGAACAACATTTATTTCAAATCCTACAAAAACACAATAAAATCCGTAAAAGCCATACAAAACACATTAGAGTAATGTAAAACCACGATAAGTAAAAATAAGATAAAAATACATAAAAACCACTATAATTATTTTAACACTTACAAGTTATCAAGGCCAAAAATATATAAAATGAGTGTATAAACACACTCATCACTCATATCACCGGGTATCGTCTCCGCTGCCATCGTCGGGTATCGTCTCCAACGGACTCATATCACCGGGTACATCTTTGATGCCTTCGCTGGGTATCGTCTCCAACGGACTCTTATCACAGGGTATCGTCTCCGATGCTTTCGCATGGTATCTTCTCTAATGGACTCACATCACCGGGTATCGTCTCCGATGCCATCGCTAGGTATCATCTCCAACAGACTCATATCACCAGGTGTCATCTCTAATGCCTTCGCTGGGTATCGTCGCTAACGGACTAATATCACCAAGTATCACCACCGATGCCTTCGTTGGGTATCATTTCCAATGGACTCATATCACCGAGTATTTTCAGCGATTCCTTCGCTGGGTATCGTTTCCAACGGACTCATATCACCGGGTATATTCGCTGATGCCTTTGCTAGGTATTGGCTCCAACAACTCATATCACCTGGTTTCGTCTCCGATGCCTTCGTTGGGTATCGTCTCCAACAGACTCACATCACCAGGTATTGTCTTCAATGTCATCATTAGGTATTGTCTCCACATCACTAGGTATCATCTCTGATACCATCACTGGGTATCATCTTTAACGGATTCACATCACCGGGTATCATCTCTGATGCCATCGCTGGGTATTGTCTCCAACGAATTCACATCACCGGGTATTGTCTTTGATGCCATCGTCGGGTATCGTCTCCAACAGATTTATATCACCTGGTATTGTTTTTGATGTCATCGCCGAGTATCGTCTTTAACGGATTAATCTCCTCATTACCGATCTCATCACATCACAAATCGCATCTCATCACAAATCGCATATCGTATCTCAAATCGCATGTCATATTGCAAATCGCATATCACATCGTGAATCATAAATCGCACATCGCATGTCGCATATCGCACACCTCATCGCAAATCGCATATCACCTCTCAAATCACATATCTGATTGCATATTAAATCAAATTGCATATTAATTCGCATATCAAATCTCATCTCTCATCGCAAATCGCATATCGCATCGCAGATCACATCGTCAATCGTATCTCTAATTGCATTGCAATCGTATCGCAATAGATAATTTATTCCTCACTTACTTATTTGATCTCCTTACATTTTTGACCGACTTTTCATGCCTCAAAACTCTTTATCTTCGATTTTAGCTTTTTAAAACGCTTCGTTTTAATAAAACATGATTTATAATTTAAAATTTTGTTTTTCTTCTACTCCATTTTGACGCATCGCAATCGCTTAGCATGCCTATTTATATTTCTTATTTCGTTAAGGAAAACACAATAACCGACTGAACCAAATTTGAAAAGAAAACATATCTAATTAGTTTCTCGCAGTTTCTCTTCATAGATCCCCATGTGCTAAGTAGTTCCATTATTCATAGGACCTCCTTAGGGGTTCGCCCTCATAGATCGGCTTCCGCCGCCAGTCTCTTCGTTTGACGCGTCATCCTCCCTGGTTAGCTGAGTCATGAATTCGTTTGATCTATGTTGACCCTCAATAGCATCCCATCATAAATCGTATCACCTCGCCAATAGCATCGTGTCACATCTTCAATCGCATCGTCAACGAATATCTTTGTTGGGGTAATCGCATCATCACCTTAGATATCTACCTGTACATCTTTCTTTATTTTTGACATGCACATGCATAATCGAATTCTATTGTTTTGTAAGTCAATGTTGCCAATAATAAATATGGATAAACAAATGATCAATATACGAGAATTCAATGAAAGAGCTATGAAATGACCCTTACTTAGTCAAATAATACGTTTTTACCGACGAGGCGATCATTTTTGAGTTAAGGATTCTTTTGGGTTAGGGATTTCGTCTTTTCCCTTCTTTTGTCAAAGCAGGCTTACTTCATTGTAATTTCTTTCAAAAGTCCCCCATTTCTTTTGATGAAAAGTTTGGTATAGCCTCAGACGCCTTCCATTTCAACGAATTTTAACAATGCCCCAACCCTTGTGCATGTGGTTATCAGGGATTCGTATAAGAAACTCGCTTTGTTAACCATGCCAATTTACCAACAATGAACAATATCCTGCACACTAGACAAATAACAAAAATGTGCCAAAAGCTTATTGGCTCAGGCCATCGGGGATAACTTCGACATAGGGATTAGTATAATCTCATCAATGAGGCATATAAAGTTAAAGTACACAAAATTGAATGCACATTCGCTCTACCATTTAATTCGTATTCGCGGTGTTTTTATCTTATCGCTAAAGAACTCAAAATCGTGTTGGAAAATGAATCATTTCTAAGCAAGTCGTGAATTGTGAATGATATGTTATGGATATACTAATCTCAACGTTTATTTTTATTTCTTTTATTCTGACGAATTTTTTATTTAACAAGTTATGAAATCGCAAAAAAAACTTCTAAGCATCCATAGTCATTATACATAAGTAGGATCAAATTCAAAAGAACTATCTCCCTTTATCAAAGATTCTCCATCTTCATTCTAGATGTCGTTCTTCACGGAATCAACCAGTTTGATTTGTCGTCAAAAATAGCGGTAGCTATTAGTATAATTTAGCAACAGAATATGGTGGTCGGTGTTAGTATCGGTTGCTGATAGACATTTGTTTTTGTAGTGTAGGTATTAAAATTTAGTTAGCCATGCGATAATGAACAGAATTTGAATTAGGGTATAATCTGAATGGAAAAAGAACAAAATAAAAGAAAAAGAATTAATATGAAACTTGAAGCACAAATAGACCGGGATGAAAAGTTAATAAAAAACAAAACAAAACAAAGTAAAACTAGACTAATATAAAAATACTCCTTGCTCGCAATAATTCCAACCGTAGTACATAAAGCTGTAGAAGTATGAATGAGAAAAAGAAACTTCCTACTGTGCTACTCGGTGAACTTAGCTAATGAAAATAAAATAAAATAATTAAACTTCTCTTTTCCTACTTGTTCCAGCCGTGCATGAAGAAAAATAAGAAAACAAAAATTAAACACCCCCTTCTCTCCGATACAAGTCCCTAATTTAGGTTCTTTTTTCCGCCCTAATCTAGGTTCCTTAAACTTGGTATTTTCTGTTTCCTTTTATCCTCTTCTTTAATTCTTGATTTCAACCTTTAGATGATAATTTTGTTGACTCCTTTTTATCTTTAAAGGTTGAAAAATTATCTATTACTTGTACACTAAAATTAGTAAATAATAAATCCTACAAAACAAAATAAACATCATTAGTTAAATAAAATAAGCATATAAAATAATAAAATTAAGGGATAATAATATGCAATAATATGTGTTTATCAAATTACCCTATACTTAGCTTCCGTTCGTCCTCGAGTAAAATAAAAACTATAACTAACCCATTTTCGTAAGAAACACGATTGTATTTAGCATGTGCAACAAGCCTTTAAATCTCAAGGTTACCCCAAGTGGACGAGTTGTGTCTCTTGAGGGTTTGCAGTGAATATACCCACAAAATTTAAAATTAAAAATAAGATTTTTTTTGTTCAATAAATTATAAATTGAAAGAAAACTATTAAGTATCCATGGGCATTATACATAAGCAAAAATAAATTCAAAAGAACGATTTCACCTTATCAAAAATACTCTATATTCATTCTAGACACCACCCTTCATAAATTATTTCTATTTGATGCATGCATTGTGTGTGTGTGTGTGTTGTGGCTAAATAACTTTATGTGCGGGCGTGCTAGAATTTGTTGAACTCAATTTGAGGTAGTGTTTGTCTAACTGGTGAGATATATTTTGTTAACATTGTCTTTCAAAATATCGATCAACTACTTAACCGAAACTAGTCAGTCAATTAAAGAAAAGAAGGAATTGCTTCTCTATGAGGCTTTTTATCTTTGACAGGGGACTTTAATGTTAAACACTTGGTTTTTTTGGCTAACAGATTCTAGTTGTCTACTTGTTGATTTATAGCAAGAGTTAAACTACACTATAAATAGAAAGTTGTTGAACTATTATCAGTTAAATTTTTAGTTTTATGAATATAATTATAAACAAATTCTATAACTTATCATATATGTTGATTAGCACATCATAATTAACAAATACATGCAACATATAACTACTAATGTCCTCAAGTTAACTAAAAACCTGAATATAATTGTTGGGATATGTTGTAAACTTTACAACCTGGATTGAATACACTGTTGGCAAAGTACAGAGCAAATCAACAACAATATATGAAGGTCTGGATGAAAGTAAACAACTGAGGTTGAATATTCTAAGTCCGAATGGACGTAACAAGATGCAAATCCTAGATTGAATGCACAACTAAGTTCGAATGGATGTAACAAGTTAGCAAACAACAGGTATTGAACGTACAACTAAGTCCAAGTGGATGTAACAAGTTGCAAATCCAATAAAACTACCTATTACAATAGTTAACTAAGCCATGTGTTGGCGTAACAAGCTAATTGTTGTAGCCTAAGCTAAAATACTAGAAAAACTAGAAGAACGTGAGTGTTTTGGAGTTGATGTATTGTGCGTTTTTTGTTCTTGTTAGAAAAATGGACTTCTTATATTTATAGAGCTGTTGGAAGGTTGCTGTACCGATTTAATTGTCCACTTAGCTACGTTCTCCTTGAAATTCGGCACACTAACTCATTTTTTGCTAGTGCATCAGGTACTTGAATATGGCCTACCCACTTTACTAAAGAGAAGGAATGTGGCTTGCTTGCTACATTTATTTGACTTGGCTGTCACGTTCGTTGACTCTGTTGGTGCGCCAGTAAACCGAACGTGGCTTTTTCATGTTGCTGATTTGAAGGAAAATGCTTGTATCACTATTGTTCTATGTGTTTGGCTGTTTCAAATACGTCTTTAACCATTTTCTTAATTTTTAACCTAGCCAGATGCCTTTCTCCGAATGCCATCAAGTTAACTGCAATCCTCCAATGATGTCTAATTAACTGATTAAAGCACTTAGTGAAAAATTACTTAACCCAAAACTAAAATTTTGGGATTTAGGTGTAAATAATGTGGTGTAACTCTCACGAGTTTCTACTAGACAAACACTTATTAGTTTTTTCAACTCATAAATAATAAAACAAAATTTTCAATTTTTTATTTTTTTATTAGACGTTTCCTAAAAATAAGAATAATAAAGAAATAAACAAAAATCTAATAATAAAAATACAAAAATCCTCCCATATCTAAATCATGTATTGTCCTCAATGTATACAAATGAAGAAAGAGAAGAAAGAAATGGAAGAATGAGACTGATGAGTAAGTTTTACACCTATTATTTAAATACTTTTAGGCTTAATAGTTTATGTGTTTTTAAGTATTTTATGTTATTTTATAGAGTTTTTATTTAATTTATTGTGTTTATTTATTTTGTAGGAATAAAGGAGTTAAGTGGAAAAATCGTGAATATTTGAAGCAATTGAGCGAGCAAGGAAGCAAGAAGAGAAAATGGACAAAGTTTAGGGGTCGCGACGCTCACTAATGTGAGCCGTGTCACGGATCATGGGTCGCGGCGCTCGATTATACGAACCGCGGTGCCTGAGGGTTTTCCCGCGCGCGTGTGGCGCGTGTGAGCGGCGGAATTAGGGTTTTCTTCAGCTTATATATATGGAACGATGCCAAAGAGAAAGGAGGATGGGTACAACAGAAAAAGGGTAGAATTATTCAATCTATTTGGAGAGAGGGAATTGAGGACTGAAGATCAAGATTTGAAGAATTAAAGCGGGAGCTAATCATCAGATTTTTTTCTTTCAACCCTCTTTTAGACTCTTGTGTTTATAATGACTATGATTGATGAGATGTTGTTCTTTTCTTTATTCGTGAGCTAAATTTCATATTCAATATTGCAATGGAACCCGATGATTAGTTTTTATTAATCTATTGATTATTTAATTTCTATCAAATGTTTGCAAGATTGTTTATTATATTTTGGTTTGCACTCAATAGTTATCTAACTAACAATTAATCTATTGATCTAGATGAGATGGATATGTTGAATCTAGATTGGATGTGGAATATGATACACGTGTTGAAATAATTCATGTTAAGAATTATTATTCAATTTGCATAAGGGATAGAAATATACCCAAGTGTCGCATGAACTTATTAAGAATTGGTAATTATAGCATCATTGTTAATTATTCACATAGGAATATAATGTTTTAATTGAGAATGATGACATTTATCTAATATTGAAATAAGTTAGATGAATACTTGTGAATTCTTGGTTAGCATTCTGCAATATTTGATTAATTAAATAGCATGTAGATGACTAGGAAACTTCATCGAGAGAAATTATAATCTTGATAACTTCATTTTTTATAAAATTATCCATTATTATTTCTCTTATTAGTTTAGTTATTTGTGATTATGAAGCAATTATTTCTTGTTTAATTAGAATTTGGTTAATCTAAGGTTAGCTATTGGAGTAATTAATTGATTTATTAGATTATTCCTCATGGGATCGATACTCTTTATCACTTTATTACTTGATTGACCGTGTATACTTGCACGTAAAAATTGCTAGTATAGATTTAGCCCATCAAGTTTTTGGCGTCGTTGCCGGGGAGTAATTCTAGTAGCTAATTTTCTTATTTCTAATATTGATTACAATTAATCTGCTTCTAATTTAAACATAAATTTTTATTTTTTTGCAGGCACTCTCGTTATTGTTTCAAAATGCAAGATTTAGAGAATATGGTTGCAGAAGAACAGAAAACATTGCAGGAGTATGCTTCACCATTGGTAATGGGTGTTCAATCTAGTACTTGCAATACAAGCTAGTAGTTTTGAAATTCAAACAAGCATGATACAGATGATTCAAAGTTCGGTACAATTTGGAGGTTACCTTAATGATGATCCAAATGAGTATTTGACCAATTATTTTTGAAATTTGAGATACATGTAAATATGAAAGAGTCTCCGAAGATGCATTTAGACTGCGACTTTTCCCTTTTACACTTCGTGGTAAGGCGAAAAATTGGTTACATTCGTTACCAGCACGCTTGATATCTACATGGCATGATCTTGTACAAAAATTCTTGGCTAAGTTTTTTTCACAAGCTAAAACCGCATGATTGAGGTCAGATATCACAACATTTGCTCAAGAAGACTCAAAATCTCTGTATGAAGCTTGGGAGAGGTTTAAGGAATTACTGAGTAAATGTTCACATCATGGCATTCCTATGTGGTTGCAGATTCAGGCTTTTTACAATGGTTTGAATGTTACAATGTGATCAAATATTGATGTAGACGCATGTGGGTCTTTAATGGAGATAAATTGTGATGAGGCATATGAATTATTGTTGATCATGGCAAACAATAATTATCAATGGTCCACAACAAGTAAAACGCGAATTGGAGTTGTGGCAGTAAATTAGAATGATGTAATTTCGGTGTTGGTAGAGCAAGTAGCGGCTATAGCAAGAAAATTAGATTTTGGTGGATATCAACTTATGCAAAAATATGCGTTGGCATGTGATATTTGTGAAGGAAATCATGCAAAAGGTCAATGCGTAATTAAGGTCGAGTCAGTGCGGTCTGTTAAAGGATCCAATAATCAAGGTAATCAAAATTTCAGTGTCGATGATCATAATCAAAAGAAGAAGCAAGATCAAGGTCAACATGCTTTTCAGCAAGAACAGAAGGCAATGATGGACGATTTGTTGTTGAAATATCAGGAGGAAAATAATGCAAGAATTGCTAAAATGGAACAATTATTTGAACATTTCGCTACCAATATCAATAGTCAACTTCAGAAATTTTCAAGTAATACAATGCAGGAAGTGCAAAATCTTAATGAAAATTGTAATGTTATTTTACGAAGTGGTAAGGAATTACCGAAGGTAGATAGCAAAAATGCAATTGATGAGGTAAGTATGGATGAAGAATTAGAAATGGATGAAGTCAGCGAGGAAAAGAAGCAAGAAAAGAAGGAAGATAATCCATAATTCAAAGAAGAATTAGGAAAACAGATGTAAAAGATACCTCCAATTCCTTTTCCGCAGAGATTGCAAAAGCAAACAGTGGATAATCAGTTTGTAAAATTCCTTGAGGTATTTAAAAAGCTCCACATCAACATACCATTTGCAGAAGCTTTGGAGAAAATGTCAAGCTACGTAAAATTCATGAAAGACATTTTATCTAAGAAAAGGAGATTGGGTGATTTCGAAATTATGGCATTGACAGAAGAATGCAGTGCCATCTTATAGAAAAAGTTACCACCAAAGCTGAAGGATCCGGAAAGTTTCACTATCCCGTGTACGATCGGTAATCAATTTTCAGGGAGAGCATTGTGTGATTTGGGAGCTAACATCAAATATTTGCAATACACTCAATTAAGACTGAAGGAACCGAGGCCGACGAACATAACCTTACAGCTTGCAGATAGATCTATGACATACCCAAGAGGTATTGTTGAAGATATTTTAGTGAAGTTTGAAAAGTTCATCTTTTCAGCATATTTTATAATTCTGGATTTCAAGGAAGACAAGGAAATACCAATTATACTTAGGAGGCCCTTCTTAGCAACATGAAGAACTTTGATTGATGTGCAGAAAGGTGAGTTGACCATGCGGGTTCAAGATCAAAGGGTTACATTCAGTGTTTTAAAGTCTATGAAATTTCTGAAAGAAGATGAAAAATGTTTTCGAGTGGATCTAATCATAGAAGCAGTGAATGATGTATTCTTAGAAATATCTTCCAGACTCACTTGAATCAGCATTAGTAAGTCCGACAGTTTCAGAATCTTGGGAGTCTCAAGAATATTTGGAGATATTAGATTCAGCTCTGGAGTTTGTTAGTTACATTCAACAGTATAAGGTTTTGAATAATTCAAGAGATTCTTTATCATGTGCAAAGCCATCTTTGGAGGAACTACCTACATTGGAATTAAAGGCTTTACTAATGTGACGCCCCCAAATTCGGGTCTCAAACACCCAGATTTGGTCCTCACGATCCAATACAATCATCTACCTCCAAACAACATACAATAACTAAATGCAGAATATAATAAACATATGTTGTTCATTTCAAAGGTATTACTAGTCCCAAGATTCGATAGCCTTAATATAAAAATACAAATATACCCTAATACAGTACTTTAGGGTTTAAATAACAATAGAAGTTTCTTAACTATGCCTGGATCAAACTACAGACATTAAAAGACTAATACTTCATCTTTTCCTTGCCCTTGTCTTTTTCTGAAGTCTCGGGCTTAACTGCAATAAGGTTCATGATATAGCAAGGGTGAGCAACTAGTTTGCTCAGCAAGTTTAAATAACAGCAAGAAAAGATATATATCATGATGAACAGAATGTAAATAGAGGAATTCAACAATATGAATATCGGAAGCAAGAATAATAATTGCTTTTAAAACGAATGCTAGTCAAGAAGACTTTGAACAATAAACGTCCAAGGGAGTCAATAGCTAGTTGACCCTTTAGTTACTGGCTCAGAAATAAGTACTTGAGGGGATCAGCCTCTAGCACCCGATGTGTATGCATAACATTTAATTTCTATTCTTTGTATCTTATATTCCGATGGGGTACTCCTCTATATTTTTAGGGGTGTTCATATAGTCAAAGATTCCGCACCATCAAATGGTTTGGATAGCTTTTAAAATCTATACTGCAAATGTCCAGCCGGACAATGGCTAAGACTTAACTATAGTAGTTCATCCATAATAGAACTTTAAATAAAATACAAGTCAATGTCTACGCGAAAACAATTGCACGATGTGCGAGTGCCAATAACAACGATGTGGAATAATTGTTAAGTAATTAATCCACTTAGAACATGCTTGAGGAATTTAAAGATTCAAGCTTAAATATTAACTTGCAATACATAATACAAGAATGATTTCAGGGAACTTGCAACAACGTAAGAAGTTTAAGGTTAGGAACTTGCACAAAGTGAAGTTTCGGTAAAAGGGAACTTGTCCTCAATAATACTTGCACAACAATAATATATTTGCACAAGTTAATAGAAGTCAAGGGAACTTGCGTTCAACATATAAGGTGAATGGAATTAGGGAACTTGCACAATACACCACATCCTGCTCGAATGTAAATTGAGTAGGGTTAAAGGAAACTTGTCTGGTGCGTCTACTACAATATACTAACACACACTCCTTAAAATCCCACACAATTAAGTACATATTCGTGTAACAATTAGTCACCTATAGACTAGATTTAAAACTGACGTAGCATTATTAAAGCTTATTAATTGCCACTATGTAAGGGGGCAGCACCCCCTGGAAACCAAACGTAAGTTGCAACCAGGTTAATCAATTTTCGCCTTAAGACAACACTATTTAATCTTGGTTGTTAAATGGTTACCTAATAGTAACAATCAGCTAATTATCCTTATTTATTATTTAATACAAACCTGATAATAAATAAGTAACTGCATTTATCCATAATTATTATCTAATATTGATTAAATAGTAATTAACTAATTATTAATTACCGTAACTTAAATAAGAATTTAAATTAAAAGTGTTTAATTCTCAAACTGCACGACCCGACCCGAATCGACCCGATTCGGACCGACCCGGCCAAGAACACAGGATTGGCGCTGCAGCGAGAGACCGTTAAGGTAAGGTCGACGCTGCGGCGCGAGGTCCGTGCTGTTCTAGCTTAGCACGCGGGCTTGGCACTGCGGCGTGGGTTTAAGTAATAAGCTTGGCGCTGCGGCGTCAAGGACCTTAGGCGCGGCACTGTGGCGCGACGTTGACGCTGCGGCGCCAAGACCCCTAATCGCATCGTTGCAGCGCCATCTGCTGGCGCTGCGGCGTGGCGAACCAGAGGTCGTCTTCTCCGATCCGTTTTAGCAATTTTCTTCAATTTTAATCCATTAAAAACATTCTACCCACCATTTTTACTCCATATTAACCACATATTATTATTAATTATAAGTTCTATACACCAATTTGAGGAATTAATTTCCAAGCATGAAACACAGCATTCGTAATTAATTCGCAATGAAGGTGCACTGTAACAGGGCTTACCTTTTGCTAGACTTAGCTGTCGTTCTTCTCTTCCTCCCGCAATAGACAATAAAATCTGAGACCATTCGCGAGCTCACTCCTTTCCTTCCAATTTTTCTTCCTTCCTCAACTCTCAATTTCTCTCTCTTAGTGAATTTTACAAGCTCAGTGCATTGAAGGAAGAAGTCGGGGTCCTAATTTATAGGAAGTTCAAAAACCAAACAATGCAATTGCCTAATTTGGTTAACCAATGTGAAGAGGAAGAAGACGATGGGCAAACACCACTGATTATCTTCAGCCACGAGAATCCGGCAAGAAATCCCGCAACAAATCCTTATGCGGCTAAAGATGAGATTTGCACTGTTCATCCCAACTTATTTATTTTAATTTCTTTCCTTTCCTAAATTTCCGACCACTGCTAGAAATAAAATGGGATATGTCCCATAATTCTTGTCCCATTATTTTGCTACTAGTTAATTAAATAAATTTAACTAGCCACTTATTATTTATTTACTAACGGGACTATAAATATTATTAATTGTATTATCCTTATTAATTAATAGGTAATATTAATTAATTTACTATATTCAAAATAATTGAATATTTAATTAATCGGCACTTTATCAATTCTTTTAACATTAAAACCGTAGGGTTAGTTCACTAATTTAATTAAACCATTAGTGACTCCCCTTAATTAATCCTAGCAGTTACGCGAAATCGTATAATCACATAACCAATTAAATACACAAGATTTAAATAATCATACGGAACTAACTCATTAAAAATTAAATTTATATTTAATTAATAATGGAGTTTAAAAATTCACGGTCATTACATCCTCCCCCCCCTTATAAAAATTCTGTCCTCGGAATTGCAACATAAGGTTACTCAAATAACTGCGGATAATTCACTCTCATCCTTTCCTCAAGTTCCCACGTAGCTTCCTCAACTGTGTGGTTTCTCCAGAGAACTTTAACGGAATGAATGACCTTACTCCTTAGCTTCTGTTCCTTCCTATCGAGTATTTGGACAGGAATCTCTTCGTACGATAAGTCCTTCTCGACTTGAATTGGTTCATAGGATATCACGTGCTTGTAGTCTGGTTTGTATGGTCGTAACACTGACACGTGAAACACATTGTGAATGTGCTCAAGTTCAGGAGGTAACGCTACCTCGTACACCACTTCACCGACTCGTTTCAAAATTTCGAACGGTCCTATGAACCTAGGGCTTAACTTGCCCTTCTTACCAAAACGAGTCTTCCCTTTCCAGGGAGATAACTTCAAGAATACGAAACTACCCACTTCAAAGTCTCGCTCCTTACGACGTAAGTCAGCGTACTTCTTCAGACGGTCCTGAGCTGCTACCAGGCGGTTCCTAATTAGCTTCACTGTATCTGCTGTCTGCTGCACCATCTCAGGTCCTAGTAGTCTTCGTTCTCCAACCTCGTCCCAACACAACGGTGTTTGGAACCTTCTTTCATATAGTGCTTCGTACGATGGCATACCGATACTAGCATGATAACTATTTTTGTAAGCGAACTCTATCAGTGGCAAGTGATCATCCCAACTGCCCTTTAAGTCCATCACAACAGCCCGGAGCATATCCTCCAAAGTCTGAATCATTCGCTCGCTCTGGCCATCAGTTTGAGGATGATACGCTGTACTCAACCTCAACTATGTTCCTAATCTCTCCTGTAGACTCCTCCAAAAATTCGACGTAAAGCGCGGATGTCTGTCGGACACAATAGACACCGGCACTGCATGTCGTGATACAATCTCCTTTACATAGAGTTTAGCCAATTGCTCCAGATTGTACCTGATCTTAATCGGTAGAAAATGAGCAGACTTGGTCAGACGATCTACAATTACCTAGATTGCGTCTAGACCCTTTTGTGTTGGTGGCAAGCCCATCACAAAGTCCATGGTGATGTGCTCCCACTTCCACTCCGGAATCTCTAGTGGTTGTAGCAGTCCGCTCGGTCGCTGGTGTTCTGCTTTAACTTGTTGGCATGTCAGACATCTACTGACACACTCTGCTACTTCCCTCTTTATATTTAGCTACCAAAAGTATGGCTACAAATCCTGATACATCTTCGTACTACCAGGATGTACTGAGTACCTCGTACTGTGAGCTTCTTGAAGAATCTCTTCTCTTAACTCTGAATTCAACGGTACCCAGATCCTTCCTTCAAATCTTAGCAACCCTGTGCTATCAATCTGATACTTGAGCTCTTCCCCTTCGGAAATTCGCTTCCTTATACCATCATATTCTTCATCCTTTTCCTGAGCCTCCTTTATTTTATCCCAAAAGGTCGGACTCGCTGTCAATGCACATAATTGCTCATTTGACTCCCTCGGATACTTGATCTCCAACTCGAGTTATTCAAAATCCCTTACCAACTCTTCCTGAGTGGTTAACTTCAACAACTTCTCAATGCATTGTCTGCTTGAGGCATCGGCCACAACATTTGCTTTGCCCAGATGGTACAGAATCTCACAGTCATAATCCTTGATCAATTCTAACCATCGACACTGCCTTTTGTTTAGCTCCTTCTGAGTGAAGATATATTTTAGACTTTTGTGATCCGTATATATCTCGCACTTCTCTCCGTATAAGTAGTGCCTCCAAATCTTCAAGGCAAAAACTACCGCGGCCAACTCCGGGTCATGAGTCGGGTAACCCTTATCATAATCCTTCAGATGACGTGATGCGTACGCAAGGACCTTGCCATGCTGCATTAACACACAACCAAGACCTTTGTGTGACGCATTGCTATACACTACAAAGCCCCCAGTGTTGTCCGGTAAAGCCAACACCGGTGCTTGGCTAAGTCTCTTTTTCAGCTCCATAAAACTCTCTTCGCATTTCTCCATCCAAACGAACTTAACTGCTTTCCTGGTAAGATTGGTCAATGACGAGGCTATCTTTGAGAAATCCTGGATGAATCTCCGATAGTATCCTGCTAACCCTAGGAAACTCCTGATCTCTGTTGGCATTTTTGGTCGTTCCCAATTGATAACAGCTTCCACCTTTGCTGGATCCACCGGAACACCATCTTTGTCAATGACATGACCTAGAAACTGCACCCTTCGTAACCAAAATTCACACTTAGAAAACTTTGCGTACAACTTTTCTCTTCTGAGAGTCTCCAATACAATCGTTAAATGTTCAGCATGCTCTTCATCTGTCTCCGAATACACCAAGATATCATCGATGAATACGACTACGAACTTATCCAAGTACTGCTTGAACACTCTGTTCGTCATATCCATGAATGTTGTTGGTGCTTTCGTTAATCTAAATGACATTACCAGAAACTCGAAATGCCCATAACGAGTTCTGAATGTCGTCTTCGGGTTATCTTCCTGCCTCACCTTTAGCTGATGATAGCCCGTCCTTAGGTCGATCTTCGAAAAGTATTTTGCTCCCTTGAGTTGATCAAATAGATCGTCAATCCTAAGTAGCGGATACCTATTCTTAATCATAACTTTGTTCAACTCTCGATAGTCGATACAAAGCCTCATCGAACCATCCTTCTTTTTCACGAACAGAACTGGGGCTCCCCAAGAGGATACACTCGGTCTGATACAACCCTTATCTAACAGTTCCTGTAGTTGAACCATTAGTTCTTTCATCTCTACTGGTGCCATTCGGTACGGTGACTTGGATATCGGTGCCGTCCCTGGTACTAAGTCAATCACAAATTCTATCTCCCTATCTGGCGGCAGTCTGGGAATTTCATCTGGAAAGACATCAGCGAATTCCCTTACGATAGGTATCTGGCTTAGTTCATCCCTGACTTATTAAGTATCAACCACGTGAGCCAAATACCATGTGCAACCCTTTCTAAGCAACTTTCTTGCTTGCATCATCGTCAAACAACAAGATTATCTCGGCGATTCACTACCATAGAATACCACCTTCGACTTATTTGGAGTTTGTATGTGCACACATTTCTTCTTACAGTCTATGACTGCTCCGTGACTTGATAACCAATCCATCCCAAGGATTATGTCAAACTCCCCTAAATAAATTGGTATCAAGTCCACGCCGAGCTCAAATCCTCGCAATTTGACGCAACAATTCTTATGAATGTATTCTACGGGGATAATCCCTTTGTTTGCTACTTCGATGTTCATAGGGTTTTCTAACCTTTCACGAGGTAAATCTAACCTTCTAGCAAATTCTTCAGAAACAAAAGAGCGGGTAGCACCCGAATCGAATAGCACATAAGCATTTATATCATTGATTGGGATGATACCTGATACTACGTCCTTAGATTCCACCGCATCCTTGACGATCATGTTAAACGTGCGTGCTGTTGGTCTGTCAGCTTGACTGGCTGGCCCTCCAATGCTAGGCTTGTTGTTATGATTGTTGTTGTTGTTGTTGTTGTTGTTGCGGTTGCTGCTAGCTGCATCACTCTTCCTCCTCGGACAGTCTTTGATTTGGTGGTCTGGGGCTCCACACGAGAAACACCCACCTTTCTGTCTATTCAGACACTGAGGAGCCAGGTGCCCTGGTTGTCCGCAATGGTAACAAAACTTTTCCCTCTCATACATTCCCCTAAGTGGTTCTTTCCACAGCTGCTATACTTCCCAGTTTTCTTGGCCTCTCCTCCAGACTTGTTGCCTCCCGAGGATTGGCTCTCCATCCATTTACGCTTATTGGGGTTGCTGCCTCCGTTGCTTCCCCTTTTCGATCCTTCCTGGCCGACCTTCTTTTCCTGCTTAAATCGTACTATGGCTTCATTGCCTCCTTCCACAATGATAGCCCTTTCCAACAATTCGGAGAAATTCTTAATTTTCAGCACCGCGATGGTTTTCTGCACCCACGGCTTCAACCCTAACTCAAACCTTCTTGCCTTCCTAGCCTCCGTGTCCACCTGATGTGGAGCGAATCGGGTTAACTTGTTAAATTTCACCGCGTACTCTACGACCGTCATACCACCTTGTTTCAGTTCTAGAAACTTGACCTCCATATCCTGTTGCGTATTTTATGAGATGTAATTCTCGAAGAATAGCTCCTTGAACTTCTCCCAAGGGATAACTCCATCGCCTGCTCGCCCCTTATTGGCTTTCCACCAATAATTACCTTCGCCCTTCATCATGAAGGTGGCGAATCCAGTTTTCTGCTCCTTGGCCACTCGTGCGACCTCGAAGACTTTCTCCATCTCCTCGATCCAAGTTTGTGCTTCTATGGGGTCGAGAGTTCCCTTGAACTCAGGTGGTCCAACTAGTTTAAAATCCTTAAAGTTGGCCAAGTGATGCGCCGGTTGGGGTGCTGGTTGTGCCACTGTTGGTGGGGGTCTAGCTTGCATAGCCTCAGCTAGCAGTTCAGCAAATATCCTCATTGGGTTAGGATGATCTCCAACCTTACTTTCTGACTCGACGACACGTTGGTTACGGGGTCTACCTCTTGGCAGCATTATGATCTACTAAAGAACAAATCTTAGGTTTCTACTTATTATATTATGCTTTTCGCACTATGGCTAAGTCAACATTTAATAGCAAAAGCATCTATCAAACACATTCGATTCACAAGAAAATAACTGCATTTATATTCATATACCAATGTTTTAATACAGACTGGACCAACATTTGGCATACTACTATAGATGCTCAATAACATAAACTGCCTATTGCTAACTATCCTCTATTAAACAAAAGGTGAGGATTCACTATTACCTACCCCTCTAACAGAACAAAAGTTGGGGTTAACTACCATGTTAAGCATACAACAAGGCATCAGAATTTTCATCATAAGTCTGTCCTTATTAAACAAAAGTGGGACTCATTACCACAACCTAGTAAATACAAAGGTACTAGACCAACATATTAATGTCTGCTACGACGGACTACCAGACGAAATGCCTGTCGAGCCAACCGATCAACCACTTGGCGTCTGATCATGCGCTGACTACTGCCCTCCTCCCGAGGGTATCTTCTGACTCGATCCTGCAGTCTGGCCACTGTCGAATATAAGGCATACTCCAAGGTATCGATCCTGGCGGATCCATCTCGAATCTTTCCTTCAAGCATATCCACCCTAGTGGCTGCGCGAATCTAAAACTCCTATATCTTAATCCTGTCTGCCTACTCCAAGTCTCTCTCAACCCTAACAACCTGTAGAACTGTTTGCAGCTCCACCTCCCTGACATCTGCCTGCTCTAATGTCTGCCTCAACTGACTATTTTGCAACACCAACTGTTGCACTGTGGGACCTAACTGGGGTGTAGCACTCTCTAACTGCTGAATCTGAGCTTTCAGCTCAGCTATCTGGAATTGTAGCGTGTACGTCTTTGCCTTGTACTGATCTTCCATCTCCTGATGGACAGAATTCTCCTCATCTAGGTGTGCAATACGAGCATTCTGCTGCTCGATAATCTAGTCCTGCTCTATTATGCGATCGGCATAATCCCCGAGCAAGTCATCCTGAAAGGTGTGCAACACCGGAGATCCCTTCTCGGGTACCTCTGTAGTAGCTCCACCTATCTCTATATCCGCTGGGTCCTCCTCGGACTCATCATCCCTGTCCTAACTGTCAGATCTCAATACTCCTCCTATGACAGGCTCTACCAGATCCTCTAAGTAGTCCTCCTCTAGGCCATATCCATTCAATGGAACTCCTGGGGCATCAGGTGCATAACCCATTAACTGCTCGGTAACAACAGGTATATCAGTGAATACCTCCTCCTCCTCCCGGACTCCACTAGTCTCTCCTATGGCAGCCATCCTACAAACACACAAAAACTAACATCAGTACAACAATAAAATATATTCATTGAAGGAATGAAGTTATATTTCATTGGGTACTACTTGACTCGATGAATTCCCCAATCCATCAAAATACCAAATATGATAAATCTCCCTGATTTATCTCCTAATGCACTCTTTATAAGTTTAATACTAAGGTTATAACCTAGGTTTCGCAATCCTAACGTTTATAACCTATAGCTTTGATACCAACTTGTGACGCCCCCAAATTCAGGTCTCAAACACCTAGATTTGGTCATCACAATCCAATACAATCATCCACCTCCAAACAAACATACAATAACTAAATGCGGAATATAATAAACATATGTTGTTCATTTCAAAGGTGTTACTAGTCCCAAGATTCGATAACCTTAATACAAAAATACAAATATACCCTAATACAGTACTTTAGGGTTTAAGTAACAATAGAAGTTTTTTAACTATGCCTGGATCAAACTACAGACATTAAAAGACTAATACTTCATCTTTTCTTTGCCCTTGTCTTTTCCTGAAGTCTCGGGCTTAACTGCAATAAGGTTCATGATATAGCAAGGGTAAGCAACTAGTTTGCTCAGCAAGTTTAAATAACAGCAAGAAAAGATATATATCATGATGAACAGAATGTAAATAAAGGAATTCAACAATATGAATATCGGAAGCAAGAATAGTAATTGCTTTTAAAACGAATGCTAGTCAAGTAGACTTTGAACAATAAACGTCCAAAGGAGTCAATAGCTAGTTGACCATTTGGTTACTGGCTGAGAAATAAGTACTCGAGGGGATCAACCTCTAGCACCCGATGTGTATGCATAACATTTAATTTCTGTTCTTTGTATCTTATATTCCGATACGTGGGGTAGTCCCCTATATTTTTAGGGGTGTTCATATAGTCCAAGATTCCGCACCATCAAATGGTTTGGATAGCTTTTAAAATCTATACTGCAAATGTCCAACCGGACAATGGCTAAGAATTAACTATAGCAGTTCATCCATAATAGAACTTTAAATAAAATACAGGTCAATGTCTGCGCGAAAACAATTGCACTATGTGCGAGTGCCAATAACAACGATGTGGAATAATTGTTAAGTAATTAATCCACTTAGAACATGCTTGAGGAATTTAAAGATTCAAGCTTAAATATTAACTTGCAATACATAATACAATAATGATTTCAGGGAACTTGCAACAACGTAAGAAGTTTAAGGTTAGGAACTTGCACAAAGTGAAGTTTCGGTAAAAGGGAACTTGTCCTCAATAATACTTGCACAATAATAATATATTTGCACAAGTTAATAAAAGTCAAGGGAACTTGCGTTTAACATATAAGGTGAATGGAATTAGGGAACTTGCACAATACACCACATCCTGCTCGAATGTAAATTGAGTAGGGTTAAAGGAAACTTGTCTGGTGCGTCTGCTACAATATACTAACACACCCTCCTTAAAATCCTACACAATTAAGTACATATTCGTGTAACAATTAGTCACTTATATACTAGATTTAAAACTGACGTAGCATTATTAAAGCTTATTAATTGCCACTATGTAAGGGGGGCAGCGCCCCCTGGAAACCAAACGTAAGTTGTAACCAGGTTAATCAATTTTCGCCTTAAGACAACACTATTTAATCTTGGTTGTTAAATGGTTACCTAATAGTAATAATCAACTAATTGTCCTTATTTATTATTTAAAACAAACCTGATAATAAATAATTAACTGCATTTATCCATAATTATTATCTAATATTGATTAAATAGTAATTAACTAATTATTAATTACCGTAACTTAAATAAGAATTTAAATTAAAAGTGTTTAATTCTCAAACTGCACGACCCGACCCGAATCGACCCGATTCGGACCAACCCGACCAAGAACACGGGGTTGGAGCTGCAGCGAGAGACCATTAGGGTAAGGCCGACGCTGTGGCGCGAGGTCCGTGCCATTCTAGCTTAGCACGCGGGCTTGGCGTTGCGACGTGGGTTTAAGTAATAAGCTTGGCGCTGCGGCGTCAAGGCCCTTAGGCGCGGCGCTGCAGCACGACGCTGATGTTGCGGCTTTCTTCAATTTTAATCCATTAAAAACATTCTACCCACCATTTTTACTCCATATTAACCACATATTATTATTAATTATAAGTTTTATACACCAATTTGAGGAATTAATTTCCAAGCATGAAACACAACATTCATAATTAATTCGCAATGAAGGTGCACTGTAACAGGGCTTACCTTCTGCTAGACTTAGCTGCCGTTCTTCTCTTCCTCCTGCAATAGACAATAAAATTCGAGACCATTCGCGAGCTCACTCCTTTCCTTCCGATTTTTCTTCCTTCCTCAACTCTCAATTTCTCTCTTAGTGAATTTTACAAGCTCAGTGCACTGAAGGAAGAAGTCGGGCTCCTAATTTATAGGAAGTTCAAAAACCAGACAATGCAATTGCCCAATTTGGTTAACCAACGTGAAGAGGAAGAAGACGATGGGCAAATGCCGCTGATTATCTTCAGCCACGAGAATCCAGCAAGAAATCCCGCAGCAAATCCTTATGCGACTAAAGATGAGATTTGCACTGTTCATCCCAACTTATTTATTTTAATTTCTTTCCTTTCCTAAATTGTCGACCACTGCTAGAAATAAAATGGGATATGTCCCATAATTCTTGTCCCATTATTTTGCTACTAGTTAATTAAATAAATTTAACTAGCCACTTATTATTTATTTACTAACGGGACTATAAATATTATTAATTGTATTATCCTTATTAATTAATAGGTAATATTAATTAATTTACTGTATTCAAAATAATTGAATATTTAATTAATCGGCACTTTATCAATTCTTTGAACATTAAAACCGTAGGGTTAGTTCACTAATTTAATTAAACCATTAGTGACTCCCCTTAATTAATCCTAGCAGTTACGCGAAATCGTATAATCACATAACCAATTAAATACACAAGATTTTAAATAATCATACGAAACTAACTCATTAAAAATTAAATTTATATTTAATTAATAATGAATTTAAAAAATTCACGGTCATTATAACTAAAGCATTTACGGCATATTTAGGTGATTCAAGTACTCTGCCTGTTATTATATCTGCTTCATTTAACCAATTTCAAGAAGAAAAGCTTTAGCGAGTATTGCGTGAGCATAAGTCATCAATTGGTTGGACATTAGCAGATATTAAAGGAATCAGCCCCTCATTTTGTATGCACAAAATTTTAATGGAGGATGAATCGAAGCCAGTTATTGAGCAGCAACGTCGATTGAATCCTATAATGAAAGAGGTGGTGAAAAAAGAGATTATTAAATGGTTAGACGCTGGCATTATTTATCCAATATCTGATAGTTCGTGGGTAAGTCCGGTTCATTATGTACCAAAGAAAGGAGGAATGACAGTAGTCACAAATGAGAACAATGAACTCATTCCTACAAGATTAGTAACTGGCTGGCGAGTTTGCATTGATTATAGAAGGTTGAACAAGGCAACTCGCAAAAATCATTTTCCCTTGTCGTTCATTAATCAGATGTTAGATAGATTGGTTGGACATTAATTCTATTGCCTTCTAGATGGATATTCAGGATATAACCGAATTGCAATTGCTCCAAAAGATCAAAAGAAGACCACTTTTACATGCCCATGTGGAACTTTTGCGTTTAGAAGGTTGTCTTTTGGTCTCTACAATGCATCATCCACATTTCAAAGATGTATGACGGCTATTTTTTCTCGTTTAGTTGAACGAAACCTAGAGGTTTTCATGGATGACTTCTCTGTTTTTGGAGATAGTTTTGATCTTTGCCTATAATTTGACATTGGCTTTGAAGCGATGTGTGGCGACGAATTTAGTGCTTAATTGGGAGAAATGTCATTTTATGGTGAGAGAAGGAATAATTTTGGGGCACAAGGTTTCAACTAAAGGACTTGAGGTAGACAGGGCAAAGATTGAGACTATAGAGAACCTTCCACCACCAACATCTGTTAAGGGAATTAGAAGCTTTCTTAGGCATACGGGATTTTATCGGCGCTTTATCAAGGATTTCTCAAAAATTTCTAAACCACCGTGTAGCTTGTTAGAGAAAGATGTTCCTTTTGTCTTTGATAATCCTATCTTGAAGCGTTCGAGCTGTTAAAGTAGAAGATAATTTCCACCCCGGTGATTGTCACACCGGATTGGACTACACCATTTGAATTATTGTGTGACGCCAATGACTATGCAATTGGTTTAGTATTGGGACAAAGAAAGGAGGAGATGTTTCAATCCATCTACTATGCAAGCAAAACATTGACAGGAGCACAATTAAATTACACGACCACGGAGAAAGAGCTATTGGCAATTGTGTATGCATTTGATAAGGTCAGAGTTTATATAGTAGGAACAAAAGTAATCATGTTCACTGATCATGCAGCTATCAAATATTTGATCGCAAAGAAAGATGCCAAACCACGATTGATAAGGTGGGTTCTCTTGCTTCAAGAGTTCGATCTAGAGATTCGAGATAGAAAGGGCACAAAAAATCAAGTTGTAGATCATCTTTCTAGACTTGAACATCCGGAATCTCAAAGTGGGGAGGATACTGAGATTAATGAGTCCTTTTCTGATGAACTATTGTTTGTAGTAATAAATGACATACCATGGTATGCCGACTATGTTAATTACATCGTTAGCCATGTGCTTCCCCCAGGAGTAAGTTATCAACAGCGCAAGAAGTTTTTACATAATGTAAAGAACTATCAATGGGATGAACCTACCTATTTAAAGCATATCTAGATCAAATGTTGAGAAGGTGTATTCCACGAGGAGAAACTGAACACATTTTACAAAAGTGTCACTCGTCAGTTTATGGAGGTCACTATGGGGGTGAACGAACTGCTGTAAAGATACTGCAATCAGAATTTTATTGGCCTACTCTCTTCAAGGATACACATAGTTTTGTGGCAAAGTGTGATAGTTGCCAACGTGTTGGAAATATTTCTAAGCGTCACGAAATGCCAATGAATACCATACTCGAGGTAGAAGTATTTGATGTGTGGGGAATTGATTTTATGGGCCAATTTCCAATATCTCTGAACAAGCAATACATATTATTAGCAGTGGATTATGTGTCTAAATGGGTAGAAGCTACTGCATTGCCAACAAATGATGCAAAGCTCGTGTTAAACTTTCTCTGGAAAAATATCTTTACAAGATTTGGTACTCTACGGGCAATTATCAGCGACGAAGGTACGCATTTCTTTAATAAATCATTTTCTGCTCTTCTTACTCGGTACAGGGTATCTCACAAAATGGCTACGACTTATCATCCATAAACAACGGGCAAGCTGAGATTTCAAATAGAGAGGTAAAAAGGATCTTGATCCAAACAGAAAAGATTGGTCCTTAAAACTTGATGATGCTTTATGGGCGTATAGGACAGCGTATAGAACTCCAATTAGGATGTTACCGCACATATTGGTATTCGAAAAGGCATGCCATTTACCGGTGGAGTTAGAGCATAAAGCGTATTGGGCCATTAAAAAGCTAAATTTTGATTTATATGCAACACGAGAAAAGAGATTGTTACAGTTAAATGAGATGGATGAATTTCATATTCATGTTTACGAGAATGCAAAGCTTTATAAAGAAAAGATCAAACGTTGGCATGACAAAAAAATAATTGAGAGAAAGTTCGAACCAGGGCAAGTAGTTCTTTTATTCAATTCACAGCTTATGCTATTTTTAGGGAAGCTAAAATCTAGATGGTCAGGACCATTTATCATCCAGAAAGTATTTCCACATGGGGCAGTAGAAGTTGCACCACTCCAATCTGATAGATCATTTATGGTTAACGGTCAGCGCCTCAAACACTACTATGGAGGAGATATCAATCAGAGAATGATCTCCATTTCATTAGCTGACCCAGATTAATGAAGGGAGATAGTTGGGCTGAGACTATAAATTAAGCGCTGCTTGGGAGGCAACCCAAATGTTTTTCATTTGTATCTTAGGATTAAAATAGAATATATATATATATATATATACACAAATATATTTTAGTTTAAGTAATTTTTCATAGTTTTGTAGGATTCTAACTCCAAGTAATGGAATAAGCAAAGAGAAACGAGAAAGAAATTGGAGCAGCTGGACAGGGGATGCGCGCCACGGCTTCCATAATTGCGCGTCGCAGCTACTAGTCATGAGCTGCAGCTCTTACATTGAGCGTTATGGCACTTGAGCATACTCCAGACTGCACGTAAATTGTATTCTTATTTGGAAAGAAAATCTAGCATAGTTTAATTCTATTATAATTTTATTTTCTTATTTCCTTTTGCATGTTAATTTCTAACTTTTTAAGTTCAGTTATAAATCCAAGGTTAAATACAATTGCAATATCAGATCTTAATAGCACCCTATTGAGAGAAGAAATTGACTTGGGCAGCAAGAAGCTTTCAATTTAGGCTACATTCATAATGGTAGGGAAACGTCTAAGGCATAACAATTGCAGTCATTCTTCATTCAAGGTTTTCGTTGGTGACAAGTATGATACAGAGAAGTTTGTCAGTCGGGAAGCATCAATTTTTTATGAATTATCATTGGCACACTCGAATGGAATTGGCTTTTATCCCGACGAACATGTTGATAGCGGTGTTTTTGTGTTGATTAAGGCTAATAAATGGGAAGCCTTGACTGAGCAACCCGATGCCCCAGTTTCAGATTTGGTCGGGAGTTCTACGCTAACGCAATTAAAGCGGAGGCAAACATAGTGAAAGTACGTGGAAAATTAGTGTGGTTCTCGCCATCAACAATCAATTCGTATTTTCGTCTTCTTGATTTGACTGGGGAGGAATATGAGAAATATAGAGCTGGTGGAAATCAATGGCATAAGGTACTACAATGTTTATATAGGCCTTGTGCGGTTTGGGAAACAAATATGAGTAATGAGTTATATATTTCAACGACTGAGTTGAGTGGATATGGCTTAGCGTGGTTCTACTTCATTTGCACTCGCTTGCTTCCATCCACAACACTTATAGAGTTAAATCGTGATCAAGCATCTCTATTTTATGCCATTGTAAAAGGAAAGAAAATAGATGTAGGACTCATAATCTATAATTCCATTCGCCAAGCTATGACTGGAGATTTTGTGAATGGTATGCCACATCCATCGTTAATTCGCGGGCTATGTCTGGAGGCTAGAGTGAATGTAGGATTTGATGAAGAGCGCTAATCTCGCCAGGCACCTATCACGACTGAATTGATGAAGAATTTTCAAATTTGGAATGGAGCAGACTCTCACCCTATTGGAGCAGGATTCATTACGAAGTAAAGATTAGTGTGATGCCCCCAAATCTTTACACTCCCCTATAGCAGATCTAGTGCTCACGTGAAACTATACAACTATAGATATTTAATAAAATATGACTTCTATCTATCCAAGGTTCACAGTATCCCATAACAGGTACTAGTTCCGGCCAGAACATTGTGTGTGTTTGGATACCCTCACTTAGATATATAGATTCATATTTTATGAATATCTCTTTCATATCAATATTACCTATCTATCTGACATTCACAGTATTAATGATAAGATTGTTCATAGAACTGAGGGGCGCATTCCGGTAAAGATGTCACCTTACCGGCGCTCATTAAGTGTAACCCCAGAGCTTATAGGACTCTCAACATCATTCAGATACCCTCATTCAGATGTATAGTTCATATAGACACTGTATTTAACTTAGCACAACTATTCTAAAGAATTTAAAGATCAGAGTATAACGCATTCTATGACATAAAGGATCATAATATGTTACATAATATTTTGTTCGGTTACATCATTCGTTATACTAAGTTATTACAACAACAAGTCTTTAAAAGACTTAAAGTATTCAACAATAGAAATTAAAGCAAATAAGCATGGCTTTTTCTCTTGTTAGTCCCAGACGTGCCCGGGATATCATTTAAAGCTGCAAAAGAAGATATGCGCAAGAATGAGCTAAAAATGCTCAGCAAGTTCATTTGAATATGTAAACACCATGTGTTTGATTTGAAAGATATCAATAATGTATACTGAGGGTTCTGTATATGAACCATATATTTCATTTAGTTCTATCAGTCTTTAATGACTTAGAACCATTTGAGTTTTGGATATCTGGTAGGGGATCAGCCTCACCAATATCCTAGGAGTATGCATATCATCCTACCATTTGTGGTCAATATATTATCGACATTTATTGGCCTTCCTATGAAGGCATTTCCATTTACTCAGTATAAGATGTCTTACCAAACAATTTGGTTTGACACAACAATTTACGCTCGAAGAAATAATATATGAATAATGATTCATTTCTTAAGTTATGCTGAACAAGAAGCAATAACTTCACAATAATTGGTAGTAAGATGTATAATACTTGCATAATATAAGTTGAGTAAGGTTAGGACACTTGCCTTAGCGTAGCTCACTATAATTTAGTACAATCGGTCAACGTACGTAGTCTACGTATACCAATAATATGCGTTAGCACGTATATAAACATGTATCACGCTAATTCAAACAAGTTTCATTAAGGTTCGACGTTGATTCGGTATCTCGGTCGCGTCCTTAATGGCTAAACACATAGATTGTTCGATAAAACTTCATTTGGAAGCTTAATTATTAGTATAAATAATTTATTTATTATTTATAATATTTTTTAGAAGCTTGGTATTATTTTTAAATAATTTTTAGAAGCTTGGAAGTATTTTTAAATAATTTTACAAGCTTAGGAATATTTTTAAATGATTTAATTATCATTTAGAATATTTTTAAAATATTTAATATGTTATTTAAATGATTTATTTATCATTTATAATATTTTTAGATACTTAAACTATTATTTAAATGATTTATTTATCATTTATAATATTTTTAGAAAGATAGAATATTATTTAAATGATTTATTTTATCATTAATAATATTTTTAGACTTTATTTTATCATTAAAATAATTTATTTATTAATTATAATAATTTTCAAAACTTAATTTAATATTTAAATGATTTAATTATCATTTATAACATTTTTAAATACTTAATATATTATTTAAATAATTTATTTATCATTAATAATATTTTTAAATATTTAACATTTTATTTAATTATTATATATAATAATTTTATTTACCTTAATATCATTTTTAAATAATTAATATAATTATTTAATAATTTAATATCATTTTTAAATAATTAAAACAATTATTAAATGATTTATCATAATTATTATTTAATATTTAATTAAATTAAATAATAATTCAGAATATATAAAAATATTAAAAATAATTTTTTTATAATTAAAAATGAATTTTCGAATTTATTTATTAATTATTAAAAATTATTTAATATTTATTTATTATTTTATAATTTATTTAATAAATTTTTATTTAATTTTATTAAAAATCCGTCGCTAAAGGGATTTAGCGACGGTCTGCATACGTTTAAAGGTTTCTGGGTTTGGTGATGCATTTCGTCGCTAAAGGTGTTCTTCATGAAGAACACTTGGTCAATGTCCAACAGTGACTTTTGACCTCAAATTAATCTCAGCTCGTTTGATGTTTGTGTTTGATTTTTGTTTGTTGTTATAGCCAACATGGCAGTATACAACGGCATATCAAAATCTAACTCAAATTATATCATATCATGCTAGAAATTTCAAGGTCAAACTACCCCGTTCATGATTGTTCTTGAGTTTCTGGGTAACCCAGAAACTCATCCAGTCATAACGGTCAACGCAATTTGACTGCTAAATCCGTTCGATTGATTGTTTGTTTATGTGTTTTAATGGTTCAAGATTAAAGTGTATATAGCATACAACAACTTTAAACCAACAAACTACACAAAATATTTCATCTATGTCATTTCTGGGTTGATCAAAAGTCTAACATCAAACTGTCAGACATTCATATGATTTCTGGGTTACCCATAAATCAGTCTATCATAGTCGGTCAATGAGTTTTGACCATTAATAACTTTCATCCTAGAGATAATTTATCCATTCTACAAGTCGGGTCTTAAAGCTAACATGGCATACTATAGATTCATGCTTTAAAACACATCAAACAACCATTTTAAGCCGATCAAAAGTTCTGACAAAAAGGCTTGTCAGACTGTTCTTGACTGCCAAGAACAGTTTGAGTTTTTGGCTTGATTTTCATATCTAGCTGTTATGTAAACATGTTTTAACCGCCCAGGTCACTTAATAACACATTAACAAGTATTCCTAAACATCTAAAACACAAAAATTTTCCAGGCTTGAAGATCTAGCAACAAATTAGGGTTTATGCACCTTTTTCTTCAAATTTTTGATTTCTTCTTTCTGATTCTGAGCTTGTGGTTGCTAGGGCTTGTTTAGGCTGGTAATATAAGTGTATAGGTTTCAAAATTTCGTAGGTTAAATTATCAGAACCTCTTTCTATTTATAGCAACTTAGATTAGGGTTTCCTAGACTTTAATTTCCATTTTTGCCCTAAAAATATCTAACCTAGTTACTTGTGCTGCTTAGAATCAGATATTATTCACCTACTTAAGCTAGATATTTATAAATATCTGATTTTGTGTTCCTATCTTCACTTGATTGGTTTAAAATTTGATTTTTGATTTATTTACTTACTAATTAAACCTAGATTTTTGCTAATCATGATTAGGATGTTAATTTAGGTTTAGTAATACCCTAATTATGGTTATATATCATAATTAAGGTTTTACATTCATAAATTAGGGTTATTAAATCAAATTAGGGTTTTAGGGTTTCTAATTAGGGTTTAGGGTTTTCAATTCCACAATTAGGGTTTTAATCTTCCGTTTAGGGTTTAGTTTAATCTTAATAATTCATAATTGATATTATGATTCATTATTTAAATCTTAATTACATCAATTAAGATTATTGTACAATAATTTGGGTTTTAATTAATCAATTCGGACAATTATTATCAATCAGGGTTTTCAAATTAGGGTTTCTATTTCAGTTTAACATTTTAAACCCTATTTAACTTATTTTAGAATTTTATCAGTTAATATAATATTATATTAATGTCGAAACACGACAAAGCACTTCGTCATTTCCAAGCACGACACAGCAGCTTACAAAAATAATTTGCCGAGACGCTTCTCGGTGAATTCGCCGGAAGCACGACAAATCATTTTGTCCGATTAAGCACGACACAGCTGCTTGGCGAAATTTTTTTTTATTTGACCTAATTGTTTAATAAAATACACAATCACATAATATCAAGTCAGAACAAGAAATTTCATTTCATAATCACATAATTTACATTTACAAATCTTATTAGGGCTCGGAATATTACAATTAGGGCGGAAATTATCGACCTCAGTCACTTTGATTGAATAACTACTTACAAAAGTTAGTGAGTTAGAGAAATTTTGGTTGGTAGCTTGTCGTAAATTGCATAAGTTTGACAAGTTAATGCATAAAATGGACCATCAACTTGACCAAACAAAGGAAATCAATTTTGTTCTAACCCAATTGCTTGAAGAAGGAAGGTTCAACGATGTCACGCATTCTCCACCCTTTTCTAGACAGAGTGTCCAAAATAATCCGGAGGTCGAGGAAGTTTCATCCAATTCGCGATGAAGAAGGCCAAGGAAGTCCTCGTGCTTTAATTCTTTCTAATTATTACATTGAGGACAATGCTTGTTTCAAGCTTGGGGGGATGGTTTAGTTCATTATTTGGTTTAGTTTGTTATTTTATTTTATTTAGTTAGTTGCATGCTAGAATGTTGGAATATTAGTTGAATAATTTCATTAGTAATTTAATATTGTTGCTTGATGGCTAGTGATAGTGTCTTGAATGTGGATTAAAGAGATGCATGCAATTTGATTTTTAATTCGTTTTGGTTATACATGAGTTGCAGTCTTTGCATGATGATGTGTGGATTCTATAAGTTAAATAGGTAGAAAATTGTGAAAGGATTTGAAAATTGAAAGAAACTTATGCAGTCATGTGTCCATGGTAATCTTGTTGAGGCTGGAGAATATTTGAGTATATGATTGGTTTAAACTAAACTGTGGTATATCATAAGTTTAAGGGAGAAGCGAGATTAGTTTGTAGGAAGATTATGTGCTTATTGTTGGAAGAAATGTACGGTTGAGCTGGAGCATAAAACGCACTCAATCAGATATATGTGAGGATGAGAAGGAGTATAAAATGCACTCGTCAACTTTGATTATTAAAAAAAAATAAAAATAAAAGTAAAAGTAAAATTAAATTAAAAATATTAAAAATATTATTGTGAAGAATAATCATAGAAAATAATCTTACCGAGTTGGCTATTTTAATGTTTTGTTGATTCGCTGAACTTATGTGTTACCATGATTAGTGAAAATTGATGTGCCTGGAAGGTTTCGAAGGTGGATCTAAGATTTCTATGGAATGTAGACTATGTGAATTCTTTTAAATTCTATCTATTGTAAGCTATAGGGGTTTATGTGCGTTTGTAGAGAGTACAAGTTGATGAATGATAATAAATTGGGTTAATTATCGAATTTGCATGTGTTGAATTGCGCAGAATGAAATTGTCTTGAGGCCAAGTGTCAACTAACATTGTTTCATTACTGATGTTTCATGATTTAGTTGTAGATTTATTAAAGCTTTTTCTTGACGACAAGCAAATATTTAAGTTTGGGGGTATTTGATGAGTAGGTTTTATACCTATTATTTAAATACTTTTAGGCTTAATAGTTTATGTGTTTTAAGTATTTTATGTTATTTTATAGAATTTTTGTTTAATTTATTGTGTTTATTTATTTTGTAGGAATAAAGGAGTTAAATGGCAAAATCGTGAATATTTGAAGCAAATTGGGCGAGCAAGGAAGCAAGAAGAGAAAATGGACAAAGATTAGGGGCCGCGTCGATCACTAATGTAAGCTGCGGTGCAGATTATGGGTCGCGACGCTCAATTATGCGAGTCGCGACGCCTGAGGGTTTTCCCGCGCGCGTGCGACGCGTGTGAGCAGCGGAATTAGGGTTTTCTTCAGATTATATATATGGAACAATGCCAAAGAGAAAGGAGGACGGGTACAACATATAAAGGGTAGAATTATTCAATCTATCTGGAAAGAGGAAATTGAGGACTGAAGATTAAGATCTGAAGAATTAAAGCGGGAGCTAATCATCAGATTCTTTTCTTTCAACCCTCTTTTAGACTCTTCTGTTTATAATGACTATGATTGATGAGGTGTTGTTCTTTTCTTTATTCACGAACTAAATTCCATATTCAAGATTGCAATGGAACCCGATGATTGGTTTTTATTAATCTATTGATTATTTAATTTCTATCAAATGTTTGCAAGATTGTTTATTATATTTTGGTTTGCACTCAATAGTTGTCTGGCCAACAATTAATCTATTGATCTAGATGAGATGGATACGTTGAATCTAGATTGGATGTGGAATATGATACATGTGTTGAAATAATTTATGTTAAGAATTACTATTCAGTTTGCATAAGGGATAGAAATATACCCAAGTGTCGCATGAACTTGTTACGAATTGCTAATTATAGTATCATTGTTAATTATTCACATAGGAATATAGTGTTTTAATTAAGAATGATGACATTTATCTAATATTGAAATAAGTTAGATGAATACTTGTGAATTCTTGGTTAGCAATCTGCAATATTTGGTTGATTAAATAGCGTGTAGATGACTAAGAAACATCATCGGTGGAAATTGTAATCTTGATAACTTTATTTTTATAAATTATCCATTATTATTTCTCTTATTAGTTTAGCTATTTGTGATTATGAAGCAATTATTTCTTGTTTAATTAGAATTTGGTTAATCTAAGGTTAGCTATTGGAGTAATTAATTGATTTATGAGATTATTACTCGTGGGATCGACACTCCTTATCACTTTATTACTTGATTGACCGTGTATACTTGCCCGTAAAAGTTACTAGTATAGATTTGGCCCATCAGACCTTGTATGTTAGGAGATAAGCTGAAAGAACATATGGAGAATAAAAAAAAATATAAATATCTACAAATTTTATAAAGCTTAAAAAACATGTGACAATAAAAGAGTGATGCAAACTTGCCAGTGAGTTTGGATTTCTTAGGATTTTCAAAAGTTCTAGAAAATTAAAAATAGTCAAAATTTGCATTGGAAGAACAGTTGTGAGCATAACGGACTAGGAATAACAAAAGAATGTGACATTTTCTTTTGAAAAATTACAACTTCATAAAATCTATCCAAACTTTCCAACCTTATTCGTCACCAAGGGACACTAAATCATTTTGAACCACCGTTACTTCAAATATTTTAGGTAATTCTTAAAGTGGACTGACCTATGTACTATCCAAAATTGCACTATCTGGATAAATAAGACTATCATTCTGCACAACCTTTTGTTCATTTGTTAAATCAGACTCAGTAATTATGGAAAATGTTTCGGATAAGCCCATAATAGACTTAAAATCTTCAGGAAAAGGGTTTAAGTTTAAGCTCAATTTGACTCTCTTGCAAAGACTCAAATTGTGGCAGACTTGGTTTAGTTATAGGTTTTAATCTAGAGTAAGACTTTTAGATTATGGAGACCAACATCTTATTGACCTCATTCAAGTATTCAGTTTTATCCCAATTTTGACCAAAGTGATTGATGAATGTGTTTTATACACACAATTTGGGTACTTTTGGCCTTGATAATTTGTAAGTCTTTGGGTACTTTATGTGGTTTTATTGTATTTTTATCTTATTTTTAGATATTGTGGTTTTATATTGTTTTTATATATTTTGTATTTTTTTATGTCTTTTTACTTAATTTTGTAGGAAATAAAGCAAAGCCATTTGAACGTCAACACTTTGGTGCCTTGTTTGCAATATTTGAGCTTCCGATGGACATAGTAGCTGCTTGCGGCTCAATTTCAACCATGATCCAATCCATATCTCTCATAACTCAAAGAACGAAAGTTATAGATATTTTCTTTAGCTTTCCGGAACATCTTAAATCATCCCAACGCGAGGTCGTATGAGAACGTTATGGTCGTTTTACCAACAGATTTGGCATGTATTTTACACAGCAATGATTTTGAGCATAATTTCACCCTTGCGCCAGCCATTATCTGGCCGAACTTTAGTTATGGAAGTTGCGGAGCTACTTCTTAGCTTTCCATAGCCACTTGAATCGCCTTATTTTGAGTTCGTATGAGAAAGTTATAGCCATTTTACCTTAAGACATCAAAGCTAAGTCGGGTGACAGCACGCTGGCGCGGGCGCACCAGGTAGTGCGCGGACGTGCCCAATGGCTGTTGGGCAGCGCCAGATTTCACAATTTTTAGCACCTTTTGGTCATTTTTGGTGGGCTAAGCTAGGGCTTTGCATTGGGCACTATAAATATAACATGTAGCCTCCATTTTATGGGATCTTTAGACTTGTAAAATCAGATTTAGAGAGAGAGAGAGGAGGCTTGGAGCAAAAAGAGGGAGGCCATAGCCATTGGCCATGGTTCTTCTAAAGCTTGGAGGAGCTTCAATGGAGGTGCTTCAATGCAGTTTCATCCAACAACAATGGGGAAGCCATCCTTTATCTTTCTTTTTCCTCTATGTAATTAGTTTTTAATCTAAGATTGTAATTCAACCCATTGCTTATTTGAATTGATTTCTCTTCCTTTGATTATTATTACTCATATGAATTGGTTATCATAAGCTATGCTTATAGATTAATTGCTTGGCTCGTAATTACCTTGGGAACCTATATGAAATTGACGAATGGATTATAGTGTTGAGACCTAGTTGTGATATCATGCGAAAGTTAAAGATTGTTGTGGGTGAAAAATTTAGTGACGTGTATCTTGTTGATTATTCTCAATGATACTTGATAGTATTTAGGATAGACATATACCTAGATACCGTGTGCAACTAATTAAGAATCTAATTTTAATGACTTCCTATATGAAATTTGGTAATTGAAAGGGTGGTTAATGAGATTTGGTGACATGTGTCTTGTTAATTATTCTTGAAATTGGTCTCTTAATAGTGCGTAGGATGGACATATACCTACATGCCGCATTAGGAAGATTTGTAATTGACCATCGACAGAGGCTCTTACGTAATTGTGATTTCTTGGATGTCAATTATATGTGGTTAATTGATCTAAAAAGGGAGTTAAGATATTTAAACAAAGCATTGCACGCCAAGTGTTTGACAAAATGCTTGAACGAGAAAAATTGTAATCTTAGATCTTTATCTATATATTTTTGTTATTTATATTCCATGCAATTTAGATGTAACCTTTATCTATCACTTGAATTAAAGAGTTTGATTTAGATCGAGTTGATATTGAGTTAGTACTCGTGTATACATTAGAGTTAATTCCATGTGGGTTCGACAACTCTCTCTTATCACTTTATTACTTGTTGACCGCGTATACTTGCGTGTACTTTTCGGTTGCAAAATTAACCAATAAGTTTTTGGCGTCGTTGCCGGAGAGTTATTCTTATAATATTTTTCTAATATTAATTTCAATTGATTTGATCTTAATTTGAACTTGTATTTATGTTTTAAATAAAGTCGGGTCGAGATTATAAAACAAGCGCTTCTTGGGAGACAACCCAAGTTTATGGTTTTTCTTTTATTTTTGTTGGATTGCATTTTAGGTTGTTTAATTGCATTTTAATTTCTTTAATTGTTTTTAGGTACCGAGTACTAAATAATTTGGATTGCGCCCCCAACTTTGGGGACTTGAAAGATGATATCAATGACACAAGACACGTTCTCAGGGAAGTTCTTTCTCTTACTTTTTCCTATCTTAGACATTGAGGACAATGTCAATTTAAAGTTTGGGGGTAGTACTTAGCGTCTGTGTCTTTAATTTTAGTATTTGTGTGTTTTAAGTGTGTTTTTCGTATTCAAAAAAAAAGTTTAATTCTAGGATGTGTCTCTTGGGCATTGTTTTAATTTGATTTGAACTATAATCCTTGATCAATGATAAAAATTTGATTGAATTAACTCATGGAAAATGGACGAATGTTGTTTACTCTATGTGCTTAATGTATTATTGGTTAGTGCTATGCTTATGAATCCTTCCACTTTTATGCACGTACCCATGTGTATTGAGCTAGTTGTATGCTTAGAGAAGACTTTTATAACCGAATGCTTGTGGAAAATATCTATAAACTCTAGTACTCGTTTAAACATCACTTGAAGTAAGGTATCCAAATTTGTTGTGTTTTATTTGTTGGTCATGTGGTGAGTTGAGATGGGCACTCATTCATGGAAACATGCTTAGGGGAGATAGAGCGTAAAACGCACTCTCTTATTTTTGTGACAAAAGAAAGAAAATGTTGTATTGCAAATCTTGCAGGGGGTTGAGATAGAGCGTAAAATGCACTCGCCCATATGAGCGTGCTTAAGGTTGAGATGGAGCATAAAATATACTCACCTAGAGCCCTTGAGTCTCAAAATTTATGGAATTGTGATTTGTATACCTTTATATTAAGTGATGTGTTAAGCATGTTGTTTTGGGGTTTATTTTGATTATTTCATAAGGTAATGTGGTTGCATAAGTTCATTCGATCTTGGTTGGTTTAGTGCTATTAGGTACTCACACACACACGGAAGGGACCTAAATCAAGATATGACTAGCTAATTGATATTTTAGACTTGCAAAGTTTTAAGACTATTGTCCGCTTATTAATTCATTGCTCAAATTCGGTTGTAGTAGAAGTGTTTCAATTGTGTAGTTTAGGTTTATTTTTCTTGAAGACAAGCAAAGATTTAAGTTTGGGGGTATTTGATGAGTGTTTTTATACACACAATTTGGGTACTTTTGGCCTTGATAATTTGTAAGTCTTTGGGTACTTTATGTGGTTTTATTGTATTTTTATCTTATTTTTAGATATTGTGGTTTTATATTGTTTTTATATATTTTGTATTTTTTATGTCTTTTTACTTAGTTTTGTAGGAAATAAATCAAAGTCATTTGAACGTCAACGCTTGGGTGCCTTGTTTGCCATATTTGAGCTTCTGATTGACATAACAGCTGCTTGCGGCTCAATTTCAACCATGATCCAATCCATATCTCTCACAACTCAAAGAACAATAGTTGTAGATATTTTCTTTAGCTTTTCGGAACATCTTGAATCATCCCAACGCGAGTTCTTATGAGAGAGTTATGACCGTTTTACCAACGGATTTGGCATGTATTTTACACAGCAGCCACTTGGAGCATAATTTCACCCTTGCACCAGCCATTATCTGGCCAAACTCCAGTTATGGAAGTTGCAGAGCAATTTCTTAGCTTTCCATAGCCTCTTGAATCGCCTTAGTTTGAGTGCGATGAGAAAGTTATGGCCATTTTACTAACAGATGTCAAAGCTGAGTCGGGTGACAGCACGCTGGCGCAGGCACACCAGGCAGTGCGCGGACGCGCCCAATGGCTGTTGGGCAGCGCCAGATTTCACGATTTTAAGCCCCTTTTGGTCATTTTTGGTGGGCTAAGCTAGGGTTTTGCATTGGGCACTATAAATATAACATGTAGCCTCCATTTTATGGGATCTTTAGACTTGTAAAATCAGATTTAGAGAGAGAGAGGAGGCTTGGAGCAAAAAGAGGGAGGCCATAGCCATTGGCCATGGTTCTTCTAAAGCTTGGAGGAGCTTCAATGGAGATGCTTCAATGCAGTTTCATCCAACAACAATGGGGAAGCCATCCTTTATCTTTCTTTTTCCTCTATGTAATTAGTTTTTAATCTAAGATTGTAATTCAACCCATTGCTTATTTGAATTGATTTCACTTCCTTTGATTATTATTACTCATATGAATTGGTTATCATAACCTATGCTTATAGATTAATTGCTTGGCTCGTAATTACCTTGGGAACCTATATGAAATTGACGAATGGATTATAGTGTTGGGACCTAGTTGTGATATCATGCGAAAGTTAAAGATTGTTGTGGGTGATTAATAAAAATTTAGTGACGTGTATCTTGTTGATTATTCTCAATGATAGATAACTTGATAGTATTTAGGATAGACATATACCTAGATACTGTGTGCAACTAATTGAGAATCTAATCTTAATGACTTCCTATATGAAAGTTGGTAATTGAAAGGGTGGTTAATGAGATTTGGTGACATGTGTCTTGTTAATTATTCTTGAAATTGGTCTCCTGATAGTGCGTAGGATGGACATATACCTACATGCCGCATTAGGAAGATTCGTAATTGAACATCGATAGAGGCTCTTACGTAATTGTGATTTCTTGGATGTCAATTCTATGTGGTTAATTGATCTTAAAGGGGAGTTAAGGTATTTAAATAAGTCATTGCACGCAAAGTGTTTGACAAAATGCTTGAATGAGAAAAATTGTAATCTTAGATCTTTATCTATATATTTTTGTTATTTATATTCCATGCAATTTAGATGTAACCTTTATCTATCACTTGAATTAAAAAGTTTGATTTAGATCGAGTCGATATTGAGTTAGTACTCGGGTATACATTAGAGTTAATTCCATGTGGGTTCGACAACTCTCTCTTATCACTTTATTACTTGTTGATCGCGTATACTTGTGTGTATTTTTCGGTTGCAAAATTGACCAATAAGTTTTTGGCGCCGTTGTCAGAGAGTTATTCTTATAATATTTTTCCAATATTAATTTCAATTGATTTGATCTTAATTTGAACTTGTATTTATGTTTTAAATAAAGTCGGGTCGAGATTATAAAACAAGTGCTTCTTGGGAGGCAACCTAAGTTTATGGTTTTTCTTTTATTTTTGTTGGATTGCATTTTAGGTTGTTTAATTGCATTTTAATTTCTTTAATTGTTTTTAGGTACCGAGTACTAAGTAATTTGGATTGCGCCCCCAACTTTGGGGACTTGAAAGATGATATCAATGACACTTAATACGTCCTCAGGGAAATTCTTTTTCTTACTTTTCCTATCTTAGACATTGAGGACAATGTCAATTTTAAGTTTGGGGGTAGTACTTAGTGTTTGTGTGTCTTTAATTTTAGTATTTGTGTGTTTTAAGTGTGTTTTTCGTATTAAAAAAAAGTTTAATTCTAGGATGTGTCTCTTGAGCATTGTTTTAATTTGATTTGAACTATAATCCATGGTCAATGATAAAAATTTGATTGAATTAACTCATGGAAAATGGACGACTGTTGCTTAGTCTATGCGCTTAATGTATTATTGGTTAGTGTTATGCTTATGAATTCTTCCACTTTTATACACGTACCCATGTGTATTGAGCTAGTTGTATGCTTAGAGAAGGCTTTTATAACCGAATGCTTGTGGGAAATATCTATAAAGTCTAATACTCGTTTAAACATCACTTGAAGTAAGGTATCCAAATTTGTTGTGTTTTATTTGTTGGTCATGTGGTGAGTTGATATGGGCACTCACTCATGGACACATGCTTAGGGGAGATAGAGCGTAAAACGCACTCTCTTATTTTTGTGACAAAAGAAAGAAAATGTTGTATTGCAAATCTTATAGGGGGTTGAGATAGAGCGTAAAATGCATTCGCCCATATGAGTATGCTTAAGGTTGAGATGGAGCATAAAATACACTCACCTAGAGCCCTTGAGTCTCAAAATTTGTGGAATTGTGATTTGTATACCTTTATATTAAGTGATGTGTTAAGCATGTTGTTTTGGGATTTATTTTGATTATTTCATAAGATAATGTGGTTGCATAAGTTCATCCGATCTTGGTTGGTTTAGTGCTATTGGGTACTCACACACACACGGAAGGGACCTAAAGCAAGATATTATCGGCTTATTAATTCATTGTTCAATTTCAGTTGTATTAGAAGCGTTTCAATTGTGTAGTTTAGGTTTGTTTTGCTTGAGGACAAGCAAAGATTTAAGTTTGGGGTATTTGATGAGTGTGTTTTATACACACAATTTGGGTACTTTTGGTCTTGATAATTTGTAAGTCTTTGGGTACATTATGTGGTTTTATTGTATTTTTATCTTATTTTTAGATATTGTGGTTTTATATTGCTTTTATATATTTTGTATTATTTTTTTGTCTTTTTACTTAGTTTTGTAGGAAATAAAGCAAAGCCATTTGAACGTCAACGCTGGTGCCTTGTTTGCCATATTTGAGCTTCCGATTGACATAGCAGCTGCTTGCGGTTCAATTTCAACCATGATCCAATTCGTATCTCTCAAAACTCAAAGAACGAAAGTTGTAGACATTTTCTTTAGATTTTCGGAACATCTTGAATCATCCCAATGCGAGTCTTTATGAGAGAGTTATGGTCGTTTTACCAACGGATTTGACATGTATTTTACACAGCGGCCATTTTGAGCTCAATTTCACCCTTGCGCCAGCCATTATCTGGCCAAACTCCAGTTATGGAAGTTGTAGCGAAATTTCTTAGCTTTCCATAGCCTCTTGAATCCCCTTATTTCGAGTGCGTATGAGAAAGTTATGGTCATTTTACTAACAGACATCAAAGCTGAGTTGGGTGACAGCACGCTGGCGCGGGCGCACCATGAAGCGCGCGGACGCGCCCAATGGCTGTTGGGCAGTGCCAGATTCACCAGATTTCACGATTTTCAGCCCCTTTTGGTCATTTTTGGTGGGCTAAGCTAGGGTTTTGCATTGGGCACTATAAATATAACATGTAGCCTCCATTTTATGGGATCTTTAGACTTGTAAAATCAGATTTAGAGAGAGAGAGGAGGCTTGGAGCAAAAAGAGGGAGGTCATGGCCATTGGCTATGGTTCTTCTAAAGCTTGGAGGAGCTTCAATGGAGTTTCATCCAACAACAATGGGGAAGCCATCCTTTATCTTTCTTTTTATTTTTCCTCTATGTAATTAGTTTTTAATCTAAGATTGCAATTAAACTCATTGCTTATTTGAATTGATGTCTCTTCCTTTGATTATTGTTACTCATATGAATTGGTTATCATAACCTATGCTTATAGATTAATTGCTTGGCTCATAATTACCTTGGGAGCCTATATGAACTTGACGAATGAATTATAGTGTTGAGACCTAGTTGTGATATCATGCGAAAGTTAAAGATTGGTGTGGGTGATTAATAAAGATTTAGTGACGTGTATCTTGTTGATTATCCTCAATGATAGGTAACTTGATAGTATTTAGGATAGACATATACCTAGATACCATGTATAACCAATTGAGAATCTAATCTTAATGACTTCATATGTGAAAGTTGGTAATTGAAAGGGTGGTTAATGAGATTTAGTGACATGTGTCTTGTTAATTATTCTTAAAATTGGTCTCTTGATAGTGTGTAGGATAGACATATACCTACATGCCGCATTAGGAAGATTCGTAATTGACCATCGACAGAGGCTCTTACGTAATTGTGATTTCTCGGATGTCAATTCTATGTGGTTAATTAATCTAAAAGGGGAGTTAAGATATTTGAACAAAGCATTGCACGACAAATGTTTGACAAAATGCTTGAATGAGGAAAATTGTAATCTTAGACCTTTATCTATCTATTTTTGTTATTTATATGTAACCTTTATCTATCACTTGAATTAAAGAGTTTGATTTAGATCGAGTCGATATTGAGTTAGTACTTGGGGATACATTAGAGTTAATTCCCTGTGGGTTCGATAACTCTCTCTTATCACTTTATTACTTGTTGACCGCGTATACTTGCGTGTATTTTTCAGTTGCAAAATTGTCCAACAAGTTTTTGGCGCCGTTGCCGGAGAGTTATTCTTATAATATTTTTCCAATATTAATTTCAATTGTTTTGATCTTAATTTGAACTTGTATTTATGTTTTAAATAAAGTCGGGACGAGATTATAAAACAAGCGCTTCTTGGGAGGCAACCCAAGTTTATGGTTTTTCTTTTATTTTTGTTAGATTGCATTTTAGGTTGTTTAATTGCATTTTAATTTCTTTAATTGTTTTTAGGTACCGAGTACTAAGTAATTTGGATTGAGCCCCCAACTTTGGGGACTTGAAAGATGATATCAATGACACTTGACACGTTCTCAGGGAAGTTCTTTTTCTTACTTTTTCCTATCTTAGACATTGAGGACAATGTCAATTTTAAGTTTGGGGGTAGTACTTAGTGTTTGTGTCTTTAATTTTAGTATTTGTGTGCTTTTCGTATTTAAAAAAAAAGTTTAATTCTAGGATGTGTCTCTTGAGCATTGTTTTAATTTGATTTGAACTATAATCAATGGTCAATGATAAAAATTTGATTGAATTAACTCATGGAAAATGGATGAATGTTGCTTAGTCTATGCGCTTAATTTATTGTTGGTTAGTGCTATGCTTATGAATTCTTCCACTTTTATGCACGTACCCATGTGTATTGAGCTAGTTGTATGCTTAGAGAAGGCTTTTATAACCGAATGCTTGTGGGAAATATCTATAAACTCTAGTACTCGTTTAAACATCACTTGAAGTAAGGTATCCAAATTTGTTGTGTTTTATTTGTTAGTCATGTGGTGAGTTGAGATGGGCACTCACTCATGGACACATGCTTAGGGGAGATAGAGCGTAAAACGCACTCTCTTATTTTTGTGACAAAAGAAAGAAAATGTTGTATTGCAAATCTTATAGGGGGTTGAGATAGAGCGTAAAATGCATTCGCCCATATGAGCATGATTAAGGTTGAGATGGAGCATAAAATACACTCACCTAGAGCCCTTGAGTCTCAAAATTTGTGGAATTGTGATTTGTATACCTTTATATTAAGTGATGTGTTAAGCATGTTGTTTTGGGGTTTATTTTGATTATTTCATAAGGTAATGTGGTTGCATAAGTTCATCCGATCTTGGTTGGTTTAGTTCTATTGGGTACTCACACACACACGGAAGGGATCTAAAGCAAGATATGACTAGCTAATTGATATTTTAGACTTGCAACGTTTTAAGACTATTGTCGGCTTATTAATTCATTGTTCAAGTTCGGTTGTATTAGAAGCGTTTCAATTGTGTAGTGTAGGTTTGTTTTGCTTGAGGACAAGCAAAGATTTAAGTTTGGGGTATTTGAGTAGTGTGTTTTATACACACAATTTGGGTACTTTTGGTCTTGATAATTTATAAGTCTTTGGGTACATTATGTGGTTTTATTGTATTTTTATCTTATTTTTAGATATTGTGGTTTTATATTATTTTGATTATTTCATAAGGTAAAGAATTTATTGTATTTGTTTCCCACATTATACCCTTTAGAAACCCTCAAACTCAGCTTTTACCTCATCTCAGTCTTCATTGTCAATTCACCCCAAAAATTTTCAAAATTCTCATTTAAAAGTCAATTATGCAACACTTTGAACTCCATTAGTCAAACTAATCAAATCTTTCGTGCTATCCGATAACTCAAGTTTAGACGAGCATAACTACTCTCATGATCTAAATTATATCATCCATAATGACCATCACATTATCCAACTTAACCATTAAAACCAATCTCATCATTGGCCAAGCCAAGACTTAAACTAGCCCATCAATTGAACTCATGCAAACAAATATGAACATACACTAAATGCAAACAAATATGAGAATGCACTAACAAGTATATGCCAATATGCCAAACATCTATAATGCACTAGACTAACTGCATGCTAAACAAAAACAGATAAATAACTACAAAACCCCCAAACTTAAAACAAACAATGTCCTCATTGAATAAACAGTAAAAAGAAAAGGAAATAGAACTCCCCTAATCCGAGGTAACATCATCTGTAGCCTCCCGATCTGAAGGTGTGTCCAGGGGAGGATAAGCTGGAGCAGTGCTAAACGTTAGGAATTGGACCTGAACGCCTAATTATGAAAAAGCTTGATAAAAACTGTCCTAGAGTTGTGTGGAGAAGGATCGAAGCTCTGTCATACTGGTGTGAATAGCATCCATCCGTTGGTGCATGCGCCTCTCCATTCGATCCAACCTAGCCTGAGACACATTAAGCGGCTGCTCAGGCTTGGCTATCGGCTGATCAGATGCCTCTTCACTCTCACTTTGATCCGCCAAGAGAAATCCTGCCCCACGGGAATGAGAAGGAGCACCAATCCAAACCTTGTACTTTTTAATCGTAGCATGATCAATGGTATTCATTGGAAGCTACACGGGCTCACCATCATCCCATTCCACCCCAGCAACAATGCATAAACGAGCTATCACAGATGCATATGGAATCCCTCCTGAAGTACCACCCTACAAGTACCAGCGTATGGACTGATTAATAACATACCTCGCATCTATTTTCTTTCCTTTCACAATCCCAAACAGCAAAATAGCGTGGTCCTTGGTCACATCATTTTAATGCCTGGTTGGCATGAGATTGGCACAAATGAAACTGTACCAGGCCTTTCCATAGCGACTTAAGGCCATGTGAGGAAAATGTAATTTCTGATCCGTTCCTTGCTTAGTCATCCATACCGTACCAGGCTTACACAAGGTATTTATGATATTATCCAATTTTGAGTCCCACCTTGTAGAGTATAACCAGTCCGGATCGTTGGGTTGAATAGTAGGCAAGTTGTACAGGGCATTGATACTCTTTTTAGTATATGACACTTGGCAACCCCTCACAAAAGCAGTACCATCCTTAATGATTTTCGCGTTTGCATAGAATTCCTGGACTACTGATATTGGGGCGGCCAAAAGTGTTTCCACGAACAACAGCCAGCCCATAGCCCGAATCATACTCATCATTTGGCCATCCAAACTAGGATATGGCTTTAGCCTACATTCCAAAACAAATGTCTTCCCAAGCAAAACCCACTGGTAAAATTCCTCAGCCTCAGCAGACACAAACCTATTACTGTTGAATTCAACTGGTTCAGTACGGGCTTGAGAACTGGAAGATTCACCACGTTGTCGTTTTGAGGCCATAGTTGCTCAGTCCAAATACTTCACACACAACAACTCAGAGGCCCCCAAACTTGCCAGAAATCACATAGAAATTTATCAAATTGCACAAGTAGTAATTATGTAGCCTTGGTTCTAAACAACCTCTCTCAAACCAACAAAATCACATTCACAATACGATACAATATAGAAAGCACAGTAAACTTGAGCCTTATAATCAGAAGTCCGCAATACAGTGTATACCCAAGTCTAGAATCCTTCAATTGTAACTATTACCTTTATAAGGAGAGATTATCCAAGCCACGGTGTACTTACTCAGTTATGACACAACGCGCTCCCACGGTATCCCACAACAATGCAATGAAAGCCCAATGGAAAATGCTTTGGTGGTTTAGATTTAGGGTTTGTATTGGATGAATATGATGTAGGAAATGAAAGATTTGAAAGGATAGAAGATGTAGGTAGAAAAGTGTCGCAGAGAGAACTAGGGTTTGACAATGGAAGAGTTGGTATAAAATGATATCGTGAAGGAGAATTATAGAATGGAAGAGTTTGATTTAGTGTAGGATTGAATTAGAAAAGATTTGATTTGGATTTGGAAAAGGAAGAGAATAGGAGAAGTAACCATTTCTAAGATGGAGAGGAGAGTGAGAATGAGGATCCAAGCGGGAAAAGAAAGAAATAAGAAGCCCACAGGTCGGGTTTTGGACTAGTTTTAAAATCTGGGAACAGATCGCGGTGCGGTCGCGCTAGGATTTGGCTTGGAATGGGCACGGCCGCGCTGGCATGGCAGCAGGACAATTTTGAATTCTGAGGATGGGCGCGGCCGCACTGCTTTCCTTCACAAATAGGACGCAGTCGTGCTGGTATGGCAGCACGAGATTTTTGATGTCTGAAGATGGGCGCGGCCGCACTGCTTTCCTTCACAAATAGGGCGCGGTCACGCTTGCCTAGCAACATGAAACTGAATTTGTTAAGCCATTCTGTTTGAATTCTTAGTGTGCAGCCCTGATGTGTAACCTAAAAAGAAAAGTAACTAGTTACTACTATATAAAAACAAAACTAAAAATACTAATTACTCCTAAAAATCACAAAAATTTCAACTTAAAAAAATTAAAGACTGGGTTGCCTCCCAAATAGTGCTTGATTTAAAGTCTTTTAGCCTGACTACTCCCTGTTTTAAGTTCTAATCGACAAGAGTGATTGAGGTTTTCTGGCGATAGAAATCACCACCCCAATAATACTTTAACCTTTGTCCATTGACTTTAAACGACTCGTCCGAATTGTACCCAAAAACTTCAACGGCGCCATGAGGGAATGTTTGTTTGATAATGAAGGGGCTGGACCACCGAGGCTTGAGCTTTCCTGGAAATAATCTCCATCGAGAATAGTATAGAAGCACTGCTTGTCCCGGCTCAAATTACCTATTGATAATTTTCCGATCGTGCCACTTCTTGACTTTTTCCTTGTATAACTCTGAGTTCTCATAGGCTTGCAGATGGAATTCATCAAGTTCATTGAGCTGGAGAAGTCTCTTTTCACCCGCAGCTGTGAGATCGAAGTTCAGCTTTTTGATGGCCTAATATGCTTTATGTTCAAGTTCAACAAGAAGGAGGCACGCCTTGCCATAGACTAATTGGTACGGTGACATGCAAATGGGTGTCTTGTATGCTGTCCGATAAGCCCAAAGCGCGTCATCCAACTTCGTTGACCAGTCTTTTCTGTTAGGATTAACAATCTTTTCCAGAATTCTCTTCACTTCCCTATTTGAAACTTAGGCTTGACCACTGGTTTGGGGGTGATAAGTTGTAACAATTATGTGGTTAATTCCATATTTAGCTAAGAGAACTGTGAAATATGTATTGCAGAAGTAGCTCCCTTCATCACTGATAGTTGCCCTTGGGGTGCCAAATCGTGTGAAGATGTTTTTCTGAAGAAATTTTAAAACCACCTTGGCATCATTAGTCGGAAAAACACTGGCTTCCACCTATTTAGAGACATAGTCGACCGCCAACAAGATATAGAGGTTGTTGAAGGAGGGTGAAAATGGTCCTATGAAGTCTATGCCCCAAACATCGAAGACTTCAACTTCTAAAATGGAATTTAATGGCATCTCATGACGCTTGGAAATATTTCCCACCCTTTGACATCTGTCACATCTCTGAACGAAGTGGTGGGCATCTTTAAACAATGTGGGCCAGAAAAATCCTGCCTGTAACACCTTGGCGGTTGTCTTTTCTCCTCCGTAATGTCCTCCATATAACGATTCATGACAATGATGTAAGATGCTCTCTATTTCACTTTGTGGAATGCACTGAATCATTTGATCTGCGCAATGTTTAAACAGGAATGGTTCATCCCACATATACCTTTTTACGTCATGAAGAAACTTTTTCTTTTGTTGGTTGGTCAAATCTGGAGGAAGCACGTTGCTAACCAAATAATTGACAAAATCGACGTACCATGGGACTTCTGCATTTATCACAAACAACTGCTCATCCAGGAAGAACTCATTGATCACCGTTTTATCTCCCTTGATGTGGTCATTGTTTTCTAATCTCGAGAGATGATCTGTCACTTGATTTTTCGTCCCCTTCCTATCCCAGATATCCAAGTCGAATTCCTAGAGTAAAAGTATCCATCTAATTAGCCGGCTTCGCATCTTTCTTCGAAATCAGATATCGTATAGATGAGTGATCCGTGAACACCACCACTTTCGTTCCGATTAAGTATGAGCGAAATTTATCAAAAGCATACACTACCGCTAGCAACTCCTTCTCGGTAGTCGTATAGTTGAGTTGGGAATCGGACAATGTTTTGCTAGCATAATAAATGGCGTGAAAAACCTTTTCCTTTCGTTGACTCAGAACAGCCCCAATTACATAGTCGCTAGCATCGCAAATTAACTCGAACGACATTGACCAATCTGGTGCTACTATTACAGACGTTGTGGTCAATTTCTTCTTCAACAATTCAAAAGCCGACAAACACTCATTGTCAAACTTGAATGAAACATCTTTCTCCAATAGACTGCATAAAGGCTTAGAGATTTTAGAAAACTACTTTATGAATCTCCTATAAAACTCGGTGTGTCCCAAGAAGCTTCGTATCCCCTTAACTGTAGTTGGTGGAGGTAGATTTTTAATTGTCTCCAGTTTAGCTCGATCTACCTCTAACCCTTTTGACGACACCTTGTGCCCAAGAATGATCCCCTCTTGCACCATAAAGTGGTATTTTTCCCAATTGAGCACTAAATTGGTTTCCACGCATCTTTTCAAAACCAGGACCAGATTTTTCAAACAACTATCAAAGGAATCACCATACACTAAAAAATCGTCCATGAATACCTCCATATTGTGTTCAACCATATCTGAGAAAATAGCCATCATACATCTTTGGAACGCTGTTGGTGCATTACATCATCCAAAAGACATCCTCCTAAAAGCGAAAGTATCATAAGGACAAATGAAGGTAGTCTTTTCCTGATCTTCGGGGGCAATCGCTATCTGATTATATCCTGAATAGCCATCCAACAAGCAATAAAACTCGTGTCCAGCCAGTCTATCTAACATCTGGTCAATGAAGGGTAGAGGAAAGTGATCCTTGCGGGTTGCCTTGTTTAGTTTTCTGTAGTCCATATAAACCCTCCATCCGGTCGCTGTCCTTGTCGGAATTAATTCATTATTTTTGTTCTCTACAACCGTTATGCCACCCTTTTTAGGCACGTACTGCACTAGACTCACCCAACTGCTATCAAAGATGGGGTAAATGATACTTGCATCAAGCCACTTCAAAATTTCCTTTTTCACCACGTCTTTCATGACTGGGTTCAGCCTCCTTTGTTGCTCAATTATTGGTTTGGCATCGTCTTCTAAAAGGATCTTATGCATACAAAATGATGGGCTAATTCCTTTAATGTCCACGATGGTCTAACCAAATGCCGATTTGTACTCCCGGAGAACTCGTATCAACTTACTTTTCTGCAATTCGTTAAGTACAGATGCAATGATAACAAGCAAAGTAGATGATTCACCCAAATAAGCATACCTAAGATGATTAGGTAGTAGTTTAAGCTCAAGTGTTGGGGGTATTTCTAGAGATGGCTTCAATCGCTCTAAGGACTTGTCTGTAGGTTCCAAAGGTTCAAAAGGGATTTGAAATTTGTGTACTCTTGGCACTGCATCTAAAATCTGCAGAAACTCTATCATCTCTGGGTCGTCCATGTCAGCATCTCCCAATAAAGTAGTTTCCAATGGATCCTTAGTCAATGTCCTCAAAAACTCGTCATCCACCACTTTCACTACCATATCCATCCGAAAACACTCCTCATCCGTAGAAAACTTCACGGCTTTGAACACATTGAATGTCACTTCTTGGTCTTGAACCTTCATAGTCAATTCTCTTTTTTGCACATCTGTAAGTGTTCTACCAATTACTAAAAACGGTCTCCCAAGTATGATAGGAATGTCTTTATTCTCTTCGTAATCCAATATGATGAAATCAGCTGAAAATATGAACTTATCAACTTTAACAAGTATGTCCTCCACAATACCTCTAGGATATGTAACCGACCTATCTGCAAGCTGAAGAGAGATGTTGGTTGGTTTCGGTGCAGGTAGACCCAACTGGACATATATCGATAAGGGCATAAGGTTGATGCTAGCACCCAAATCACACAAACATCTGTTGATTGATAAGTTGCCAATAGTGCAAGGGATAGTGAAACTACCAGGATCCTTTAATTTCAGTGGCAACTTCTTTTACAATATAACACTACACTCTTTAATTAACGCTACTGTTTCATAATCCTCCAGCTTTTTCTTCCTTGACAAAATTCCTTTCATGAACTTGGCATAGCTTGGCATCTGCTCTAAAGCTTCCGCAAACGGTATGTTAATTTGTAGCTTCTTAAAAACTTCAAGGAATTTGGAGAACTGTTTGTCTAATTTATGCTTCTGAAGTCTCTGTGGATATGGAACGGGAGGGTATACTACAGAATGATTTGCTTTCTCATTTTCCTTCAGCTTAGTTTCCATTTTCTTTTCTTTCTCTGCCGGCTTTTCTTCAAAAATTGTAACTGGAGAAGGACGCAGCCGCACTGCTCAGCTGAAGTTGTTTCCCACTTCTAAGTATGACAGCGTGACATTGCTCCTTACCATCTCTCTTTGGGTTAACTTCTGTGTCACTTGGCAATGATCCTTGAGGTCGACTATTCAAAACATGAGCTAACTGTCCCAACTGATTCTCTAGAATTCTAATCGACGCTGCTTGACTTTTCACATTCATATCTACTTGGTTTAACAGCTTATCCTGATCATTCATTCTCCTCTCAGAAGCTGTAATAAATTTTGTCAAGCAGGCCTCCAAACTTAGTTTCCTCTCTGCCTGTTGTGGAACTTGATTTTGAAAATCTGGGGGATTCTGTGGTCTTGGAGATTGATTTTAAGCCTGTGTATTGTTGCTCCAAGAGAAACCCGAATGATTTCTCCAGCCCGGATTTTAAGTGTTTTGGTAAGGGTTTGGAGGTCGTTGGTAGCTACCCACAAACTGCACTGCTTCAGGATTAATGGGGCAATAATCTGTATGATGTGATCCCGCGCATAGCTCACAAACATAAGCAACTTGTTGAGTTTTTGACTATGTTATATCATCGATCTTCTTAGACATATCTACCATTTGAGCTGCTAATGTTGTGACTGCATCAACTTCTAAAACCCAGCTACCTTGTGATGATTATTCCTCGCAGTTGGCCATTGATAGTTATTTGCTGCCATTGTCTCCAATAATTCAAAAGCCTCATCAAACTTTTTATCCATAAGTGTTCTTCCCGCGACTGCATCTATGCTGGATCGAGTATTACCACTTAACCCATTGTAGAACGTCTGAACCTGTAGCCACTTAGGTAGTCCATGGTGTGGGCATTTTCTCAATAAGTCCTTGAACCTCTCCCAAGTCTCTTACAGTGACTCTCCATGTTGTTGCTCATAAGTAGAAATCTCTTTCCTCAATTTGGCAGTTTTAGCTGGCGAAAAGAATTTCGTAAGAAATTTATGAGCTAAGTCATCCCAAGTCGTAATGGATCCCGGCGAAAGCGAATGCAGCCAACTCTTAGCTTTATCCCTCAAAGTGAATGGGAATAGACGTAGTCTGACCACATTATCCCAAACATTGTGATATTTGAATGTATCACAAATCTCAAGAAAGCTCACCAAATGTTCATTCAGATCATCAATGGTCAGTCCCCAAAACTGCACCGAATTCTGGATCATTTGAATTGTTCCCGGTTTAATCTCAAAAGTGTTTGTAGTGATAGTTGGCCTCGTGATGCTTGACTTGATCTTATCTATCTTAGGCATGGTATATTCCCTCAATGATTTCAGCTCTTCGTTATCCATGTTCACTTTCTCAATTGTCTCTTTGCAGAATTTCCTCAACTGGCAAAATTTGTTTTCAAGATTGTCCTCACACTTCACAAGTTCCGGTTATTTTGATCTAGTTTGTATAAACGAATCAGAATCACCTTAAAAAGAGAATAAAAGAAAAATAAAAGTGAATGTTATTTAACTAAAATTGAATTAATTAGACTGATAATTAAAAATTATAAACACAAAAGATTCCCCGGCAATGGCGCCAAAAACTTGTTTTCATAAATCTATATTAGCAAAATACGCAAGTATACGCAGTCCACAAGTAATAAAGTGAAAGTAGAGTATCGTCCCACGGAGAAAAAACTGAGTTTATAATGACAAATTTCAATCCTATATCAATTCAATTTTATTAAACAAATGATCAAAGATTTCTGAATTTAACTAATTAATTCTAATTTAAATTACTACCACAAGTTTAAAACAGATTTTTAAAGACTTAAGACTACAACTTCACTTATTGTGTCACTTTGCTCAACACACTTTGCTTTGAATTATGTTCATTATTCTGGATTGCTAATTAAGAACTCATCAGTATTTTTAACCATCTTTCAATGTTTCAAAAACAACTCAACTCAAATCCACAAATGATAGATTCAAGATAATCACCCTAGATAACTAATTCACTATATCTCTATGTGGATTACAATTAAAAAGGATTTAAAGTTCAGGTTCCCTATCAGATTACATGTGGTGAATAGGTATATCTCTATCCTAAACACAAATTATGAATTCCAACGACGAGTAGAACGCACAATGATATGTTGTTATGGTCAGATCTAAACCTATACTTCATCTCTCGAGTTCATATAGATTATCCCGGTAATTACTGGCCAAATAATTAAGCAATTAAGTATAAACCATAATAGACAATCCAATAATAACTAATCATAATTATCCAGGAAGTATGTCAAATAAAACTACACAATAAGATCCAATATAGCCTTAAAAATAAATTTAGTTCATAATTAAACTAGAATCCATCATCCACAAATTTAATAACATTCAAAAGTCAAAATAAAAGAAAGAGAGAAGAACAAAAACTGATGAGTAATCCGTGAATCTCTCTCTAGCTCCTGCTTTGAATTCCTCCTACTAGCAATTTGCTTCAAGTCTTCACAATTTGCTCCAAAACTAGGGTTTTCTAAATAAAAAGTTCAACAACCTTAAAATTGAGTTAAAACAACTATTTATAATATCTGATAAAAATCCTAACTAATTTAGAAGTCTGAAAACCAAGTACGCATCAAGTTACTTTAATTAATGAAAAAGTCAACTATGGTCAACTCCCAAACTAGCGCGACCGCGCTGGAAATAAGCTTGAATAGGGTGCGGTCGCGCTGCACTGTCAGCCCGTTATTTTCTAACTCTGAAGACTAGCGCGGCTGCGCTGCTCCCTAGGTCATTTTGGGCGTGGCCGCGCTGCACTAATTTCCTGCAACTCTGCATCTGCAACTGCTGATTCAACTCCACTCCCGCCAAGAAAATCCAAGGAAACCAAGGAAAAACACACAAAATGCATGAAAAGTAACTACAAACCAAGGAAATAAACACTAATCTAAATTTATTGGTATCCGATTCAGAGGTATAAAACCTACTTATCATAATCCCAACGTTATTGTTGTCCGATTTATATAATGACAAATACCCGCAAGTATACGCGGATAACAAGTAATAAAGAGTAAGTAGAGTATCGATCCCACGAGGAATTATTACTAATCTTTTCCAAGTACTAACCCTTTATCATCTCAATCTTATTTAAATAAATGACAATTGTTTTTGTTGTTTTGTATTGATAAAGATAACAATTAATCCAAGAACTATAGAAAGCATTAAGATAATGAAATCAAATATTAACACGACTAAGATCGCAATTTCCCCCACCACTTCATTTAAATATCCTAACTCTCTCTTTTCAACTAATTAAATCACAAGGATTGTTATCCGAGAAATCACAAGTATATGCAAGCCTCTCTCGATGGTCAAATACATATTTCCCAATGCAGTGTATAGATATATCTCTATTCTACACACTAGCAAGAATCCAATATCAAGAATATTTAAAAAGACACGCGTCACCAAATCTCATTAATCACCCTATCAAGTATCAACTTTCGCAATAGAAATCATTAAGCAAAGATTTTCAAATGGATATATGTGGTATTTAGGTATATGTCTATCCTAAATACAATCAAATTATCTATTCATGAGGGTAATAAATAAAACACATGTCACTTAATTTCATAAATTACCCATAGGAATATCTAATTTTCACATGACATCATAACAAGGTCTTAACACTATAATCCATTTCTCAAGTTCATATAGGTTCCCAAGGTAATTACTAGCTAGGTAATTAATATATAAAGCACAAATTATGATATCCAATCACAAATAATTAACCAACATCAAAGAGAGAGCATTCAATTCAAACTATGTATTGGGTTCCATTGAAATCTTAGAAAATGAGTTCTAGTTCATGGTAACTACATAAAATATCAAATTTGATCTATATATCATCATATTGGAATTACAAAATAAGAAGGAAATACTAGAAATAAAACCACTTTTGAAGATTTTCTAATGTTGCTTGCTTGAGGGTTGGTGATTTCTAGCTTTCCTCCTTGATTTGGTACTCTTTTCTTCAATTGTTCCTTTGATTTTGCTGGAAATTCCTTGTATTGCAGTTCATTTCTATTCAATTTGATGTTTATGTGCAGCCTCCACGAGTCTAGATATTGATTTTCGAGCCCCTGGATATGTTATAAGTGTTGGGTGTGAGAAACCCTAGCTTAGCACACCAAAAATGACCAAAAAACCCGCAAAATCTGTTGTTGTCCGCAACGAGCTCACCCCGGCACCCAAATTGGCCTGGGGAGCTCGCCCCGACGCTGATACCGCCCCAGCGGTGTTTTGTAGCCCGAATCAGTTTCGACGTCTATTGGAAAATTGGCCATAACTTCTTCGTCCGAACTCAGATTAAGGCGATTAAGGAAGCTATGGAAAGCTAAGAAGTAGCTTTACAACTTCCATAACTAGAGCTTGTCGAGATAATGGCCCGAGCAAGGCTCAAATTGATCCCGAAGCAACTGTTGTGTAAATTTTATGCAAAATCCGATGGTAAAATGACCATAACTCTCTCATACAAATTTCAAATTGGATGATTCCGGATGTTTTAGAAAGCTAAGAAAAGATCTACAACTTTAGTTCTTTGAGTTTTGAGATATTAGGATTGAATTATGGGTCAAATTGAGAAACAAACATCTGTAATGCCAAATTCGAGCGAAAAACGCAACGATCCAAGGAGCCTTTATTTCAATTCCTACAAAACAAAGTAAAATCACATAAAAGCATACAAAAACATATAAAAGTAATACAAAACTACATTACACAACAATAAGATGAAAACACAAAACCAAACGAAATGACTTAGGATTTACAGATTATCAAGCTCAAAAGCACTTAATTTGTGTGTATAAAACACACTCATCAAATACCCCCAAACTTAAACCTTTGCTTGTCCTCAAGAAAAACACACAAACTATAAAAATTAAACACTTCTAATAAAAACTATCTTGAGCAATGAGTTAATAAGCATGAACAACGGCCTCAAAGATGCAAAAACAAGAAACTCTAGAAAACTTTCAAAATATCGTAAGTCAGGAAATTCAAATAGTTAGTCATATATTGCTTTAGATCTTTGTCGTGTGTGTGTGGGTACCCAATAGCACTAGCACATCACTCACCGCAAATGTATACAAATCAAAGTTTCCAAACATTTGAAATCAAAAAAAAACTCTAGGTAAGTGCATTTTATTCTCCATCTTATCCTAAGTCAACTTTTGTGGGTGAGTGCGTTTTACGCTTCATCTCAACCTAACGCAAGATTTGAAATATATAATTTTCTTTCTTTAATCACAATTATAAGAGTGTGTTTTACGCTCTATCTCTCCTACGCATATGTCCATGAGTGAGTCCGTTTTACGCTCCATCTCACTCACCACATGACCAATAAATCAAACTTGGATACATTGCTTTGAGTGATGTTTAAACGAGTTTTGGGAGCTTAATGATTACTCCCACAAGCATTCGGTCATAAAAGCCATCCAAATGAAACAACTAGCTCAATACACATGGGTAAGTGCATAAAAGATGGAAAGATTCATAAGCAAATCAATAACTAACAATTACGTTAAGCACATAGACTAAGAAAAAAAAATTTTGTCCATTTTCCATGAGTTAAAAACTATTCAATCAAGTTCTTATCATAGACCATGGATTGCAGTTCAAATTAAATTAAAACAAAGCTCAAGAGACACATCCTAAAAATAAATATTTTTTTTAAATACCAAACAAAATTCAAATGCATAAATAACTAACACATGCTATATAGCTATGATGCCAATGCAATATGATCCACCCCCAAACTCAAAGTGAACAATGTCCTCATTGTTTAAAAGATAAAGAAATGAAAATTAAGAACTTCCTTGATTGGCCAAGCGTCATGCTCGACCATAGCCTTCTAAACATTTGAGTCTGATGGTGGATAAACTGGTAATGGTTATGGCTCAAGAACATGCATTGGGACGACATTTGGATAATAACCAAGCAATTCCTTACCAAATAATGCTCAATCAGACCAACTTTTTTTTAGACAATTCGTTGACTACGTGGTGTGCACTGACTGAAATTCCTCATCAAATACCTCCCCCAAACTCAGTTTCAACAAAAATTGCTAAGTTATTGTAATATTCAATCAAATCATAGCAATGAATAACCCAAAATCCTCCAATTGAGCCAACACAAACTCAATTGGGCAACCAATTTACATTTATCCAAATTTCAATAATGTATGATTACCCAATGCAAAACCAAGTATAACAATTTAACTAACCAAGAATACCCATCGCAATTGCCAAATTTATTTTACTTATATGCAAAAATTAGAATGAGTACCTTGCTTCGTTTGGCAAAAGAAGTTGTTTGATGTTACCTTCAATTTAGAGATGAATACTTTTGAATGCTCAGTGGGTTGAAGATGAATCTGGATGGAGTTTTTAAAAACTAGTGTCCGCGTTTACCGTCGGGGCAGTAAAATAAGCCTAAAAGTTGCCGCCAGGGCGGTGCAAATATACTTGGTTTACCGCTGGGGCAAGCTCGTCGCCGGGGCGGTGAAAATAAGCTCAAACCTACTGCTAGGGCGATAACCTCCTGTATCCCCAAAAACTAATTTTTTTTACCATCCAAAGCAATAACCAACCTCAAAACACTAAACCTGATACAATGCAACATACCAAGCATACATTAGATAGTTTGAGCGAAGAATATGCCTAAATAGCAAATCAAAGTCACAAGCTAAACTAACAAAAACACATGCATTGAAAACTTAAAAACTTGAAATTTTGAAACTTACGAAATTCATGAATCAATTTGAGCCTTGCTCCGACCATTATCTCGACGAGCTCCAGTTATGCAAGTTGTAGAGCTACTTCTTAGCTTTCCATAGCCTACGTAATCTTCTTAATCCGAGTTCGGACGAAGAAGTTATGGCCATTTTTCCAACAGACGTCAAAACTGACTCGGGGTACAGAGTTCCACCTCCGGGGCGGTAGTTTCTAGTACTATTCTCGAGGGTTGATAATTTGATTGTATTTGGGATAGACATATACCTAAATAACACATGTATCCGTTTGAGAATCTTTGCTTAATGATTTCTATTGTGAAAGTTGGTACTTGATAGAATGGTTAATGAGAGTTTACGTGACATGTATCTTATTAATTGTTCTTGATATGAGATTCTTGCTAGTGTGTAAAATAGAGATATATCTATACACCACAATAAGGAATATGTATTCGACCATCGAGAGAGGCTTATATATACTTGTGATTTCTCGGGTAACAATTCTTATGTTCTAACTAGTTGATAAAGAGAGAGTTGTGATTTACAGATGAAGAGTTGGGGAAAATTGTAATCTTAGATCTTTTTATCTTGAATTATATCCGTGTTTAGTTAGATCTTGTTTTCTAAATTGTCTTTATTTAGTTTTAATCAACAACAAAATCAAATCATATTGTCATTGTTTAAATAAGGTTAATTTTTCATGCGATTGATAGTTGGTAATTATTTGACATAATTCCTCGTGGGTTCGACACTTTACTTATTTTATATTACTTGTGGACCGCGTATACTTGCGCGTGTTTTATGGATTGCGAAATCGAGCAACAATAGGCACTTATTCATAAGATTGGATTAAAATCTAACCAGTTCAAAGCATTGACTCGTGCAATTATGAGATCAAAGGGTTACAAATTTAATAAAACTAGCAACAGTTAGCATTCCTAACATTGCAATCCTTATCGATAATACTAAATGCATTAACAATGAGAATAAAAGCATATCATTGGCCTGCCTAAAATAGACTGCTGCAATGCTCCTAAATGCAAAATAAATTTTTTTTTTTACAATCATCAAAATGTTATGAACAACTCAGATCAGAACATTAACGCAAGAAAAGCCATTTTGATGATATTTCACATGAAATTATGATGATATTTCACATGATTATTTCTAATAATAATAATCCTTTAAAAACATAAACATAACTGCAACCAATAATAACAATCCTTCAAAAAACATAAACCAATCTTTAAGAACTTGAAAAAATGCTTACTAACTGCAACTACCATGCTAAAACATTAAACCATACTTAACTACTAGGTACGACTACTAGATACGACTACTAGAAGAGTAAATCAAAAACACCCCCAAACTTAAGAGGGACAATGTCCTCATTGTCTAAAGAATACATAATTTAAAATTGAGGACTTCCTTGATAAGTGTGGTGTCAAGGTTGGTTGATATCCTGAATCTCAGCATCGGACGGTGGATAGGGAGGTAGTGGTTGGGGCACTGGAAATGGGATAGGAGGGCCCCTTGGATTCAGCCTAGCAAACTGCTCAGCCAAAACTGCGTTGAAGCTCGTGGTGTAGCTGAATATGTGCTCCTGCCGCTCCGCAAGTCGCTGGTTTTGCCGCTCTAGCCTCCTAGCTCGTTCCTCAGCGAGCATTTGCAGGTTTATGAACTGACTGCTAAAATGAGCTCTCGGTTGTGAGCTGGAAGCGGTAGGTGAATCAGGATCCTCCTCTGAATCTGCCTGAGGCTGGATGATGAAGCCTCGCCCCTGCGGCTGTGACTGTGCCTGGTCCCAAACTGTGTATCTAGCAATGAGCCTATAGTCTAATATCAGTAACGGCTGCTGGAGTACCTCATCCTCAGCCCATTGAACGCCAGCAGCATGGCACATTCCACAAATAAGCGATGGGTGTGGTAACCCTCCATGCACATTACTCTTCAGAACCCTACGGATGTTAGCCTCAATGATGCGACCCACATCAATCGCGTAGTCCATGACCATAGCATATAACAGTGTAGCCCTGTCCTTCATTACATCACTGACATGCAGGGTGGACATCAGCTTGGCGCAAAGGAAAGCAAACCAAATCTTACCATATAAACTTAACTCCTTGCTGTGGAAAATTGAGCCCCCCTGTTGCCCTTAGTCACCCAAGTGGTACCAGGCCTGCACAAATCAGTCACAATCCTATCATAGTCGGGGTTGGAGCGTAGGAACTCAGAATACTGGAAAACTTCAAGAGCGTCCAATAAGTAGTACTCATTAATGGCTTGGGCGCTGAATAGAATAGTCCTGCCCCGAACAGTAACAGTGTAAGGTGGCATGTCCTTTGCATTGGCATAGAATTCCTGGACAATGGCCACAACTGCTGCCTCGGACTGATCAGTAAAGGCGTCCCATTCCCTCTTTGTGATCTGTTCTACCATCTCTCCATCAACCCTCAAATCCGGCTTAAGGCCATGCTCGGGAGTTAGAGCTTTACCCAATATGAATGTGTCAAATCTCGTAGCACCCTCAGCACTTACAAACTTGCTATGATCATAGGCCCTCTCTGGTGTTGAGGAGGACCCCTCACCCCTAAATCTTTTGGGTGGCATGATTTATCAAATTCAGTAAAAGCACAAACAGCACCCAAAGATGGTAACCAATAATGTACAAGTACCCTCACAGATTCCCCAAAAATTGCTTTATACTAAATGTCTCAATTAACCTGCAATACTCTCACTTCAAGCAGCACTATAATCCAAACATCCAATTGAGCCAACACAAACTCAATTGGCCCAACAAATCAATAATGTAATATAATCTCAAATTCACAGTATATAGCAGTTCACAGTATGCCCAATGCAGACAAAGAACATTCTAACTTGACAATTCCCAGCAATTATATTATTAAAAACTCACTAAATCCCCAAGTTGCAATGAACATGATCAATACGCAGAAGCAATAATAGCCAAGCACCACAATGGCATATAAATCCCAGTTCATAATGCCTAGCAGATCAATAGCATAACCAATACAGAGAAAACAATTTCCAACTGGCAGTGTATAACAATTCACAATCACAGTACTAAAACCCACAGGCAATACTCAATGAAGCAGCCTATTCTAATAAGTTGAACAACAAATTACGCCTGCTAGAATACCTGGATGAACCGAATGAAGCTTTATCCCCAATTCCCAAAGTGATAGTGGAACCCTAGCAAATCCCCAAAATTGAAGGTTTGAACATGAACATCCGATCGGGTAGAAGGTTTGTAATGCAAAATGGGGGTTGGAATTGGGCTTGAGTGTGGATTTGATAGGGTTTAAGATGGTGTGGGAGAAGATTTGTAGAGCTTGGGAGCGGGGGAGATGAAATAAATTGGAGAAAACGACTGCCTGGAAGGGATTTTAAAAACTAAAATCTACGTCTACCGTCGGGGCAGTAGAATAAGCTTGCATTAGGCCGGTGGGGCGAGCTCGTCGCCGGGGCGGTGAAAATGTGCTTGGTTTACAGTCGGGGCAGTGAAAAACTTGTTGTCCGATTAATATAACGACAATTTACGCGCAAGTATACGCGGTCAACAAGTAATAAAGAATAATTAGAGTATCGATCCCACGAGGAATTATTACTAATCTTTTCCAAGTACTAACATTTTATCATCTCATTCTTATCTAAACTAATGGTTTTCTGTCTTTTTGGTGGTTTGGATTAATAAAGATAACATTAATTAAAGAACAATAGAAAGCTTTAAAGATAATGAAGATATGAGATTACAATTTCTCCTATTAATTCATCTACCTCAACACACTTCTTGTTAAACCAAATTAATTATCACAGATTGTTAGTCGAGAACACGAAAGTGAGACAAGGCCATCTTTCGATGTACCAAGTCCATATCATATATAATCCACAGATGATAGAATAAACACGAACACCCACATTACCTAAACCACTATATGTCTATGTGATTTACAAATAAATAGGGTTTAAGCTCAAGCTCTCAAATGACTACAAGCGGTGTTTCGGTATATGTCTATCCTAAGCACAATTCATACATTCCAACGCCATGTAGAATATACAAACACATGCTATTATGATTAGATCTAAACCCATAATCCGTTTCTCAATTTCATATGGATTATCATGGTAATTGCTAGCTAGGCAATTAAGCAATTGAACGCAAATCATAATAGATAATCCATGAATAGCTAATAAGACTAAAAAGGAAGCATAGCAAAGTAAACTACACAACAAGATGCATTATAATCCCAAAATAGAGTTTAGTTCATGGTAACTACACATAACATCATATTCGATCTATTTATCATGATGGAATTACAAATTAAGAAGGAAATACAAGAGATAGAAGGATAAAACCCCTTTGTGGAGATATTCAATTGTTGCTTAATGGTTTGATGCTTCTTTTCTAGCTTTCCCTCAAGAATTGATATTTGTTGCCTTACTTGCTCCTTGGAAAGTCCTGGAAAATCCTTGTATTGCAGCCCATTTCCTTCTTGATGATGTATTTTGGTAGCTTCTCTCTCTCTATATTTGATGTTAGTAATGTTATATTGTGTTAGAATAGTGTTTCTAGTCGCCCCCTTGGTGTTATATTAGATGGGTATAAGAAACCCTAGCTTAGATATCAAAAATTGGCCCAAAATTGCAAAATTCGACTACATCCAGGGAGTTACCGCCCCGGCGGTGAAAAATGGCCTGAATTCCGCCGCCCCGGCGGTGAGCTCGCCACCGGAGCGATGAAAATAAGCTAAAACCTACTGTCGGGGCGGTAACCTCCTGTATCCCAAAACTTGATTTTTTAGCTTTTCAGTTTAGCAATCACTCTCAATGCCCCCACACATGCATAAATGCAACATATCAAAGATTACATAGACAACATTGAGAATATGATGAGACATAGCAAGCAAATCCAATCCTAAAACGTAACTAACTAAATACACACATAACTTGAAAACTTTGAAAATGCAGTAAATGAAAAACAACGAATGCAAATGAATGGAAATGAATGGGTTGCCTCCCATCGAGCGCTTGGTTTATAGTCCTCGGCCTGACTAACTCCTTATTTTATCCAATTCCCCTTCGATAATTGAGGAACCCGCCATCCATTGATAGCCATGTAATATTTGAGGGCTTCACCTCAGTAAGGGTCATTGTTTCAAGTTCACCAAGCTTGTTACTTTTCGATACATTCTCATTTATGCACTGCACAATACTAGGTGATTGTTCCATTGTGTCTGTGGATGGAATGTTGAATTGAAGCTCTACAAACACAATAGAACCATCGGTTTTATCCTCATGGACCTCTACGTCCTCACACCATGGTTTTAACTTTAAGCTAGCTCTAACGTTACATAGAGCTTTACCGATAACATGACTACTAAGTGGGCATGGTTTTGCAAAACTGACTAAAATCTTGAACTTTGGTGGCGAAGGCACTTGGGGCATTAATACAATCGGCTCATCTTTGTTGGAACTCAAGGCTGGATCCTCGGCCTCCTTTTCCCGCTCTCCACTTGTCTCCCCACTTTTGACATCTTGTGGCTCATCCAGTTGCAGATTTGGCTCGGGCTCACCATAAGTCTCAAAATTCATGTCATAACACCAATTATTTTGAGGACAATTGTTCAAAGCTTTGAACATTTGATCAATCTGATTCTGAAGATTTTGAATTGATATGTCTTGATTAATCCTCATTTGATGCTACGAACTTGAACCACATTTCCTCCAATCTTGACTTATCTGTTTCAGTTTTGGAATACATGTAATGAAGATCATTGGTTGAGGTATTGATGAGTTGTGTCATCTGCTCATTAAGGTATTGAGTTGATGCTTCCTGGCTCCTTATCATCTCTTCAAATTCTATCTCTTGGTTTGCCATGATCCTATACATGAATTCCCTCACATTTGAATTTTCTTCTTGCGGTAGTAGAGGTGGACATGAGAATTCCGGTGCAAAAGCTGGACTTAAAGCATAACATTGATCATCATAATTGTAGCTCCATGCAGAATTCGGGTGATACCCCCAATCTTGGTGATAATCGGGATAATCATAGTTGTTCAGGTACTCACCACCGTATTGTACCGGTCCAAAATTGACGGTGTATTGATGACTCGGATGATTGTCAGCACAATAATCATAAGTAACTGTTATACCTTGAGTGCTCTCTACTAATAAAGCATCCAACTTCCTCGATAGTGTTTCAAATTGTGCTGACAATGCAGAGAGTGCATTGAGTCCATCAATCCCAGTTTCCCTTGGTTGAGTCATACTCGTGTACGACCATTGATCAACAAAGTCATCCATGGTGTACCTCGTAAAAGCATTAAAACAGAAAAATGTTAAAATAAAGTAAAAACAAATGTATATACAAGTTTAAATTAAGACCAATTTGATTATAATTAATATTGGAAAAACATTAGAAAAAGAATTCCCCGGCAACGGCGCCAAAAACTTGTTGTCCGATTTATATAATGACAAATACGCGCACGTATACACGGTTAACAAGTAATAAAGAGTAAGTAGAGTATCGATCCCACGAGGAATTATTACTAATCTTTTCCAAGTACTAACCTTTTCTCCTTGATTTGGTACTCCTTTCTTCAATTGTTCCTTTGATTTTGCTGGAAATTCCTTGTATTGCAGCCCATTTCTCTTCAATTTGATGTTTATGTACAGCCTCCACAAGTCTAGATACTGATTTTCGAGCCCCTGGATATGTTATAAGTATTGGGTGTGAGTAACCCTAGCTTAGCACACCAAAAATGACCAAAAAAAACCGCACAATCTGCTGTTGTCTGCAACGAGCTCGCCCTGGCGCCCAAATTGGCCCGGGGAGCTCGCCCCGGCGCTACTACCGCCCCGGCGATGTTCTGTAGCCCGAATCAGTTTCGACGTCTGTTAGAACAATTGCCATAACTTCTTCTTTCGAACTCAGATTAAGGCGATTAAGGAGGATATGAAAAGCTAAGAAGTAGCTCTACAACTTCCATAACTAGAGCTCGTCGAGATAATGGCCGGAGCAAGGCTCAAATTGAGCCCGAAGCAACTGCTGTGTAAATTTCATGCAAAATCCGATGGTAAAATGACCATAACTCTCTCATACAAACTTCAAATTGGATGATTCCGGATGTTCTGGAAAGCTAAGACAAAGATCTACAACTTTTGTTCTTTGAGTTTTGAGATATTAGGATTGGATCATGGGTCAAATTGAGAAACAAGCAGCTGGAATGCCAAATTCGAGCCAAAAACGCAACGATCCAAGGAGCCTTTATTTCAATTCCTACAAAACAAAGTAAAAACACATAAAAGCATACAAAAACATATAAAAGTAATACAAAACTACATTATACAACAATAAGATGAAAAACACATAAAACCAAATGAAATGACTTAGGATTTACAGATTATCAAGCTCAAAAGCACTTAATTTGTGTGTATAAAACACACTCATCAGTTATGTGTTATGTGGGGGATTAGTGTTGTATGCCCCAACCTTTTGCTATGTGTATTGCTCTATTCTACTATCGCAGTAGAATAAATATGTACGAGGGGTAATGGGATTATAACATTAAGTTTTCTTCCATTAAACAAAAGATGTCGCCGCGTAGAATACCAGTTCCACAAACACCCGAAGGATCGGTGAATAATAGAGGGGGGCAAGCAAACCCCATGCAGCGGCTAGCAGACCTACTAGAGGGAGTATTCCAGGGCAGTAATGTGGGGCCCGAAAACCCCATTCCCCCAACTGTCCCTGTAGCAAATTTTAAAGATTTCAAAAGTATGGGACCCCTAGAGTTCAAAGGGATGACCAACCCAATCGAGGCCCAGTCTTGGGTCAAAGAAACAGAGAAGGCTTTTACCATTACACACGTGGGAGAGGACCAGAAAATGGCATTCGCCACCTATACGATGAAGGGAGAGGCAAACTATTGGTGGGAGGCCAATCAACAACGGGCCGGAGAAGGGGTAGTACTATGGGAAAGATTCAAGGAACTGTTCTTCGAGAATTACTTCCCGAAGAGCATGAAAAGTCGGATGAAATTAAAGTTTCTAGAACTGAAGCAAGGGGATATATCGGCGGCACAGTATGCCACCAAATTTAACAAACTCCCACGCTTTGCTTCACATCAAGTAGATACAGAAGAACGGAAGGCACAACGGTTTGAACAAGGGCTAAAGCCATGGGTGTACAATAAAGTGTTTGTGCTTCAGATTGAGACTTTTACCGCACTGCTAGAGAAGACCATCATTGCTGAAGGTGGGAGTGAGGCCTTGAACCAATACAACAGGGAAAGGAAGAATAAGAAAAGTGGAGGTGAAATTCGTGGAGGAACCAGTAGCAGGGGAAGCAACTTAGGAAAGTGAAAGTGGGAAGGCGGCAACAACAATAGTACCAACAACAATCCGACCGGAAGCAACCAGGGAGGATTTAAAAAGAGGATCGAGGCATGTCCAAAATGTGGGAAGAATCACCTGGGAGAATACTGGAAGGGATGCAGTGTCTACTATAACTGCGGCCGGGAGGGGCATATAGTGCCAAACTGCCCAAATCCGAAGAAGATTCATGGATGTTTTGCTTGTGGATCGTTCGAGCATCGAATCAAGAACTGTCCCCAGAAAAGAAACAACGGGGGAAGTGGCTACAAAGGAGGAAACAACAAGCCAATAACTGGTGGACCTGCTCAGCCTAGTCGACCAACCGCCAGGATATTCAACATGACTGCCCAAGATGTCATAGCTTCAAGGGACGTAATGTCAGGTATTATCCCGATCAATGATATAAATGCTCACGTGTTATTTGATTCGGGTGCTACCTATTCGTTTCTATCAGAGGGATTTGCGACTAGAAAATTCTTTGACCGTAGAATTTGCTAATGAGGAGGTAATCCCCGTAGAGTTCATATACCATAATTGGTGTGTTAAAATTAGGGGTCATAACCTAAATGTAGATTTGATCCCGATTAAATTAAGAGAGTTTGATGTGATATTGGGAATGGACTAGTTGTAGACCATGCAATAATAATTGATTATCAGAAGAAAAGTGTGAACCTTCGAACCCCGAACCGGTCGAGGGTAGTGTTTAATGGTAGCGCGTTGCTTAGACGATCATGTTGTCTTACGATGATACAGGCCAAGAAGTTACTAAGAAAAGAGTGTGTAGGCTATTTAGCCTATATTGTAGACACACAGAAGGAGGGAGTAGAAATAACAGATATACCAATAGTAAAGGATTTTCCAGACGTGTTTGCAAGCGAGTTACCTGGCCTACCGTCAGACAGAGAAATTGAGTTTGCAATAGATCTGGCGTCAGGGACGACACCAATTTCGAAAGCCCCATATCGCATGGTGCCAGTAGAAATGAAGGAATTATTGCTACAACTTCAAGAATTGCTAGACAATGGGTGCATTCAGCCAAATGTGTCTCCATGGGGAGCACCAGTTTTGTTTATCAAGAAGAAAGACAGAACAATGAGGCTTTGTATCGACTACCGAGAGTTGAATAAGTCAACGATTAAGAACAAGTATCCAGTGCCAAGAATTGACGATCTTTTCAATCAGTTACAAGGAGCATGACATTTCTCGAAGATAGATTTGAGGACTGGATATCACCAGCTAAAGGTAAGGAAGGAGGATGTGCCAAAGACAGCGTTTTGGATGAGGTATGGGCACTATGAATTTTTGGTGATATCTTTTGGTTTGACGAACACGCCAGCAGCATTCATGGATTTGATGAATCTAATTCTCAAGCCATATTTAGACAAGTTTGTAGTAGTTTTCATCGACGACATTCTAATTTATTCAAGGACCAAAGAGGAGCACGCCGACCATCTGAAGGCGATACTAAAAACATTGAGAAGGGAGAAGTTGTACGCAAAATTTTCTAAATGCGAATTTTGGATGGAAAGGGTATAATTTTTAGAGCATGTGATAAACAAAGATGGGATCTCAGTGGATCCTACTAAAGTGGAAGCAGTGAATAACTCGGAACTACCGAGAATGCAGACAAAAGTGCGAAGTTTCTTAGGGTTAGCCGGGTACTATCGACGATTTATCCAAGATTTTTCTAAGATAACAACCCCGTTGACTAATCTAACGAGGAAGACTGTGAAGTTTGTGTGGACAGATAAGTGTGAGGAAAGTTTTACGGAGTTGAAGAAGAGATTAAGCAAGGCACCTGTATTCTCCCTATCGGATGATACAGGAGGTTTTGTAGTATATAGTGATGCGTCGCATCGAGGTCTTGGTTGTGTTCTAATGCAGCATGACAAAGTCATTGTGTATGCGTCACGTCAATTGAAGGACTACGAAAAGTAATACACTACCCACGACTTAGAGTTAGCCGCGGTAGTTTTTGCCTTGAAGATTTGGAGGCACTATCTTTATGGGGAGAAATGTGAGATATATATAGACCACAAAAGTCTGAAATATATCTTCACACAGAATGAGCTCAATATGTGACAAAGGAGGTGATTGGAATTAATCAAAGATTATGACTGCGAAATTCTTTATCACCTGGGGAAGGAAAACATAGTAGTAGATGCGTTGAGTAAAAAATGAAGGGAGAGCTTGTTAAGGTTGACAAAATAAGAGGAACTAGTGAACGAAATGGCGCGACTGGAGATAGAAGCAAAAAATCCGAAAGGAGCAGCAGAGCGGTTATTCATAATGGAAGCCCGTCCGACGTTACTGGACCAAGTGAAGGAGGTGCAAAGAAATGATAAGGAGTGTGAAAGGATAAAGAAAAGAGTAGCGGAAAACGATAAAGAAAAGTTCAGGTTGGATAACAATGGTACCTTGAGATTCGAGGAACGTGTGCGGGTGCTAGCAATGACCAAACTAAGAGAGGCGATCTTGCATGAGGCACATAATTCACCATATTCTGTTCACCAAGGAAGCACAGAAATGTATAGGGATCTTCGTCAGCATTTTTGGTGGCCAAATTTGAAGCGAGATGTGGCAGAGTGCATCAGTAAGTGTCTCACATGTCAACGAGTCAAAGCAGAGCATCAGAGACCGAGTGGACTACTTCAACCACTTAAGATATCAGAATAGAAATAGGAACACATTACAATGGACTTCGTAGTGGGACTTCCAAGTACACAGAAGGGCTATGATGCAATTTGAGTTATTGTGGATCGATTGACGAAGTTAACACACTTTCTACCAAAAAGGATCCGATTCAATTTAAATCAGTTAGCAAAGTTGTATATAAAGGAAATTATTTCGCGACATAGAGTGTCAATGTCAATTGTTTCCGAACGAGATCCGCGCTTCATATCAAATTTTTAGAAGAGCCTACAAGAGAGAATGGGAACACAACTAAAGCTAAGTATTGCTTATCGTCCTCAAACTGACGAACAGAGTGAACGAATAATACAGACGCTAGAAGACATACTTAGAGCTTGTGTGATGGATTTCAAAGGGAATTGGGATGACCACTTACCACTCATAGAATTCACATATAACAATAGCTATCACGCAAATATCGATATGCTGCCATACAAAGCTCTCTACGAAAGAAAGTGCAGAACACCGTTATGTTGGGATGAAGTAGGAGATCGATGACTGTTGGGACCAGAATTAGTCCAACAGACGGCGGATATTGTGAAGACAATAAGAGTCAGACTGGTAGCAGCCCAAGATCGATAGAAGAAATACGCAGATTTGCACAGTCAAAGCCGAGATTTTGAAAGTGGTAGTTTTGTGTTTTTGAAGGTATCTCCCTAGAAGGGGAAGATCCGCTTTAGCAAGAAAGAAAAGTTGAGTTTAAGATTCATAGGACCGTTCGAAGTCTTGAGAAGGCTAGGCGAAGTGGCGTACGAGGTAGCTCTACCTCCCAAACTGGAGCATACCACAATGTGTTCCATGTCTCGGTGTTATGACCATACAAACTCGATTATAAACACGTAATATCTTATGAGCACGTTTAGGTAGAGAGGGATTTAACGTATGAGGAAATTCCTATCCAAATAACTAATAGGAAGGAGCAAGTATTAAGAAATAAAGTTATACCTTCTGTAAAGGTAGTTTGGCGAAACCACAATGTCGAGGAGGCTACGTGAGAGTTAGAGGATAAAATGAAGAAAAATTATCCCCATCTTTTTGGTTAGGTGTAATTATGGGGACATAATTCTTATAAGGAGGGGAAGATGTAACGATCGTAAATTTTGGATAGCTTTGTAATCCGAGCTTATGAATATTATTTAATGAATGAACTTTTATTAATATTATTCGGTGGATGTGTTTAAAGGTTATGTAATAACCTAGATTATATGTTTGTAATGTTATTGAGTGTTGTCTTTTGGTAGGAGTTATTAAGATGATTTCGGGTTAATATCGTTAAAATACTATTCACACCAAAAACGTCTTTTTGTTTATTTCGAATTTTCTTTTTTTTGTCAAAGCGTTAATGAGAGGGATTAATAATCCAAGTGTAGGATTTTATTGAAGCTCAATTGGATTTAATTAGAAGCACCAAATTATTTTAAGGGTGGCCCAAACCCATGATCTATGATCCACGACCCGACCAAAGACCCAACCTATGACCATGAGGGAAATGGGTAATGTCATCAGCTAAATTGAAGGGAGAAGATGAACGAGAGGAAGAGAAGAATGAGAAGAGAAGGGACAAAGGGAATAAAAACATCTTGGTTGAAGCAATTTCTTGCATTTGGCAAAAGAAAAGTAATTAGGGAGAAGGGAGGGGGATTACCCGCGCCTAGGGGAGGCAAAAGCTCAGCCTCCTATTCATGGGGAGCTGTCATGGAGAGCATGCTTAGCTCCTCCATCACCCAAGGAGCTGACCATTCCATCTATTTATACCCCTCTCTTGCCCAACCAACCATTCCTTTTGATTGTTGTTTAGTTAAGAAGTTGAAAATTGAAAGAGTTGTGAGGATTGAGTGTACGAGTGATTTAAGGAAGAAGAAGGCGTGTGGTAGTAGCTGTATTAATTCTTTTAACATCCTAGAAGAAGCTTCAAGAGGTTGGTAATATAGAGCCTAGCTCATTTCCATTATTGCTTCGAGTTTCCAGTTTGCTTTGATTGCTTTGTTGGAGTAAAAGTTGCTGAAATTGCTTGGATGATCATGAACGTGTATGAATGTTGTTAACCTTATAAAAAAACCTTATTAACAATCAATGAAAGTGGAATAATGAATGAGAAATCAGAACCTATGAATAAGGAAGAAGACATGGACTGTTATGGACAATTCATGTGTTAATAAAGATGTGAACTTTATGCTTATTAAACTTGAGTAAATGCATATGGACTTGTTGATGTAGTTGTTATGCATGGGTTGTGAATGTAGTAATGGTATAGAGGAATAAAGGGAGGATTTCTATGAAAAAATCTGGGCTAACCTATGGTTATATGTCAATGAAATTAAGTTTCTAAGACTATACCCACAACGTGTTCGACTAAATACTTTAATGAGACAAATTTATTAAAATCTAGAAATTAGATGTTGTCGTTATTGTTAGTTGTTCATGAATGATTATAAATTTTGCTAACACCTTAAAACATCTGTTAATAGCATCCAAAATTGGAACAAAAGAAAAAAAACCATACCTATGCATAAAGGAGAAAAAAATAGTTGTACGGACTGGTTTGGACAAGAACTACGTGAATCCTTGTTGTTTAATGTTGTGTTTATAGGTGTTGTGACGTACTCTTATGAGTGAGGATCATCACCCCGTTGGAATGGAGTAAAAAAAGCTTTTAAAATGAATTTGTGGTGAAGATTTTAGTAAACCATGTCAAGAACACGATTAGTTAGTATGAATAGTGAACTTACGATCAAATCTGGTATTGTTGTGTTACTTGTAAAATTATGAGCTTCTGGAGTAGTATAGTACACTGAATTAGAAAGCCATGACCTTTGGAATTAATGTATTTCGACCTCGGTTGAGGGAGATATAGCGATTATAAGAAAAAATGTGTCAAAGCTATCAAGAACACAGAAAACGGGTGCAACAAGGCTCCTTGGAGCCGCTGTTTTGATCTGTTAACGAATCTAAAATGTTATGATTTTTGGATATGCTGTAGTTCAGGTTACAAGCTTTCCATAGCCTTAAAAATGGTCTAACTCCGACTTAAAATGAAGAAGTTATGATGTTTGGAAAAAGGTGCTACGAACCTGTCAAGTAGGAGGTCGTAGAGTGCAAGTCGTGGGGTAATCTCTAACCATCGTAGAGTGCCAATGGTGGGGTGGACTCTCAGGGTCGTAGAGTGGCCTCCGAGGGTAGTAGAGTGGCCTCCAAAATCGTAGAGTGCCTCTCGGAATCGTAGAGTGCAAATTTGGCTAAGCTTAAATCGTAGAGTGGAAAATGGCTAAGTATAAAATCGTAGAGTGACTTTCAGCCTGAACATCACTTAGTAATTCAAGCATAACTTTCTCATACAAACTCGGATTGAGGTGATCCGGGATGATTAGGAAAGAGGAAGAGTAGACCTATAACTTTCATTTAATAAGCATTGAGAGTTAAGGTTGAGATAAATATCAAAATTGAGCATCTTTAGCACTGTTGGCGATCGTAGGGTGGAAGGATCGTAGAGTGCAAATTTGGCTAAGTGTAAATCGTAGAGTGGAAAATGGCCAAGTATAAAATCGTAGAGTGACTTTCAGCTTGAACATCACTTAGTAATTCGAGCATAACCTTCTCATACGAATTCGGATTGAGGTGATCCGGGATAATGTAACGACCCCAAATTCTGAACAATCCAACTCTTCACTCCGGTCGTTAACAATACATCTTCATTCTGACTTTACAACATTATTCAATGTTATACTTATTAAAATGCGGAATAATTTTAAGCTTTTCAGTTTTCTTTCTCATTTTTCCCTGAATCATAACCTTTAGCATTACATATTCTAGAATCATATTCATTCTATGATTCACTTCATCATTATTTCGAAATAAGACCTTACATCTTAGATCGTTATTCTTACATGTAGGATAATATAACTTCACATCAAAATAATAGAACCTTATAACTCATTGTAAATTACACATCTTAAATCATCAAGTACATTTATCAAACACTTAAATATGGTCTAACATAATCACATCAACTAAGATTATTTAATCTCCATGCTTCACTTTGTTCTATGCTTTTCAAGCAGCACATAACATTACCTTGGATCCTTAACTTGCAAAAATGGTTATTTGCAAGAATGAGCTCGACAGCTCAGCATATATAACAGTTTTCATGCATCACGTAGCACATAATAACATGCTCAACATACATCTCATAATTATTACACTAGTTTAACATACATTCGACGACTCACGTAACAAGTATAAAGATTGAGTTCCCTACTCAACCAACATTCTTTATTCAATCAATAGTCATAAGTTGACTATAACATTTCATGCTAACAATGCATGCAATTTATCATGTGATTGCAAAATAAATTAACACAATTCAACAACAAGTTCACATAGCAAATAGAAACTGAAAGACTTGTCTGGTTCATAGATTACCAATTACCATAATTAGCTTATACTTATGTGCACTTCACGCATCCTACACAATATATAATCATGCACAATATTTATTAGTCACATAGCAACACTTAGTATTAACTCTACTTTACATTTCATAATCCTTCATTTTATTCTCTATTCAATATCATCATTTTAATATCTCAATTAATACATTAGTCGAAACTTTAGACATGCGTATAGTAACATAGCATGGCCACAAAGAAAAAGAATTTTTTTTTTATATATCACTGTCGGGGCGGTGGATTTCCTCTACAAAATGCCGTCGGGGCGACTCTACCGCCGGGGCGAGAAACTCAGTATAGTTCCACCGCCGGGGCGAGCCGACCGCCGGGGCGACTTTCCTAGTATAATTTCACTGCCGGGGCGGTGAACCTAAAACTCGACTTCTACAGTTCGCAAACTGCAGAATATCTAAGCCCAAAAACACAAATTTTAAGCATCAAACATCAATTCCAAGCATACCCAATTATCATGAATCTTGTTAAAATAATTCTAAACATGTATTTAACCATCTTAAATACATAACTCCCATTAATCAACCAATTTAAAGTCTTAAATCTTATGTTCATACTAATTTTTACAAACTTTGACAAATTTAGCGCAATTGATTACTACGGATTCGTTATTCAACCAAATTGGTCCGTTCAACTTTCGTTCTTTTCGTTGTTCAACGCATCACAACAATCCATTATCAATTTACAGTTTCATATATGCATTGACAATTAATTTTGACTCCAAAGTAAGCCAAAATATACATATTCAGCCAAAAACCAAATTCTTTATTTTAAACATGCTTTCCATGGATTAATAACTCCAAAATCATATATAAATACTATATAACCGATAAAACATGTTCATAAAACAACATCTCATCAAATCATCAACCAAAACCCATTTTGAAGAAAATTCAAAGAATAAAAAATTAAGAACTTAGAGCTAGGTTTTTACCTTTGATTTCTTCTTTAGACCAAATAGATGATAAGAATTGCTTGACTCTTCTTCTTCCTCTTGATTTCTCTCAAATCTCTTCTCAATTTGTTTTACAGAGAGCTTTCTCTCCCAATTCTCTCTTCTTCTCCTCTGTGTATTTTATTTTGTTAGCCTTATCAAAATAAGCTGACAAACTTTACGTATCTCTTAGTTGGGAGTTTTAGCGGTTAAGAAAGCCAAAGGCCTCAAGGCCTTGTTTGGTACTTCTTTAAAGAATTAATCCATTTTTGTTATTATTATTATTATACTATATGCTTCCCATTTAAAATAAACCATTGACACACTTTAATTTAATTAAACTTATTATATTAATAAATCTAATTAAACTTACTAACAAAATTTATAATCTCCAATTAGACAATTATAATTATAATTTCATTTAATAAATCATTATTCCTCTTATTTAATTATTAAATTAAATTAGAATATTATCATTCTATTAGCGTAACAAAAATACGCACCAACGATAAAATTATTTATCATCAACTACTCAATATCATCATACCTAAATAATTTTTATCAAATATTTATTTATTAAAATAAATATATATTTACATTAATGCACTATTTTAATTAAGTGAATTACTCACATTATTATGAAATATAATCCATAACAATTTTATTGCTAACAAGGGATAATAATTAAATTATATTATTTCATAATATAATTTCAACTTAATAACATTCAGTTAATAGCCTTTTCGTAACAATTTCATTTACTATCATTAATGGTTTAATTTACCATTAAACCTCATTTTTCAAATACACGAATATATAATTCTCTTCACACGAAATCACGAATTTCATAGTATATATATCACATATATACACATACTCAAACTCAAAACACCTCATAATAAGAATTTTATTTATTAAATTCTTATTTAATAATTTCTGAAAATCTAGGTTGTCACAGATAATTCGGAAAGAAGAAGAGTAGACCTACAACTTTCATTTAATAAGCATTGAGAGTTAAGGTCAGAAAGAATCTCAAAATTGAGCATCTTTAGTACTGTTGGCGATCGTAGAGTGAAAAAATCATAGAGTGCAAATTTGGCTAAGTGTAAATCGTAGAGTGCAATATGGCTAAGTATAAATCGTAGGGTGATTTTCAACTTGAAAATCACTTAGTAAAATGGGCATAACTTTCTCATACGAACTCGAATTAAGGTGATCCAGGATGATTCGGAAAGAGAAAAAGTAGACCTACAACTTCCACTATTAAGAATTAAGATTTGTTTCTTGGTTCAAATTCGAATTTGGGCAATTTGGTGACGTTGTGCATGTCACTTAAGCGTTTGAGTAGGCAAGTTTGACCTATAGACGTCCAAGAGTCGTAACATTATAACAAGTGTGTTTATCCTTGTTTAATATTATGCTTCTAATAAGATTATAACATTATGGAGTAGTGTAAGCCAGTAATTGGTATTCATTATGTGACTAATTGTAGTGTGTTTATGTGCACACATGTGTGTAGGATAATTGAAGAGCGTGTGTTGTATTATTGTAGCAGACACACGAGGCAAGTTTCCTTAACCTCACTCAATTTATTCGTCGAGCAAGTTTCTAATTCTTGTTTAAATTGGTATTGAACAAGTATTCTAGATAATTGCAAGTATTCCTATTTTATTCAAGTATCTTATTGAAGTCTCATTTCATGCAATGCTTATATATTGTATGAATTTCAAGTTTATGCATATAATTTGATAATCGTTCAAGATATCCAGTTATACTACAATGCATGTTATTAAAGTTTTTGAATCTAAATTATGTATGAATGGTTTACGAAGAGAGTCGATGTCATTTGATTCGGCTAGACCAATGCCCATGATTTAGAAAGCGATCCAAACCAATTGCTTTGGTGCGGACTTTTTGCAGAGATGAACAACCCTCTTAGTAGGGGAAAATTATATTTTTGTCGGGAGACCGACATGCGCACAAGTTGAATGTTTGAGGGTTATGCATAACGCCGGGTATTTTAGGCTGATCACATATTATACCTGTATTTGTTGTTTTGGGGGTTAATAGTGTAATATTGTCGATTCTAATGAAAGGTAAGTGTCATGGTTGCCACGCAATGATTCCTCCATTTGAAAATTTTTGAAATCCTTGAATTTATTTGATATTCATCAAGTCCATAGTGGCTCATCAGTAATAGTAGTGATTTGAATTGAAACTTGAGAAACTTTACTTATGACTTCTCATTATCATTATTGTTATACTTGTTGCGCAAACTTGTTGCTTACCTTTGCTTTCCTTAAAATATTTCAGTTGTTACCGAAAGAGGCGAGAGCTCGGGAAGGGATAAAGGCAAAGACAAAGCTACGGATTAGCTTTGTCCTACTATGTTATATTTATGCCATGTACTAAGACTTATTTAAGATTATGTATTATGATGTATTATGTATTAAGACTTAATTATAGTATGTACTATGTTATGTCAGGTCTTTCTAGTGGTATCGAGACTTAGGACGAGAATATTTATGTTAAATCAATGTAAATATTTTATTATTCCGCATAAGTTATTGTTAGAATGTTTTATGAGTTACACAGTGATGCACCAAATTCGAGGATAAGGCAACCCGGATTTGGGGGCGTCACAAAAAATAAATAAAATAAAAGCCTAAACATGATGTGCTCTACGCGAGTGATGCATGAATTCAACAATTAGGTTTCTAACTAGCATAAACTAAAATAATAATAAACTAAGCTAATATTTTTTTTTATTTTTTTAAAGTAAAGATACAAATATGCATCAACAAAATTTGTCTTATCAATTTGCACTTTTGATCCGTTATGATAATCCTGCAATAAAATAAAAATAATATTAGCGCTAAAAAGCAATTCAAAAAAATAAAAGGAATAAAAAATTATTTCTAGTCTCCAACAACGGCGCCAAAAACTTGATGTAAAAATTTTAAATACTGTAAGTGCACGGTGTCTATTGTAGACTTGGCAAATACAAGTCAAACCACAGAAACTAGACTAATTTTAAAAACCCTAAATTTAAATTTCAGGCAAATTAGAAATAGATATAGTGGAGATGATTAACTAAGTAAAATATGCAACTTAACAATTAATAACGAAAATTATTAATGAGAAAAGCTACATAAGAATCCAAATGAACTAAGTACTAACATAATTAATTTTTTATTTTCCGAATTAATTCTTAATTTTATTTTCCATTTCCTTTAAAAAATAATGATTTTTATATTTAATGTGAGTAAGCATAGATTATAAAAAATACACATATTAACAATAATATATCAAAACTTCTTAACTAAAATAAGAATCATAAACAAATTTTGCGCGAAGATAAAAATGAAGGTGAAAATAATTTGACATTAATATCAAAACGAAAAGAAACTAATTATTATGAAAGACTTAGTTTCATCATCATCCTAGGTATTAAAATTTAGTTAGCCATGCAATTGATAATGAACACTGAACAGGATTTGAATTAGAGTATACTCTGAATGAAAAAGAACAAAATAAAAGGAAAAAAAAATTAATATGAAACTTGAAGCACAAATAGACCTGGATGAAAAGGGGAAAAAAACACAAAGTAAAACTAAACTAATATAATAATACTCCTTCCTTGCAATAATTCCAACCGTAGCACATAAAGTTGTAGAAGTATGAATGACAAAAAGAAACTTCCTACCGTCCTACTCGGTGAACTTAGCTAATGAAAATAAAATAAAATAATTAAACTTCTCTTTTCCTACTTATTCCAGCCGTGCATGAAGAAAAATAACAAAACAAAAATTACCCCCCCCCCCCCCCACCCTGACGACCCACCCCCGGCCCACCTCGCCGATACAAGTCCTTATTTATTAGAAAAAATTATTTATGCCCTAATCTAAGTTCTTTAAATTTGGTCTTTTTTTGATTTTTTTATCCTCTTCTTTTCTTTTTAATTTCAACCTCAACTTTTAAAAGAGACGTAATTGACTACATTGATCTCGATAGTTATGTCACTCACAGACTTTAAAGAACCTAAAGGAGCATGAAGTGCAAGTTCAACCCATTTGAACCCCTTATAGGTTCTAACCAAGGGGCACACAGATCCCCAAAATACATAGTTTCTCTTCCAAAAAATTGACTACATAGTAATCTTGTAGTCTTTTTTATTTTTAAAATTGAAAAATTATTCATTACTTGTACACGAAGATTAGTAAATAATAAATCTTGTAAAAAATAAACATTATTAATTAAATAAAATAAATATATAAAATAATAAAATTGAGGGATAATAATATGCAATAATATGTGTATCAAATTACATTATGTACAAACATGTGATATTAATGATGTATTGTCGTCGTCTATGTTGGACATAATTAAATAGGTCGCTCACTCTATAAACAATAATACTACGGTCAGGGGTGGACGCATGATTCACTCTATTAATTAAACTAAAAATAATAATAATAAAATTCATCAAATACAAATTTTAATTAAAAACACATAAATCACCACAATGACGTGATAACCTTTTCTGTCGTTCTTTTCTTCAATTCTTTCCTCCCGTCTCGCATTTTTTTCTGTGTTTTAGCGTTTGAGTAGTACTATAAATACAAACTATACACAAAAAAAGTATGCACAAACAATATAAACAAAGAGATAAAATAGGAAGCACGACCTACTGTGGGATGTTTTAGACATTTTTATTAGTAAAAAATACATGAATTCTACTCCGTGTATAATTTTTTGTGTACAATTTGTGCATAAAGTATTATTGTTAGCGTTTTGTTCCTTTCCGTGATATCTAGTGCTATAAGTTAAAACATTTTTTAAGGGAGAAACATTTATTGTATTACCCTTATACAAATAAAGATTTCTAAAAATCAAGGGTGGGCTCCCTTGCCAATATGTAGATCCGTCCCTAACTACGGTGACTAAAGAATTATTACAAAAAGAAAATACAAAATGATATATATGACTTTGGTTGGTTACAATTACTGAACCCACCCATGTATGGTCAATAATTCACTAATTAAACTTTGACGTATCATTTGTAAACTAATTTTTGTAAAAATTCTTTATAAATGTAGCATGACTGATCTATAAATTGTTGATGTTATATGTCTGCCGAACTACATTTGGTAATGTATGCAATGTGATAACCATTATATCATCCGTACCTAGTAAAATTCAGCAAAAGGGTTAAGATGTTCGAAATGAGTTGGATGAAACTCCCATTAGGTTCACTTAACTATTATCATCGGCAGATTTTAAAAGCTCCATATAATCATATTTATGCCATTCTTCATGACCCAAGAAATAAAACACAAAATAAGATTGTACAATAAATCCTAGCATTATAGACGAAATATCATAGAATAAAAGGCTAAATACACTTCCGTTATAATATCACCAAAATTATAATTTGTCTCCTAAAGTAGACTTACAAATCGATACATGAAGTTTTAATTTTTTTACAATATTGACCCCAAAATCAATTTATGGTGAAAATTGACCGGAATACAACAAATGCAGGTACCCATTTCGTTTAATACGGTTTGAGTGTATTTAAATATGGGTTGACTTAATTAAATTAAAAAAATTAAAATACTTTTGATGAAGGGGTGGTGGGGAGGAGAGAGAAAGTGGTGGATGTTATTTTTATTTATTTTGTTTTGCTTTTATTTAGTTTTTTAATTTCTTTACTTGTTAACACGATCAAAACGTATTTAGGGTGGTCAAAACGTAGATAAAGTCACGTGTTTGATGCACATGACTCTTTCTGACCAAAAATAACACGGAATATCAGTTTGGACCTGTATCGATGGACAACTTAAATGTTCTTGGGGTTTATATCTAGAAGATTTGTACTTAGGGAGCTCAATTATCAAACGAATGGAATTTCGAAGGACTAAAATACTATTAACCCTTTTCTAAATTATATTATGATAGATGGTTATTTTTAAAAATAAATTTACTTTTTGTTCAATCCTAATGTATTTACTATTTTTTTTATTTATGACAAACTATATTAATTGTTGAAATATTACTCCCTCTGTTCCTTTTTATTTGTCTTTTTAGAAAGAAATTTTTGTTTTTTTTATTTGTTGTTTGTAGATTTCAAAGAAATTAAATGCTTAATTTTTCATATTATCCTTTATGAAAGGCTAATTTGTTTCTCTCTCATCTTTTATAATATTAAAATTTTATATTCAATTTAGTTAATCAGATAAAATATTAATTACATTTTTTTCATCTATATATATATATATAACCTTAAAACGTGAATTAAAAAGGGATGAAAGGAGTACAAGGATAAGAGCTTAAATTTAATACATTCAGATATCAGACTAGTATTCAAATAGTTTAACTACTTTTAGTATTTAATGTTTAGCTCTTAAACTTTAGGCTACATACTAATTTAGCTCTTAAACTTTTCAAAATATATTTTTCAGTTTTAAGTTCACACGGGCCCTTAGCCTCTTTTATGCTTAGAAAATTTTGAGATAGGTTTGGCTTATCCGTTGAGAGAGAAAGTAGACTTTATGATACATTTAAATCGAAAGAATGAAATAGAGAAAAGAGTAAAAAATAAATTTTATTTGATTATCATTTGGGTGGATAAATCATTTTGAAGGAATAAAATACAGAAAAGAGTAAAAAATAAAATATATTTGATTATCATTTGGGTGAATAAATCATTCCGTCTTTTAAATTTTCATTTTTTGTGAGAGATGATCAAATAAAATTTAATTCAATAAAATAAATATATATGAAAATTATATCATTTTATCACATTATCGGTAATCACTAATAATCAAACGTATATTTAAAATACTGAAAAAATATTATTTTTCATTAAATTCCTTTCACCTAAACGTATCATTAATTAGTATTAGAAACTATGACCAGCCCCTCTCTCGGTAAAAGTCTCTCTTTTGGTAAAAGCCTCTGTCTCTTATGCCAGAAAGGTATCACTGTGATAATAAATAATACTCCCTCCGTCCCAAATTAATTGTTTTTCTAGGACTTTTTAAAGTCAAATTGACTATTTTTAAAATTAATAATTAAGCATATATAAATATATTTCTAAAATTATAAAAATTGAAATTAGTAATAAATTGTATATATTTTCTTTTGGTTATAATATCTTCACATATATGTTAGCAAAAATAGTAAAAAGATTGGTTTTTAAAATAGTCAATTTGACTTTAAAAAGTCCTAAAAATATAATTAATTTGAAATGGAGGGAATAATTCAAGGTACTAGCAATGCGCACACAGTGGGCCTGACATTGTGAGGTAAGCCCTTATGTATATCACTAATACAAGTACTTTGTGACAAATGGGGCCTCATTGAGTGAGGCTCTGGTGTACATTACTATCACAAGTAATTTTACTGACAAATAATGGCGTGATATTTTTGTGTACTACAAACAATTTGTGGTTCTTGTGAGCGCTTTGACAAATAGTGGCCTGATGTTGTCGACTTGTACTGATTGGGCTATTGTACACAACTGACCATATATATATATATATATATATATCAATAATATCTAAGGAAAATCTTACTAGAACTTGAGAAAAATTTTAAACATTAGTTATTGAATAACAATAAGGGTTAAATATACTTCTATCCCTCGAAATATCACTCAACTTACACAAGCGATCCTAAGTTATAAAAATTAATAATAACAACCTCTAAGTACACTTAAGTAAGCAAAAGTGACCCTCTGACCATAACTTTGGCCTGAATGTTGATGTGTAACGACAAAGTAATGTATTTAAACGATTTTAATACTTTTTAGTGTATATACTACTTAAAATAAATAAAAGTCACTGCAAGTTACCACACTACACATAAATAATTAATCTGAGTAATTAAATTAATTAAATAATTAAATTTAATAATTTACTCAAATAAAATAGTTAACTCCACTAATTAACTAAATAAAATAATAAACTCTACTAATTAACTTAAATAAAATAACTAACTCTGTTGTTTCCTAAAGGCACAAGAAGATCTAGAAAGGAGGGGTGTTTGAATAGATCTTTAAGGCCTTTTGTTTTAGATGAAGTGCTATCAGATAATTAAATAAATAATTTAATTACTTATGCACAATATTAGTTTGAAAAGAGAGCCTTGTTGTGGGTTATATGCCTTGAGCATCCACTATCGAGAAACCAGATAGAGTTAGTGGAGCTCTGTACATACAATAGAAATCAACCTTTATTTTATTACCCAAACTTGTTTGGGTCCTAATTTGTTAGTACCCTTGGGGGACCCAAATCTGCTTGATTTTAGGTTGATAATATGTTGAATGATAATCATTGAAATAACATATTACAGAAATATGACCATATTCATGACATGTATAATATCTAATATGATGTATGTTTAAGTGTGTGCGTGGATTCCTTCTCATCAAAGACACGTGTGGATGATAACCATTACCAGCCTTTTGTTTTGGCTTAAACTCCCTCTACTTCCATACTGCTCTACGATTTTGTGGTTTCGTAGAGTAGAAGTCAATTTACATTTCAGGCCTAGTTGGTTCGTAGAGTTAGTTTTACTTACGACCCTTCGAGGCTTGATCGTAGACTTTGGCTTACTCTGCGATTTTACAAATCCTAGACCAGTATATGACCTGTTATTCTTTAGAACAACAATCTGATCTGCAGAGATCAGACAGCTAGGAATAATAGGCTCAGCGACCTCTTTGGATTTCATAAACACAATGCCTCTATGAGAAGTAGCATTATTGTTGTTAGTCTCCATCATTTTTTCTACACTTGGATCTGAGGAAGAATCCCTAAAACCCAAACCTGATCTGTCAGAAACTGCTCTTTGACTTGTGATTGGGGAATTTATACACGTCAAAGACCGATTTCACGTAGAGATTGTCTTCTCCAGCTCCTCTATCTTAGAGGTTAGGATTGATTCTCTCTGTGCACTAATTTCAGTTATCTGTCTCAACCTTGCATTCTCAGTCTCAAGGTTGGAGAAAGAGGTAGTATTTCGTAGAGCTGTTTCCAGTTTTACTTATACTTTCTCTTTCTCCTCTTGAAGAAGATAATAGTACTTTGATAGAACCCTGAACCATTTCATATATTGATACAGATCTAATGTAATATCATGCAATATACGTAGTTCTTAGATCATTAATACCTACATCAGGGGAGTTAAAATCAAATACCTCACTGATGTCAATTTCTTGACGATCACTGGTGTTGTCAACATCTGCTTCAATGGCCATTAAACATAGATTTGCCACATAAGGTCCTTCATCTTCGCTAGACTCAAAGTTTAAATCATTTTCTGAGTCACTCCATGATCCTTCAGCGATTAGACCCTTTTCCTTCTTATTTTAAAATTTCTTGTAGCCCTTGGATTCCTTCTTTGGGGCTGACTTCTTCTTGTCCCTTTTCAGCTCTTCTCGTAGAGGCTTGGTGCACTCTGCGATATAATGACCTGGCTTTTTACAGTTGTAGCACAGGTCCTTATCTTGATCTCGGTTGTTATTGCTTTTGTTGTTGTTGAAGTACTTTCTTGCCATGCTGCTTCTATCTTTTCACATAAACTTTCTTAGCCTTTTGGAAAGTAACGCGATATCTTCATCTTCATCATCATCAAACTCTGCTATAGCTAGGGCTTTAGAGGTTGTTTCTGTGCCTTGAGAGCAATCCATTTCTCTTTCTTTTTTTCCTTCTTGGATGGTTTCTGCCCGCTGGTTCAACTCTAGCTCATAGGTAAGAAGATTACCATAGAGCTTCTGCACTGTCATCTCGTGCAGATTCTTCGACCCTTGAATAGCAGCGATTTTGGCATCCCACTTTCTAGGAAGAGCTCTCATAAACTTGATGTTAAGGTCCTTATTTGGGTAGCACTTCTCATATGCTCTCAAAGAGCAGTATATTGAACCTTTCATAAGTGGCAGTTATGTTCTCCCTAGGTAGATAAGAGAAAATTTCGTACTGTTGGGTGAGCATGGACTGCTTATTCTCCCTGACCTCTTCAATGCCTACGTGCATGACCAACAAGGCTTCCCAGACCTCCTTGGCTATTGTGTAGTTGACGACGTTTTCGAATAGCTCATCTTCTACATGAACATGATGTTCTTAGCCCTCTTGTCCAGTTGCACCATCTTCTTCTTCATGTTTGTCCATTCTGCTCTCTGTTTGATAACCACTTTATTAGGATCATCTACTGTTGGGGCGAGCTTTGTTGGAACATAAGGACCACTGATTACTGCATCAAATAGATCTTCATCTATAGCATCTATATACGCCTGCATACAAACCTTCCAGTTAGTAAATTTATCTCTATTTCAAAGGGGTGGCTTGTTTCCACCACCAAGCTCAGAACTAATTTTATTTAGTGTCATAGATCAACTCAAGCGATTTAAGTTTTGTTCTAGAGAACCTGCTCTGATACCACTTGTTGTTTCCTAAAGACACGAGAAGATTTAGAAAAGGGGAGTTTGAATAGATCTTTAAAATTTTATGTTTTAGATGAAGTATTACCAAATAATTAAATAAATAAATTTAATTACTTACGCACAACAGAATATTAGTTTGAAAATCTCTTTAAAAATTTATAAAAAATCTCAGCTCTGAATTTAGTCTTTGTGGAATTAAGTCACAAACAAATATAAAGAAATAATTGTAGAAATTTAAAAACTTGAAAATAAATGACACATGAGATTTTTAAGTGGTTTAGAGTATAAAGGACTCTTAGTCCACTCTTCTACTCTACGAGTAGGAAATTCACTAAGGATGCAGAGGGTGATCACTAAGATATATTATAACAATGAATCACTTAGATTCTTTTAAGTCACTCAGACTTGGCAATAAATTACTAAGACCAGGTCACTTAGACCTCTTCAAGTTACTTAGACTCGGTAACAAGTAAGTCACTAAGACCAACAAATCACTAGAGAAATGGTGATTTTCGATTTGCTACTAAGTTGCGTTAAAAACAACTTCTGAAGGGCATAGTAGAAAAACAAGTTGTTCTTAATTTCGTAGAGTAGAGCTTTCTTAGAACTTGGGTAGAGGTTAAACTTGATGTTCGTGATTCGTACTGTTTGATTGAATCATCATGCCCTTTTATAGACAACCTCGATATTTTTCCACTAGAAAGTTATCGTTGTGTATTTAATGCTCCGATCCTAAAAGATCTTTGATGTTGACTTTCAAGGATGACGTGTCAACATACTTTCGGCTTTGATAGGTCACTTCTTATTGCAATAATACCAACCACGTAGGTGATGTCACATCGCCAAAATAGTTATTAGACATAACTCAATCTGATCTTCATTTCAAACTTAGGATGATTGGCGAACATCTCGAGTTCTTCACTCAACAAGGCTCCTCAATGTCAATCCCATGTCAGACCTGACATGTTTTACGATTTTGACTGATCGTAGAGTTTCATGGCTTGATTTACTCAACGATTTGTACTCTACGATTGACTTGCTCTACGAATTGGGAGACACTCTACGATCTGCTCTACGTCCCTTAAACAGACTATGTGATCTTTGTTTCACCTTACGATCTTAGAATGAACTCTACAATTTTTCTGCAGACTCTGCGATTTTGCTTTGAATGCTCTACAATAGCATGACTAACTCTGTGATTTTCAATAAACTTTATGATTTGCCAGAGCAGCATTATGAACGTTCAATCTGACTATACGATTGATTCAATCTTATTATCTATACATTTGTTCAACTCAATAGATCAACCTAACAAGTATGATCTTCTATTCTAAGTCCTTGTACATCATATTCTCATTTAAGGACTTTACAAAAGCTACTCGTACAAATATACATTAATATTGTCACATCATCATCAAATCAAACATGCAATTCCTAACAAACTCAATTAATTAATTCAAATAAAATAATTAACTCTGCTAATCATTCAAGTAAAATAATCAAAATTAATTATTTTATTAAAATTAATTAATGAGATTAATTATTTTACTCACTACACATTATCATACTATACATAAAATAATCAATCTCATTAATTATTTTATGTATAGAATAGTAATGTGTACTAAGTAAAATAATTAACTTTGATATTTTACTCAAATAAAATAATTAATTCAACTAATTAACTTAAATAAAATAACTAACTCAATTAATTAACTCAAAGAAAATAATTGAATCCACTAATCAACCAAGTAAAATAATTAAAAAAGCTTAATTAAAATAATTAAATAATTAACTCAAATAATATAATTAAAATACGATAAAAATACGTTAAAAATTAGTAAGTTAATTAGTGGAGCTTGATAATTATTTTATTTGAATTAATTTGTTTGAATTAATTATCTTAACTTATTTTGATAATTAACATATTTTAATTATCATAACATGTTTTGATAATTAAAATAATTAACTTATTTTTATAACTAATTAAATAATTATTTTACTCGATTGATTAGTGGAGTTAACTATTTTATTTGAATTAATTAATTGAGTTAGTTATTTTATTTAAGTTAATCAGCGGAGTTTGTTATTTTATTTAGTTAATTAGTGGAGTTAACTATTTTATTTGAGTAAATTATTAAATTTAATTAATTAATTAAATTAATTATTTTATGTATAGTGTGGTGATTGGTAATGAATTGTATTTATTTTAAGTAGTATATACATGTGCATACTATTTAATTGTATTGTTTTATATAAGAAAATATAATTAAATGACTTTAAATACATTAAAAAGTATTAAAATACGTTTATATTATTGTTTTTTTTGTTTAGTTATTGTTTTTCCCCTTAATTGTTATTTGGTATTAATTAATAGAGTTAGTTATTTTATTTAGATTAATAGTTGAGTTAATTATTTTATTCTATTTAATTAGTGTGATAAATTATTTTATTTGAATTAATTAGTGAATTTTAATTATTTAACTTAAATTATTTATTTTATTTGATTTAGTTAATGATTTTTAATTATAGTATTTGAATTAAGTTAGTATTTTTATTGTATTTGATAATTAACTAAAGAAAGAGTAGCGGAACTATAAAAGTAATAGTGAATATTTGAGTTGCTCCCGTTAACGACCACAAAGGCATACATAGAAGGCAGATGAGAGAAAGCGCTCGATGAACGATGACCAGAGCTAGCTGGTTCTCCCCGAAATGCGTTGAGGCGCAACAGTTGACTGGACATCTAGGGGTAAAGCACTGTTTCGGTGCGGGCCGCGAGAGCGGTACCAAATCGAGGCAAACTCTGAATACTAGATATGACCTCAAAATAACAGGGGGTCAAGGTCGGCCAGTGAGACGATGGGGGCGGTTGCGCCTATTGTGGTCACAGGTAGGGCTTAGCGTATAGTCGACATTTATTATACGATTTTTATATGGTCAAACCATATATTATATCACATGAACGGAACTGCTGGTATTTCGGCCAAAATTAGGATCGGAGGGTCATTTTTTGCTTATTGAAATGTACTTGGATGCTGCTATTATTAATTTTTATAATTTAGGGTCACTTGTGTAAGTTGGGTAATACTTCAAGGGACAAAAATGTATTTAGCCCTAACAATAATATCTACATCGTACTATAACCTAAGAAAAATCTTAAACATTATTGGATAACAATAATATCTATCTCCTATCAAACATTGACGTCAGATACGTATTGTGTTTGAGTATAATTATGATAATTCGATCAGTAATGTTTGATAATTGGATTTAAGTGTCAAATCATAACTAACTTTCAATTATATGAAATTATAAAAACGTTTTCAGTTCTAATTATAGAATTTGGTATTAAATTGTCAAACATAACATAATACAATAGTGAATTGATATGAAGTCACTATTTATTTTTTTAAATATTTTTTTTTTGCGTTTTTCCTCTCTAGCCATAAAATTCTAGCCTCAAAAAAGTTTTCTTTAAATTTGGAGAGGGTTTCTATTCCTTTTTTAGAGACCTTTGCGACCATCCCCTAGATTTCTTTATTATTTTTATTTTTTTTATTTGATGTGATTTCGTATTCTCCCACTATACGAGAATTTGTTCTTTGTTAAGTTGATTGATTTTTTTCTCTTAATGAGATATGATTTTGTTTTTTCCATTATGTGGGATTGCTTTTATTCATATGCAATATATATATATATATATATATATATATATTATTTTTTTTGTGTTTTTCCTCTTTAGCCATAAAATTCTAGCCTCAAAAAAGTTTTCTTTAAATTTGGAGAGGGTTTCTCTTCCTTTTGGCTTAAATATAAATTATGACCCTAAACTATTCACATTTTTCACTTTGGTGATCCACCTTTAAAAGTTTTCAATTAGATGACTGAACTATTAATTTTTTTTCCAATTGCATTCAATTGAGCATGCCACGTCAGAAATTGCTGACGTGGCTGTCTGGGTGGCTCATAATTGAGCTGATGTGTTTCAAAAAAATAGTATTTTAATTTTTGATTAAGCCTTTATTATATATGAAAGGGCAAATTTGTCAAACAACTTTATATCATACATTAATACTAATCAAAAATGAGTTAGCAACCAAATGAGATCATTTTTAATTTTTTTTGTTACTTTTTCTTTCTGTATTTTATCCTCTTCTTCTTCTTTATCTCTCTTCTCCAATTCTTTTTCTTTCCCTCTTCTCCTCTGTTCTCCTCTCCGTCTTCCCTTCCTTCTATTAATTTCAGATCTGATAATCTATATATGCACATAAATATGAAATTTGGGTATAATGAAAGGTTCTCTCTCTTGATTGGGCCTTAATTCGTAATTTTGTTATTTCTTTTGGTGGTTTATCAGTAACTCGATCAAAATCTGGAAAAAGAAAAAATTGACTCGGATCATACTGAAAATACAAGTATTTTCATGAATTTGAAATTTGAGTTTGTTAATTGATGTGACCGAATCTTGACAGCAATCGAGGCAGGAAAATCTTAAAGGAGAGAGAGAAATGAGGGTTTGTAAAATTCTTTTTAAAAGAGCTCACTTGAATGGGAAGAAACTTCACCACTACAAAAATGGTCAAAAACCCAGATATTAAAATGGTACAATTAACACTGTTATGTTTTTCAAGGAATTCATAGTTTATTCAACCATCTTTCAAGAAAATTCATTATCTATGGCAAATTCCATAGAATACTAACAGATTGATGAACACAAATTATCACAAACAGGAAGAAAATTTGAACAAGATTGTATCCAGCCAGAGAATAACCCACATATTTCAGAAGAAACAGAATCTTCAGATACAAAGTAAATCACAATTCTTGGAAACAAATACAAAAATAAACATGAATAGGATATTCATTCAAACCCATCAAAAAAAAAAACAAACTCCGCAAAAATCCCAAATTGAATTAAAATTGAACAAACAACAACAATGAACAAAAAATTCAACTCAAACCCACCAAAGAAAAACAAAATACAATAATGTAACAGATTCCAACTTATTAAAATTTCTTACTTGAACATGTTTGGCCCTGCCGTACGGCGAGTCATAAGCAGGCAAGTTGTGAAGCTCATTGAAAATATCAACTCTGGTCTGAGTTGCGATTGGCTTTCTCTCTGATGCCGACATCACCGGAGGCAAATGATTCGACTTCCGCGCTGGAGGCGGCGTCCGAAACCCCCCTCGCCGGAAAATTATTGTCGGTCGTCCACATTGGGGTTTCCTCTCGATTATCTGATGATGTATTCTTTTGAAATTAACCCTTTAGAAGAGATTGTTTCCTTGGTCGGCGGCAAAGCCCACTGAGCCCGGGCGCACAAGGAAATTGAAAGAACAAGAAGAAGCAGAAGTTACAGTAGTTGAAGAGGAAGAAGGAGAAGAGGAAGAGGAAGAGGAAGAGGAAGAGAAAGTGGTGTGACGATTTTACCCTTTGATATATCAAAAATGTTTAATCACAAAATAAAAAATTATTTTTTTTAAACACATCAGCTCCATTATGTCCCACCTAGACAGCCACGTCAACAATTTTTGGCATGGTAGACTCAATTGAACGCAATTGAAAAAAATTAATAGTTCAATCATCTAATTGAAAACTTTTAAAGGTCGATCACCGAAGTGAAATATGGCCTATAGTTTAGGGTAGTAAATTATATTTAAGCCCTTCCTTTTTTTAGATACCTTTGCGACCTTCTCCTAGATTTCTTTATTATTTTTATTATTTTTTTTATTTGATGTGATTTCGTATTCTCCCAATATACGAGAATTTGTTCTTTGTTAATTTGATTGATTTTTTTCTCTTAATAAGATATAATTTTATTTTTTCCATTATGTGGGATTGCTTTTATTCATATGCAATATATATATATATATATATATATAGTGTGTGTGTGTTCTTATTGATGATAGATGGTAGATCTGAACAAACTTGAATGTGAAACTACCATGCATGTTATATCGGGATTCTCGTATTAAAAAATTGGTCTGATCTACAATTTATGTTGTGTTGTGATATATGTATTTCAAAAGCATAGCCGGCCCTGAGTTTTTAAGGGCTTAAAGCAACAATGAAAAAAATGGGCCCTTTTTGAGTCAGTGGCGGAATCAGGACAAAATTTGAGGGGGGTCAAAATTTGAGGGCGGTTAAACTCACTTTGATTCACCCAATCCACTTGGGTCATATCCTAATACATGTATAAATGTTTCTTAGCTCACCACATTAGCTATTTATGAGTTTTTAGCAAAATCTCCCCATTCAAGCATTTTATCAAACAACTTGTCTACAATGTGAAAATTTTCAGATTTTACAAAAGTTTAGACGTGGTTTAGCCCAGATTTCTTCATAGAAATCCTTCCTTATACTTTCGTATAGTACATATTCTCATTACCCAACCAATTCCACAACTGATTCACATAAATATATATCAATTTTACATATGGATTTACCCAATTTATAAAAATATAGCAAAAGTAGATGGATTACCTCTTGATTATCTTCAACTTTAGTTTGCTTGGCGAATTCCAGCAAGAATTTAGGAAGATTTTTGGTGATTATAGTTTGTGAGTGGGAAGGCTTAGAATGGAATTTGTTTGGAATGAAATGGAGCTGATAATGGGCAGAGCAGGGCCACTCCACCTGAAGCTTCGCAGAATTGGGGGCCCTAAAAATAACATTTTTTGGTGGGCCAAAAGCTCCCGCACCTCTGGCTTTAGGCTAGGGCCGGTGCTGTTCAAAAGTTATTATAGTGTTCACTAATTTTTTTTGTTACGGTTGACCTATTATCCTCTTTGATCAATTAACTATTTTGATAGGATTATATTTTTGTTCTTTTCATTTGTAATTTTTACATGAATTGTAACAAATTTATAAAATTTAATACATTTATGTTTTTGTAAACTGTGTCAAAAAAAAAATAGTGAACTTATATGATGTACATTGTATTTAATTACTTAATCACATATTTTGTGTTGAGATTTGATGAAAAAGAAACAAACAAACATTATTGTGCATAAAATATCAACCATTCAAATGACTCATTTTGAGTCTGACAAATGATAATGCATGAGTGGACCTCAAAGAAACTGATATATATACATATATATATATATATATATATATATATATACATATACATATATATATATATATATATCGCATTTCAAGAGTATACCCCCTTAAATGACATATCAAATATAACCCCTTTAGTGACGGACCGGTCCGGTGCGTCGCTATAGCTTTTAGTGACGGATGCGTCGATATATGGGGTCCGTCGCTAAAAATTATAGCGACGGACCGGACCAATGGCGACGGACCAAACCGTCGTTCGGTCCGTCGTTAAAAAGGATATACTTGGTATGTCATTTGAGGGGGTATACTCTTGGTCCGTTCTATATATATATATATTCCCAGCTACCGTATCTCCTGAACCACTCAACACCATATCACAACGTTAACTAAAAAGCCATGGATTTTTTCCTCTCATTCCCAATATCCACTACTGCCAGCATCTTTACTTTTCTTGTATTTCTCTACCATCTCTTCTTTTGGATACCAAAATATTCCAAGAGAAAAAATGCTCAAAACAAAATAGCACCTATAGTAGGTGGAGCATGGCCTATAATTGGTCACCTCCATCTTCTAGGAGGCCCTAAGCCCCTTCACATAACGTTGGGGTCAATTGCTGATAAATATGGACCAATTTTCTCCATCAGGCTCGGTGTAAATCAAGCTTTGGTGGTGAGTGATTCCAAAATGGCTAAGGAATGTTTAACTACAAATGACAAGGTCTTTGCTACACGCCCAAAAACCATAATGGGCGAGGTCATGGGCTACAATTACGCGATAATTGGGCTGACCGCTTATGGTCATTACTGGCGTCAAGTTCGCAAGATAATGGGGCTTGAGCTTCTCTCCAGTCGTAGCCTTCAGAAGCACGCTCAAATACGAGTATCTGAAATAAAGTTGTGCATAAATGAAGTTTATGAATTTTGGGTAAAGAATAAAAATGCTTCAAATATGGTAAAGATGGAAATGAAGGAATGTTTTGGGAACTTAATTTTAAACGTTGTCGTTCGGATGCTTGTAGGGAAGCGATATTCTCCTCTTGATGAAGAGGGGGTGAACTTTCAAAAGGCTATGAGGATGTTCCTTGATTTAGCGGGTACATTTATGGTGTCAGATGCAGTTCCTTTTCTAAGGTGGTTAGATTTGGGAGGGTATGAGAAGCTAATGAAAAAGACGAAGAAAGAAATGGATGATATACTTGTGGACTGGCTGAAGGAGCACAAAACAAAGAGAAATTCAGGACTTCTAAAGGGTGAAGAACAAGACTTCATGGATGCCATGTTGGATCATGTTGATGGTGGTTCTGCAGAGGATTTTTCAGGGTTTGATGGTGATACAGTCATCAAAGCTACATGCTTGGTAAGTTTATTAGGAACTAATATTTCCATAAATAAAATGATAGTTTCACAATTTCCTCTCTCGTATGAGTGAGACTTACTTACTATTTATGTGATAATAAACTTGTGAAATTATTATTAATTTTCACTTATAAAATTTAATATTTTTTATCGACGGAGGAGATTAAGACTTATGTTTAAATTAAAATAAAATGCAAAACTCTACCTTATGATGTTTGCATAATTGAGTTTCATGACTAATTAGCAAATCTTTCTTAAGTACAATAATTAATACAAAACTGCGTTAGGTACCCATAACCCATTTATCCAAAAATATAGATCCACAAAGTGATAAACTTAGGATATAATTTTGCATTTAATTAGCTTTTACTTATTCTTTAATTTCAAAATTTAAAGTAAGAAATTATTTGTAAAATTCTAATTTAAGAATTTGATTTAATTTATTGACAGACACTTATAGTTGGAGGCACAGACACGACAACGGTCACACTCACATGGGCTCTTTCTTTATTACTAAACAACCCCCATGCATTGAAAATGGCCCAAGATGAACTAGATATTCATGTTGGAAGAGAAAGACAAGTGGAGGAGTCAGATGTGGAGAAATTAATCTACCTCCAAGCCATAATCAAAGAAACATTGCGTCTGTATCCGGCTGCACCACTTGGTGTACCACACGAGGCTATGGAAGATTGCGTTGTAGGTGATTACCACGTCCCCAAAGGCACCCAGTTGTTGCTAAACCTTTCGAAGATTCATCGCGACGCTAAGGTTTATTCGGATCCTAAAGAGTTTCGACCCGAGAGATTTTTGACGAGCCACAAGGATGTTGATGTTAAGGGACAACATTTTGAATTGATTCCGTTTGGGAGTGGTAGAAGAATTTGCCCCGGAATGTTTTTTGGCCTTCAGGCTGTGCAGTTGATGTTAGCTAGCTTCATCCATGGGTTTGAGTTTCGGACCTTGTTGGATGGGTTGATTGATATGAGTGAGAGTACTGGAGTAACTAACCTCAAAGCTACACCACTTGAGGTCCTTATATCTCCTCGTTTGTCTCCTAATATTTATGGGTGAATTGTTGTCATAAATATTAAATAAAACTTCTTTTGTAATGTGAAGCAAATAATTACATTACGTCACGAGGATTTGTAATGTCACTGCATCGTGTAGCTTTTTCTGTGTGTTGAGGATTGATAGGCGGTTAACTGGCCACTCTCTGGAGCTTATATGTAATTATAAGACATTCCAATTACATTAGGCCACATATCTAATTTCATCCAAACCTTTTGGATGAGTCATTTGGTTGTATTTTGTTTCTGGTGTTAAATAAAAATTTCAAAAAAAAACAAAACAAAAAACATTAAGCCATGTATGTATGGAATGAGAGTCAAAATCACATATCCTCCCCTGCCTGTCCCCATGTTATCATCGTTATCATGTTTAGTACCCCCTTCCCGAATAGGAAAGAGAGATCACGTACAAAGTATAATAAACCTCAAAATAAGTAAACAGAGCACTAATAACTTTAACATATTTAGTACTCCATCCATCCCTTAATATAAGTCGTTTTAAAGTTGTGCACAAGTATTAAAGAAATAATTGTATAGCATTAAATATAATATCAATTGCCTATATTGTCCTTGTATTAAAAAAGAGAATATTATTTATTGGACAAAAAATAGTGAGAGAACCAAAGTTATATTTAATACTTGGGGTAATATTGGAAACTAAGCAATTAATGTTTACTTGAAATTCTCAAACGTCATATATTAAGAGACAAAAACACTCCTCTAAAACATCTTATATTAAAGGACGGAGGGAGTAGTTGATAGTCCATAAATATCGAATAATTAAATACAATTCTCCAAAAATTTACATAATAATCAAAATTAATCAAAACCTAAAATCATATCAACCTAGATGGCCAAAGGTAACTTCTTCACACGAAATCCTAAATTGTCCCTATAAACTTATCGAAAGAAAAACACAGCATGAACTAAATGTTCAGTACAGATAGAGATACACAAATATATCACAAGATATATAATAAAAACAAAAGAGTCGAATGAATGAACGAATACGAGCAATGAACGAATTATACATATATCAAAATTAGTGAGGCTAGATACAAACGATGAATACTGCTGAAGGAACAATTATAATGACAAGGATCCCAAACAAGAAGAAGGATGAAGCAAAGGTTTTTAAGGTTACAATTTCATACTGAGCTCAAATACAAATAGACAAAGGTTAACAAAATTTATTGATCGATATCATGATGTATGTAAATCAAATCAGATAATACGCACAATAAATACGTCACTAGTTGGCCAAACGAAACAAATCATATACTGGGTCGACCCATATGTATCTTGAACAAACATAACAAATGACCAAAGCTCACACCCAAAGTAACATACAAAAGGATACGTCGTGGACTAATCAAACCGTCATGGAAGTGTCAAGAGAACATACATGTCCGTGATAATATCTCCACGGATGGTTAGCTCCAGTATACCCTAAGGTTCAAACTACAAAATGTAAACCGAAAAGGGTTTGTTGTTTCCTAGAGACATTAGGAGATCTAGAAGGGGGTTGAATAGATCCTTTAAAATTTTTCTTTTTAAGGAAGTATTACCAGATAATAAATTAAATAAATTTAATTATGTACAACGAAATATTAGTTTGAAAAAACCCTTCAAGATTTAATGAAAATCTCAACTCTGAATTTAGTTTACTTGTGGAATTAAGTCACAGACATATATAAATAATAAGTGCAGAAATATAAGTATTGAAAAGTAGATGATACAAGAAATTTTAAGTGGTTCGGAACACAAATAACTTATAGTCTACTCTTCTACTCTACGAGTAAGAAATCCACTAAGGATAGGTTTGGTGTTGAGATGGAAGGCGAGGGTAGGTAGTAAAAATGCATTTAGTTGATAAAAAAAAGATGGTTAAATTAACAAAACAAATATTTCTTTAGATTGTAGTTTTTTTTATATTAAAAATGTGCGTAGTTGGTAAATTTAGTTCATTCTTAACGGTTAGAAAAAATTATTCATTCACTAGATAAATCTAAACTTCTTCTTAAATTAAAATTGTATTTAGTTGGTAAATTTAATTTCATTGAAAATGGGTAAATAGAATAAAAAATGTATTTATTTTATTTACATATTTTTATTTTAAATACAAATTTAATTATAGATTAGGGTATGCAACGTTTTTGTCGCTTGAGACCAACATGTACGATGCACATATGTAACTTCATTAGCTTATTTGAATATTTTTTTTAACAAAATATTTGATTTGTCACGACTACGAAAATGTAGAAGTTCTTATTTTTAAAGTTTGGAAAAAGTAAAAATTAAAATAAAATAAGGGGACGCATAGTGTCATTAATATTACTTTTCGATTGAAAGAATAAAAAGAATGAAATAAAAAATAGCTTACTTAGTGATCATTTCCGTGGAAGATTCATTCCATGATTTCCATTTAAGGGCAGACCTAGTATATGGTCAATGTAGGCAATTGCCTACGCTGATAGATAGAAAGATAGATAGAGAGAGAGAGTAAGGATCAGGTCCGGACTCCCGGACCTGATTAAAATGCGGACCCTATATTTTTTTTTCCAAACAACTAATAAAATATGTATAGTAATTTTTGGTACTGGAAATACTTCATAATACAATGTTTTGGGTGTGATTTGAATACATATAACAAACAGTGATCACACCCAAAACACTGTATTATGAAATATTTTCAGTACAAAAAATTACTACATATTTTTTATTAGTTGTTTTGAAAAAAAAATGAAAAAATATATATATATAAAGTCCGCATTTTAATCAGGTCCGGGAGTCCGGGCCTGATCCTGGCTGTTTTTGTGTGTGTGTGTGTGTGTGTGTGTGTGTGTGTCTCTCTCTCTCTCTATATATATATATATATATATATATATGGCCGGTCTTAAGAATTTAGAGGCCCTGTGTGAGAAAAAAATAGGGGCCCTCTATTCATCATTAATTAAAATAATAAATGTCACGTCGAGTAACAAAATTATCAATTAGAAAGAAAATATAGCTAAAACTTCAATAAATTATCAATTAAAAATAAAAGGTAGCTAAAACTTAAATGGACAATAAACTTCACACGATCGCTAGCATCATTTACAAAAGCTCCATATCCGTGAACGGTCCCATACTTCACTGTCACTTGAAATTGGTTCTTCTTGCATTTTTTACTGCAAAATCATCAGTCAAACTTCCACAATCAATTTTCTCTAGTAGTTAATGTTCAATTGAAATCAAAACTAATCCATTTAATCTTTCTTGCGACATGGTTTATCGCAAGTAAGATTTCAACAACTTCAATTTCGAAAAATTTCTTTCTGCAGACACAACTGTAACGGGTATAGTCAACAAAATTTTGTATGCAATGCTTGCATTTGAAAAACAAGTAAAACTTCTCAAGAAATTTAATATATCCCCAGCTGTCAATTTTCCTTTTGGTAACACCTCTCGAACAACTTTCAGCTCTACAAATAATTCATTCCCATCAATATCAGATTTGTCGACATGCCTTAGAGAGGTATCAAGATGTTTACAACAAGTTCTCAAATGATTATCATCCAATGAATTATTTGACCTATAGGCTATATATACATATACATAAAAAAAATTCAGGGGCCCTCCGAATTTGGGAGCCCTCTGTAATTTCTCCTTCTGCACCTCCTTAGGGTCGGCCCTGTATATATATATATATATATATATATATATATATATATATATATATATATATATATATATATATATATATATATATATATATATATATATATATATATAGAGAGAGAGAGAGAGAGAGAGAGAGAGACTTAAATAACAAATTTTCTTGTGATTTGATAACAAAATGGAGGAATGTTACACATTATCTTTGTGAGTTTTGGATACAAATACAAATAATAGAAAACTTAAAATAATATGAAAAAGTAATAAAATAAAAGGATAGAAAACTTAAAATTGTTTAAGAAAGGCTGAATGACACTTCTGTCCCTTCAAATTGCCACCAACTTTTAAAGTCGTTCTTAAAGTTTATTTTTCGCCAATTAGGTCCTTAAAGTGACATTTTTTGCTATTTTCGTTTATTTTACCCGATTTGACCCCAACTCAGCCCATTTTGACCAACCCGACCCAATTCGACCCAACGCAATTTCACCAATTACTTTTTTTATAAAAAAAACTAAAAGTTTTAAAATTATTTTGAAAATAATTATTATTCTAAAATTCTTTTAAAAATAATATTTTATTTTAAAATATTAAAAATAATCATTATTTTATATTTTTTTTAAAAAATATTATTATTTTACAAATAATATTTTATTTTAAAATATTAAAAATTATTATTATTTTAAATATTTTTAAAAATAATTATTAATTTTAGAAAAAATATATATTCATAAAATATAGATTCAAATAAATTAAGGGTCCTCTTAACATGTGGCCTAAGGGCACATGCTAAAACACACAGTTCAAGAGAATATTCTCTTGAACTGTGTGCATATTCTCTTGATTTCTGCATTTATATAAATTCAAGGGAATATGCACACAGTTCAAGAGAATATTCTCTTGAACCGTGTGCTTAGCATTTGCCCTAAGGACACATGTTAAGAAATTTCATAAATTAAATAAGAAAATAAAACTTTTTTTTCAAATAAAAAGTAGATTTTTTTTATTTTTTATGTAAAATATAAAAAAGTGTAAAAGATAAGAAAAAACTGATTCAATTTTTTTAATAAAAAAAAGAAATTAAAAGTTTTAAAAATAATTATTGTTTTAATTTTTTTTTAAATTAAAATTATTTTAAAAATAATTATGTAAACTGTTGATCTATTTTTTTTCATCCTAACTCTCTTTCATTTCAATATCTTTTTGTGTCGTTTGAACAAATTAGATCCCGCAGTGTACATGTCTCACCCAACTTGAAACAAATTCCACCTTGAATCTGCTCAAAACAAAACAAGTTATTGAACAACATCAGTTATTCAGCTACATTTTGGGGGGGGGGATAAATCAATTTTAAGCTGTAAAGTTAGCTTTCAGATAGCCTAAGAGACTAGCTAGCTAGTAAGGTGGTATTTGATTGCATCTTAATGTATCTTAACAGTCCATCTCTTAATGCATCTTAACAGCCTACATTTTTGTATTAAGGGGTACTCTGAATAGTTTAGACATAAATATAAGTCCCACATCGAATTAGTTCATAAAAACCATAATGCAACAAAGTAACCAACTGCTATATAAACAAGCCTGAGGAGCTAATATAAATCACGCAGCGAATTAATTCACATTGTTGTATTAAGGGGTACTCTGAATAGTTTAGACATGAATATAAAGTCCCACATCGAATTAGTTCATAAAAACCATAATGCAACAAAGTAATCAACTGCTATATAAACAAGCCTGAGGAGCTGATATAAATCACGCAGCCGCGCGGTGAGCACAAAGAGAACTATTCTTTCGCCTTTTACTAAAGAATACCGTGTGTTCCCTGCAAATAGAGTCATACACCTATTTTTGGAGGACCATTCCCTTGGCCCCTACAATTTCAGTTGAATAACTTAGAAAAATAATATTGTGATAAGGTAGTTTATATGCAGGCAAAAAGTTATTAAGATTTTGTAAAGGGGCAAAGGTGCAAAAAAGCCCCTGTGGTTTCACCCGAAATCCCACTTCCACCTTAAACTTTTTTTTTCCAAAAGTACCCTTAACGTTATAAATTTTAGGTCAATTATGCCCCTCCCGTTAAAAAAATGCCAGCTAGACAAGCGGACGATAGTTTATTACTGAACGACTGACACGTGGAGAGAGAGAAATAGAAAAAAAAACAAAGAAACAGAGAAATACATACATACACACATAAAATCTTATCTCTATACTCCCCTGTTCTTTCACTCAATATTTGATTAATAAAAACTTTTTCTTTCTTGTAATTCATTTAGATTTTTAACTTCTCTTACATGAAATCTTATCTCTATACTCCCCTGTTCATCCACTATCTCTTTTATTCTCTCTTTATGCTTGAAACCCACTTTGGAAAAATTAATACGAAATGATTGAGATTGAGATTGAGATTGAGATGGAGATGAAGATGGAGATGGAGAGAGAAACATTAACAAAAAGAAAAAGTTTTAGAGTGAGAAAATGGAAAGTATAGGAAAGTATTATGATTCTTAACAAAATTCCCCAGAATCCATGCTTTGTATGAATGACTGCGATTGGCAACGCTTCCAGCCTAATTAAAATCACTTCAAATTAACGAAAGTATCAAACTTTTTCCCAAATTATCAACCTCTCTTGCACATCTGTTAAGCAGAGGCTGTTTTATCAGAAGTAGACACGTGGGCATTGGAGTCATGTACCCGCCGTCGTACTAGCTGTTTTGCCACGCTTATAGTATTTCTCAAAGTGTAAATACCAGCAGCACCTCCGTCATTCTCTCTCTTAAGCACACAGAAAACAGAGTTGGGTGTATGTCTTCTGTTCATCTATCTCTTTTCTGAACAATAATCAGCTGGTTTTAATACGTAACTTACTGAAACAATTAATTAATTGGTTCCCAAATAAACTCCATGGAAGCCACTGAAAAGAAATTTGTGGAGAAAGGAAGTGATGAGGGTTGTTGCAGCAACAACCCAGTTGATTTTTTTCCTCCTGTTACTCCAAAGGTACTTGGGTATTTGCTTTTTTTTCTTCCTCCAAATCTAATTAAAATCACTTCAAATTAACGAAAGTATCAAACGTTTTCCCAAATTATCAAATTCAAATCACAAATGGTAGCAATAGAATAAAACAATGCGGCAAATTTTCATCAAGAGCAGTACCCGATCAGTGTAGCAGGATTCCAAATCCCGATGTTACCATCGTTAAGACCACCGACAATTAGACCCCAGCGAGAATTCATCCGAGCCCGCCGGATTCTTCCCCTAAGACAGCCGGTTAAATGGCTCCAAACTCGGCTCGGCACCGACTACCGGCAATTGGTGATCGTCGATTGGAAATCAAGCTGGAGGATCTCGAGATTCGCAGACATTCTGAAGGATATATCCACCGCCTCCGCCATTGTCCCCGCCATCAGGTACGATTTGTCCGGCGCAAACGCCACTACCGTCGATCTACTCACCTCCTTTATGCTACCCATAATTACCGAAAGTATAAAGATATAAGTTAATTTATATATAAAGAGGGAAAATGGGATTTGAGATCTGGAGAAAACGGGATTGAAGTGAATTACTAGGGCTAGGTTTTATTATCTGTATCTCAAAAGAACAGATCTGTATCTCAGTGTTTTATGTGTGTATGTATGTATTTCTCTGTTTTTTTGTTTTTTTTCTGTTTCTCTCTCTCCACGTGTCAGTCGTTCAGTAATAAACTATCGTCCGTTTGTCTAGCTGGCATTTTTTTAACGGGAGGGACAGAATTGACCTAAAATTTATAACGTTAAGAGTACTTTTGGAAAAAAAAGTTCAAGGTGGAAGTGGGATTTCGGGTGAAACCACAGGGGCTTTTTTTCCCCTTTGCCCTTTTGTAAAGTTACTAAAAAAATAAATTATTTTTTTAAGATTAGTAATAATATTAAACTTTCAAACAGTCATTAAATGTAATCAAATTTTAACCAGGCCCGAGGACCATTCCCTTGTTGGGTTTAGAAAAAAATTGTGATAAGGTAATTATATGTTGACTTAATTATCGAAAAAAACCATTAAACTTTTGTTAAGCTACCAAAAAAAATATACAAATTATTTTTTTAACAATAACAACATTAAACTTTCAAATTATCATCAAAAGTATCCAAATTTTAATCAACCAAGCCCCAAACCATGGTTAACTAAGACTGACATGACATATATGACGTGTATATATGAGTTGATTTAAAAATATGTTTTACACTTATTTGACTTTTGGCTTAAAATAATTAAATTAGATATTTTCGAGCTTAAAAATGATTATTATTTAATAAATAAAATTAAATCAAGTCGCGCCCAAAGCACATGATCAGTCTCTTCCCCTTCTCCTTCTGTTTCGACATTAGGGTTAATTGAAAGAAAAAATTGGGGAATCTTGTGAAATCAACGGTGCGGTTGAAAACGAAATTGAATCGTCCATGTCTTCCTAGCGGATATAAAGCTTGTATTCGAACTGCTTGGACCGAGAAAAATACTGGGAGGAGATTCATGGCATGTCCAAATGTAACGAACAAAGAAATATAACAGGAATTTTAGAAGAATTAAAAGGGAAATTTGGGGAAGAAGAAGAATATAAAAAAGAGAATAAGGAGATATAACCGTAGCGGGGAGGAAATATCACATTATCATTTACTGCCCAAAATAGAATTACAACTCCCCTATATATCTACCTTAGAATACCATTATTACAACTATGCCCCTATTAATCTTATATTTACTTATATATCTCTACCTATTCCTTACATTCCCTACTCCTCAAAAACACCATTGCCCTCAAGCAGTGGTTGATCCACCTTAAGGACATAGGGGGCAATTGACTGCACTGAATTTTCAGGGGGGTCAATTTGTCCTCCTTCCCCCCTCTCCACCCTCCCCCCCCCCCCTTTATATAGTGTTTACCTAAAAAATTATTGAATGTCTCAAATTTGTACCCACTCTGCTCTTTCTTTTTCAATCATCTAGCCACAACATTAATCCATCAAAAAAAATTCTTTAAAGCATATTGTAATTTTTCTTTTTTATAATTTCACAAATTTAATAATTATTTGTGAATTTTTACAATTATTTAAAATGAGGCTGTCATGATATTTTTGCAACAACGTCAACCCATCAAAAAAATAAAAATAAAAAATTCAAAGATGAATGGATAAATGATTGTTTAGTAACTTACATTATTGACCATGATATTTTTGTAGCTATTGAAAATGAGGCTATCATGCAACAATTTCAAGTTATGGAGTCTCGAAAAATGTTATTGTAAACAATATATGAGCATTATTTAATTTTATGATTTATTATATTATATTTTTATTTTTATTGAGAATTTTTCTATAAATTTGACCCCACTGAACCAAGGGGTTGGATCCGCCCATGCCCTCAAGGGTGGGGTTTACAAGAAACAAGAACTGAAAACATCAAATAGCAACTATACTACAATATCAGGCATTTGACAAAAACATGTATTTGGCAATCTATTGTTCTTCACATCAGCATCCTTAGTAGCACCCTATCCAACTAAAAAAATAAGCACCTTCACATCCACCAGAGTCAAACCTCTCATAACACCAACATCATGAACCAGTCTAAAGAGCACAACCTGTATGGCAAAAAAATAATCCAAAGAGCAAAGTAACAATACATTTGGTGTTTTCAACCAAATATCATGAAGTTCTGCACTGCCCGAGTCGAAAATAATGTTGCTTGACTTCCCACAATAACTTATTTTTACTGTCTTCCATGCAATATGATTCCATTGTCGCTTGTCAACATTAACGTAAAATTGTTCGATACCCTCAAGAGTAAGCTCATCACGATTCACAAGAATCCTCACAAGCTTATTCATGAATTTCCTTGTAATTTCAAAAGCTTCAGGAGGCATGGAGGCAAAGAAAACCTTAACCTGAATTTTGGGTGGTAGCAACTAAAAAATAGCGTAGATTTGATCCTTGAAACCTCCCGAAAGCATTTCATCAGCTTTATCCAGCACAAACATTTTGATGTAATGTGAACAAAGTGTTTGCTTTCGCAACATGACAAATAAATGAACAAGTGTACCAACAACTACATGAACATCACTTGAGAGAATACGCTGATCTTCGTGGAAGCTAGTTTCTCCTACACAAGCATGAACCTTCACACTAAGATAATCACCTAATGCTCCCATAACCTTCTCAATTTGTTGTGCAAGTTCACGAGTAGGTGCAAGGACCAATGCCTGACATTCAAATACACCGTAATCAAATTGTTGCAAGATTCCACAACAAAAAATTATTGTTTTCTCGGTACCAGAATGTGCCTGTTGAATAACATCAAGTCCCTTGCAAAATGGAACAATCTTATGTTGTTGAATTGTAGAGGCCTTTGCAAAACCATAAGCATAGATACCTCGAAGAAGATTTTCTTGCAATCCTATAGCATCGAAACTGTCATAAACCTCATTGTATGATGTGAAAATTCCTCTTCATCAATCCCGAGTAGTTCAGTCATTTTCACATCAAATTGACGTGCATTGAATTGAGAACCTTATGGAGCAAAGCCATCCATGTCACCACCGGAATTGAAAATAAACAACTTCTTTCTACCAAGCTCTAACTCGTTTTTAGACATGCCACTAGTAATTTTGGAACCCAAATAGGCATGTTGAAGTTATTGCACACTCTATAACCACAAATGGGTAGGCCATACAATCTTCCTTAAACAATTCATCAATCACTTTATATGCAACTTCAAAGTATACATTCCCATCCTTGGTTATTTTATTCTGCGCAAGGATCCCATCAACCATATTTTTCTTATCCTCTTTTGGAAGCTCAAGAAAAGTATACTCTGTCACATTTTCATAGGTCTCAACACACGAGCAATCTTCAGTTTGACTAAAACCAGAAATAAATAATTTCTTTTGTACATATTCAAAGGTCTCATCAGTGGCATAACCAACCATATGACCCTGGTCACCACCTTTCATAAACATGGCAGCAATGACACCTTGTCCATGTCTTCGAATTCCAACAAACGTAGTATCCACCCATAGGTACAAGTCTTCTTTATTGGTTAGTCCGTTTGGTATAAATTTGTTTTTACATCACCAAACTTCTCGAGGATAAGCAAAACAACATGTGATGATGATACATTCTCACCTTTCAAAATTAGTTGAAGAGGGCCATAACCCTTTAAAATTTCACTTACCATATGAAAGTCTTCATTTAAGATGGTAACTATCTTAATAACAATAACAAGCCACAATACACCATACACCATCATGTTATCATTTAAGTGTCCAACAACATCAGTTCAACCATTACAAATAAAATCTGATAAAGCAAAATTCCATGGAACTAGTAAGAGCCAACCACCAACAAATTGTAATCCCTCAAAACCATAATGTTCATAAAAATTTAAGGAATATGATATGGGTGTAACCGTTTTAGAGTGAAGAAAATTCTTTACAAACTTCCTATTGAGACAGGTATGAAGAACATTGCCAAGTAATACGTTAGTTGCTTTTGTGAAGAGAGGTGTTTTTGTAGTTGATTTGTACCTTGACTGAGGCTACTTTTGAGTCAAGAATGATCCCTCTACCCACTGAATTTTGTTTTTTAAACCAATCTCACAAGACCATGTCCTCCTTGCTCCCGCGTTGACCTTTGAAGTGATTGGACAAAAAATCCATGTGTTCCAAGTTTTATAATGCAATCTAACATTTAATAAACCCATAAGTACCACATTTTAAAATTTTTTTTTTTTGCTAAATCCACATTTTTAATTTTAGGTGTAGCAAGTTTGTTGATTGGAGATCCGAAACTAACAACCTGAGTTGATGCAGAACACTTAACAAACAGTTTACCAGTTGATCGTTTTTCCAAGTATGCGGTGTTCATCCCCGCACCCCATGCTTGTACAACAAATGTGGCTGCTGGATTATTTTTCAAAAATGTTGTAAAATATTTTGGGTTGCCTGAAGATATCATAAGTGATCAAGATACTCGGTTTACGGGAAGATTTTGGACTGTGTTATTTGGTTTAATTGGATCGGAATTAAAGTTCAGCACAACAAATCATCTGCAAACAGATGGCCAGACCGAAAGAATGAATCAATTGCTGAAGGAGTATCTACGACATTATGTGACTGCAAGTCAGAAGAATTGACTGGAACTGTTAGAATCAGCGCAGTTTTGCTACAACTTGCATCAATCTTTTGCAACAGGTATGAGTCCCTTTGAGTTGAGTATGGGTTATCAGCCGAGGACTCCGAACGATGTGGCGGTGCAGCGTACTGGAGGTAATTGCCCTGCTGCATATAGATTTGCAAGGTCTATAATAGAGTTACTTATGGAAGCACGTGATAGTCTGAGCAAAGCAGTGAGGCGGATGAAAAAGTATGCAGATGCGCACAGGAGGCCGCTAGAGTTCAAAGTGGGAGACATGGTGTTGCTGAAGCTGACACCACAGATATGGAAGAAAATCAGAAGTAAGACTGTGCATAAAGGATTGGTTCCAAAGTATGACGGTCCCTTTGAAGCACTGAAGAAAGTCGGGGTTGTGGCTTACAGGCTGAAACTTCCAGACAGATTGAAAGTTCATCCAACGTTTCATGTCAGTTACCTGAAACCTTTTCAGCAGGAGTTACTGGATGCTGGTCGGAAACAAGTCAAGAGGGCTCTGCCGGTAATCAGAAAATAGTTTGATAAAGATGTCGAGAGGATTCTATCTCACAGGACCGAAGGTCAGAGTAAGAAAAATCGAAGGACATACTATCTTGTGCATTGGAAAGGTGAAGGCGAGGCAGACGCGAGTTGGGAACGTGATGTAACTTTGTGGCAGTTTGAAAGATAAATTGCTGAGTATTGGGAACACCCTCCGACGAGGACGTCGGGCTTTTCTAGTGGGGGTGGTTTGTTAGCTCCTTAATGGGTTAACATGGTTTGGCATGCTGAATGGCCAGGAGGCGTGCCATACATTTGGGCCTTGATACTTAAAATTGTGGAGTAAGGCTGAGCTTGGCTAAACTTATATATCCAGGGGGTATACACTATGATTCCTTGAGCAGGCCGGATATCCGTTGCTGGCCCTTTGGAAATTTTTATAAGTGCTATTATAGGGGAGGGGTGGTCCGTGAAGTCCACCCGAGCCATGGGCAGGCTGCCATGGCCGATGCGTGCGGAGCAGTGGGGCATTGTTGGGCTCCTCTAACAACAATACTAGCATATGGATTGGGCTTGGATGGAATCAAAAGACCTATCATGAGTTGGGCATGATCGGGCAAGAACGTGGTTGTGTGTGGGCATGTTCTTCGTGAGCAGCACCTTGGACAAGTGAATAGCTTGAGTGGAATTTCGTGTGGGCTGGTTGACAAAAGCTTTGGGCTACATGTTGGATAGATTCGTGGGTTGAGACACCAAAGATGTGGCCTGACTTCATGGGTTGGCATATGTTGGGTTGGATGGACTGACTACTAAGCTGGCAGCTGTTGTGGGCAGACTACTCCATCAGTAAAACGTGGAACACGTGGGTGGATTCAAATTCGAATGGAAAGAACATGGGAGCCGTTCAGACCTATCAGTAGGGGGAAGTGGCTAGGCAGGCTAGGCGTTTTGAATTCAAATGCTTGACAGACTTATTGGGAGTCGTTAGCTAGTTTGAATTCAAATGCTGGCAATTATTAGTGGAGAGCTGTTGGTTGTCTGCTGAGTGCTTTTGTGGGGCATGTTCTTCATGAGCAGCACCTTGGACAAGTGCATAGCTTGAGTGGAATTTCGTGTGGGCTGGTTGACAAAAGCTTTGGGCTACATGTTGGATAGATTCGTGGGCTGAGACAACAAAGATGTGGGCTAACTTCGTGGGTTGGCATATGTTGGGCTGGATGGACTGACTACTAAGCTGTCAGCTGTTGTGGGCAGACTACTCCATCAGCAAAACGTGGAACACGTGGGTGGATTCAAATTCGAATGGAAAGAACATGGGAGCCGTTCAGACCTATCAGTAGGGGAAGTGGCTAGGCAGGCTAGGCAGGCTAGGCGTTTTGAATTCAAATGCTTGACAGACTTATTGGGAGCAGTTGGCTAGTTTGAATTCAAATGCTGCCAATCATTAGTGGAGAGCTGTTGGTTGTCTGTTGGTTTCCCGCTCATGACAAGCATTTGAATTTCAAACCTTCATGGCCCACGAAAGCACTCAGCAGACAACCAACAGCTCTCCACTAATAATTGCCAGCATTTGAATTCAAACTAGCCAACTGCTCCCAATAAGTCTGTCAAGCATTTGAATTCAAAACGCCTAGCCTGCCTAGCCACTTCCCCCTACTGATAGGTCTGAGCGGCTCCCATGTTCTTTCCATTCGAATGAAGGAATGTCCCAAGCGTGAGCTTGTAAATGCTATTGTTGCAGGAGACTCGAAGAGCGGAGAAGGAACATCGGATGGTCCTAGAATGAACCATCTGCAGTTGTTGAGTGCTTTACAAACCCAAAAGACAGAGACCCCTACTCCACGCGGGTTGATGTACGTGAAAGTGGTTGTCAACGGTAAGGAAGTACTTGCTATGGTTGATATAGGTGCTACTAACAACTTTATTGCAGAAAGGGAAGTGGACAATCTGAAATTAGACTTGCTAGAGGTAGCAAGCAAAATCAAGGCTGTAAACTCAGAGGCCCAACCAATTCGAGGCACAGCGGTGGCAGATTTGAGGGTTGGTCCATGGGAAGGAAAGTGCAGCTTGATGGTCGTTCCGTTGGATGATTTTGACCTGATCCTTGGGATGGATTTTCTAATGATGGCAAGATGCATGGTGATGCCTCATCTAGGTGGATTATTGACCACGGATGAGAAAATGTCGGGATATGTGGAAGTTATATACCCAAACATGGAGAAGAAGAATGGCAAGCAGAAAGTTGGCTTGTTGTCGGCTATGCAGCTATAGACTGGGCTCAAGCGAGGTGAGGAGACCTACTTATGTGCTTTGATTGAGATCAAGCCTGGTCAGACTCAAGAAGTGCCAGATGCTGTGGGTAAGTTGCTGGAGGAATTCAACAGTGTGATGCCTTCAGAATTACCAAAGAGAAGAAGGAAATATCACATTATCATTCACTGCCCAAAAAAGAATTACAACTCCCATGTATATCTACCTTAGAATACCATTATTACAACTATGCCCCTATTAATCCTATATTTACTTATATATCCCTACATATTCCTTATACCAGAACAGAACCTAAGGTAATTTATTTTTTAAAACATACAATATCTTGTATTTGTTATCAAAATTTAATTCGAAAGGGCTCAAATGTGCAGGATTGTGCATCTAATATTTTTGAATTTATTGATCCACAATTTGTTGGTAGAGCCAAGGAAGTCATATCATCTTTGGTTAACCGTAGTTGGGGCTTTGATCAAATTATGGGTACTTTTAACCATTGTTTGAAAGTTTAATATTTTTAGTGTTAAAAAAATAGTTTATATGTTTTTTTTTGGTAGCTTGACAAAAGTTTATTGGTTTTTTCGGTAATTAAGTCTTATGTGTATTGTGAGATTTGATTAACTTAGAAAAATAGTGATAAAGTAATTATGTATTGTGAATCTTCTATAGAATTTTGTCATTATCTGGTCTAATCTAATCTAATTTAGGGAGCTAGCGATCTTGCAATGGTGGCAAATTGAGTGGGTCACTTCAAAATCAGTAGCATTGCTACTAATCAATAAGAAGACAGAACCATCTTGGTTGGCATCAATAAATTCATTTCTATGGGTACGGGCTGCAGGCAATGGAAATGTGATATCCATGGAAGAATGGTTAGAGAATCCAAGAGAAGATTAGTATGTTTTTGGTAATGACCAAATCTGAGATTTGGAGAGGGTTCAGCTGTTGCTTGCTAGTAGTTTCTGTAAGGCTGCTTGTTAGTAGCTTTTGTGTGAGGTTGCTGGTATGGAGGGAGTTATAGAATATAGACTGTTTATTTTTCTTGTGTTAGGTATGCAGAGTGGTTTTGATCAAGTTTGTTTGGTCATTCCCATGCCTGTAAGTGAACTAATGACTATATAAAACAATCTCTATTTTTGCTGATTAAAAAAGAAAAGAGTGCTTGATGTACGAATTGAGTGAGCTAGCAATGCACTAAAACGAATCCATCATCTCCACGAAAACAAAAGGATATGTGCATTTGTCTTTTTATTCTTATGAGGGTGTGCTAGAATTTAAGAACTAATAAAATTACAATCGCACAGATATTATATGAAAGACGTAAAAGTAAGAACACACGATATACCCAGGTAAACCAAATTGGCTAGTCCTACTTATCTGATATATTCATAAGATGTCTCACACACGCTCTACAATAATCCACACATTAAACAATATTTCTATAGTAATTAGAAAACCCTAACTACTATAACATGAGTTCAAACACATGAGACCCAATACATTAGTAAAACTCAAGACCGGGCTACTAATAAATCCTCAAGCCCAATTGTACTTTGTGCTTGGCTTCTAGGGGGCGCTGACTCCTTGCAACCCCGCCAGCTTACCGGCGAGTTGGGCAGCCGCTCGCTCCCCGGTGAGCGAGTCCCCTGACTACCCTGTCGTAGTGGCCATTAGTCGAACCCGCAGAAGTATGAGTCAATCCCAATAGGGTGTTTTTTGCACACATTCAATATTATAGCCACGACTTTTAAGGATTTGATTCAAGAAAATATGTTCAGCAACTCTAAAAGCTTATCTTTAACTTTTACTGCCACCTTGTAAATGCAGGTTTGGAGATTGTGCTTGTCAGTTTTTCATTTTCTTAAATCTGAAGCAAGACTCAAGTTTGGATAAGTTTACGTATACTCCTCCGATTACTACACCGCTCACAACATCTGACGTGGCAAAACAGGTGGAAAAAGAGGCACAAAAAAACTGAAATAGAAAACAAATCAACCATCTCTCTCTCATCAAACCCACAAAACAGAAGTGCAGAAGAAGCACGCGAAGACGAAGACAACTACAGGGGAGGGCGACAAACACTCCGACGCTCGGCACCGCCCTCACCCACGCCAGTCATTCTGACCAACGCGACTTCCGGTGATTGTTCAGTGCGACGCGACCGTTGATAGTTTATGATGCCGCATCCTCAATGAGCTCCATCTCTTTCTCAGTCCCACCTCCTTGGACAATGATTCATTCTTGCTCCATTCCCTCGTAAGGATTCTCCTCTTTCACTTCTAATTTTGGACTCATCTCCTCCTCCTCCTCCTCTAATTACAATTGACAAAAAAAACCTAAATTAATGTCGAACAAAATTTTCTGGTGTCTTTTTTTTTTTTTGAAAAACATTGAGGCCCCCATAATATAAATCACTCGTGATACATCTCCTCCTCCTCTTGTAATACAAGTTGGGCAAACCCTAGATTTTGTAAACCGTTGATATTGGGGGATTCTCAAGTCATCATCGAATTTGGGGATTCTTTAAAAGAGAAATAAGTCTTATTTTTTTTACTATACCAGATGAATTTGCATATAGAGGAGCAATATGATATTCTTCACTCGGTTGATGAATTGGGTATGAGAACCTGATACTTGTGGCAGTGTATGCTCCATCTTCAGCCTAAATTTTCCTGCGGACAGAGATGGGATTCTACTGGTATCAAGAGCACTTAGTGGGCATAACTATTTGCCATGTTAAGTACATGTATTAGTCCCCTCATTAGCCATTTGAAGGCTGTAGTTTTTTTTGTAAAGTTCTTGTTGCTCTACAAGTTGTATCATTTTCACTTCAAACAACTGTGAAGATAATTAACAGAAATATATTACTGATTTGACAATGATGTATCATTTTTAGTTCAAATAACTTTATCTTTAAACTTTTCTGGTCTATTATTTGTTCTTTTCTCAGCATACTTGATTTGACAATGATGTATATGTGAAGAATATGTGTCACTTGGATGTATATGTTGTTGTACAAGTAGTTTCATAGTTCATGCTATTTGCCCATTACGATATCCAGGAATAGGAAAAATGCCAAATAGTAGGGGAAGAATATCTTTCAGACACATACATAAAAGAAAAGCTGATACATACACAAAAGAAAAGTTGTGTTCATCTCCATTGTCTAGCACTAATTCTCTAATTTAAACCCATTTGGGTTTAATTTAATTTTGCTCTAATGATCGCAGTACATAATATTGGTTGTCCATAATATTGATGGGGTATTTCCTCCTTCTACCTGTATTGGTTGGCCATAATATTGATGAGGTACATTGTTTGGCCATAATATTGTAGGACTCATGTAACTCTCCCCAGGAATCTGATTCGTATGTCTCTGTCAAACAATATAACGCATGTCAATTCATTAACAATAACTCAAACATAATCATGAAACTTACACAAAGGAAAACGTATACCTTTCCTCCCTTGGACTTTGTCGTCTTCTTGTTTCTGCTCTCCATTTTTTTCCGCTCTCATTTTTTTCCGCTCTTCTCAACTCTTGCTTCATCATTTTTCATTGCCCCACTTTCATTCTCTATAGAATTCACATCGCTGCACTTCGCACCTAAAGAAGAACCACTTGATATTTCTTCTACTTCCATGTCTCTAAAAATTAAAAACGAAACAATATATAGATTTAAGGAGTTTTACAATAGTTGAGTCATAACCTCATAGGAACAAACAATTTTTGAAAACTAATCCTTTACAGAATCACATAAAGAGCCACTGAAGAATCCCCAAATTCGATGATGACTAGATGGGAGTATGGTGATATATGTACATAGCAAACAAATGAAAAGCTACTGTGTGGAAGAACTTAATGTACAGTCTAGGTTGTCTCATGCTCTATCCACTCCATAAAAATGAAAATCAATCCTTATTTATTTTTATTTTTAAATCAATCCTTATTTACAAGGAAAGAAAACTCTATATTAATTTTATTTTTATTTTCTTTTCACTTAAACAATTACTAAGATAAGTACATTAGGTTACATTAAAGACACCAGAAAATTTAGTTTGGCATTAATTTAGATTTTTTTTTGTCAATTGTAATTAGAGGAAGAGAAGGAGATGAGTCCAAAATTAGAAGTGAAAGAGGAGAATCCTTACGAGGGGATGGAGCAAGAAGGAATCACTGTCCAAGAAGGTGAAGGAGATGGAGCTCATTGAGGATGCGACATTATAAACAATCAACTACCGAATTGTAGTGGACAATCACTGGAAGTCGCGTTGGTCAGAATAACTGGCGTGGGTGAGAGCGATGCCGAGCGTCGGAATGCCTGTCCGCCCTTCCCTGTAGCTGTCTTCGTCTGCGCGTGCTTCCTCTGCTCTTCTGTTTGGTGGGTCTGATGAGAGAGAGGGGGGGTTGATTTATTTTCTATTTTAGTTTTTTTTTGTGCTTCTTTTTCCACTTGTTTTGCCACGTCGGATGTTGTGAGCGGTGTAGTGATCGAAGGAGTGCACGTAAACTTATCCCTCAAGTTTTCCATGCTTTTTGTATTCTTTGTTTTTACCATATAAATACATATATACATACATATATATGTGTGTGTGTGTGTGTGTAAATAAAAGAAATTTTGCAATATTTGAACTCTAAACATTAAAAAATAGTGATGGTTACATATAAATTTTAATAATTTTAAATATAATTGACCGTTGTTAAGTAACGTGTAAGAAAATAAAAATAAATTGATATTTGCATGATGTAACGTTGTCGTTGCATCAAAGTAGTCATTAAAGAAAATTTGTAATTATTTGAACTCTAGGCGTTAAAAAGTGACGGTTACATAGAAATTTTAAAAGTTTTAAATATAATTGACGTAAGATCTAACCGTTGTTAAATAACTTGTTAAAAAATAAAGATAAATTGATATCTAACATTATCGTTGCATCAAAAAGTAGTCATTAAAGAAAATTTATAATTATTTGAAATCTAGGCGTTTAAAAGTGATGGTTACATAGAAATTCTAAATGTTTTAAATATAATTGACGTAAGAGCTTACCGTTGTTAAGTAACATGTAAAAAAAAGATAAAAATAAATTAATATAATTGACATATGATCTAACCATTGTTAAGTAACGTGTAAAAAAATAAAAATAAATTGATATTTGTATGATGTAACGTTGTCGTTGCATTAAAATAGTCATTAAAAAAATTGTAATTATTTGAAATCTAGGCGTTAAAAAGTGATGCTTCTATAGAAATTATTACCGTTGTAAAAAATATTAATAACAAGTAGTTGATATCTGTATAGTGTAACGTTGCCGTTGCATAGAAAATCTGCCAATTTTGAACACTAAAGACAAAAATAAATTTAATAACCTAAGATACCTATTAGATAACTACTTGAGGCTGCTAATCTCTCTACTAGTATATAAAGTGACTTCTGCAAATTGTATTTCTTATCCTACTTCTGAAAGCCAGAGAAAATGAAAAGAAAGAGTTTATTCTAATTGAAGTCTTCAGAAGTGAGATCATGGTCGATGTTCAAATATGGCATTTCATAGGTACACGCTCAGGTTGGTGCTAAGTTTATATATATATATATATATATATATATATATATATATATATATATATCATTTCATTCTATTCTTAGCTCTTAATTAATTTGGTGAACCGATGAAACATGCATATAATTTCCCTATATTATACAAATATCCAACAATTAATGATTCTTAATTTCTTACTATACTTTGAAATATTTTCCAGGTACCTAAAAACTAAAGGAGCTCATTTCTGGCTAAATTAAATAGACAAAGAGATACTCCACTGCTTCACCACCGGGGAAGTGCAAGAAGAATCTATGTTGGCCATGAAATTGATATTTAAATAAAATTTTCTATCTTATCGTATATTTAAATTTCTGTTAGTGTTGGCCATCCATATGTTACTTTTGATTTTTGGGTTTTAATATTCATCGCAAAATTCTAAAAATATAGTCACAGTACGTTCGAGATGTAGAAGCAATTTGGTAGGATGAGAGGGCACCAATAAAGCTTGAGCCTCATAGGTAATTTATTTAAATTTTAAAAATAACAAATATGATAATTAATAATACTTTTTAATTAATTTATTTTAAGTATACTTACAGTAATTTATTTGCTGAAATTACTACTTCCTAATGATCCCTTCTCACTTGCTTTCAATAGAGCCATACATTCCAAAAGGGTGCCTGAAATCAAGATTTTTCTGGTCATTTTTTAACATGTACTCCACAAACCATTAGTTTAATACCCTTTTTACTGAAAAAGAATTATTTTGGGTGTTTAATTTTTTAAAACTAGTGAAATTCTAATGAGTAAATCTAAATTAAAACAGGGGGAGTAACAATGTTCACTAAAACCACCAATTTATTCTATTAAGCTAATGAATCATGAACGACAACTTGAGATACTTTAAATTCAAAATTCTTGTGCCTGAAAACTATTCTTAAACTCCGAGCTTGCCGTGCAAGTTCTTAATCGACATTAACTCGACAAAACATATAAAAAGCTTACCCTATTTGTGTCTATAACAATACAAACAAGACCAACAAGGCATACCATCTAAGTAGTGTACAATGATCCAGTTCGCATAGAGGAATAAAAAAAAATAAGAAATTGATATTTTCATAAGTAAATTTAATAATTTTACAAACTCCTTCTCACATGAATAGTAAATGGTGTCCACCCTCATGTGAGAGAGTATTTTGTAGAACTAATAATTTCACCTGTGAAAATATCAATTCTCAAAAAATACAGTCCACCGGATGCAAAATTTTCATTTCAGAAAAGTACATCCAACAAACAAGAAGATATAAACCACCAGCAATGTAAGGAGTTCAAGGGTCCAGGTTGGTTGTAATATAACCGAAGGGATCAAAGGTACCACGCAAGAACCACAAATCCAGCCGACCACAAGAGATCCTAGTCTGCAATTCAGAAAACAATCCTTCAATAACAATTGAAAAAATCCAAGAGAATATTAGGAAAAAACATGAAAGAAATGGAGCGTATAGAAGAAAACAACAATTCTAGGAATTAAAATAATAGTCATAGCAGTCCACTAACTTGGAGATAGCAGCCCACCAGATTGTAACAATTAACAATTTTTAATTCTAGGAGATTAAGTTATAATTTATAGGAGTCCACTAGGTTGTGTTCGTAGGAGTCTAAATTGCTATATTTTGTCTTCTTTAGATGCTAAAGTCTGTTGTCTAATGTATATATATACTTGTTGAAATTAATAGAAAAGCAACCAATTGCTCCACTATTCTCATCATGGTATCAGAGCAACATTCCTAGCTCCACGAGCAGGTTCAATCAGTTTCTTATCTCCACCCAATTTTTACTTATTCAAAATTTCAGCAAAACCCACAATTCTTTTCTCTTTTCCGCGGCACTAACTTCTTGCACACATCATCCTCTTCAAACAATGGCCTCACAAGATCAAACACTCGTTGCCGTCTCTCAACCAATTATTCCTAATTCTCATGAACCTAATCACCCTCTTGTTTTCTTCTATATCAAGGTGGTGCCAGTGTGAAGACCTAGCGTTTGATCTGTTCCCAAGGGTGTAAGAACCGGCTTGGCATCGGTCATGTGAGTGCGTTTGAGAAGATCATTAATGTAGCGATGTTGCGAGAGAATGAGGCCATGCTTGTGTGGAAGAACCTCAACACCCAGAAAATAAGAGAGATGGCCAAGATCCTTTAGAGAAAAGCGTGTGGCAAGTTGAGTAACAAAGCGTTGCACGGAAGATGTGTTGTTCCCTGTGATGATGATGTCATCTACATATACTAGCAGGTAGATCATGGTATTGGTGTTGTTGAAGATGAACAGAGAAGTATCCGCATGTGAGTTTTTGAATCCCACAGTGAGAAGGAATTGGCGTAGCTTATAGTACCATGCCCGTGGAGCTTGTTTCAAACCATAGATGGCTTTGTGCAATTTACACACGTGATGCAGAAATTCTCTATGAATAAACCCTGGAGGTTGTATCATGAAGACATCTTCAGTGAGATGACCTTGTAAAAAGGCATTATTGATGTCAAGTTGTCGTAGTGACCATCCATGACTAATTGCAATGGTGAGAACTAGGCGAATTGTTGTTGGTTTTATAACTGGGCTGAAAGTGTCATGGTAGTCAATGCCTGGACGTTGATGGAAACCTTTGGCTACTAAACAGGCTTTGTACCTGTCAACAGAACCATCGGGTAAACGTTTAGTACGAAAAATCCACTTACACCTGACAAGATTGTGGGCTTGATTTGGTGGAACAAGCTCCCATGTACCATTCCGGACAAGAGCATCATACTCTTCAGACATTGCACGACGCCATTTGATGTCTTTAAGGGCTTGGGTCACTGTCGTGGGTTCTACGTCATTCGATGGGATGAGTTGGGCATTGAGATTGAGCTTTTGGGTTGGTTTGTGAATATTATTTTTGGCTCTTGTGGTCATGGAATGGGTGTTAATTGGGTCTGGATGGTGGAAGTCCCTGGGTGGTGAACTGTGGTTGTGGTTTGGGTTGGGACTGGATGGCAATGAAGGTAGCAAGCTTTGGTTTTGAGTGGTGGTTGGTTGACCGGTTAAGTGTGGTCGGGCAACTGTATGTGGGTTGAGGGTGTTGGGATTTTTTGGCGACGATAGCGTTTGGACATGAGCAGCATTTGAAGGACCTTCTACCGAAGACGTGTTGAGTGTTGTGGCAGCGAAAGAGTCTGTGGAAATTATGTAGGCAGGCGGAAACCAATGAGAAGTAGTGGTTGACTCGGGACGACTGAGATGAGTTTGAGTAGATGTGAAGGGGAAGACCGATTCAACGAATTTAACATGACGCGAAGTATAAAGGCGAGATGTGTTGGTATCAAGACACAGATATGCACTTTGGGTGGTAGAGTAGCCAAGGAAGACACAAGGGATGGATCGGGCTTCAAGTTTGTGATTGTTGTACGGACGAAGCCACGGATAACAAAGACAACCAAAAATTTTAAGTTTGGAGTAGTTGGGAGTGGTTCCAAAAAATTTTTCGAATGGTGAAGACATGTTGAGTGTGGGTGTAGGAAGTCGATTGATGAGGTAAACAGCTGTAGCAAAGGCATGATGCCAATAGATGAGAGGAATAGAGGCATGCGTGAGTAGAGAGAGACCAGTTTCTACAATGTGACGATGACGTCTTTCAGAATATCCATTATGTTCAGGTGTGTGTGGTGGAGTGGTTAAGTGAGTGATGCCATTGGTAGCTAAAAAAGAATCAAGAACTTGATATTCACCGCCATTATCAGAGTATAGGGTTTTAATTTTGTGATTGAAATAATTTTCTACAAGCACTTTGAATCGTATGAAGACTTCGTAGACATGAGATTTACGTTTAAGCGGATAATACCAGACATATTTGGTGAAGTGGTCAACAAAAATGACATAGTATTTGAAGTCATCATATGAATGCACGGGAGAGGTCCAAACATCAGAGAAAATTATTTCAAGAGGTTTTGTAGAAACAAGAGAAGAAATAGAAAAAGGAAGCTTATGACTTTTATTACAACTACAAACATTGAAATGGTTGTTTGTTGTGGAGACAGAAACTGGTAATTGAAATTTAGAGACAACATATTTGTAAATTGGAGAGGCAGGATGTCCTAGGCGATTGTGCCACTCGGCAATTGTTGTCTTGACACCGGAAAAGAAAACAAGAGGGGATTTGTTTGTTGAAGAGATTGGCCACTCATACACGCCATCCTTAGTTGGTCCCGTCAAAAGTGTTGCTCCCGTGCTTAGATCCTTCACCAGAAAACCAGAGGGTAAAAATTCAATTGAAACATTATTAGTGATGCACATTTGAGAAATGGAAATGAGATTCTTTTTCATGGTGGGAACACACAAAACATTATGTAATTGAAAATTATGTAATGGAATGTTGGATGTGCCAGTTGTTGTATAGTTGACGCGTGGTTGCCAGGGAGATGATGAACGTGGTCCTGTCGGTTGGAAACCCGATGATTGTGGGTTTGTTGGTGAATAACCTGAATTGGGCTGAGTGAAAATTAATCGAAATTGTGGACATCGTTTGGCTGTGTGCCCTTGAGTATTGCATGCTTGACACGTACCAAGATAAGGGCGTGGTTGAGGTCTTGCAGCCCGAATGTTGTTAGATGATGACCATTGATTTGGTGATGATTTAGTTGATGAGTTGAAGGTAGGACGCCATGGTTTATTCCGAGGATGCATGAATGTTGGATTTGCTGTTGCAGGAAGAGAGGTTGGTGGTGGTGGTTGAGATTGACGTAACATAGTTTCCTTGTTCAAGAGTTTTTCATGAAGCTCGTCAAAAGAGATGGTTGTATCTCGAGCGTTGACGGCGTCAACGATGGATTTGTATTCCTCGTCAAGACCATCAAGGACTTTGTCAATCAAGTCCTCTTCATCATATGGCTTGCCCATAATTGCAAGCTCATCAGCACGGCTCCGAATATATTGCATATATTCGCTAATGGTTCGCGAGCCTTTAATTGGATTCTTTAGTTGTTCCTTAACTTGCTTGATATGACCACGAGTGGGCTTTGCATATGTGTTTTCAAGAATCATCCAGGCATCACGAGAGGTGATATCACGATTTAGGAGTGGAACAATTGCAGCCGATAATGATCCGACTATAGCACTGAAAATTAATTTATCCTGTCGATGCCAGGTTTGGAATGCAGGATTTGGGGACTGCTTATCATCAGTGGTAATTGTGGGAGATGGTACACTAATCGAGCCATCAATATATCTTTCAAGATTATAGCCTATTAAGGTTGCATGAAATTGCAATTTCCATGAGAGATAATTTGTGGGTGTGAGTTGCTCTAAGAAACAACGCACGGTTGCACGCTCGTCAACTGAAGCTGAGTATCGTGCAGTAGCGACAACTGCTGCCGAATTGCGCTGGATTTGTTCACTGCTTATCGAACTTGGAATACAGACTTCTCAAGCCCCGGTCATCTATTGTGACAATATTGGCGCCACCCATCTTTGCTCCAATCCAGTTTTTCACTCTAGGATGAAGCATGTCGCAATTGATTTTCACTTTATCCGTGAACAAGTCCAAAGTGGTGCCCTCCGTGTAGCTCATGTTTCCTCTGCCGATCAGTTAGCTGATGCGCTCACAAAACCACTCTCACGTGCACACTTTCTTAATCTCAAGGACAAGATTGGAATCTCCACTAGGAGTTCCAACTTGAGGGGGCATATAGAAGAAAACAACAATTCTAGGAATTAAAATAATAGTCATAGCAGTCCACTAACTTGGAGATAGCAGCCCACCAGATTGTAACAATTAACAATTTTTAATTCTAGGAGATTAAGTTATAATTTATAGGAGTCCACTAGGTTGTGTTCGTAGGAGTCTAAATTGCTATATTTTGTCTTCTTTAGATGCTAAAGTCTGTTGTCTAATGTATATATATACTTGTTGAAATTAATAGAAAAGCAACCAATTGCTCCACTATTCTCATCAGAGCGTTCCATTGTAGCTCCTACAAACTCACCCAATAACGGAAGCTCTAGCTATGCTCTTTGTCTTGTCATAGAGAAAGTAGATACAAGCTATCAAAGAGAGTGCCACCTGTATACAAGACAACAACTGAATTAATATCGAAATATGCTGCTGTCATATGAAATGTCCTTCATTTATGTAGGTGCCAAACTCGAGAGCACAAACCAAGCAAAATATCAATGAATGCAAACATGAAAGCATGATATAGTAACAGACTTGGTAATATTCAATGGTGCGTCAGTTTATATGCTTCACTCTTTGAATAAGGAGTGAAACATGGTTGATTAGTTGTGGTTCGTAAGCTACACAAAACTACTTCAAAAAGGAATCTGTTGTTATCCGCCAATTCACATTATTTTGAAAACTAAACTTCTGGTGGAAAAAAAAGGAAAATTCTGTTATCACCCTTAGATATGTTAAATAAAGGTCTACCATATAAAGGGCCCTCTCGTCAAATCAGCACTGCAACTTGGATAGTGCATTCAAAATGCATTCGACTGAACCTCTTGAAAAGTGTAAAGAAGGATTTTCAAAGGGCCATAGTCTGCCTTCAAGGACGTGGGTCCCCCATTTAAGAAATTAATATCCATGTTTAGAATTTTTATTAGGAGCTCCAGGTCTTTTTAGGACCTTCCATTACATTTTCGACACGTGTAATGATCATACATAATTAATATAAATTGGCCCCCACATGTTATGGGCTATTGGTTAAAAAAGTAATTATTGTACACGTGTCAAAAATGTATAGGAAGGTCCTTTTCCTAGTTGGAAGACCTGAACCTCCTAATAAAAACTCCCATGTTTAGAAGGCATCAACAAATATAATTATACCAGAAAACAAAAATGTAGAACAAACCTGGAAAGCTGGTCCACCTTCAGCAGAGCTATTCACACTCCAGCATGCCATAAATGCAAAGAGGAACAATCTTCTAAGAATTATTACAGGAGGAACTTCCACAAAACTGAGCAAGTTTTGAAACCAAGGAGAAGGAGACTCTTCTATTTTCTTCTTTAGCCTGCTTTTCAAGTTGACCTTTGTTTTCTTCCTGTTTAAGAAGCTGGCAATCAGTATTTTCTCAAAAGCAGCTTCTATTGATTCAACACTTCTCTCATGGCCAGCATATTGATCTAACAAAAAGTTGCGAGAACTCCACACTTCTTCCTCAGAAGCATCAGGAGTAATACCAAGGCGCTTATACAGATCTTAAACATTAGCTCGAGGGAACTTTGACACATTTACCTGCAGAAATAAATAAATGGATATTTGGTGCAGTTTCAAATTGTACATAAACAATAGTAAACTAGATTTCCAGCACAGTTCGAAAGCATATTAAAAAGTTAAGGGAGGTGAGGACAAACAAGTTTTTTCTTCTTGATTTCCATGCATAAACAAGAATTTAAGAGGTAGTATTTAAAATTCTATTCATCAGGAATCATTTTGTGTCAAAACTGGATGCATGGAAATAATAGTAAAGCAAACAACCATGTGGGGGGGGGGGGGGACTAATGAAACAATAGTAAATTTTGTATTATTCAGATTTCTTACTCCCACTTCAGATTCTCAAATTTTAAATTGCTTAACAGAACCAAAAAATGATATACAGAACACAGCCTTTTGGGAAACAAGATCTCAATCAACCAATTTATTGGCTCAATAAAAATAAACCAATTTATTGGCTCAATAAAAATATTATGCCACAACAGATTTGACTTAATAGTTTATGCCTTACACCATTGACCATACTACCTTTTAATGCAGCAAATTTTTATTACATATTGTCAGAATAACCCTGTCAACAATCAAAAACTGAGTGTGTCCCATGACACCAGCAAGAGAAAAAAATTCAAGAAGCTGACATAAAGAAAATAAAAAGAAAATTTAAGCATATATACAGCTTACCGGTGGAAAAGGAAATCTAAGGTAATACCAGTAAATTGAGTTTCAAAGGTCAAACTTTCAGAGCTAAAGTAAATACTCAGTTCTAATATAAGGTAGTGGCAGCATAATCCTCATGATTGTGATAGGTTATACGCTAAACTAGGGAAATCTACACACGACCCAACTGCACTTATTACAAGTATTCATATGCATAAAGGTTAAGGTTCTGTATGCAACTACTCTTCTCTGGGCTTTGGAACAACTGCTAGAAATAGAAGGGGACAGATATTGACAATTTCTCGTGAAAGAGAAGTAGTTGACAGTAAGAAGCAATTTACAACTAATAAACATTGTATTACAACTCTATCAAATCAAATAGAAAAGGCATGAATGCAGTGGATCAAATCCTAAGAGGCTGTATTCTTTTGCTTAAACATTCATACTTAATGCACTAAGGAAACTGCATGAAAGGAGAAGCATGTAATTATAGGTTTCCTGAAAACTGATAAAATCTTAACATTAGTTTACAAAGCATCATGCATATATTTATCTTAATATTAGAATCTCTGTATGATACTATTCTACAATCAAATTACTGTTTTTCTTTTCATGCAACATTCACCAATTACATGGAATGGATTCTCAAAAAGCCAGTTTTTCTGTCAATTTTATTCATTCATTGGAGTTTCAATTCTATCTTTGGCCTAGAAAGGTTTTCCCTCCCATTTAAGAAAGCCTAAAAAATTATAATTTGTATTAACACCATGTCCTGTCCAATAGTGTGTAATTTCTAATGAATGCAGTATTTTTACAGAAGACTAGAAGTAATTCTGTTCAGCTCTGCCGAGTATAACATAAATGAAATCTGAAGTTCAATTACCTATGCATAAAATAAAATTCAAGTACCTCCATAAGATGTATCCATTGCACATATAGCCCTTCTACATATTCCTAATCCACATGTGTTGACCTATTCAGCTTCCCAATTGAACTGTAATTAACACCAAGAAGAAAAGTTAAAACTTTAATCATTACGAAAAACATCAAGAACCGTACTTTAACAATAATCAAGCAAAACCCACGAAATTAAAAGTGTTAAATTAACCATGACATCCATATATGTCAGAAATTCAACTTGGTTTTATAATTCAATACAGAATTTAGATAAACTTACTTTTTATGGCCGAGGAAAGATGAGGAAAGAACAGTGTTAGAAAGTACAAGAGAAGCCATAGTTTATCAAACCCCAAAAATTGCCCCTTCTTTTGATTTTTCTTTTTCTTTTTGGGTAATTTTTATGAAGCCATATAAGGCCCAACACCTTCTGGTGGCTGAAGGAAGAGCTCTTCGTAAAGCTGATGTTTTGTTTTACAATTTACACAAAACAAAGATGGAAATGGAGTTTTACGACTAGATTGCTGATGAGTTCTTGGCTGTGTTTCTGTTACAAAGTCCCACATCGTTAGCTTACAAAAAGACGAGTGCGATAATTGTTATTAAAAGGGAAGATTGAGAATGTAAATGAGTTAACTCGTCCTGTCAGGGTGAGAGGCGACTGGTCAATGATCGTATTGAGAAGGCGAGTCGTGCTGACACCTAGATTAACGAACACCTTTTATAAGGCGAGCGAGTACACTCTACTCTAGGTGGGCTTGGCCCCACCTGTACTCTAGGTGGGCTTGCCCGTCAATTTGTGGAAGTCCGCTCTCTACGGGCTTAAGGGGTGTTTGATAAAAATTAAATGAATCTGAATTTAAATGAGTTGAATCTGAATCTGAAAAAGTTGTTTGATAATTGACATTTTTAAAACATCTGAATGAATTTTTTTTATTATTTTATCCCTATAACAAAATTTAAAATTGTTGTAAATTTATTTAATATTACTTAATATAATAGTTAATATTTTTTTTTTAATTTTTTAATTTTTTTTACTCATTCTACTGCTCATTCAGCCATTCAGCTAAAAAAATCTGACTTAGTCATTCAGCTCAATCATCTGACTGATTCAGCCATTCAGACCAAAACAAACGCACTTACCGATTCAGTCATTCAACTGTATTAAGTTCTAAACAAACACCCCCTTACATAACTAATTAATGACTAAAATATTAATTGAACCGACAATATTTAGAATGGTTAAATTCAATTTAGGTGATTAGGCGCTGCATTTCTTCCTTCTTAGGTATATATACTAGTTTCATGTACTTTTCTTTTGGAATAATATTATGTGAACAAACTATACATAAAAAATTATGTACAAAAAGCAAGACTCACTGATGAAGTGAAAATATTTAAAACATTTAATCGTAGGTCTCACTCCCTATTTTCTTTCTCTTTTTTATACTGTTTGTGCATAGTTTGTGTATAAGATAAGTAAAATACAATTTGCACATATATTAAGAAAAGTAAAATTAGAAGAAAGAGAGTCAAAAAATTCTATATTTATCCTTAGTGACCCCACAAGATTATATAAAGTGATGAGTATTTTTGTTTTTTTAATATTAATGGACTCCCACTAAATGCCTTAATTACCTTTCACTTGTGTACTTTATCTCATCTTTTTAGAGGCAAAAATTTATATATTTAGTCATTCTTTTAAGGACGGATGGAGTACTTAATTTCTAATTGATCAGACTGGAAACTAGCTCATAAGAGCCGATTAAGAAGCGAAGAGAGCCGGGGAGGGACTCAGTTGATGATGTGAAATTATTCTAATCTTGACTTTTGTACTTAGTAATATTCCCTGTTGTTCCAAATTTAGAAATACATTTGTCAAAACGACCACTTTTTGTAACGAGTGAAATAGAAATATATCTTTAATTTTTTTAAAAAAAGATGGTACTTTAAGTAGTTTACAATACTACCTTTTACATTGATTAAAATCACATCAATTTTGAATTTTAAAATATCGCAACTTAATTAAAAAATTAGCAAATCTGACCATTTTTGTGAAACAAAAGAGTATTAGATAATAAACCCTAATTTTTTTTGTGAAACAAAAGAGTACTAGATAATAAACCCTAATTTTAAAAAAGTATTTTAAATTGGATGACCTTTTATTATTAAAAGTAACAATGGAAGTAGAAACGACCTAAAACCATTAAGTGGAACTTCATCTCTCAAGAGCCTTTTTCCTTTTTTCCTTTTTGTGAAATCCCACATCACCCATGCAAGCGAAGCCTGTTATGTATTAAAAAGCAACGTGAGAAGCTTAAGCATTATCCGACTACAAGATGACGTGATCGGGTTATGGCTCTCTCTTTCGAGAGGTCCCAGACCCAGGAAAGTCTCCGGGCCCTGTTCTGCAGAGATGCAGGCTCGGAAACGAGTAAAATTTGGTGCAAAGGAAGTATTACCTCTCGCGAGGGGTGGGCTGAGACATGCGTGGAGCCTTTGGACTCCAGCCCAAGTAAATTTGGCCGCTTAACAGTTATTCACGTGATCTATTGGATTAACTGAACGGGGCTTACAATCTTGTAGTCTTTCATTTTTTTCACCTTCTTTTCTGTTTTCTTTTATTCATAAAGATCTAGGCAATAAGAATCTCATATTTTTTAATTCTTATGCTATATTTAGATTAAAGAAATTAAATGGAACAAGAATGCAAAAGAAAATTGTATTTGGTGATGATTTTCGGCAAATAAATTATTATTGTATGAGACTTACACAATTATTCGCGTGATTCATTGGATTAACTGAATGAGGCTTACGATCTTGTAGACTTTTATTTTTTTTCACCTTGTTTTTATTTATTTATAACGATCTAAATTCTAACCTCTAGGCATTAAGTTATAAGAATTTCATATTTTTTGAATTCTTATGTTATGCTTGGATTGAAAGAATAGAATATAAAATAATGTATTTGTAGTATTTCATTTTTTTCCATTTTCTTTTCTTCTTCTTTTTTTAATTATTTATAACGATCTAACATCTAGACATCAAGTTATAAGAATCTCATTTTTTTATTTTTTTTTTTGTTTTTTGCATTACTTCATTTCATCTCATTCTTTTAATCTAAACATGACATTAGTAATAAAGTGCATTTGGAGATTAGGTTTAACTAAATGTATAAACCCCTATTCTAGAAAAGATTTACAACTTCGCTTTTGACTTTTTTCTTATTACGGACACAAATGTTTAAATTAACATGTCACTTAAAAAATAATTTTTATATTAAAAATATACTTTTAAAATAGCACTATCTCCATTTTAAATTATAAAATCATTATTGAGTTCTGAAAGTTAACATAAGACATTTTCAAATTTAAAATTGAAATGATTCATTAAAAATTATGAAATAATAAATATTACAATGAATATTACTTTTAAGATAGTTTATAATATTCATCATTGTATAGACTAAAATTAAAAGAAATCGTGTCAATTTTGAGTTTGAAAATATTTTAAGTTAACTTCAAAAAACTAATAATAATCTTATGCTGCGTTTGGATTAGAGGAATGAGAGTGGGAATGAAATGAATCATTCCTATGGAATAAAAAAAATTGTGTTTGGTTGCTCCATTAGAATGGAATGAATCATTCTCATTTCTCCCAAATTTATGAATTTGGAATGACTCATTCCAGCTAGAATGAAATGAATCATTCTACTCTTCATTCTATTCCTTCAATCCAAACGCAGCATTATATTTTGGAATGGAGAGGATATATTTTTATGCTGACTAAGGTAGTATTGAGATAGGAGAAGGGAGGGGTAATTAACCTCTTGGTCTTTTTGGACTAAATTGGGCCTTTTATTTTTTTATTTTTTTTTATTTTTTTAGGCTAGGCAAGTTCTACTACATTCAGACTGAGTACTGATGAATAAGATTATCACTTTATCAGCTTGTTTGCAACTTTGCATGGACCAAACTGACTATCACGTTGAAACTAGGGATTCTTTTTCTTTTTTTCTTTTAAAAGGTAAAAAAAATTCTTAGTGCTGAAAATGTATTCCAAAAGTCTTAGATTAAGATATATTTTACATATCTGACATTACAATCACTGAAAGTTTGCATTGTATTTGCAAAAAACACATTGCACAATTGCTCCAAATCACTTGTTCGTCCACTTTTCAATGCTAATTTCCGTTTGAAGCTTTATTTTTTTTCAAAGGAATGACAACACCAACCAATGCAGCAGAGAACGACCACATGAACTTGAAATCACTTAACTTATTAAGACAGACGACCAAGAAAGAAAAGGTCTACGCGACATTATAATTATAATATAAAAACAAAACATCGACAGTGAGAAGACTGCCAAAATCTTTTAGGCATATTTCAATTTTCAGCCCCCACAGAAAACTTTATAAGTACACATAACATTACATTTAAAAATTGAGAATCGTAAAACATACATGGATCATGATATAGTAGCCCACCAAACCATACATGGAAACAAACATCTTTCCCAAGTTCTGCTGCTACTATGTGATATCCCGAAAGTTTATGAGTTTAGTAAATCATGACTTTGATTGTAATAATCCTTGGAAAATGATGTTGATGGGTTAAAGAATGGTACTACTCGGAATGTATTGAGTTTAATAAATGTTATGAAATAAAACCTATAAGAAGTTGTGGAGTAAATGAATGAACTAGGTAATATAACACCTATGTTAACACGACGCTGTGAAATTATTCAACAATAAAGTTTCGAAAGAAGGAAGATGTAAACCGAGTAAGAGAGATTCGGTATTTGTGATTCCGAGGACGAAATCCTTATAAGGGGGAAGAATGTGATGACCCGAATTTTCGAAAATTATTAAAATAAGAATTTAATAAATAAAATTCTTATTTGACGATATGATATGTGATATTGTATTGCATAAGTGGATACGTGCTATGCAGTATGTGATTTTTGTGAATAATAAATATATATTATTAATATATATTTATTATATGTAAATAAATTGTAAGAACAATTTATTTAAGAGGAAATGAGATAGGTAAAATTTATGATGAAGGAAATTATTAAAATAATTTATAAATATTAAATTATTTTAATATAGTAAATGAGTGGTATTAAATATATTTAATAACCTCCATTTTATTGAAAGAATTATGTAAGTATAATGGATATAATGTATGCATGTCTTTAATGTAGTGAATATATAATTATATTTACTACAGTTAAATAAATTGCGAGAAAATAATTTATAGAAAGAAAAAAAATAATTGAATATATTATTATATATTTATTTTGGGTTGAAATAAATTGTTGGAATCAATTTATTTAAAGAGATGGATAGATTTAAAGGTACAAAATTGTTGTATCTATTAATAACTAAATTAAAATAATTTATAGTAATAAATTATTTTAATGGGATAAAACATTATGTAAATTGTTCAAAAAAAAAACAATTTATATAAGGGAAAGGAAATAAGTGGATATATGATGTTATTATATATTTGCTTTTTCAATACGGGAAAACAATTGTTTTAAAGAAATGAGTACATATTAAAATAATTTATATAATTATTTTAATATGGTGGGGTTAGTAATTAAATTTATGTATACTAAATTAAAGTATACATTAAATGAGGTGATTTAAAATAATTTATGATATTAAGTTATTTTAATAAAATAGAAATTATTGCATTAGTATAAATTTCATTTTATAATATATGTAATATATATTGTATATAATATAATATGTAATATATGTAATAAGATAAGAAGAAACATGTAATAAGATAAGAAGAAACCAAGTTAGCCGGATAAAATGACTACCTTCACGAAAGAAAAAAAAAACAGATAAGCCAAGCAAACAAGTAGCTGGGAATTTGGGGAGTAACCTCCAAGTAACGTAGAGAGCAAGGAAAAATAAATAAATAAAGGAAAAGGAACAAAAGATAAAATACTCCATCCATTGGCAATTTCCCATTCATTCCATTATCTTGGCTAAAACAAAGAAGAGAGAGAGAACTAAGAACCAAAGAAAAAAAAAATTAACGTGAGAGAGAGAGAGAACCAAGAAGAGAAGAAGAAACTGGAATGAGGAAGGAGGAAACAGCTCTGAGAGATAATAATTTTACCATTTTCATATTAGTTATTCTGTATATAGTTAAAACGTAGAAAGAGAGAGACTAATCTTTTTGTATTATATTTCTTTTTTTGTATATCTACAACAGAGATGTCCTCATATATACATATATGATAACAAACTGAAGCTGAAATCAAGGAGTCAGATATTCTAAGATAACATGAATCAAGGAGTCAAATATTCTAAGGAGATGATTGTGGAAATTCAAAATAATATCTAAACAAATTGCTAATTATTAGATAGTACTGATATCCCCCCGCAAGCCAAAGGGTATCCTTGAAGACACTTTGAGCTTGTTCCGGTTGTACAAAAAAATGGCTGGGTGGTAAGGGTTTGGTGAGAGCATCAACAACATTGTCTTTAGAGGAAACAAACTGAATAGAGATCTGTTTATTAGTAACCATTTCACGAACAAAATAGTAATCGATCTCAATGTGTTTCGTACGGGCATGGAAGACAGGGTTGGAAGCAAGGTAAGAGGCCCCAAGATTATCACACCATAACACATGCAAGTGATGAAGGGGCAGCCGCAATTCCTTGAGCAGTGAACAGAACCATTTAAGGTTTGCGGCTGCGTCAGCAATGACTTTGTACTTAGACTCTGTAGAAGAACGTGCAACTATCCGTTGCTTTCGAGAAACCCAGGAGATTAGGTTGCTACCCAAGAAGATTGCATTTCCGACAATGGACTTCCGATCATCTATGTCGCCAGCCCAGTCCACATCTGTAAAGGCATGGAGAGTGTGAGATGCCTTAGTTGAAAAAAATAAACCATGGGACAGAGTTCCTTGTAAGTAACGCAGAATCCGTTTCACGACAACCCAATGGATGACCGTGGGCTTATGTATAAACTGACAGGCTTTATTAAAAGCGAAGGAGATGTCTGGCTGAGTAAGGCTTAGATATTGAAGTGAGCTAACAATTTGTCGATATAAAGTAGGATTATCAAACAAGGTGCCTGAAGAGGTGGATAATTTTTCTGATGGGAAAATATGAGTTGATTGGGGTTTACAGTAAGACATAGATGCCCGAAGCAGAATATTTTGTATATATTTTTTCTAAGAAAGAAGAAGACCAGCCTCATTTTGTACAACCTCGACACCCAAAAAGTAATGTAAGGGCCCTAAGTCTTTGAGAAAGAACTTAGCACCAAGAGTAATAATTAGATTAGAAATAGATTGTGTCGAATTTCCTGTTATTAAAATGTCATCAACATATACAAGAACAAATAACTAAGTGTTAGAATCATTATAGATAAATAAAAAGGTATCATTTTGAGACTGTAGAAAATTATGAGTCAGGAGAAAGGAAGAAAGACGTGAAAACCAAGCCCTGGGTGCTTGTTTTAACCCATACATTGACCGTTGCAGTTAACACACATAATCTGGATGTTTGGCATTAATAAAACCCTGCGGTTGCTGCATATAGACATGCTCTGTTAAAAAACCATTAAGAAAAGCATTGTTAACATCGAGTTGTCGAACATGCCACTTTCTGGAGATTGCTTAGGAGAGAATCAATCGAATGGTCGTTGGTTTAATGACCGGACTGAAGGTTTCAAAATAGTCCAATCCTTATTATTGGTGATATCCTTTGGCAACGAGACGGGCCTTGTATCGAGCGAGTGAGCCATCAGCATGAGTTTTGACACGAAAAGCCCACTTGTTGCCAACAACGTTCATGTCAGGAGATTTGGGAACCTATGCCCATGTTCGATTGATGTGTAAGGCATTGAGTTCATCAAGCATTGCTTTTCTCCAAACAAGACTTTTATTTGCTACTTGGAAAGAGGTGGGTTCTGTGGTGAATAGGGAGGCAGTGTGAGCTTGTTTATGAGAGCGAAGAACCATGGGGTGGATTCAGTGTAAAGATAGTGATTATGTAGCAAGATTGGTAGTAGAAGAAAGGGATGAAGATGCTGATGCAGGCATGTGAGAGATATCATCAGGAGGAATCTGCAACGTACTATTGGAGGGGGAGGATTGGACGGGAAGTGAGGAAGAGATTGGTGTTGGCAGCTGTGAGATTGACATAGATTGGGATGGATCAGAATGTGAGGAGTGAGGAACAGGGTGATGGAGAGTATGAGCATAAATGTCGCTTAAGTGGGCAGTCCGATAAGGTTGTATGGAAGAAGGAGAAGAATCTGTGGGAGAAGATTGTTGGAAAATAGGTTGTTGTTCACCAGACTGTTCGGATTGAGTCTCATGGTGTCCGGATTGAGTCACAGGATGTCCGGATTGGGTCTTAGGGTGTCCGGATTGTCTGGAATCTGTAGATAGGGAATCTGAACCAGGAGATATGAGTAGACTCGATAGGAATGGAGGTGTGTGTGGGGGAGAGGAGACTGACTTGACAAAGGTGACAAAGCCTAAGTGTGAGAGTGAGAAAAGGGAAATCGACTCTCTTCAAATCTGACATGGTGAGCTTGATAAATTTTTTGTGATTTTGGTTCAAAACAATAGTATCCTAAGTGAGTAGAACTATAACCCAAGAAAATGCAAGGGAGAGACCGGTATTCAAATTTGTGTTTATTGTACGGCCGTAAGAGAGGAAAGCATAAACACCTAAAAATCTTCAAAAAATTGTAATTTGGTTGCTTGGAAAATATTTTGTGAAAAGGAGATAGATTGGTGTTAGTTGTAGATGGCATGCAATTTATTAGATAAGTTGCACATTCAAAAGCATAGTCCCAAAAAATCCCCGGAACTGAGGCTTGAGCCAATAATGTTAAGCCAGTTTCAACTACATGTCGGTGACGTCTCTCAACAAGTCCATTTTGAATTGAAGTATGTGGACAAGAAATACGATGAATGATGCCATTTTAAGAAAAATGAGACTTAAGTGGAAAAAAATCCTTAGCACCATCAGTTTGAAAATATTTTATTTTGGAGTTAAAGAGACGTTCCACCATGGATTGAAATTGCAAAAATTTAGAGGTAACCTCACTGCGCAACTTAATAAAATAAATCCAAGAAAATTTAGTATATGCATCAACAAAAAGAACATAATATTTATTTCCATGCAAGGAAGTGAAGGGAGCAGGACCCCAAACATCACACATTATTAATTCGAGAACATGTTTTGCAGAAAAAGAACTACTATCTAGAGGAAATCTACAGGCCTTGCCAATATGACATGCCATACAAACCGAAGGACCTTTATTAAAGGAGACCCCTAGGCTATGTTTGGACAGAATATGACGAAGAACATGTTCATGAGGATGACCCAGACGTTGATGCCAATTGAACAAAGAGACTCGGGAGGCAGAAAGAGCATTGAAGGAGCGTGGAATTTGGAGAGTATAAAGTCCACCCTTAGTTGGGCCGCTGAGAAGTGTTTTCTGCGAGACGGGATCCTTGACATGAAAACAAGATGGGTAAAATTCAAAATAGACATTATTATCTTGACAAAATTTATTTACAGATAACAATTTTTTAGAGGTTGATGGAACGTGTAAAATTTGAGAAAGATGAAAGTTTTTATTTTTGGAATTGAATGTAGTGGAACAGAGATGATTGATAGGAGCAATATTACCATTTGCAACTTGAAGATGATCCAATCCATTGTACTCATCAACATGACTGAGACTTGCTAAGTCTGGGGTAACATGATAATTAACACCTGTATCAGGGTACCATTGTAGAGAAGAGAGAGAGCGTGGAGACATATTGGAGGAATTGACGGGTGTAGGGGCATTAAAATTAGCAGCCGAAGATGGGGTAGCAGGAGTCAGACCAAGGAGACCAGCAGAAGTGGAGGATTGAGGACGAAAATAACACTTGTATGAGTCATGATTAGAACCACCGCAAAACACACAGCGTGGACGATTAAAACGTGAGGAATACTGAGGGGTAGGTGGACGGAAATTTCCTCGCCTACGACCACGGGTACCACGACCTTGACCACGATGGTTGTTGAAGCGTAGAGCATTGTTGGTGAAACATTGAACATTTGTTGAGTAATGCAAAAAAAGATAGAGGAGTATCAAGCATGGAGAGGGAGGATTTGAGAGAAGCAAATTCAGCACGAAGACCCTTTAAAATGGCGACCAGGAAATCAAATTGGGAGATGGGTCGTGTAGAGGCAGATAATTCATCGAAAATTCGTTTTAGACGGTGAAGATATGCAGTTAGAGTTTCATCATGTTTATGTGGAGAATGCAGTTCCATGGAGAGGCGAAGCATACGAGTGTTGGAAGGGCTAGCAAACGCTGCAGAGTGGGTAGACCAGATATCAGCAGATGATGTGAGACCGATGGCAAGGGGTATCACATCTTCACTAAGAGAGGAGATAAGTAGGCTCATGAGAAGTTTGTCATGTGCATCCCATGTTTATGCCGCTGGATTGGTAGTAGGAGAGGGAGTAGAGGAGGCAGTAGAAGGAGTGGAGGAAGGACTGGATGGCAGAAAAGAGGGAGGACGTGTGAACTCGCCGGTGACATAACCAAACAAGTTGTAGCCTTGCAGGTATGGATCGATTTGTGTGCGCCATAGGAGGTAGTTGGAAGAATTTAATTTTAGTGTGATGTAGTGATGGGCTTGAGAGAGAATAACAGGTGATGAAGGAGGATTGAAGATTGTGGTAGAAGAGCTGGACATGGTGGAAAAAGAAAATGAAGTGTTTGCAGTTAATAGAAGAAAAAGGATCAGAGGGTGAAAAACGTAAATTTCAGATAGATTGATGAGAAGGAATAGGGTGTCTGCTTCTTTGTTTATGAAGGAGATTAGGAAAAGAATAATGAAGAATTGTCGTTAGGCTTTTCAGGCTCTGATACCAAGTTAAAACGTAGAAAGAGAGAGACTAATCTTTTTGTATTATATTTCTTTTTTTGTATATTTACAAACAGAGATGTCCTCCATATATATACATATATGATAACAAACTGAAGCTAAAATTAAGGAGTCAGATATTCTAAGATAACATGAATCAAGAAGTCAAATATTCTAAGGAGATGATTGTGGAAATTCAAAATAATATCTAAACAAATTGCTAATTATTAGGTAGTACTGATATATATATATATATATGCATATTCATATATATAGAGATGGAAGTAGAAGAAAAACCATGTTGGAAAGTAGTATTTCAAGAAATGTAACCAGGTGGTAATATTTCAAATGGGTTTGTTAATTACCGAATTTTAAGACATAACGTGTGCATGAGTATGTAGAGAGAATACCCAGGAAGCTAACAAGCTAAACGAAACGTTATATGATTGAGAAACTAAGAAGAAAAGAAGAAAAGAGTTTCACCAGATAACATTTTCGGAACGATGTTTTAATATGAAAACGTTAATTATTTTCAAAACAAATCGCATGGTTGGACTCGTGAGATGACGGGGAACTGATCTAGGCAGAAAAAACGATGAAAAACTCGCCGAAAAACTGGTTGAGTCGCCTGAGAAGATAACCGGAAAGTCACTGCTGGCAAACTTTCCGGCGAAGCCCGTTTGGGATATTTCTAGCCAAAATTTGGAAAAACTTTGAACAAAAAAGTTGAAGAGAATTAAATTTCATGTGAAATGGACATAGAATTCATAATTTTCGAATAAACGGTTTAACTATTATGAATTTCTAAAATTTCGACACTTTAGAAATTATAATTAAATTATCAGAAAACATTATTTGAGCTAAAATATTTTTACAGAAATCTTATAATATCATTTTAGAATTTCTGTAAATTTTTGGAGAATTATTTAAGAGCAGGGGTATTTATTGAATTTTTAAGCTATTTAAAGTTAGTTTAAACATTAGTTGAAATTCATAGAAAATTCTGTGAATGGTGGAAAATTATGAAACTTGGTGAAAAATCTTATAATAATATAAAATTAATATTGATGGTGTTTCAAAGAAATAAAAGTATGTAAAGTTATTATTTCTATTTTGAAGCTATTAAATTATAGTTTTTATAAATAGAAATAATCACAGAAAATTCTCGGATAATCCGAAAAATGTGAAAATTGGTTGAAAAGTCAAGAATAATATTCTAATCACTTTAGAAGGTTTGATGGACTCGTGAGATGTTGGGACATTATGGATTGTGTATTGACTGGCTAATGAACGTATAATAACCTAATTGCATATATTTAGGTTATATGACGCAGGATGACGTTGGGATTATGCTAAATGACAAGAAGAATTATACAATGGACGTTCGTTGAATATTTAGCGATAAACACAAACTGAGGCAAGTCTTTCAGTTCCTATGTGTTGTATGAACTTGTTGTTGAATATATGATGAAATCTTTATGATTATGTTGAATTACAGACGATGCTCTATGAATTGTGAAAGTCAAATTATGATTGAGTTGATTGAGTTATGGAACTCAATCTCTATGTGATACGTGATATGCTGGGCGTATGAAAATTATTTAGAGATATAATGCATGTATGATATGCAAGGTAGAATGATGTATTAATTGAGCATGAAATTCTGTGCTACGTGAAACATGAAAACTGTTTGATTTGCTAAGTAGTCGAGCTCAATCTTGCAAAAATAAACTTTTTGCAGGTTAATGATATGACGGGATATTTCTAAATATCTGGACGATAAGAATTAGAAGACATGCGAAGGATTAAATTTTCTTGAATTAGAAATTGTATAGAACTATGTTGATAGTTTGATATATGTAATTGACAGGTGTGTAAATTTCTGAGATATTCAATAAATAAAGAAAATTTGTTCTGATTGTGTTGTGATGATTGATTTGTAATATAAAGTTGTATAGTGATAATACTATATAAGAAAGAATTCGTATTGAGGATTGAGTTGAACATATTCATGACTACTTTGATGAGATGAATCATAATAAAGTAAATATGATTCTGAAATATAGAGAATCGTAAAGGTTGCGATTCAGGGAATGAAAGAAAAAAATATAAAAAGTTTTTAATTATCCGCATTTTTTAGCTGTTATTTCATCTAAGTATGAAGTTAAGTTGAATCAAGATAGTATTTAACGCACAAGATCGAGATTAAACTAGTCCTAGTTACGGATTAAGTTAGTCTCGGTTTGGTAAGGGGAAACCTTAGGCTATAACCTTACGAAAATAATAAAGATAATAATAAGAGAAACTCAGAAAGAGTTCTAAGAGATGAATGGAGGCATTCATCATAAGAAAATAATAATGAACATATTATTATTTGGAGGTGTTAATTAAGTTATTAAGCTTGATTTTAGAATGTCAAAAAAGACAAAAGATAGCAAACTCTGGAGTAAGTTAGAAGCAAACAACCCTAATAAATAAACGTATTACTAAACAGATATTAGTAACAGACATAGGTGATGTCAGGATAAGAAACTAGACACTGGTGTTGTGTCATAATAAAATAGACATTGGTGTTGTATTATAGGCACTGATGTTGTGTCATAATTAACTAAACACTGGTGATGTATCACAGGAGGCTAGATACGGGTGTTGTATCATAACATAGTAGACTGGTGGGAAAAGAAACGAAAACGCTAAGTATAAACTCGAATGAGGTTTAAATGATCTTAAAATGAATTTAGAAATTCGTAAAGAATGAGTTAAGATAATACGCAAAGATTTAAAGAAGAATTTTGAAAAGGCAAATGATCAGGAAATACCTGAGTTGAACAATCATAAAACAATATGATTAGAAAGGAAAGAAAGAAGATCGTAAAAACAAAACGATCATAAAGAAATAATCGTAATGTAATACGATTATAGAAAAGGATCACAACGTGATCTGATTAAGTCGTGAAATGACAGATCATCAATCGAATGATTGAAAATTTATAGCAGAATACTGTACAAAAAGGTAGTATAAGATAGTACAAGAATAAAACTCAAAAAGAGTTATAAATGATTAAATATGGATTAGAAAAAATTCGTATTGAGCAAAGAGCAAGATAAGATTTGATAGGATTGGGTGGGATTTCAATTGAGGACTCATGTGATAGCTGAGTTGTACAAATCTTTATATGGGCAGGGTTTTGTACTTGGTTTAACGACCACTTAGTTTATCATATTGATAATCGTTGAAATGTTGGTGTCGCGCTATCGGTATATATATGGTGAGAAGGTGATTCTTTTCTCATATGTATATTCGATAGATAGAGAATATAAGATTAGGGGCGAGTTCTTAAAACTCATGCTTATGACAAGTTTGTGACTCATAATCATATGATATGTTTTTGAACCCCTAAGCATATAGACAGTCCTTGATTGGTTCTTGGACTACGTATTACTAGGACAAGTTCATAAACTCATATTTTTATGAAAAGTTCCTGAACGCATAATGTATGTAAGTTTGATGAACTATACTAGGGTATAGGAATATTATCGAATAAGAGCTAACTATTTATAGTAGATTGAGTGTTGATGGTGCTAGAGATAGATGAAATTGTTTCATAGGAAGACAATAGAGGAAGTTGAAACTGATGATGGAGAAATGAATATTCCAAATCTTCTAGCTATGCTGGATCTCGAAAATTTTAAAATCAAGCTAACTTCGCACCGATGTGCCTTTAGAAATACAAATGAATTTTTTCTATCATCAATGCACGATAACAAGGGTGTGGATGTGGACTTCGAGCCACTAACACATCGTTACCTGTTGCGGCATGATAACACCTAAAATGATTTTCAATGGTTTTGAATTGTTTAAAGAAGAGTCTATGCTAATTGTTTCGGCTAAACAAAATGAAAATATCAAAAAGGTATTTTATATATAGTCATCAATGTATCAATAATATGATGTAGATATATGACAACTGATGGAATCATAAACGCACGGTGACAAGGGTGTGGATGTGACTTAGAGCCACTAGCACATCGTTACCTGATGCGGTATGAGGAAGTCATAAAATAATTTTTAGTATTTTAATAGTTAAAGAGTTGTCAAATACCATTTGAACCGGCTAGACACAGATTAAAATATTTCATTGCTTATATTAAGCTTTTGAACTGTCCAACTAAATTGATTTGGTTTGAACTCCAGACTAAGAATGAACATCCATAAATTGGGAAAACTTTTATATTGCGCCAAAAGGGCGGTGACGAAGAACGCAAATGTCGTTCCTAAACTAGTGTTGATCAACACAGACCATCCCTGAATTGGGAAATTCTGTTTGCGTTGAATAGCGATGACGATGAACGCAAATGTCGCTCCTGTAGATATCACTGATCAACACAGGGCACAACATGCTGATCACCTACGTACCCGTAAGCCAGCCGGTTTGCAGATGAATTTCTGTTAAAACCTTTTCAGAAATATGAAAAACAAAGTTCACGGTCTTTATGACCCTTTGCATGATACATAAAGCTCTTCCTAAGCGAATCTTTGAAATTCCCAAGTTATTCATATTGCTTCACAATTATTGATCAATTGTGAAGAACTCCTATTATTCTGGAAGTGGAATGTAGAAAGGATGATGTTCCTCAGAAAAAAGTTGGTCGTAGAATACGACAATTTTTTAAGTTAATCCTTGAAGAAGGAAAAATGAAGAGTCATGAGAATTGAAAATTTCCTGATCATGAAATTGATGGAAATAGACTCTTGAAAGATATTCCGATATTTTGGAAATTGAAGGATAAGAAGATATGAGCTTCTTAGAGAAAAGTGTTAATGCAAATGTTAGTATTAAAACCTAGTTACGATGAGTAGAATGTGCAGAAATGAGTATGTTGTAATTTTGAGGACGAAATTCTTAGAAGAAGAGGTAAATATGATATCCCGAAAGTTTATGAGTTTAGTAAATCATGACTTTGATTGCAATAATCCTTTGAAAATGATGTTGATGGGTTAAAGAATGGTAATACTTGGAATGTATCGAGTTTAATAAAGGTTATGAAATAAAACCTATAAGAAGTTGTGGAGGAAATGAATTAACTAGGTAATATAACACATATGTTAACACGACGCGTTGAAATTATTCAACAATAAAGTTTCGAAAGAAGGTAGATGTAAACCGGGTAGAGAGATTCGGTATTTGTAATTCCGAGGACGGAATCCTTATAAGGGGGGAAGAATGTGACGACCTGAATTTTTGAAAATTATTAAAATAAGAATTTAATAAATAAAATTCTTATTTGACGATATGATATGTGATATTGTATTGCATAAGTGGATACGTGTTATGCAATATGTGATTTTTGTGAATAATAAATATATATTATTTATATTATATGTAAATAAATTGTAAGAACAATTTATTTAAGAGGAACTGAGATGGGTAAAATTTATGATGAAGGAAATTATTAAAATAATTTATAAATATTAAATTATTTTAATATAGTAAATGAGTGGTATTAAATATATTTAATAACCTCAATTTTATTGAAAGAATTATGTAAGTATAATGGATGTAATGCATGCATGTCTTTAATGTAGTGAATATATTATTATATTTACTACAGTTAAATAAATTGTGAGAAAACAATTTATAGAAAGAAAAAAAAATAATCGAGTATATTATTATATATTTATTTTGGGTTGAAATAAATTGTGGGAATCAATTTATTTAAAGAGATGGATAGATTTAAAGGTGCAAAATTGTTGTATCTATAAATAACTAAATTAAAATAATCTATAGTAATAAATTATTTTAATGGGATAAAACATTATGTAAATTGTTAAAAAAACAATTTATATAAGGGTAAGGAAATAAGTGGATATATGATGTTATTATATATTTGCTTTTTCAGTACGGGAAAGCAATTGTTTTAAAGAAATGAGTACATATTAAAATAATTTATATAATTATTTTAATATGGTGGGTTAGTAATTAAATTTATGTATACTAAATTAAAGTATACATTAAATGAGGTGATTTAAAATAATTTATGATATTAAATTATTTTAATAAAATGAAAATTATTCCATTAGTATAAATTTCATTTTATAATATATGTAATATATATTGTATATAATATAATATGTAATATATGTAGTAGATGTATAATATATGTAATAAGATAATAAGAAACATGTAATAAGATAAGAAGAAACCAAGTTAGCTAGATAAAATGACTAACCTTCACGAAAGAACAAAAAAACAGATACGCCAAGCAAACAAGTAGCTGGGAATTTGGGGAGTAACCTCCAAGTAACGTAGAGAGCAAGGAAAAATAAATAAATAAATAAAGGAAAAGGAATAAAAGATAAAATACTCCACCCATTGGCAATTTTCCATTCATTCCATTATCTTGGCTGAAACAAAAAAGAGAGAGAGAAAAAAAATAACGAGAGAGAGAGAGAGAACCAAGAAGAGAAGAAGAAACGGGAATGAGGAAGGAGGAAAACAGCTCTGAGAGATAATAATTTTACCATGTTCATATTAGTTATTCTGTATATATGCATATTCATATATATAGAGATGGAAGTAGAAGAAAAACCATGTCGAAAAGTAGTATTTCAAGAAATATAACTGGGTGGTAATATTTCAAATGGGTTTGTTAATTACCGGATTTTAAGCTATAACGTCTGCATGAGTATGTATAGAGAAAACCCAGGAAGCTAACAAGCTAAACAAAACGTTATATGATTGAGAAACTAAGAAGAAACATTATTTGAGCTGAAATATTTCTAAAATTTCAACACTTTGGAAATTATAATTAAATTATCAGAAAACATTATTTGAGCTGAAATATTTTTACAGAAATCTATAATATCATTTTAGAATTTCTATAAATTTTTGATGAATTATGGAAGAGCATAAGTAATTATTGTATTTTTAAGCTATTTAAAGTTAGTTTAAAATTAGTGAAAATTCATAAAAAAATTCTATGAATGGTAGAAAATTTTGAAACTTGATGAAATATTCTATAATATTATTTTAGAACTTTTGAAAATTTTTGGAGAATTATTGAAGAGCAGAGTCATTTATTGAATTTTTAAGCTATTTAAATTTAATTTAAATATTAGTGGAAATTCATAGAAAATTCTATGAATGGTAGAAAATTACGAAACTTGGTGGAAAATCTTATAATAATATAAGATTAATATTGATGGTGTTTTGAGGAAATAAAAGTATGTAGAGTTATTATTTCTATTTTGAAGCTATTAAATTATAGTTTTTATAAATAGAAATAATCACAGAAAATTCTCGGATAATCCAAAAAATGTGAAAATTGGTTGAAAAGTTAAGAATAATATACTAAACACTTTAGAAGGTTTGATGGACTCGTGAGATATTGGGACATTATGGATTGTGTATTGACTGGCTAATGAACGTATAATAACCTAATTGCATATATTTAGATTATACGACGCAAGATGACGTTGGGATTATGTTAAATGACAGGAAGAATTATACAATGGACGTTCGTTGAATATTTAGCGATAAACACAAACTGAGGCAAGTCTTTCAGTTCTTATGTGTTGTATGAACTTGTTGTTGAATATATGATGAAATCTTTATGATTATGTTGAATTATAGACGATGCTCTATGAATTGTGAAATTCAAATTATGACTGAGTTGATTGAGTTATGGAACTCAATCTATATGTGATACGTGATATGCTAGACATATGAAAATTATTTAGAGATATAATGCATGTATGATATGCATGGTAGAATGATGTATGAACTGAGCATGAAATTTTGTGCTACGTGAAACATGAAAACTGTTGGATTTGCTGAGCTGTCGAGCTCAATCTTGCAAAAATAAACTTTTTTTTAGGTTAATGATATGACGGAATATTTCTAAATATCTGGACGATAAGGATTAGAAGACATGCGAATGATTAAATTTTCTTGAATTAGAAATTGTATAGAACTATGTTGATAGTTTGATATATGTAATTGATAAGTGTGTAAATTTCTGAGATATTCTATAAATAAAGAATATTTGTTCTGATTGTGTTGTGATGATTGATTTGTAATATAAAGTTGTATAATGATAATATTATATAAGAAAGAATTCGTATTGAGGATTGAGTTGAACATACTCATGACTACTCTGATGAGATGAATCATAATAAAGTAAATATGATTCTGAAATATAAAGAATTGTAAAGGTTGCGATTCAGGGAACGAAAGAAAGAAAAATATAATTTTTTTTAATTATCCGCATTTTTTTAGCTGTTATTTCATCTAAGTATGAAGTTAAGTTGAATCAAGATAGTATTTAACGCACAAGATCGAGATTAAACTAGTCCTAGTTACGGATTAAGTTAGTCTCGATTTTGGGAGCGTTACATACTATCTAATTATAAGCAGCTAAATTTTGAGGTACAATATGTTATTGCATAATAAATTTTGAAAAAATCCCATAGGATGATTATTCCTACTGACAGTCCTTTTGTTTAATACATGATCCATTGCTAAGATATCGTACCATTCCATTCCATGTAAAGAAATCTGTAGATTAACTTTGCTTGTTTGCAATCATGGACTGTAATATTTTCCCTCAAATGACAGTCCCTTTCTAAATTTCCTTGAAACTAGGAATTTTTGATCTCAAAACTGAGTCTATAGAGAGAAAGTATTCACATAAGGAGAAAGATATACATATCGACAAATATTTGACGAAATTAGATTGCGATCAACATGGAATTGTATGCGATAAAATAGAATAAATTAAAGGAGGACCCTCTCAATTCCTATCATTTCCATGTATGCACATATATCGCAATCAAATCCTCGTTAACAAACAAAATCCTCATGCAGATAATTCTAACTTATTCTTTGAATAACAAACAAAATCCTCATTTAATTAAAAAAAATTAAGAAAAAAAATGTTTTCTGGAGGAGAGGATACAAAAATTCACTCACTCAAAAGTGTCAAAAAAATTTGGACCATTTCTCGATTTGTGCGTGTCATCCTTGCACAGGGGCCATGCTAATCTTCTCTGTATCGTTCCAATTTTATCAGATGTCCCCGAGGGGACAAATGATATATCAGTCACATTAGGATTTCAAGAATTGAATGCTTTACAAGTTTGGTGATGTGGGATTCTGTTCTAAAAGACATTACCACCAATTTAGTTTACCCCAATGACAGGTTTAGCCTTTAGGAGAATGGAAAAGGCAGTTTCAGCTTTTACAAGGAGAAACTCGGGGGGAACAAATATACCATTTTAGAGGCAGCAAACTCATCGTCAAATACCAGAAGTATCAAATCTGATGACCCTCCCCTGGTTTTCCTTTTCCCTAGTATAGGAAAGAGAAATCCAGGTCTTCACAAAGGAGTAACATAGAGATGAGATGGAAGAGAAAAGATGAAGTAAATGATTTTCATAGTAAAAGGTGTTGTTGGTGCTTCAAAATTGTACTTCAAAACCTTTAACTTTGGCAAAGTCCCACATTGCCTATTTTGAGAACTTTTCCTTGGTATATTAGTAAGTACTAGTGTTGGGCTTAATAACATGTTTGAGGAAAAAGGGATTGGCTCGCGCACATGAGGTTGGCTAAGGAATTGGGTTGGGCCAAGCTTGGATCTTGGACTTTTTCGGCCAGAAAACCTTAATGCGTGTGGGCGCGCGTTACGCCCGCGCAGGGGGGGTCCAAATCCGGACAATTTGGCCTCGCGGGCACCCAGATAGCCCAATGTTTTGCTAAAAATTGTTGCCTAAAACCACATTCACGTTTTTGGTCACTTAAGCTTCCTCCATGTTTTCCCACATTTTCAGACCTGAGATCTAATTTTCTCCTATAAACATCACTCGGATCTTAATGGTAAATAGAACTGAAACATATGCAGAATACTCTCTTCTTTTGCAAAAATACATTCCTCTGTTGTTCAAAGAGTCAGACAATCCACAAAGACGAGTCCAATGCCTCTTTCTGTGAGTACACACAATTGTAGCTTGCTACGCCTCGGTTTTCATTCATCTTCCAGCTAAGTTCTTCCAATTTTATTCTTCTGTTGCTCTTGTTAATACTGCTGCAAAATCCAACAAAAGGCAGATATTGTTTGTGGCAAATTCATTCAGGAGATGGACTTGGGACACATGAAAAGATTTTTTTTAGAATTTCTTCGGAGCATTTGTGATGTAGGATTTTTATTGTTATTTAGAAAATAAAGTGAGTTATACAATCAAAACTTTTTTTTTTTTTTGCAACAGAGAAGTAATGAATTTCCTATGTAATAATAGAGATATAAAGACAGTACGGTACAGTTACTATGGAGCAGTTCTGAGTTTTTGTTGGGCATGGCATGGGCACAATGATTGATGGATTTTGAATGAAGATGGAAGGCAATTTTCCCAATACTGAATTTTAAATTTGCAGGTTACAGCTTTGTTAGTCTTTGGTTTTAGTGGGTTTTTTGTTGATTTGATTGTGAATTAGGGAGTTGGGTTGTATCGCTGTTTTTTTTGTTATGCAGTACTTGATTTGAAGAATCAACGCACAAGATGATGATAATGTATAGTTACAGAGCATGTAAAAAATTAAAATTGAATCCAGATCTTGTGAATTTAATTTTTATCTTGCAAAAAAAAAACTTTTACCTTTTGCCGAGAAAAAAAAAATAGTTTACCCCATCCTTCTCTACATGTGACACTACAAGCGTATTGTAACTGTTGAGCGTCGACTATGCTAAGGAGAGTGATCAACCATTGCCTTGAAGTTTGTTCCCTAAACTAAATCCTATAAGAGCTTAATTTTCAGGGGTGGGATGAACAATTTTTATAGGATAAAAAGAAAGCGTCATCCAAAATGAACGCAATTATTCACAAAAGAAGGATCTCTGTATTCTATGGAGTTGGCTCTAGTGAATAAAGATTAACAAAGGCTTATATGCCCTCCGTTTTAAATCTATAAAGTTAAAAAAATATATTTTTGTTATTTTTTCTAAATTGGGTGTTAAGTACAGTAACATGATTACAAAATTGTGATTTGTAAAACACTGACATCAACACTGAGGAAGAATTTAATTCTTAATAAAACAACTTAAAACTAAGTAAGGTCATAGAGGCTGCGTAGTAACAAGCCCACGCTCTCACCAATTCTTAAAACTAAGTTTGGCCAGGAGCAGCACGAACACAACACCGTCTGTCCAGGAACTGCGCAAACACAAGACCCCACTGTCACAAATTCTTAAACTTAGTTGTATCAGCCGTCCAGGGGGCTGCATAAACACAAGGTCCCTACTGTCGCAAATAATTAGCACAAATTATTAAACTAAGTTTGGTCAGGGGCTGCGCGAACGCAAGCCCCCTCTGTCACAAATTATGATGTAGGCTCCACCACTTGGGTAGACCTTAGGTGAGCACCCCTCCAAAGTGCAATGGAGGTCACTAACCTAGGCCATGGGCCTTCTTGATCACCCATTGACCCCATCCAGGTAAGTATGTTTCAATGCACAATGTACATTCACATTTATACACTTGTTAGGGAGCCTCTATTTGCGTGCGGTCTATGTGGGATGTGTAGTTTATGGTAGTTTTTGGATCTCAAGTTGACATATCCTTCTGCAGCCTAAGTTTTACAATATAATTCAAAATTATAAGAACGAGAACAGATACAAACATTTCTAATTGAAAGGTGTAAACTTAATTCAAAATGGAGGATATATGCAATTCAATATATTTAGCGCGTTCTAGAATTTTAACTCCTACACCACTTAAATCTTTTCTGTTAGAGAATTATAGAACCAATAAAAAGTAGGAAGTTACCTTGTGAAAAAGATGAAGACCAAAAAGTTATTAGATTTTTTCAAGGCTATTGTCTTACATTCTACCTAGTCTTGAGTTTCCCCTTTATTCTCTTACTTATGTATTGTTAATAATAATTTCATTTTATCAAATAGAGGTTTGCTACAAATCATATTGCTAATCCTCTTTTGCACTTTCTGGAATGGAAGCAATGTGAAAGAAAACTACATGATTCGAACCAGATAAATGAGACTCTTATCGTTTCATCGGCGTTTGCAACTCAGATTCCGTGGAGGCCATAGTTTTTATAGGTTCATCAGTTAGTTTAGGACAATGAAAGTTCATAATAAGCAATATTTACAAATGAAAATCAAGATTACAAGGATAATCTTCTCCAAATGAGAAATGCAAGTTCTGCATAACCCCGATAGGTTCACTTTATTTTACATTTAGGGTTCATAATCTCTTGAAGCAAAATAAGCAATTAGGTGCAAATGTATCATAATTAATGAGCTTATATATACTATATTACCTGCAACCTATATATTTGCATTGAAGTTTTTGAATAGTGGCAGACCATTACATTTCAGTTCAGAATCTTTTTACCCGATTCTATTCCCCTGAACAAAAAAAATCGGCAACAACAAAAAATCGATACATTCACAAGAGTAGAGGAATTGATTGATATTTATTTGCTACTAACTAGGTCTAAACAAACTTTGTAGGTAAAATTTGGAAGAGGGCTGCGCGAATTATGATGTAGGCTCTACCACACTTGGATAGACCTTAGACAAGCGCCCCTCCAAAAGTGCAATGGAGGTCCCTAAACCTAGGTCATGGGACTTCTTAATCACCCATTGATCCCATCCAGGCAAGTATGCTGTGACGTTTGATCTACATTCATATTTATACACTTGTCAGGGAACACCTAGTTCACATGCCGTTGATGTGGGTATTAACGCAAGAATTATTCGCAACTTAGAACTTATGGCAGTTTTTTATAAACTTGCCTAGTTAAATACAATGAGGTCAATTTTTAGTGTTTTTTGGTCATTTATTAGCTTAAGTTCAGCTGCAGCAGTAGCACAAGGTGATATTCCTTCCTGCAGCCTATGTTACAATATGATCTAAAATTGTCATTACTCCCTTCGTTTCAAAATTGGATATACAATTTAACTTTTGAGGTCAAACGATTGTATATTAAACTTCAAAATTGGTATGACTCATAAAAATTTAGAATGAATTAAGTTTTGTGATTAATAGTTTTTGTTATATATGACACAATTATAATAATTTTATCAACTAAAATTAAATAAATTCACATTAATTTAAAATTTAATACGTCGTCGTTTGTCCTGAAAAGTCAAATCTATATAAATATATAATAAGACAAAACTTAATTTTTTTTTGGTCTTCGTCTTTCATTTTTGGTCTTTGATTTTTGGTCTTTGGTATAGGCCTAGAATTATATAAATATATAATAAAAACAAAACTTAATTTTTTGGTCTTCGTTTTTGATCTTTGGTCTTTGTTATAGGACTAAAATTTAACTATAAGTAAAACTCTTTTTATACTCTTATATATTGCTAGGATTAATTTAACTAGAGCTAAAACTCCCTTTATGGTTCTACAAACTTTAATATTAACTTATTATTCTGCAATAATTTTATTTTTTATAAGAGTCTTTTAATTACTTATTCATATAATAAATTTTAACTTAAAAATCATATTTAGGATTTTAATTTAAGTTTCTACTCAACTTTAGTCTCTAAATGATTATATATTAAAAATATTATGAGTACATATAATAATTAATATCAAAATTATATTTGATATATATATATATATATATTAGAAATATATTAATGATTACTTTAGTTACCAATTCTATTACATATAGGAGACCTTTAGTTAATTAATGTTACAAAATAATTCTAACTTATATATTACTCCATCTGTTCTAAAATTAGAGATACAATTTGATTTTTGAGGTCAAATGACGGCATGTTAAACTTCAAATTGATGTGAATTTATTTAATTTTAGTTGATATAATTATTATAATTGTATAGTATATAACAAAAACTATTAATCACAAAATTAATTTCATTCTAAACTTTTATGAGTTATCCTAATTTTAAAGTTTAATATGTCGTCGTTAGACATTAAAAGTTAAATTGTATCTCTAATTTTGGAACGAAGGGGGTAGTTATTAAAATTTAGTTAGCTAACTTTTAAAACTAAAATCATAATGGCAACTCATTATTCTACAACAATTATATTCCTAAATAACTATATATTAAAAATATAAGAAAAATATTATGAGTAAATAATAATTAATATAAAAAATTGTAATGTATATTACAAAATATATTAACGATTAAAATTTAGTAAATAATTTTATTTCAAGGAGACCTTAATTAATGTTTAAAAAAAACCCTGACTTATATATTATTAATTAAAATTTAATTGCCTTTTAAAACTAACAATAATTTTATTTTTTATAATTTATTTAGTTAATTATTCATATAATAGAGTATGACTTAAATACTATGTTTAGGTTTTTAGGTTTTCACTTAACTTTGAACTCTAATTAAAAATGATTGATTATAAAAACTAAATATTAAAATTTAAAATTATATAAAAACTTAATATTAAATTAAAAATAACAAAAGAATCACATTGGTAACACTCTATATGTGATCTGTAGTCATTCGTTTTTAAGTAAAATTTATAGTCATTCTAATAATAATAGTAAGTCAATTTAAAATTCAAAAAATATATTTTATAATCACTATATAAAATAAATTAAAAATAATTTTATATAAAAAATAACTCGTGCTTCGCACGAGGCATTTAGCTAGTTGTATATCTAATTTTGGAACATAAGAAATATGAAGGCTATGTAATAGCAGAAACTAAATGCTCTTCCATTTGGAATGTAAAGTCTGAAATGAATTTAATTAGATCAAAAATAAGGGAATTGATATTTTCAAAAATAAAAATGATAGTTCCACAAGTTCTTCCAAATGCAAATAGTAAGTAGGGTTCATTCTCATTTGAGAAAAGATCCCAATCTGTCACTTACTCGTCCCTCTCTCATGAAAGATTGTCTCTCCTCTCCCGGCGGCTTTGACTCATGTCTATAGCCAGTTGCTAAGACGATCCCATTCAAGGTTGTGGAACTAACATTTTTATTTGTGAAAATATCAATTTCCTAAATTAACTATTTTTAGTGATTACTTTTCAAGTTTTTCTCTACACTTCCCCAGTTTGCCATAGGTAAGATACAAAAATTTCTCATTAACAATGGTTGAACTGACGACGAACCATATTAAGAAATAACTACGTTTACAAACTAGGCAAGAATTATTATTAATTTCTTCTTTTATCTAAGACTTGTTTCCTTGAGTCTTGATTGTTTATTAATATTATAATTATAATTTTGTTCTTGATTATGAGAATTTATTATACTTTACGAGTAGACAAGTTGAGAGGGAGTTTGTGCCTGTACTTGTCTGAATTTGGTGATTAAGGTGATATCTTGTACAAATGGATTGGTGTTACCCGAGTCTTATTTAGCAGCCTTAATCTGTCGCAAGTATTTTCGTGTAACACTTGTGTTAGATTAAATTTCATAATGTGTATATTTGGTTACTCACTATTTGGTGCGTTTGGAGTGTTTAGAAATTCAAACGCACTTGAAAATCTTGTTCGTATAATATCAGTTTATTTTAAACGCAGTTTATTGAACTCACAAACACAATATTTAAGTTTCAAACGCAACGCACTAAACGCTGGTAGCCCAACAAACCCAATAACTAAAGAGCACTTATTTCAAAAGGATCCCCTCTCTTTTTCTCTTTCTTCTCTAGTCCAAAACTCTAATCTTCAAATTTTGTCTATTTTGAAGACCCTCCCTCAAATCTCCTCTCTCTTTTTTTATCATCAGTCTCTTGTATTATCGTTGTTTTTCAATTGTGCGGGTTTATTTTTCTTTATTTATCGAATTTTATTTTCTCCTTATTTGGGGTTGAATCTTTCTTTCTTCAATCTTGTGGGAGTCGTTTTTCTTCTTTTGGGAGTTCTAATTCCCTCCAAGTAGAGAAGGATTTTCGTTTATGGTGATGAATAATTGTAGATATGTTGTCTCCGACAATAATTGTTTCTCGATAATTTATTATTCTTTTACTTAGACCATAAAAGTTTGTAACAGATTTCATCTTTGAATAAAGTAAGCACCTCTTCAACTCTATTATACATGTCATTCGGATCGTTCTGATTAAATGAATGTTCCTAATATTTTCTCAAATTTGTCATTAAAAAAACTATAAAAAAATCCATAATATATCCCCATTTATATCTTAAAAGTTGGATTCTCTTTCTCTTGAACTACCACCGTTGATAATAATATTCTATGTCCTGCAAAAATTGATTTAGTTTGACTTTTCTGATCAAATTGATTTATTTTAGATGACAATTAGGAGTGTAAATGAACCGAGCCGAACCGACGATTGAGTTGCTCAGATTTGATTCATAAAATTTATCGAATATGAAATAAGTTATTACTAAGACTCGTTTAGCTACCGAGTTGAGCACGATCTCGAATCGAGTCCGAGCAGTTTGGACTTTTCGAACGAATATAATTTGAGTATCAAATAGAAAATTATAATTTGAAGAGGTTCGAGTAATTTATCTAAAAGTCCAATAATAATCTAGAAGGGGGGTTGAATAGATTATTACCGTTCAAAAATTTATCTTAGGCCTTTTTGAATTTTTAGTAAATTAATTTGCAGTGTTAAAATTAATATGCAAGATAGTAAAAATTCAATCACATAATGCACATAGATTTATCTGGTTCACAACATACAGCCCGGGTATGTTGCTACGTCCAGTCTCAAGCTCCTTTCCAGGACTTGAGATCCTATTACTCTCACTAATAAATACTCTTTCAATAGGCGGAGAAGTCTGTACAAAGTTTTAAAGACAAACTTACAACTATCCATAATTAACTATCTCGGACAACAAGCTCCTAGCTCATTCCTCAAGCTTAGTTGCACCTTTTTTTTAGTTCAGTTTTATTCTATGATCTGGTCTTGAAACAACAGTCTCTTCCTTACCTCACAAGTTCACTAGAGACCCAACTCCCAACTAACATCTCTAAGACTCTAGTCTTGGTCAAAGAATTACTCGTCTTTCTCACAGGTATATAAAATAAACTAACTCTACACTTTTCCTTTTTTACAAATAATTTGAAATAGATTTTTGCTTCTAAGATAAATAGATAAAGTTTAGTACAGATATATAAAAGTTCAAATAACTTTTATATTTGATGCTTCTCAAATAAGCAGATAAATAGTTTAAGGATCAGATATTTAAATAAAAGCTCAAGACTTTTATATTTGTGTGAAAAACTTATGTGTAAGCAGATAAACAGATTAATGCAGTTTTATAAAGATTTTCTTTTCTTTATAAATAAAGAATGTGTTTCTATGGTTAAAGAGAATAGAAAAGATTTTCTTATTCTTTATGTAAATAAAAAATGTGTTTCTATGTTAAACAGATATAACTTTGAGTCTAGGTATAAAAGTTTAAATAACTTTTATAGTAAATGATATGCTTCTTTTTAAGTAGATATAATCATTGAAGTCTGTGATATAAAAGTTTAAGCAACTTTTATATAATGCAACAAGTATTTTATGAATAAATAAATTTATGTGCAAAATACTTGTGATGACAGATATCAAGTATAGTAGATCAATCAGTTAAATAATACTTGATATAACAAATCAATTTGTTTCACTCAAATATATATTATAATATATTTGATCTATTATGTGAATATTAAATAAGGTCACTTAGAACTTCAAACACCATTCGAATGATATTCTTGTTTAAGGACTACCTCCAAATATCGGTATCTAAAACTGATCTTTTAATTGATAAGAATAGATGAAATATATATATATATATATATATATATATATATAAATAAATGTGTACCACAATTTATATTTGTATATCTATAATTATAAGTAAGTATGAGTTAATGTAAATATAATAATTTAATAACTTATCTCAAATACTTTGACCAATTTTTCTCTTCTTTAAAGGATTAGAACTTTGAGTAGAAGATAGAGAGTAAGCTTCTTTATAGAGAGAAAATGTAAGCAAAGAGACAGAGCTTTTCTTTGTTTTGTAAATTGGTAAAGAAAAATATGAAGAAAAGCTTTCCTATTTATAGAATTTCTTGAGCCAAGGGTAAACTTGTAATTTGAAAATTTATTTTTGAAATCAATGGCTCGAATTGCTTTGATATGAAAAGGATGGCTCGAATTGCATATGCAGCACATGAATTAATCAAAGAAGAAGCAGGCTTTTTTAAGTGTTAGCATATTTTTTTTGTTTTGACCCATTGAAAAAGTAAACTCCCAGTTTTAAATAAGCACTTAGCTTATTCAATACTTACATGCTTAGTCACCCTTCAGTTAAAAAAAACTTCAAGCAAAATATTTCAATCTCAGCATGCATGCTGCCAGCACATGGTCAAGGCTTAGCAAAGTCTCATAAATTTATTGTTTCATGGGCCCACGATTATAAAATATATCCAAGACAATCACATGGACACATGCACTTAATTTTGCAAGTTAACAGTCAAAGGCTTTTTCCTTTATATGGGCACACGCATGCATACATGATATAAATATATATATGATATATACGACACACACATATATATACAGTGTATATATATATATATACACACACACACACATATATACAATATATATATGCATATATTTTCTTTTTGCCTTCTTTCGAAATAACTCAAAATGATTTTTTTGAAATCTTTAGTTTAATAAAATTATTTTGAGAATAAAGAGGAAATCTCCTTGTCTTAGGAAATGTTACTATATAAATTATTTTCATTAACACTTGATATTTAAATTATCAAGGTCAAGAAAAATAAATTTAATTTAGGATGAAAAATATTTTTGGTCAAAATAAATGGAATATTTAAATTCAATTTATATAAAATCCTATGGAGAGGATTCTACCCATTTAATTAACCCTATTTACTAAATTTGTTATCATCAAAATAAACTACAAGATTTGGAGACCTATCAATCTCCCCCTTTTTGATGATGATAAATTACTAAAAATATTTTTCTATATAACTGCTCCCTCTTAGTTTATGCATACATAAAATATTTAATTTTTGAAATTTTGGAAAACTTCATCACGACAATTTATAGCAGTTTATATTTGCATCACATGCCACAACAGTTTATACATCATCACATATGTTACTGTTAATGACATAACATCATCAGTATATACTGTCATGCATCATCAATATGTAATGTCCTGTCTAGCATCATCAGTATATACTTTCCTGCCTTGTCATCAGATGATATAGTATTTTATATAACGTCACATGCGTATCAGATATAGCAGATATATAGCATCACATGCATAACAATTGATATATATCATATTTTTCTTCTCTCCCTTTGTCATTATAAAAAATGAGGAAAAGAGTTACTGTTCATAACATGCAAAAAACAGTTAGCATAGAAACATTCTTTACAAAAACTTGCAGAAGAGAAAATGTCAGAATAAGCAACATTAGTAAAGATAGAAGCTGCAGAAGTATTGTAGTATTAGTTAGGTCAGAATATAGGTACAGTCATCCCAAATAGTTAGTAAATATATATATATATATATAAGTACAATCCTCCCAAATAGTTAGAAGTCTTCCAAATGGACAGGGGAAAAGTGTAAGCCAAGAGATGGAAGAGTGGCATTTGGAGCCGAGCTTGTACTAGCAGAAAAGTGATAAGGGGATATTGAGACTTTCTGACGTTCCATCAACACATATAACATATCTCTGAGATGATGTACAGATACCTGTAAAGCTTCTATTTGACTCATCATATTACTTTGATTGTGCAAGGAAAGTTGAGTCATGCTATTTAGAGCATCTATTTGAGATAGCAGATTCAGATGAGACTCAATAGACTCATTATCATCGGGTTTAAAGATTATCAGTGGTCTTGGAGGGAGATTTAGATGTGACACAATGTTACTATTTTGCATAAGTTGGGTTTGATGATTAAGAACATTAATCCCAAGTTATTTAAAAATAGAAGTGAGAAGAAGACCATAACCTAGACAGTTATTGTGATAGCAGAACTCAAAAGAGGTCAAAAGAAAATAAGGAAGGTTGTATGACATGCACTCAGTTAAAATACATTTCATGAGTTCTAAGTCAAAAGGATGGAGATGTTTATCATTTCTGACAGGTATAACATTTTGTTTAAAAAAAATTCCCAAAAATTGACATTGGCCAATCAAAAATTCAAGACCAACTTTAGATGGAAAGTCAAACAAATTAGCAGGTACAAGTTGATCAGTGACAATGGATAAGTTGTGTTTAAAAGTGATGCAGTCACTTGTAGATATGCCTATGGGATAGGTGTACTCATTTATCCTTGGGAGTTCTAACATGTAGTTTCTGAGATGTAATGCATGAAGAAGAAGCAGTTCATCAATAACATAATCTTGACCTTATATGCAAGTATGAATATTAGTTAACAGACCAGTAGAATCTCTATCAAACGTCATGTGAGCATAAAATTCTGTAATACGTGTAGGGTATATTTATTTGTCTGTGAAATTAATTAGACATTCTCATCCTACTTGTTTGATCTTTTATAGCAAATCAGGAAAACTGTTAAAGGAAGTACCTATGCCAGGCGTGAGACTATGTCTCATATGCCTATATTTGGCCTTAGCAGATGGGGTAACTAATTGAGGTACAAATACATCAGGATGGATTTCAGAAATAAGTGATAATTTCTTTCGTTTAGATGAAAAGATTGGGTTCATTTTAAATACAAACACAATATGCAGACAAATAGAGAGAAGACATAGACTTAGAATGTGCAAGCTTGGGTATATATATGTAGCAAGGTTGTGTAATGACATTTTATAGATGAAGCAGATGACTAGCAATATCAGTTCAAGCATAAATTCATAGACATGTAGGATGACTGTGACGCCCCCAAATTCTGACGTCACTGTCTCGAATTTGGTTCATCACGTTCTAACACAATAATGACATAAAACTAATGCAACGGAAAAGATAGAATAAATTACATTAATTTAATATAATTATTCTCGTCCCAAGGTCTTGCAACCGATACCACAATACTATCCAAAAGTCTTAATTTAACTGAAACATAGTACTAATACATAATCCATGCCTAAGCTTATTACATAACCAAATCTAGAAACTTAAAACAACATAGTAAAATAATCTCCTACCTAAGGGAGAACAAAGCTACTCTGTAGTTTTGCCCTTTCCCTTATCCTTGCCTGAAGGTTCACCTCGCTCTGCCTTAACTGAAAGATTTAAAAAAAGCAAGAATGAACAACAAATTTGCCCAGCAAGTGATGTAATAACAAGGGTAAACAATTAAAAGTTTGATGTCTTGAGAATATAAGGGATAGTTCGAGAATATTATGAATTATCAATTATTTCGAATAAAGTTGTTATAAACGGATAATCTCAATAAGATTCAAGAAATAATCCTAGCAAAGTTCGAGATGCAAAACACTGAGTAGTCCCAAAGGACTAAGAACTCCTGCCTAGAATTAACAGTTTTTATACTGAAAATCCAATAAAAACAAGTACACAGGTGATCAACCTATAGTACCCCAGATTATGCATAACTGTCACATACTTATAAGTGCGCACGTCGGTTCTCCGACAATATAAAATTTTCCCCTTTTTTTGAGGGTTGTTCATCTCAGTAGATAAGAGTCCTCACCAAGACAATTGGTTTGGAATAGCTTTCTAACACATGTATAATAGTCTAACCGGAACAATGGTTTTGACAATCATATTCAATGATTTAATGAATACCAATACTCGTAATGAGGTTTAAGGGATATTAATCTTAAACCAATCCTTAGAATGTGAATAACAGTTTATAAGCATAAAAATCATTGTCACATACTTGTATGATACATAAATATACAAGTTTACATGCTTGCTCAATAAAGAGAAAGGGTTCGAATACTTGAACAATATACCACATCCTGCTTGAATGTAAATTGAGTAGGGTTAAAGGAAACTTGCCTGTTTGCTCAGCTACAAATACTCTATCTTTAATTTAAATTGCGTTAGTATAACATTCTTACAAGTGGTTACGCACCACATAGTTTTAATACACAGTCACGTAGGTGGAATCATGATTACTAAGTCCATATTCGTAATTTCTCATCTTAGCTAAATGAGTAAGCAAACCTAGAATACCTCGACTTTAAACATCAACATAAGCTCAAACACACGGTATATCAGTTCAAAACATGCAATACCACTTAAAACATTCATACATATATGCTGCAAGACTCTACTTACAAATTAAAACAACTGGGCAGTTTTGGCGACCGGCGCGGTCGCGCTGGTTTTTGCCTTAGGAGTGGCGCGGCCGCGCCACTCTCTGGGCAGACCAAAAATAATTTAATTCAGGTGGCAATTCAGGTCTATTCCCCAACATTCAGGCTACTCAAATACACATGCTCATAAGGTTATTAGTCTGAGTTTAAAACTTAACATGCTCATGCTAAATGCAATCCAAGGTTATAAGGTGTTATGTTAGAAACTTCTATATTTTAAGCCAATCAAATCCATCTCACAAAGGGTCAACTATTATAGTCATGATACCGCATAAAGAGACTTGACCATACTTAATAAGCATGCTCGTGTATATATAACACGTGTACACATTAATCACGTAGTTTACAATTGGAATGTCACTTTCTTGAATATGCGAATATAGGTAGAATCCATGTTCAGCTAGATGGTGCTCATGTCAACATGTTCTAGAGGCATAATGAATCCTATTATTCATGCTTGCAAGGTTGGAACGAAATTAACACAACGTTTAACAATAATAGTCCTTACGTCTTAAGTTTTCTTGAAAAGTTCACATTAGACTAACTAAACTTGTTTAATATTTCTACGTGACTCTCCGTATGCATTCACACATATAATTAGATCATATATACATGCTTGTAAGATCAGAACATAAAAGATACAAGGTTCACTAAGTTTTACTTCCAACACTCCAAGTTCTCTTCTAAAAAGTCGTTGGAACCGAGCTAACCCAACTCATGTCATGCAAGGTAACCCTAGGTAATACATTGGACTTGTTTTCATACATGTCTAAGCTAGTTACATATGCTCAAAGGATCAGAGTCAAAAAGGCATCACTTTCATAAGGTTTAGTTTTCAAATTCTAAGTTTTACTTCAAAATCTCGTAAACCCAGCACATTTCATGCAAGACCATACTTAGATCACATACCAGATACACACATAGGCTTATTTAAGCTAAACTAACATGCTCATGATATCAGAAGAATCAAAAGTTAGGATTTCCTTCTGGGGCACGGCGCGACCGCGCCTGGTTTTGCCTGGGGAGTAGCGCGGCCGCGCTGCTCCTCGACAAAACTAGGTAACTCCCTGTATGGCGAAATTTACAAAACCAAATCCAATTCAAATAATCATCTGAGCATACCCATCTCACATAAAGTCTATAACCATGATATTAAACATACCTAGCATGATTTTAACAACTTAAAACAAATAATTAACTAAGTTCAAGAATTAATTCATCATTCATGCTATTTCTTCATATTTTCGCATAATTAGCGATTGATCATGCTACGAATTTGTTTCTGAACCAAAATGGTTCATTTAACTTTCGTTGTCTTCGTATTTGACTATACTAACAATGTATAACAACCATTTGCAGATTATCACAACTTAGCTTAACCATTTTTGGTACATTATAAGCATGCATACATGTTATTTTCTGAGAATTCATAAAACTCAAGTTTGATAGCATAAAACATGATTAACACATGTATATGAACTTGACAACTTATATACATCAACTACTAACCAACTAACAAGAGATTCATGACAAAATTTCTAGAAATTTAAATATAGAACTCAAGAACACAATTAAAGAGAAATTACCTCTTGAAGCTAATTGAGTACTCTCCAATACTACTAATTGAAAATCACTCAATCTCACTCTCAAATGGAAGCTTAACTTCAGATTTCTAGCAACAAGATTTGTGTAGAGGAGGCTTCAATTTATAGAGAATTCAAAATCTGGTTCATGGCTTTGCTTAAGGGTTTCACCCATTGGAAGAAGAAGAAGATCCTTGGTTAATGGAGGTTTGGTGGAATAGTGGTGGAGCACTATTTGGACCACCTCCCCCACCATCATGAAACCAAGGTTTGCAAGGAAGAAGAAGAAGTCTAGGCTTGTAGCCTTTTCCCATTATCAGTCACAAGGTTCTACCTATTCACGTAAATGAAGGAAATGGAGCAAGTGACTAACAATTTGGGACAAGGAACTCAGACTTTGCAATAGAGACCACTAGTACATTTAGGTTTAATAATGCAATTTAGTCATAAGGTGTATTAAAATTAAATGTTACCATATTGTATCAATATTCACATATACCTCTATCATATAATCCATGTACATTAATTTACAACGAAATCTAATTAATCGCTAACACCCAAATATTCAATATACATTATTATTTCATAATACATTTATTGTACTAACATTTAAGTATGGAAATAATTATCATGTAGCAAATATTAATTACTCCATATAATTTAAATGTACATCACACAACAAAATGTCACATAGGACATTCATGCTATTTAAATGTCACACATATTCCACCTTATTTAATGACTTATATGAATATTCACACATGCTAATGTCACAAAAAAAAATATCATGACACATAACATTTAATTAAATGAAAGGAGATTATTAGCCACACAAAAATTAATTAAGATACATTAATAATTTCTTTTCTTATTAAATCACTCCTCTATAAAAAAATCAAGAGATCATTTTATTGCATCACTATTATGGTGACATATCACATATACTCATATTTGAATAAATATTCAACTTAAATAGAAAAGTCAATAATAATATTATTTAAAATTCTCGGGTATCACAATGACAGACTGGTTAAGATACTCATTAAATAAAGATAGATGTATTTATAATAAATTCAGCAGAGCAAACAAGTCATATTCAAGACTGCAGTATATTCTTTTGAGGATACAAGACCATGAAAATTTTAGTAGCCGAAAATACTGTCCAATCTATTAAATGCACTAAAAAAAGCAGAAAGTCTTTTTGTTTAAATAAAAGTCAAGGGAGGGAGATACCAGTTATTCAAACTAAAATATTGACCAAATATTTTAAGAAAAACAGGTTTTGCAAATATGGGGTTTGAAGATACTCATGAGTAAATCCAAAGGCAGACAGCAAAATCCAACACAAAGGTTCAAGCATAGAAATTTTAACCCAACACAACAGTGAGGAATAAATAAATTTTCGGCATAGAATGGTCTAGACCATCAGTCTTAATTTGAAAATTAGACTAATATATATATAGGAGAAGGATCAGGTGCGGGATCCCGCATTTTGTTAAAATGCAGACCTTTTTTTTTTTTGCTTTTTTTTAAAACAACTAAAAAAAATAAATAAATAATTATGGAACTGAAATTTTTACATAATACAATGTTTTGGGCGTGATTTGGATACATATACTATAACTAAAATTATCCTTTTTTCTATTTATTTTAATAATCCATTATACTATATGGTTTAATTGTCACACTAACAATTTAATTAAACCTATTATTAAATAAATTCAATTAAACCTTACCAAATTAATTATAACTCTTATTTAAATAAATCATTTATTCATCTAATTTAATTATTAAATTAAATTAGAATAGACACATCAAATTGCATTCAAATAACAATTAACATAATTACACTTAAAATGAATTATTCCACAATAATTTATTAATTATTTATTTTACTCAATAAATAAATTAACAAAAATATTTATTTATTTAACTCAATAAATATTTTATTTATTCACAAAAATTACATTCATTACATACATACATACATATATATATATATATATATATATATATATCTTTATGGGCAAAAGTTTAGTTTAATTTTTTATTTATCAAATTTTGGAAAGGCAAGGCAAGAGAAGCACAGACAGAAAGTCAAGCGTCACATCGCTAGACCAAGCGTAGCAACGCTCGTGAACGCGCGTGCCTGACAGAATGGTTGCATCTGTTCAGTTTTTGATGTCTCGTGTCCTTTCATTTGCACCCAAACCATTTCAAATGGTTGTGTCCCATCTTAAGGGTTACTAGACCCTCCTATAAATAGCATATGAAGGCAGCCATTTCATTCACTCATTAATTGTGCATCATCAATTAAGTTAAATTAAGGGTTTCATTTGAGAGAGTTCAGAGCATTTTTTTTGTGTTCGTTGTGTATACTATTTAGAGTAGAACTATAGTATACGTTATCATTGTATCCTGAAAGACAAGTGTTATTAACTCCGAGTACTGTAAGGAAGGCATAATTGTCTTAAGGACATAGTACCAAGTAAAAACCTTGACATACAATCTTTGGTTTACTTGAGATAATTATATATATATATATATATATATATACACACACACACACACACAGAGTAAGGATCAAGGGTATACCCCCTAATTTAACATATCTAACATACCTATTTAAAAAACCCCCCACTTTCTTTCTTCTCTCTCCTCAACTCCCTCTTTCTTTCTTCTCTCTCCTCACATGTCAGACCATAGATACTTTTGTTTGGCTAGCACCATCTGCCCTCAATTATTAGCATCTTCAATCAAGTAAACATAAATGGATCAAAGTACCAACATCATCTTCATTTATAAATAAAATTGGTCATAAATCATACATGCTCAACTTAAACTGGACTGCCAACTTTGTCATTCAAATGGATCAAAACAACAAATTCACAGGTTGGAAGTCTTGTCTATGACGCAACATTGTATTAAACCATAGGGAAATTAAAAATTTTACTTCAGCACATGTCACCGGCAACCTGGGAGCTCCGAATTCCCCAAAAAAATTTACTTCAGCAATAAAATGCCTCCCCATTTGGCATTCATAAGTGCTACACTAGGTAATTGTCCATGCATACCTGCAAATTATAGTTAATTAGCATATCATTTCAAATAACCATAAGCTATAGATGTACATTAACTTCTAGTCAAACTTGATTGTTGTACAAATGAATTACTCCACTTAATATTAACACATGAATTATCTTAAGTCATGAATTAACTTAAGATAGTATCATGAAAAAACTAAATGCTATTTTTCACAGCAAGAGATCATACTCAACAAACATTTATCGTATCACCTAAATCAGCATCCACAAAATGCTAATTGACACCTAAAGAATTGCATAAAGATTATAAACTAAACACCTAAAGAAACAGAATCAATGTTTCCATTACCATTCTATACATGATCAAAAGACAAGAAAGAGATCATGAAAATCAAAACAAAAAGAAAATACTAAACATAAATCAGTACAAATATATCATGATAATCAACACCAACAAGAAGATATTAAACATAAATCATACAAAGATTTTAAGTCAATATCTGAAATTCCCAATCATCCCATGATTACTGCAATTCTGAAGCCTGCTTTGTAAAAAAATAATTACAAATCAATAGAAAAATATAGATATACAAGTGTTGTTATAACAATCTCAATTGTATCTGTGGGTAAATCACTATCATCATCTACACTTGGATCCTGAGTAGCATCATCATTTGATGCTCCGGTTCTACATTTAAATAAATAGCAAAGTCAAATTTAAACAAATAGCAAAGTCAAATTTAAACAAATAACAAAGTCAAAATAAGTAAATTTGTTTACCGATTATTAAGCACCAGACAGTTTCTTTTATCGTGTGTCACACCAACTTTGCCACATCCATGACAACGTCTACCCTTGGGATTTTTTGTTTTCCCCAAAGCCCTTTCTTTACCACCCTTCAGCCTTTTACCACACCCTTTTTCTCGCACTTAGTTTGGCTCAATGTAACTATGTTCATAAGTAGAAGTCATGTTAACTGGCTTGGATACACTCATTCCACCACACTTCATTTCATTGTTTCTTTCGGAATCATTATTCCCAATAATTTGATTGATCTTTTCATCCACATTACATAAACATTCTTTTAAAATAGTTGTGGCTTCTTCATTTGTGAGAGCCTTATCAATCAAATCTAAAGAATGTTGAATCAATTGACTCCGCAAGAGTAAGTATGGCTTGTCATCTTTTATCGATACTCCATTATCATCAATTACACCACTTGATTTTGTTATCTTTGTCCATCTCTTAAAAATATATTTTGTAGGCAATTTGTCAAGATCATGATACATATGCAAGTAAGCTATCACATGCCGATATAGGATTCCCATACTCTTAAACTTTTTGCAAGTGCATGTTGCATAATCCAAAGATTTGTCATAATAAATTTCTCTTACAATAAAATTGTTGACATTCCTTCGCTAAATCTTATATACATAGTAGTTAGCATCCTGCTTCATAAGTTCAAACCTATAATTAAAGCTCTCACACAACTCATCTTCAAATTTATAATACATAGAGTGTGTATAAATGTCAACCATTTGAATTAGAAGTCATGGCAAATTTTTATTTTTGACTTCTCAATTAAATCTTTGTTGTCCGAGCCCAACTCTACATGTCGTTAATGTTGAATGCCCCGACCAAATTGAATCATAAAATCTGCTAAAGAATTTCTTTTAGAAATAATTTTTTTTAAATGCATGAGAACTCTCCGCTCGTTGGCTACTTGACATGCTGGCTGAGAAAACATGATTCACCTGTGTGGGTACCCATCTACAACGGATGTCATACATTGATTGTAGCCATGTATTAGCATTCAACCCACTTTTCTCCATTCGCTCCACCCAAGTGGAGTCAAACTTTTCCACAGTCTCTGAATTCCAATGTAATCTGAAAACTCTTTATAATAAGCACTGAATTTTACTGAGTCAATCTTATCTGAAAATTTGGTCAAAATATGCCAACTACAATACCTATGAAATATCTTAGGAAGGATCTGTGAAATGGCATTTTTCATAGCCAGATCCTGATCAGTGATAATCATCTTAGGTGCATCACCTGGTATTGCTTCCAAAAAACACTTGAAAAGTCAAACAAAAGTATTTATGGTCTCATCACTTAAAAAAGCACAACCAAATACAATAGTTTGACCATGGTTATTAACCTCCATTAGTATTGCAAATATCATTCTGTAACGATTAGTATTATATGTGGTATCAAAAATGACAACATCACCGTAAAATCTATAAGCCTGTCTAGAAGTTGCATCGGCCCAAAAATAACGAGTAATCCTTTTTTCATCATCTGTGTCAATTGTAAAACTGAATGAAGGATTCTTTTGTTATTCTAACTTTAAGTACTTATTCAACATATCTCCATCATGTCCCTTCAATTCATTACGTTTGTCTCTTTCAAAGTTATACAAATCTTATTGCGTGCAAACAATATTTTGAAACCCTCATGCCTGCACTGCAAGAAATTTGTATTGTTGAGATTGTGGTATATTCACCATGCCGAGTTGTTGACTCAAAGATTTTTGGGCAGTTGACACATTACGGTGTGATCGTAAAAGATGCATCTTATGTGGGGTTGACAATGGGTGACAATGACCCTCCTCAATTATAGTAACTACGTACAAGTCATTTCTTTTTACCACTACAAATCTTGCACTACAACCTTCTTTTGTAGAACCACATTTTCTTTTTACATCCACATCGGCTAATAGTTTGCCCTTTCCTTGCTTATAACATACATACTCCTTCCTACAAATCTCACTGCTTCCCACCCTTTTTTTCTCAGTATACTTTTGTACACTAAAACCAGCATGCATTGCATATGTATTGTAAAAAGTGTGAACATCGTCTAATGTTTGAAATTCTTGACCTAGCTTAGGCGTAAACTCATCCCCCTCCATTTCTATTTTCAAATTGTATACGTAGTCTAAATTCATTTCTGCATTATCCCCACAACTCCCTATTTCATGGTCCATGTTATCCATTTTTAATAAACCTAAAAATAATGTATGTATGCACAACCAATTTAATACTGAACAAGTGTTGAGGGTTTACATAAGAGCATGGTCAAAACATGAATTTGACACAGTAATAACCCAATTTTACACACATACACAATGAAAATAATTAATAGTACTTTAGTTCCAATTCCATACAAGCCAACACCTCTTCAATCAATTGTGATTCTATCAAAAAAAAAGTACTATCCAAGTAATATGTGGAAACCATGCTTAACGGTTCACATATCAGAGGTGTGGAGTAACTGGTAAATGGTAGAATCAATATCAGGTAACATTTTAGTATAATGGAGTTAGTCTAGTCAACCAAATTCTCAGACCTAATAAATTCTAACAGAGCAGCAGGTCTTAACGACATTATAAAAGGAAGTAAATGATTGATTTGCAGGTCCAATTCTTATAAAATTCAGTATAAATAAAAATCATTCAAATAGATTTGATACCCAGTTCACCACACCCCTAAGCTTGATTTGGTACAATTACCCATCAAATAATCTAATATCAAGTAAAAATGAAGAATTTAATTGTTGATTCCCAATTTTGTGAAAGCCCGTGAGAGAGAACTTGGAAAACCAAAAAACCATTGATGTAACAGAAATTAAAAACTATAGCAAGCACATCAATTAATTAAAGCATTTGTGTGTATGAACACAAAAATTGTGGAATCAAACTAGAAAAATTACATAAATTTTTACCCAGAAAAAGTGTTCTTTGTTATTGCAGAGTGAAAACCAAACCAAACTAAACCAAACCCAGGATTGAACGAATTTGCACCAAATCGAAGTTGAGACGCCCAAATCTGGGCGTTTAATTTCTGATCGCCTCTGATTCCTCTGAATTTTTCGAGCTAGGTTGTTTTGTCTGACATGTGAGGAGAGAGAAGAAAGAAAGCGTGAGTTGAGGAGAGAGAAGAAAGAAAGTGGGGGGTTTTAAATAGATATGTTAAATCAGGGGTATGTCCTTGATCCTTACTGTGTATGTGTGTGTGTGTATATATATATATACACATACATATCTTCCCTAATAACTATAAGCAGCTAAATTTTGAGGTACAATATGTTATTGCATAATAAATTTCGAAAAAAAATCCCATGGATTATTCCTCCTTTTGTTTAAGACATGATCCATTGCTAAGATATAGTACCATTCCATTCCATGTAAAGAAATTTGTAGATTAACTTTGCTTGTTTGCAATCATGGACTGTAATATTTTCCCTGAAATGACAGTCCCTTTCAAAAACTTTGATACTGTTGGACCAATATGCTCCATGTCAAACACCTTGTGTGTGCCCATCTATTGCTTAGTTTCTTTTTATTTGAACTATTTCAGTATCTCTAATAAAATCTCTAAATTTGCTTGAAACTAGGAACTTTTTATCTCAAAACCGAGTCTATAGAGAGAAAGTATTCACACAAGGAAAATGATATAAATGTCGATAAATATTTAACGAAGTTAGATAACAATCAATATAGAAGTGTATGCGAAAAGATAGAATAAATTAAAGGAAGACCCCCTCAATTCCTACATTTTCCATGTATGGACATACATCGCAATCAAATCCTCGTTAACAAACAAAATCCTCATTTAATTAAAAACAATTAAGAAAAAAATGTTTTCTGGAGGAGAGGATACAAAAATTCACTCACTCACTCAAAAGTGCCAAAAAAAATTTGGACCATTTCTCGATTTGTGCGTGTCATCCTTGCGCAGGGGCCATGCTAATCTTCTCTGTATCGTTCCAATTTTATCGGATGTCCCCGAGGGGAAATATGATATGTCGGTCACATTAGGATTTCAAGAATTGAATTCTTTACAAGTTTGGTGATGTGGGATTCTGTTCTAAAAGACATTACCACCAATTTAGTTTACCCCAATGGCAGGTTTAGCCTTTAGGAGAATGGAAAAGGCAGTTTCAGCTTTTACAAGGAGAAACTCGGGGGGAACAAATATACCATTTTAGAGGCAGCAAACTCATCGTCAAATACCAGAAGTATCAAATCTGATGATCCTCCCCTGGTTTTCCTTTTCCCTAGTATAAGAAAGAGAAATCTGGGTCTTCACAAAGGAGTAACATAGAGATGAGATGGAAGAGAAAAGATGAAGTAAATGATTTTCATAGTAAAAGGCAGACATTGTTTGTGGCAAATTCATTCAGGAGATGGACTTGGGACAGATAAAGAACTTGGGACACATGAAATTGTTTTTTTTAGAATTTCTTCGGAGCATTTGTGATGTAGGATTTTTATTGTCATTTAGAAAATAAAGTGAGTTATACAATCAAAACTTTTTTTTTTTTGCAACAGAGAAGTAATGAATTTCCTATGTAATAATAGAGATATAAAGACGGTACGGTACAGTTATTATGGAGCTGTTCTGAGTTTTTGTTGGGCATGGCATGGGCACAATGATTGATGGATTTTGAATGAAGATGGAAGGCAATTTTCCCAATACTGAATTTTAAATTTGCAGGTTACAGCTTTGTTAGTCTTTGGTTTTAGTGGGTTTTTTTGTTGATTTGATTGTGAATTAGGGAGTTGGGTTGTATCGCTGTTTTTTTTTTTATGCAGTACTTGATTTGAAGAATCAACGCACAAGATGATGATGCATAGTTACAGAGCATGTAAAAAATTAAAATTGAATCCAGATCTTGTGAATTTAGTTTTTATCTTGCAAAAATAAAACTTTTACCTTTTGCCGAGAAAAAAAAAATAGTTTACCCCATCCTTCTCTACATGTGACACTGCAAGCGTATTGTAACTGTTGAGCGTCGACTATGCTAAGGAGAGTGATCAACCATTGCCTTGAAGTTTGTTCCCTAAACTAAATCCTATAAGAGCTTAATTTTCAGGGGTGGGATGAACAATTTTTATAGGATAAAAAGAAAGCGTCATCCAAAATGAACGCAATTATTCACAAAAGAAGGATCTCTGTATTCTATGGAGTTGGCTCTAGTGAATAAAGATTAACAAAGGCTTATATGCCCTCCGTTTTAAATCTATAAAGTTAAAAAAATATATTTTTGTTATTTTTTCTAAATTGGGTGTTAAGTACAGTAACATGATAACAAAGTTCTTATTTGTAAAACACCGAGGAAGAATTTAATTCTCAATAAAAACAGCTTAAAAATAAGTTCGGTCAGAGAGGCTGTGGGGTAACAAGCCCACGCTATCACCAATAATTAACACAAATTATTAAACCAAGTGGTCAGGGGCTGCGCGAACGCAAGCCCCCGCTGTCACAAATTATGATGTAGGCTCCACCACTTGGGTAGACCTTAGGTGAGCACCCCTCCAAAGTGCAATGGAGGTCACTAACCTAGGCCATGGGCCTTCTTGATCACCCATTGACCCCATCCAGGTAAGTATGTTTCAATGCACAATGTACATTCACATTTATACACTTGTTAGGGAGCCTCTATTTGCGCACGTCTATGTGGGACTTGTAGTTTATGGTAGTTTTTGGATCTCAAGTTGGCATATCCTTCTGCAGCCTAAGTTTTACGATATAATTCAAAATTATAAGAATCGACGACAAGAACAAATACAAACATTTCTAATTGAAAGCTGTAATCTTGATTCAAAATAGATGATATATGCAATTCAATATATTTAGCGCGTTCTAGAATTTTAATTGAGCTTTCTGAGTGCGGATGCTGACTCTTACACCACTTAAATCTTTTCTGTTAGGGAATTATAGAACCAATAAAAACTAGTAAGTTACCTTGTGAAAGAGATGAAGACCAAAAAGTTATTAGATTTTTTCAAGGCTATTGTCTTACATTCTACTTAGTCTTGAGTTTCCCCTTTATTCTCTTACTTATGTATTGTTAATAATAATTTCATATTGTTACAAATCATATTGCTAATCCTCTTTTGCACTTTCTGGAACGGAAGCAATGTGAAACAAAAATACATGATTCGAGTCAGATAAATGAGACTCTTATCGTTTCATCGGCGTTTGCAACTCAGATTCCGTGGAGGCCATAGTTTTTATAGGTTCATCAGTTAGTTTAGGACAATGAAAATTCATAATAAGCAATATTTACAAATGAAAATCCAAGATTACAAGGATAATCTTCTCCAAATGAGAAATGCAAGTTCTGCATAACCCCGATAAGTTCACTTTATTTTACATTTAGGCTTCATAATCTCTTGAAGCAAAATAAGCAATTATGTGCAAATGTATCATAATTAATGAGCTTATATATACTATATTACCTGCAACCTATATATTTGCATTGAAGTTTTTGAATAGTGGCAGACCATTACATTTCAGTTCAGAATCTTTTTACCCGATTCTAATCCCCTGAACTGCTAATTTTGTTACAAAATGGACTCTAAATATGACTCTCATCAAGTCAAAACAATCATTTTACCATCTGATACCCCCATAAACTGACACAACAAAAAATCGATACATTCACAAGAGTAGAGGAATTGATTGATATTTATTTGCTACTAACTAGGTCTAAACAAACTTTGTAGGTTAAATTTGGAAGAGGGCTGCGCAAATTATGATGTAGGCTCTACCACACTTGGATAGACCTTAGACAAGCGCCCCTCCAAAAGTGCAATGGAGGTCCCTAACCTAGGTCATGGGACTTCTTGATCACCCATTGATCCCATCCAGGCAAGTATGTTGTGACGTTTGATCTACATTCATATTTATACACTTGTCAGGGAACACCTAGTTCACATGCCGTTGATGTGGGTATTAACGCAAGAATTATTCCCAACTTAGAACTTATGGCAGTTTTTTATAAACTTGCCTAGTTAAATACAATGAGGTCAATTTTTAGTGTTTTTTGGTCATTTATTAGCTTAAGTTCAGCTGCAGCAGTAGCACAAGGTGATATTCCTTCCTGCAGCCTATGTTACAATATGATCTAAAATTGTCAATTACTCCCTCCGTTTCAAAATTGGATATACAATTTAACTTTTGAGGTCAAACGATTGTATATTAAACTTCAAAATTGGTATGACTCATAAAAGTTTAGAATGAATTAAGTTTTGTGATTTAATAGTTTTTGTTATATATGACACAATTATAATAATTTTATCAACTAAAATTAAATAAATTCACATTAATTTGAAGTTTAATACGTCGTCGTTTGTCCTGAAAAGTCAAATCTATATAAATATATAATAAGACGAAACTTAAATTTTTTTTTGGTCTTCGTCTTTCATTTTTGGTCTTCGTCTTTCATTTTTAGTTTTTGATCTTTGGTCTTTGGTATAGGCCTAGAATTATATAAATATATAATAAAACAAAAGTGAATTTTTTGGTCTTCGTTTTTGATCTTTGGTCTTTGTTATAGGACTAAAATTTAACTATAAGTAAAACACTTTTTATACTCTTATATATTGCTATGATTAATTTAACTAGAGCTAAAACTCCCTTTATGGTTCTACAAACTTTAATATTAACTTATTATTCTGCAATAATTTTATTTTTTATAAGAGTCCTTTAATTACTTATTCATACAATAAATTTTAACTTAAAAATCATATTTAGGATTTTAATTTAAGTTTCTACTCAACTTTAGTCTCTAAATGATTATATATTAAAATATTATGAGTACATATAATAATTAATATCAAAATTGTATTGGATATATATATATATATATATATATATATATATATATATATATATATACAGAACGGATCTTAAGCATACCCCCTTAAATGACATACCAAGCATACCCCTATTCGCGACGGACCCGGCGACGGTTTGGTCCGTCGCCATAGGTCCGGTCCGCCGCTAAAGCCTTTAGCGACGGACAACTTTTAACGACGGACCCGTCGCTAAAGGCTTTAGTGACGAACCGGACCTATGGCGACGGACCAAACCGTCACCGGGTCCGTCGCCAAAGGGGGTATGCTTGGTATGCTATTTAAGAGGGTATGCTTAAGATCCGGACTATATATATATATATATATATATATATATATATATATTAATGATTACTTTAGTTACCAATTCTATTACATATAGGAGACCTTTAGTTAATTAATGTTACAAAATAATTCTAACTTATATATTACTCCATCTGTTCTAAAATTAGAGATACAATTTAATTTTTGAGGTCAAATGACGGCATATTAAACTTCAAATTGATGTGAATTTATTTAATTTTAGTTGATATAATTATTATAATTGTATAGTATATAACAAAAACTATTAATCACAAAATTAATTTCATTCTAAACTTTTTTGAGTTATCCTAATTTTAAAGTTTAATATGTCGTTGTTAGACCTTAAAAGTTAAATTGTATCTCTAATTTTGGAACGAATGAGATAGTTATTAAAATTTAGTTAGCTAACTTTTAAAACTAAAATCATAATGGCAACTCATGATTCTACAACAATTATATTCCTAAATAACTATATATTAAAAATATAAGAAAAATATTATGAGTAAATAATAATTAATATAAAAAATTGTAATGTATATTACAAAATATATTAACGATTAAAATTTAGTAAACAATTTTATTTCAAGGAGACCTTAATTAATGTTTTAAAAAAAACCCTGACTTATATATTATTAATTAAAATTTAATTGCCTTTTAAAACTAACAATAATTTTATTTTTTATAATTTATTTAGTTAATTATTCATATAATAGAGTATGACTTAAACACTATGTTTAGGTTTTTAGGTTTCCACTTAACTTTGAACTCTAATTAAAAATGATTGATTATAAAAACTAAATATTAAAATTTGAAATTATATAAAAACTTAATATTAAATTAAAAATAACAAAAGAATCACATTGGTAACACTCTATATGTGATATGTAGTCATTCGTTTTTAAGTAAAATTTATAGTCATTCTAATAATAATAGTAAGTCAATTGAAAATTCAAAAAATATATTTTATAATCACTATATAAAATAAATTAAAAATAATTTTATATAAAAAATAACTCGTGCTTCGCACGGGGCATTTAGCTAGTTATATATCTAATTTTGGAACATAAGGAATATGAAGGCTATGTAATAGCAGAAACTAAATACTCTTCCATTTGGAATGTAGAGTCTAAAATGAATTTAGATCAAAAATTAAGGGAATTGATATTTTCATAAATAAAAATGATAGTTCCACAAATTCTTCCAAATACAAATAGTAAGTAGGGTTCATTCTCATTTGAGAAAAGATCCCAATCTGTCGTTGCTCGTCCCTCTCTCATGAAAAATTGTCTCTCCTCTCCCGGCGGCTTTGACTCATGTCTATAGCCAGTTGCTAAGACGATTCCCATTCAAGGTTGTGGAACTAACATTTTTATTTGTAAAAATATCAATTTCCTAAATTAACTATTTTTAGTGATTACTTTTCAAGTTTTCTCTACACTTCCCCAGTTTGCCATAGGTAAGATACAAAAATTTCTCATTAACAATGGTTGAACTGACGACGAACCATATTAAGAAATAACTACATTTACAAACTTGGCAAGAATTATTATTAATTTCTTCTTTTATCTAAGACTTGTTTCCTTGAGTCTTGATTGTTTATTAATATTATAATTATAATTTTGTTCTTAATTATGAGAATTTATTATACTTTACGAGTAGACAAGTTGAGAGGGAGTTTGTGCATGTACTTGTCTGAATTTGGTGATTAAGGTGATATCTTGTACAAATGGATTGCTGTTACCCGAGTCTTATTTAGCAGCCTTAATCTGTCGCAAGTATTTTCGTGTAACACTTGTGTTAGATTAAATTTCATAATGTGTATATTTGGTTACTCACTATTTGGTGCGTTTGGAGTGTTTAGAAATTCAAGCGCACTTGAAAATCTTGTTCGTATAATATCAGTTTATTTTAAACGTAGTTTATTTAACTCACAAACACAATATTTAAGTTTCAAACGCAACGCACTAAACGTTGATAGCCCAACAAACCCAATAACTAAAGAGCACTTATTTCAAAAGGATCCCCTCTCTTTTCTCTTTCTTCTCTAGTCCAAAACTCTAATCTTCAAATTTTGTCTATTTTGAAGACCCTCCCTCAAATCTCCTCTCTCTTTTTTTATCATCGTTCTCTTGTATTATCGTTGTTTTTCAATTGTGCGGGTTTATTTTTCTTTATTTATCGAATTTTATTTTCTCCTTATTTGGGGTTGAATCTTTCTTTCTTCAATCTTGTGGGAGTCATTTTTCTTCTTTTGGGAGCTCTAATTCCCTCCAAGTAGAGAAGGATTTTCGTTTATGGTGATGAATAATTGTAGATATGTTGTCTCCGACAATAATTGTTTCTCGATAATTTATTATTCTTTTACTTAGACCATAAAAGTTTGTAACAGATTTCATTTTTGAATAAAGTAAGCACCTCTTCAACTCTATTATACATGTCATTCGGATCGTTCTGATTAAATGAATTTTCCTAATATTTTTCTCAAATTTGTCATTAAAAAAACTAAAAATAAATCCATAATATATCCCCATTTATATCTTAAAAGTTGGATTCTCTTTCTCTTGAACTACCACCGTTGATAATAATATTCTATGTCCTGCAAAAATTGATTTAGTTTAACTTTTCTGATCAAATTGATTTATTTTAGATGACAGTTAGGAGTGTAAATGAACCGAGCTGAACCGACGATTGAGTTGCTCAGATTTGATTCATAAAATTTATCGAGTATGAAATAAGTTATTACTAAGACTCATTTAGCTACCGTGTTGAGCACGATCTCGAATCGAGTCTGAGCAGTTTGGACTTTTCGAACGAATATGATCTAAGTATCAAATAGAAAATTACAATTTGAAGAGGTTCGAGTAATTTATCTGAAAGTCCAATAATAATCTAGAAGGGGGGATTGAATAGATTATTACCGTTTAAAAATTTATCTTAGGCCTTTTTGAATTTTTAGTAAATTAATTTGCAGTGTTAGAAATTAATATGCAAGATAGAAAAAATTCAATCACATAATGCACATAGATTTATTTGGTTCACAACATACAGCCCGGGTATGTCGCTACGTTCAGTCTCAAGCTCCTCTCCAGGACTTGAGATCCTATTACTCTCAGTAATAAATACTTTTTCAATATATAGGCGGAGAAGTCTTTATAAAGTTTTAAAGACAAACTTACAACTATCCATAATTAACTATCTCGGACAACAAGCTCCCAGCTCCTTCCTCAAGCTTAGTTGTACCTTTCCTTTTAGTTCAGTTCTATTCTATGATCTGGTCTTGAAACAACAATCTATTCCTTACCTCACAAGTTCACTAGAAACCCAACTCCCAACTGACCTCTCTAAGACTCTAGTCTTGGTCAAAGAATTACTCGTTTTTCTCAAGGTACATAAAATAAACTAACTCTACCCTTTTCCTATTTTACAAATAATATGAAATAGATTTTTGCTTCTAAGATAAGCAGATAAAGTTTAGTACAGATATATAAAAGTTCAAATAACTTTTATATTTGATGCTTCTCAAATAAGCAGATAAATAGTTTAAGGATCATATATTTAAATAAAAGCTCAAGACTTTTATATTTGTGTGAAAAGCTTATGTGTAAGCAGATAAACAGATTAATACAGTTTTATAAAGATTTTCTTTTCTTTATAAATAAAGAATGTGTTTCTATGGTTAAACAAATTAGAAAAGATTTTCTTATTCTTTATGTAAATAAAAAATGTGTTTCTATGTTAAACAGATATAACTTTGAGTCCAGATATAAAAGTTTAAATAACTTTTATAGTAAATGATATACTTCTTTTTAAGTAGATATAATCACTGAAGTCTGTGATATAAAAGTTTAAGCAACTTTTATATAATGCAACAAGTATTTTATGAATAAATGAATTTATATGTAAAATACATGTGATGACAGATATCAAGTATAATAGATCAATTAGTTAAATAATACTTGATATAACAAATCAATTTGTTTCACTCAAATATATATTATAATATATTTGATGTATTATGTGAATATTAAATAAGGTCACTTAGAACTTCAAACACCATTCGAATGATATTCTTATTTAAGGAATACCTCCTAATATCGGTATCTAAAATTGATCTTTTAATTGATAAGAATAGATAAATAAGGTCACTTAGAACTTCAAACACAATTCGAATGATATTCTTATTTAAGGAATACCTCCAAATATCGGTATCTAAAACTGATCTTTTAATTGATAAGAATAGATGAAATATATATATATATATATATATATATATATAAATGTGTACCACAATTTATATTTGTATATCTATAATTATAAGTAAGTATGAGATAATGTAAATATAACAATTTAATAACTTATCTCAAATACTTTGACCAATTTTTCTCTTCTTCAAAGGATTAGAACTTTGAGTAGAAGATAGTGAGTAAGCTTCTTTATAGAGAGAAAATGTAGGCAAGGAGACAGAGCTTTTCTTTGTTTTATAAATTGGTAAAGAAAAAATGTTGAAAAGCTTTCCTATTTATAGAATTTCTTGAGCCAGGGGTAAACTTGTAATTTGAAAATTCATTTTTGAAATCAATGGCTCGAATTGCTTTGATATGAAAAGGATGGCTCGAATTGCATATGCAGCATATGAATTAATCAAAGAAGAAACAGGCTGTTTTAAGTGTTAACATATTTTTTTTTGTTTGACCCATTGAAAAAGTAAACTCCCGGTTTTAAATAAGCACTTAGCTTATTCAATACTTACATGCTTAGTGATAGGCACATAATTCATACATTTTATTATCCCTAATTTTGTCCTTTTAATTATATTAGTTTATTAAATTAATATGTTTTATTTTATTTTGTAGGATTTAATATTTTGTTGCAATAAAGTCAAAATCTTGGTGATCAAGCAATATTTAATGCTCTTATTCATGTAAGAAAATATCCAAGAAGAATTCTACAAGGAAAAGGAAGGAGGTGGAACAATCTTAGTGTGCAAGTCAAATCCAATGAAGAAAAAGAAAGTTTATCTAGAAGATCTCTTTGTGAAGTTGATTGCCACTAGGAAGTTGAAACCTACATGGAAAAGGGACTCTTGAGAGATTACCATATAGAGATTGAAATCAAAAAGGGAATAAAAGAGGCAAAGTTCAATGAATGTAAATTAGGGCACACATTTATTTTCCCTATAAATAGGTCTCTTGTTTTAGAGAGAAAAGATGTATGAGTTTAGGTTAGGAGTAGAAGTAAATTAAATTATTTTTCATTGTACGCTTGTTGGAGGATCGTTAATTAAAGGGAGTTTTTTTTATTTCTAATTTTCTTCTTCTTCTTTATCTTAGTTAGTTTATTTATTTTTTAATGTCTAGTTAATTTCTTTAATCTAGGATGAAGATGAAATTAAATAATTATTCATGATAATATTTTTTTATCTCTTCTACTATTTATGCTTTTATGTTTAATTGATTTCGCCTTCATGTTTCATTATTGAAATACCTTCGTTTTATAGTTCTTATGTGATTTTAAATTAATTAAGAGGTTTTGATAGATTATTGTTAAGATATGAGTTTTTCATAATCCATGCTTGCTCAAAGAAGTTTTGATGGGTTATAGTTAATCCTTAAATTTTCATAGTCTATGCTTGCCCACGTTAATTATAAAATTACTAAATTAAAGGGAAGGGAGATCAAAATCATAATTAAGTTATAAAAATAGAAGAGATTGAATTACTTGTTATGTTTATTATTTAATGGATTTGAATTCCTAGATTGCTTCCTTATTATTAGTTAGTTTAATTATAGTTAATTGATTCTCAATCTTTATTTCTAATTCGCCTAAAATAGATAATAAGGATACATTAAAATTAATCTAGTCTCTGTGGATTCGACCTGTACTTGTCAGTTCTTCAATTTGACACTGTGCACTTGCAGTTACATATTTTTATCATATCACTTAGTCACCCTTCAGTTAAAAAAAACTTCAAGCAAAATATTTCAATCTCAGCATGCATGCTGCCAGCACACGATCAAGGCTTAGCAAAGTCTCATAAATTTATTGTTTCATGGGCCCACGATTATAAAATATATCCAAGACAATCACATGGACACATGCACTTAATTTTGCAAGTTAACAATCAAAGGCTTTTGCTTTTATATAGGCACACGCATGCATACATGATATAAATATATATGATATATACGACACACACACACACACACACATATATATACACAGTATATATATATATACACACACACACACACATATATACGGTATAGATGCATATATTTTCTTCTTGCCTTCTTTCGAAATAACTCAAAATGATTTTTTTGAAATCTTTAGTTTAATAAAATTATTTTGAGAATAAATAGGAAATCTTCTTGCCTTAGGAAATGTTATTATATGAATTATTTTCATTAACACCTAATATTTAAATTATCAAGATCAAGAAAAATAAATTCAATTTAGGATGAAAAATATTTTTGGTCAAAATAAATGGAATATTTAAAATCAATTTATATAAAATCCTATGGAGAGGATTCTACCCATTTAATTAACCCTATTTACTAAATTTGTTATCATCAAAATAAACTACAAGATTTGGAGACCTATCAATCTCCCCCTTTTTGATGATGATAAATTACTAAAAATATTTTTCTATATAACTGTTTCCTCTTAGTTTATGCATACATAAAATATTTAATTTTTGAAATTTTGAAAAACTTCATCACGACAGTTTATAGCAGTTTATATTTGCATCACATGCCACAACAGTTTATACATCATCACATATGTTACTGTTAATGACATAGTATCATTAGTATATACTGTCATGCATCATCAATATATACTGTCCTGTCTAGCATCATCGGTATATACTGTCATGCATCATCAGTATATACTTTCCTGCCTTGTCATCATATGATATAGTATTTTATATAACGTCACATGCATATCAGATATAGCAGATATATAGCATCACATGCATAACAATTGATATATATCATATTTTTCTTCTCTCCTTTTGTCATTATAAAAAATAAGGAAAAGAGTTACTGTTCATAACATGCAAAAAACAGTTAGCATAGAAACATTCTTTACAAAAACCTGCAGAAGAGAAAATATCAGAATAAGCAACAGTAGTAAAGATAGAAGCTGCAGAAGTATTGTAGTATTAGTTAGGTCAGAATATAGGTACAGTCATCCCAAATAGTTAGTAAATATATATATATATATATAAGTACAATCCTCCCAAATAGTTAGAAGTCTTCCAAATGGACAGGGGAGAAGTGTAAGCCAAAAGATAGAAGAGTGGCATTTGGAGCCGAGCTTGTACTAGCAGAAAAGTGATAAGGGGATATTGAGACTTCCTGACGTTCCATCAACACATATAACATATCTCTGAGATGATGTACAGATAACTGTAAAGCTTCTATTTGACTCATCATATTACTTTGATTGTGCAGGGAAAGTTGAGTCATGCTATTTAGAGCATCTATTTGAGATAGCAAATTCAGATGAGACTCAATAGACTCATTATGATTGGGTTTAAAGATTATCAGTGGTCTTGGAGGGAGATTTAGATGTGACACAATGTTACTATTTTGCATAAGTTGGGTTTGATAATTAAGAATATTAATCCCAAGTTATTTAAAAATAGAAGTGAGAAGAAGACCATAACCAAGACAATTATTGTGATAGCAGAACTCAAAAGAGGTCAAAAGAAAATAAGGAAGGTTGTATGGCATGCACTCAGTTAAAATACATTTCATGAGTTCTAAGTCAAAAGGATGGAGATGTTTATCATTTCTGACAGGTATAACATTTTGTTTAAAAAAAATTCCCAAAAATTGACATTGGCTAATCAAAAATTCAAGACCAACTTTAGATGGAAAGTCAAACAAATTAGCAGGTACAAGTTGATCAGTGACAGTGGATAAATTGTGTTTAAAAGTGATGCAATCACTTGTAGATATGCCTATGGGATAGGTATACTCATTTATCCTTGGGAGTTCTAACATGTAGTTTCTGAGATGTAATGCATGAAGAAGAAGCAGTTCATCAATAACATAATCTTGACCTTATATGCAAGTATGAATATTAGTTAACAGACCAGTAGAATCTCTATCAAACGTCATGTGAGCATAAAATTCTGTAATACGTGTAGGGTATATTTATTTGTTTGTGAAATTAATTAGACATTCTCATCCTACTTGTTTGATCTTTTATAGCAAATCAGGAAAACTGTTAAAGGAAGTACCTATGCCAGGCGTGAGACTATGTCTCATATGCCTATATTTGGCCTTAGCAGATGGGGTAACTAATTGAGGTACAAATACATCAGGATGGATTTCAGAAATAAGTGGTAATTTCTTTTATTTAGATGAAAAGATTGGGTTCATTTTAAATACAAACACAATATGCAGACAAATAGAGAGAAGACATAAACTTAGAATGTGCAAGCTTGGGTATATATATGCAGCAAGGTTGTGTAATAACATTTTATAGATGAAGCAGATGACTTCCAATATCAGTTCAAGCATAAATTCATAGACATGTAGGATGACAGATTGGTTAAGATACTCATTAAATAAAGATAGATGTATTTATAATAAATCCAGACAGAGCAAACAAGTCATATTCAGGACTGCAGTATATTCTTTTGAGGATACAAGACCATGAAAATTTTAGTAGCCGAAAATACTGTCCAATCTATTAAATGCACTAAAAAAGCAGAAAGTCTTTTTGTTTAAATAAAAGTCAAGGGGGGGAGATACCAGTTATTCAAACTAAAATATTGACCAAATATTTTAAGAAAAACAGGTTTATCAAAAACAGAGAGAAAGATTTTAACATGTCTAATTATAGAAAATAAATAGCCCACAAATACTGCAAGGTGTATTAGATATGGACATATATGGGGTTTGAAGATACTCATGAGTAAATCCAAAGGCAGACAGTAAAATCCAACACAAAGGTTCAAGCATAGAAATTTTAACCCAACACAACAGTCAGGAATAAATAAATTTCTGGCATAGAATGGTCTAGACCATCAGTCCTAATTTGAAAATTAGACTAATATATATATATATATATATATATATATATATATATATATATATATATAAGAGATGTAGACAAAAATTGTGTCTTAGTCCAATCATAGTAACAAGGATATACAAGAAGGATAGAAAAGCAATTTTATCCATTTAGCAGTCTCAATGGAGCAATTTAAACATGAAGCCCTCACATAAAAATTAATTAAATTGAGAGGAGTTACCTGAGGATTCTTCTATAATAAGCATGCATAACCGCTCCGTGCATTTATTTTTGTCAATATGGTCAGTAGACAAGTGACACCACTTCGTCTATTTGTCCGAACAAACTCAGCAGTAATATATATATATATATATATATATATATATACACACACACATACACACACGCACACACCCCCCATAGATGCATAAAAAAATATAACTGACCCATGATGGAAAAGATTTAGGGTTTTCAAAAAAAATTATAACCAAAGGAAAATTGTTGTAACCAAAAACGAAATCTAGCTATAAATGATTTAAGATTTAAAAGATTCATGAAGCTGAGATTTAGGACAAAAGGTTCTCAGTAATAGAAGATTTGGTAAGAGATTTGTTTTTAAAACAATTTTTTCAGATCTGAAAGAAAACTTGAAAAAGCTTTGGAAAGGAATATTTGTAGTTCTGTCATGAATCATCTCGATAAACAAATTTTGGAAAAAAACTTGATATACCTAAGATCTAAAAAATCGAAAAACAAACAAAATAAGAGAATCAATCGGTAGAAGTATGAAATCGATGCCATAGATTCGATTGATTAGATTATTTTTTTCAAAATCGATCAAGAACTGATGGTTTCAGTCAAGAAGATTTTCTAGGGTTTGAGAGAAGCTTTTGGAGAGAGAGTTTAGACGGCGAAAGAGAGAGAAAAGGAGAGAGAAAATGAATTAAAAATAAATTATTTGTTATTTATATTTAAGGTTAATGAATTGATCCAAGGGCTGAGAGTTGATCTTAAATTTGATCAACGGTTGCGATCAAACCTGGGATTTAATCTGTTTAAGCTGACCGATCCAACGACTGAGATGAGTTTGTGCTTTTTTCCTTACGATCGGACGATTACAAGGCTTGATTCGTGCGATTTGCTTAGATAGCTCCTGATTTGTCCAAACGGTTATACGCAGATGGTGTTTTCTTTGTTCGTTGGATGATTTTTTTTAATCAACAACTCAGATTTACTCTGATATAATTATATATATATATATATATGTGTGTGTGTGTGTGTGTGTGTGTGTGTGCGCGTGTGTGTGTGTTTTGAAAAATAATTTTAACTAAAAAAAATAATAAATATTTACAATATAATAACATATATATTTTTAAGAAATATTTTATAAATGTATATAAAGTAATATATGTGTATATATATTAATATATTTTGAAAAATAATTTTAATTATTAATTGTTAAATATAGTTTAATAAATATTTAAAATAATATTTTTTTAAAGAAAATATTTTATAAATATATATATTATATGTATACAACAGAATATATATATATATATATATATATATATATATATATATATTAATAATACAATTTTATATAGGTAAATATTGTGTTAAAATGCAAATTTAATTAATAATTTATAAAACACATACATTGAAATGCATAAATAATTATGAAGAAATATCTAGCATTCCTAAATCCAATTGTAATTTACAAATCTATCTGAAAAGGTTTAGTAAATATATCAGCATTATTTAATTCTGTATCAATATGCTCTAATTTAATAATGTCACTGTTTACATGATCACATAAGAAATGATGTCTAACATCTATATGTTTTGATCTAGCATGCAATACAATATTTTTACTTAAATTAATAGCACTTGTATTATCACACAATATTGACACATAATTAAATTTTATATTGTAATCAGTAAGAGTCTGTTTCATCCACAATATATGTGCACAACAACGTGCTGCAGTTATATATTCTGCTTCAGTGGTTGAAATAGATACTGAATTCTGTTTCTTAGAGAACTAAGAAACTAGACATCCTCCTAGAAACTGACAAGTGTCACTTGTACTTTTTCGATCAACATAATGACCGGCATAGTCAGAATCTGAAAAACACACAAGATCAAATTTGGCCTCAATTTTCATCTTTATTACCCTTATTGTTATCATTTCAATTTGTCCATATTCCAGTTATCTTATTATTTGGCCTCAATTTTTTGTAGGAGTTGTCTTCAGATTCTTCTCAGCATGTCAGGTCTGCTCTGACCTCTATTATAATGGGCATGGCTCCTAATCTGGTAAAAGTGTCTTTCAGTCGATCTCTATGCAACCTCACTAATTTTTATTTTCATGCACTTAACTAATGTAAATGTTGGTCATGTATCTTATCTTTGGTTTTTTCTATTCCCACAATTAATTAACTATACAAACAATTGTAAGGGTTCACATTAAATAATCCTGTATCAGAAACTTACGTGCAAGAGAAAATTTCAAATGTTTTTATTTTGTTGGACATGATTTTGGAGGTTGGGATTCTTGTTATATTCCAAATATGGAAAAAGGTGTCCAGAATATGTGCTACATCTTTTGTAAAATTTTAGTTGGTTGTTGGATTGGTCTGGCCACTTAATAGTGTCACAGCTCTTTTGGGCTTAATGTTATCCATGGGTACCATTTCTGTAGTGATTATCCCATATGTTCTTTCCACTTTAGCCTTCTATGTTTGAAGATACTATTTCGTATCATTAAAAGCAATAATGTTGTGGATTACTATCAACTTGGTCCATGCACCCGAGCTATCTTTTTCCTAATTATACCTAGTGCTGAATTAGTTTTTGTCTTGGTCCTACACCCCCATTTCCCTGGTAACATATGATGGAATATACTATAATGGTTAATTGGTTTTCATCTTGATTCTAAGTATGCTGGAGTATGTTATCACCAACATTGCTGAGTAACTAGCTTCAGTTGTTGGGCCCTCCTACCGGTGAACTTGATACTTTGCATTTTATTTTATTTATTTCAATTTGTTAGCTCAGAAGTTATTTTTATTTCTAGAATATATTCTCTTTTTGTTATCATTATTTTGGAACTTACTTTCTTGGTTTGCATGTGAGTTGGGACTGCACCTCTTTCAATATGTGGTGTCTTTACATCATCATTATAGACAGGCTCACATACTTTTTAGGTTGGTGTTCAGTTTATACTATATTTTATATAATTTGTATAATATAGTTTGAAATTTGTGGCTTCTAAATAATTCAATATCTGTATGGCTTGTATCATGTGTTGAGAAATCAGGCACATACAAATACACTAAGATAAATACAAGCACACTACTGTATGAGATATAAAATAATAACACAAGAATTTTTACGTGAAACTTAACTGGAAAAAACCACGGGGAGAGATCTCTGAAATTCACTATGAAAATAAAATGGAGAATACAAACTTTCAACTGAGAAATAAACTAACTGTTTATTTTCTCTCTATCTCACTGCTCTTAGAATGCTCTAACTAGAGCTTTCTCTCTCTACCTCACTTGCTCTCTTCAACTGATGGTGTTGTTCTCGGATGGTGTGATTTCTCTTGCAAACTAAGGCTCTATTTATAGTAGAGCTAGGGGGAGAATTATTCCTTGAATTTTGGGACAAAAGGAGCAAAACAACAAATATGCAACACTTGTCTCCCACTAAAATGTGAGCCAAGTCTGCCACCATTCTCTTTTGTCCTTGTTTCCCACCATTTCCTTTGTCTGACATCTTCTCACTAATAATATGAGCCAACTTGTAACATCATGATTGGATTTGCCTGTATGAATCCTTCGACTAATTTAAGTTCGTGATTAAATTTGGTCTTTTATATTGTTTTGCTTATGTCTTTTAAATTCCACGGAATCAATAGAGGAACTAAGAGCATCTCCAAAAGATGGACTATCCTGTGAACTATATTTAGTCCATATGACATCAGCATATGTCCTTTAGTCTTCAATCCTTCCAACAGATGGACTATCCCGTGGACTATCTCGTGGACTATAATATAAAAGATTAAAATAATCAATGAATTCAAAAAAACTCTAACGACCATATTTCAACTGCCATATTCCAATGACCATATTCCAACGGCTATATTTTAAAGAACAAACAACCTCTATAAATATAAGGCACATCCAGTCTCTCATATTCACCCGTCTCAACTTCAGTCTTCCAGTTAAATATGTTATTTTAAATATGTCTCGTCAATTCGAATTAGCTATGTTGCACATGGATGAAGAAGAAAATGAAGAAGCATATGGACAATTTTTAGGCATGGCGGTTATTGAAGAAGAACAACAAAATGTCAATAGGCATGCATCACGTCATCATGGTTCTGTGCAAGGTCATATTACCATTGATCGTGGTAGACATGAAGGTCATAATCGACTTTTTCGTGATTATTTTGCTGAACATCCTACATATCCCCCGTATCTATTTCGGAGAAGGTTTCGAATGCGGCGCCCGCTTTTCCTCCAAATTCAAAGAGTAGTTGAAGCGTATGATTCATACTTTGTCCAAAAAATAAATGCTACGGGATAACTCGGTTTATCTTCTTTACAAAAGATAACTGCCTCAATGCGGATGCTTGACTATGGTGTTTCAGCAGATTCCGTTGATGATTATGTGCGGATCGGTGAAAGCACGACTATATTTAGTCTTAAAAGGTTTGTAAAAGTAGTCATTTCAATTTTTGGTGATGAATATCTGAGATCCCCCAATAGTGATGACATCGTTAGATTGCTATCAAAAGCTGAAGAGCGTGGTTTTCCTGGGATGTTGGGGAGCATCGACTGCATGCATTGGAAATGGAAGAATTGTCCGGTTGCGTGGCATGGTATATATTTTGGACATGTGCATGAGCCAACAATTATTTTAGAAGCGGTGGCTTCATACAATCTTTGGATATGACATGCATTTTTTGGATTACCAGGCTCTCATAATGATATTAACGTTTTGGAGAGATCATTTATCTTCTCTGCTCTTACTGAAGGTCGTGCTCCAATTGTGAACTACTCAATTAATGAAAATGAGTACACAATGGGATATTACCTTGCTGATGGTATATATCCCACATGGGCAACATTTGATAAAACCATTTCGGCACCTCGGGGAAATAAAAGAAAACTATTTGCTAGACTCAAGAGGCACTTCGAAAGGATGTTGAGCGAGCATTTGGGGTACTCTAAGCACGTTTTATGATTATTCGTAGTCCTGCACGATTTTGGGATCATACAACACTAAAAGAAATTATGACTGCATGCATAATACTACATAATATGATCATTGAAGATGAACGAGATGAAAATCAAGAAGCAGCAACTTATGATACACATGACGAGATTCCAACTGTAGAAGTGTCTCATGAGTGTACCCCACAATTACTTGAATTGATTGAAGCCAATTATCGCATAAGGGATAAACAAGTTCATTCTAAACTTCAAGAAGATATTATTCAACACTTGTGGTCACTACATGGCAGAGCGTAATCCATTACATTCTACTACAATAATAAGCAAAAAATGATTCTCTAATAATAAGCAAGTTAACTACTAGATGTAACTTTTTCCATGATTTCTTTCTTGTGTTGTTTGTAATAATCAGCTACTTCAGGTTCCATGTTAGTGGTGTCAATCATCACGATCCTTTCATCCTCTTGTGCTTTCATTATATTCAACTTCTCTTGCTCTTGAAAATATATTATGTCCATGTTCTCGTCTCTTTTGTTGGTTTAATTTCATCTGATGCTCGAACTTCTCAAACCTCAATTCCATAGGTGTACTAGTATCAACGGTTCCTTTGCTCTTTTTAAATAATGCTTTCGAAGCCTTTCTTCCCATTGGCTTCTCTAATCCTGCAGACATTGTATCTTTAATACCACCGTCTTCACCCAAACTTACTTCTTCTACGGTTGATGGAGAAGATGCTGCTGGACTTGACGTTCTAGTACTTTTCTGTTTTTTCCAATATTATTTATTCTCCATTTCGGTGCATCCTTTAATACTTTCTAACAATGCATAAATCCAAATGGTTGGTTTTGGATACTTTTGAACATCTCTAATGCTTGACATATCTATTTTAAAAATTATTTACAAAGTATTAAGTATAAAACTATAAGAATAAACTTAATGAAATTTTACTTGAAAAAATTGAAATACCTTATCTTGTTCACCTACACCGCTTTGTTGCATTCTTTCAATTGAAACATAATATCCACAAAATTTGTTCACCGAGAGTTGAATCATTGACCAACGTTTTGCCAAAGCAGTAGAATTGCGTTCAGACTCAAAATTTTTGTATTCATGAAAGTATTCGTGAACTCTTTTCCAATATGTTCCATGTTTCTGATTGTTCCCTTGAATTGGATCCATGCTTACATTAAGCCATCTAGAAACAAGAAGGACATCTTCATTAATTGTGTAATTTTCCTTTCGCCCTGTTCGTTTGTTGAACTCATTTTCGGGAGTCTGAATTGGCACATCAGTTTGAATTGGGAATTCATCCAACAAATTTGGATCATCAAGTGAGAAATCTTGAGACAATAATGAAGAAAAATACATCGGGGGACCATGATTTTCCATCTAAAAAATAAATTAGAGATATGGTAAAAATGTATTGAATCATTGTACATATTTTCCATCTAACAAATAAATTACAAAAATCAAATATAATAAAAATAAAAACAATTATTAACCAAATACTTACAATTGATAAATGCTGAAGTAGTTGATTGAGATATGATAAAATGTATTGAATCATTGTACATATTTATAGATTTTTCAATCAATATTTTATATTTATATCCGTTAGACTATGATTTTATTACTGATTTTTTTTACCGTTCTGACCATGTTTTTTTATTTTTTTTATCCGTTGGATTGCGTCTCGATGTGGTGGTCTGTCTCTTTTTTTCATTCTTTCTTTGTCCAAGTCTTTTCTATTTCTCCCTCTTTTCAAAGGGCTCTCCCTTTTCAATCTCCTTACCGTGATTGACTTGGATCAAATTTGTAAGTTTCATCTTGATCTCTTCCAAGTCATTTTGATTTTTGTAATGATCGAAGTCTATGTCTCCATCTAGGTTATTTGATCTAGGTCCATGTATTTGTTTATAGTGATTGACTCTGTTTTGTTTTCCTTCATCTCCTTCATACTTCATATATCATGTTGTCAATATACAATTAGATGTGGGTCATGTATTGCTATTTTTTTATCTAATACTTCCCCTTCTTGAAAAACATGAATTAGCTATGGAACCTAATAGGATTCAGATTAGATCTGCAAGTACATGGACTCTGTTCCTTCACCTCCTTCTTCTTCAGTCATCCCCACCCCTCCACCCTCCCATTTAAAAAATATTTAAAATTATAGTCCATCAAATTCTAGTTCCTTGATATAATCTTTTTGCATCGCCGAAAAAACCCACAGATTAAATATAGTCTAGCTGTTGGAGTGAATTTTCAGTCTTAGACTAAATATAGTGTAGGATTTTTACTTCTTTGGCCTGTTGCAGATGCTCTAAGGTTGTTTAGAGCAGCTTCTGCTAAAAGCAGGTAGAATTTGCTTATGAGCAGGAGGAGCTGATTCCTTATTTGTTTACAAATATTTAAAATTTGTCCAGTTACCTGCTCATCCAAGAAACACAATGGTTTACTTATGATTTCAAGCTACGATTGACTTCAACGCCTCGTGTATGTTTTCTTTAGTTATGTTTTCTATAAGTTGAGTCTTGAAGCTTATTTGGTGTTCAATTCAGGACGCAACAATTGAACAGCTTCTTCCAATATTTCTTTCACTTCTAAAGGATGAATTTACGGATGTGCGTCTCAATATTATTATCAAGCTTGATCAAGTCAATTAGGTATGTCACATACACTTATTTATACATCTCCAGTGGCCCCATCTCAAATACTACAGTTTACGGTAAAGAGTTATAATGGTAGCAGATGGGGACAAAAAACTGGATGTCTAGTACAATATTTCTTTTTATCAATTATTAAGCATAGTCATATCTCTTGATAAGAAAATGTTCATGGATTAAAAGACTGCATTGTAGAAATTAACTACAAACTTTGGCAACACATCGTTGGAATGGACTAGTGGTTGTGGAACTGCATTTGTAGGATGGTTGGGGGCTAAATATTAGTACAAATTGGGTTCATGCTTTGCATGTTCAGATGAAGATGTATAAAATCTTTGTGTTGACCACCTTAATGGGCTAATGTTTTGAATATGGATTATTGGACTTATTTATGTTGCTTTCAGATGTTTCTCTGCGTATCTTTTGCACTCATTTTTCGTTCAGCTACACATTATTTATGGTGACCCGAATTTCAGGAAATATTTATATAAGAATTTAATAAATTAAATTCTTATTTGGTGGTATGTGATTTTTGTGAATAATAAATATATTATTATTATATATTTATTATTTCATGTAAATATATTTATTAAGAAGAAATGAGATGAGTAAAGTTTATGATGAAGGAAATTATTAAAATAATTTAATTATAAATTATTTTAATATAGTAAATCGGTGGTATTAAATATATTTAATAACCTCCATTTTATTGGGTGAAATGTATGCATGTTTTGTAATATAGTGAATATATTATTGTATTTGCTATAGTTAAATAAATTGGGAGAAAACAATTTATAGAAAGAAAAGAAAATAAATGAATATATTATTATATATTTGTTTTGATTTGAAATAAATTGTGAAATCAATTTATTTAAAGAGACGGATAGCTTTAAAGATACAAAACTTTTGTATCTATTAATGAACAAATTAAGATAATTTATAATATTAAATTATTTTAATAGGAGTATGATGTAAATAAATTGTTAGTAGTAATTTATAGATGGAGATTAAATTTAAATTATATTATGAAATAATATAATTTGATTATAAAGTCTTGTAATGAATTCGTTATGAATTAATTTCATGAGCAAGTTAATTAATTCACTTAATTAAATTGGTGAATTAAGGTAATATTTAAATTATGATTAAATATATTAAAGTAATATATTTAATGAATAGAACTAAATTGTTGAAGACAATTTATGGGAAGAAGAAGATGCTTAAAGTTAATTATACAAAATTTGTTGTGTATATTAAATAAGTAAATTAAAATAATTAATGGAATATTAATTATTTTAATTGGTATGTTATGTTAAATAAGGTGAATTAAAATAATTGATAATATTAAATTATTTTAATATGGTGAAATTATCGCATTAAATAAATTATTTTATTTAATGTATAGCTTTCATTTTTATTAGAAAGATTAAATGATTATACATTAAGTGAAAATGTATTACGCGATAAGTACGGAGGGATGTATGTAATACATTATATATATATATATATATATATATATATATATATATATACACACACACACACACACACACACACACACTAGCGGTAACTCGTGCCTCTGGCACGAAAGTTTTTTTTTGGATAGGAAGAAAAAGGTAGAAGAAGAAAGTATTGAGGATAGGGTTTGAAGTGGAAGAAAAAGGTAGAAGAAGAAGAGAAAATAAAGAAGGGGGAAATAATAAACGGTCATATTTATGCCAAACTTTGGATAACTCAGATGATTTATTAGATGAGCGGGAAATTCAAAATCATTTGTATTTTGTTGGATGTGTGTGTGTGTGTGTGTGATAACCAAGTAAAGAGAAGGAGGTGGAAGCTTATAAACATCCTAGACTAGCAGCTCAACAAATCTATTACGTAATGACCAAGAGAAGAGATTGATGAGCAAAGGAAGTGGGAAGCAAGTAAAGGAATTCTATAAAACTAAGCTAAATTAGACTTCAGCTCTCCTTTTCTCTCTTTTCCATCTGGCTCTTCTCCCTGCCTTCTCTATCCGATCCATCCATGTTCCTCTTCAAATTCCAAATTACTTAGTGTAATAAATCAAGCAAGCAAGTAGAAGATTAAGGAATGATTGAAAGCAAGAAAGATAGCAAACCAGAGGTATATTTATACTTTTTCTATGTTTTGAATTGGTTATATGTGTATTAGTGGGTTACTTACTTTGAATGAAAATTAACTATGAAATCAATTGGTAATTGATCTTATATTAATTGATTAACTATGGGAACTGAAATCTTATGTGATGGATGTTTTGCAAATCAAAGATTGAATTCATACAAAGTTAGTAAGTTAGTATATTGGTTAGTTAGTTAATTAGCTAACTTATATATATGAATTGTTGTGGAAATTAATTGGTATGGTTGGAATTAGAGCCAAGGAGCATAGGATTGGTTGTGCAGAGTAATAAGATGGAAAATATTGGGTTAGAACGTAAGCAAATAGCTATTAAAGCTGCGTTTTAAAGTGACGCACACCATGTGCTCGCTAAAAGTCCTCTATAGACTATTTTTGTTAAAAACAAAGAATTAAGCAAAGCCGAGGCTAAGGCTACGTATATATACGCTTTATATTGCTAATTAAAGGGTATGGGCGAATCGAATAAAAAAGGAAGTATTTTTGAGACAAAAAGAAAAGTTAAAAACTGTTATAGAGGGGCGTTTTCGAGGCCTGTTATGGGCTACCTAAAAGACCTAGAATAGGTGGTTTGTATTTTTTTAAAAATAGCCTAGTACGGTGTTTATAACATATCAAAAATTGGTTGCAATTCGTTAAACGTGCAAGGAATTAAAATTGCATGAAGTAGGCTAGAAGCAGTTGAGCAGCAGCAGGGCACTGCCCAGCCGCCGCGTGGGGCGCTGGGTGGCAAATTGGGGTGTTGTGCGACACGTTCGGGTGCTGGCCTCATGCTGCCGATGTTGGCCGCACACTGCCGACGCTGGCCACACGCTGCCACTACTGACGCTGGCCACACGCTGCCACTACTGACGCTGGCCGCACGCTGCCACTGTCGACGTTGGCCGCACACTGCCAATGCTGGCCGCACGATGCCGACGATGGCCGCACGATGCTGATGTTGGCCGCACGCTGCCGACGCTGGGGGCACACTAGGCTCGTTGTGCGATGCTAGACGATGCCGAACGACGTGGTGCACTTCCGGGCGTGTTGGGCAACGCCGAGCGGCGTCGTGCATGTCGGGCATGTCACGGGCGTGTCGTCGGGACGTTTTGCGACGACATGCGACATTTTTGGACACCGTTCCAAAAATGTTCTAACCTATAAAAGTCAAATATCATAAAAGGTATACTGATGAATATAGACCATTGTAGGGGGACGATAAGTGGGTCGTGGAATTCCCGAACGCCGCGACGCCGTAAGACGTACATTTTTGAAATGTTATCGCGTTAGTTAATTTATAAAATGCGAATAACATAAAATAAGTAATGACTCGATGTAAACCAATACGTGAAGTCTTCTTGTGACTAATTGGTATGTTATTATTAAATAATGTGTAGGACATTGTGAAGAATATACACATATAACCAAAGTAATTTATGAAATCCTTCCGGACAAGATGATTGCAGAAAGTGACCACCCAAAGGATAGGGTTGCTGTTGAGGATAGGAACAAATAATTGTTGACCCTATTCAAAATAAGAACCTTACATTTAACATGATTTATGTAAATTTTAAGAATAACAAAAATAATAATTTGTAGTGCTTTTTAATAATTTAGAAATTACAGTTATAGATTAATTAAAAATCTTGGCCTCCTCTTACTCTTTTAGCTTGCCTTGCGGAGGTCTCCAAAGGCAATAGTCTTAGTGCTAAAAAACAAGTTTGAATTTATTTCTCAACAAAATAAAAATCAACACAAACGTTCTACATGAACCTAAAATTCTTCTAATTCCCTTGCTAGATTTTTCTCTACATTCCCCCATTGGTCTCTAAATTGAAATATATCCCTAGAATTATAGGTTCTAAAAAAAAAGTCTATGCCTTTTAACTAAATATGTGGAAGAAAAAATAATTGGTGGGTTGAAAATTTATATCAACCTTTTTTTGAAAAAACAATTTATCAAATTTAATAAATGCCATCTACACTGATAGAAATTGTGTCGGTCATTTTTCTGGACCAATTCTTCTTTCTTCACAATACATTTTGTACACAATAATCAATATGATAGGGGGAGAAGAATCAGGCAGAGATATGACATATTATAACAACCACATGCAAGGTTGAAACATTCAAAAATAAAAATCTAACAATAATCACTTATTTACATGCATACACATTTTGGATGTAGTTTCATGCATGAACTATCTTCTCCATAATCAGTTGGACTTACCTATGAACAGATCATGATGTGAAAGTGAAACTACCTCGCTACGAGTGAGCCAATGACAAATAATACCTTGCCTAAAATTTCGACTACATCAGTGTAAAAAACTAAAGTATGCACAACTGACTTTTGAGAATTATGTACATGTAACTGCTAGAACTAATATCAGCAGTAAAACATGAGCTTCTTAACATTTTCACTAAGTTTGGGAAGAGGGGCTGCCTTAGGTGGTGCGGCCCGGGATATAGTATTAGTGTTTCTGTTAAAACTTGTCGACTCGGATTGCAAGAGCTCATGGCCAAAGCTTTAGCAATCATCCTCTGAATAATGTTGTTATCCCTCTGAATCATATTGGATATGATAAAAGAAAATAAATGTCATACTTGTATCTCAGTATTTACTCTAGAGGAACCTGAATTAGATATATTGGTTGTATGTAGCTATGCCTTTTAATTTTCTAATATCTGTCCAGATTTTGCTGTAATGTTCTAATTGGACTGTTTCTCTGTTTCCAAGTGGTATCGAACTTCTACCCCTGTCTGTGATGGCAAATCTTCAGTATACAATTCAATTATTTCCCTTGTTTCTTTCGTCCTGTACAATATTTGCCATTGCCAAACTTTAATTCATTTGGTCCACCTGTTAGCAGTTTAGAGATTTAACACACGTCATTGATTTGCGTTGGAGTTACACAGTAATAAATTGCAGTGGTTCGGTCATTTGAAACTTTAATAGATCTGTAGTCACTTGAATTAAATTTCATCTCATGTCAACTACAAAATTATGAACACCTGTATTCTTACCAGCATACACTGTTAAGTTCTTTATGTTATTCTGTGTAGGTATGCAACAGCCAGTGCCTGTTCGGATGACATGTTTTTGCTTTATGTTAAGTTTTTTATGTTAAGTTCTTTATGTTCTTTATGTTATTCTGTGTACACTGTTTAAGCCCTGAAGTGATGATCCTTCCTAAAGAAACCTGATTGTGTTAAATCAACTTATGATTTCATAAATATGGTCAACAGTATATTTATTTATTTTTGGATTGAAATTATATATTACTGATTTTTTACTCGATATGGTTGTCTGTGACTGCTGATTGTATATGCCGATCTGCAGCCACTGGCGGATGAACAGAGGAGAGAAGATGAATGAATTATGTTATATATCACATCTTTCATAATGATACAATTACATGTATATATATTCACCGATGATGCTCAGAATGATCTAAACTAGGAAAGATTACAGATATATATGAAAACAATATTTGAACAAATCTGTTGCACTAATTAAGGAATTCAAAATTATCCTTTCGAGTCAGTCGGTAGTTGTTCCCGGCTTTGGATGGCGGTGGTATTTCTATCATGCCCCCGCAAGATGGACGGCCGACGGGTAAGTCCAATCTTGGTCTGAAGGAGCTGAAACCGTTGACGAGAGAGAGGCTTGGTGAGAACATCAGCAAGTTGGTCAGCCGAGGAAACATGAGCAACACGAAGCAACCCGTGTTGAACCTGTTCTCGAATGAAGTGATAATCAAGAGCCACGTGCTTCATACGAGAGTGAAAAACGGGGTTTGCGCAGAGGTTGGTGGCACCAACATTGTCACAATAAACGACCGGTGGATGTGCAATGGTGACACCTAATTCTGTAAGTAGGGAACATATCCAACGAAGTTCGGCGGCAGTAGCAGCCACAGAGCGATACTCAGCTTCAGTGGAGGAGCGGGCAACTGTGCGTTGTTTCTTCGAGCACCAAGAAATGAGGCTTTTACCAAGGTAGATGAGATAAGCACTTGTGGATGTATAATCATCTTTATTACCAGCCCAGTCTGCATCTGAGAACGCGTGAAGAACCGAGGTTGATTGGCGATGCAGAGTAATACCATGATCAAGGGTTCCACAGAGATAACGTAGAAGACGCTTAGCCGCTTGCCAATGATCTGTTGTCGGTTGATGCATAAACTGAGATAATTTGTTCACCGTGTAGGCAATGTCAGGTCGCGTGAGTGACAAATATTGAAGGCTGCCAACAAGGGTGCGAAACTCTGTAGGAGTGGAAAGAGCAGAGCCAGAGTGCAAGGTGAGAGAGGGAGTGGTGGCCAATGGCGTCGTAACAGGCTTAGCGTCAGTCATGCGAAAACGACTGAGAAGATCAAGAATATATTTGCGCTGGCAGAGAAAAAGCCCATTGTTGTGAGGCAATACTTCAACACCAAGAAAATAAGATAACGGTCCAAGATCCTTAAGTGAGAAGCGTTGAGATAAATGGTGGATGAACTGATGAGTAGCCTCTGTATTGTTACCTGTAACAATGATATCATCCACATAAATGAGAAAATAGATGATAGTATTGTTAGCATGAAATATAAATAGGGATGTGTCCGCATTAGAGTTCACAAATCCATCAGTGAGAAGAAACTGGCGCAGCTCATGATACCAGGCTCGGGGAGCTTGTTTGAGGCCATAAAGTGCCTTACGAAGCTTGCATACATGATGAGGGTAATCAGGATCAATAAAACCCTGTGGTTGGGCCATGAATACATCTTCAGATAAAGTGCCTTGAAGAAAGGCATTATTGACATCAAGTTGTCGGAGAGGCCAGCCATGGTTGACCGCAATACTAAGAACCAAACGAATAGTGGTTGGTTTAACAACCGGACTGTATGTGTCATGGAAGTCAACCCCAGGACGTTGGTGAAAGCCCTTTGCAACTAAGCGAGCCTTGTATTTGTCAACAGAACCATCAGGAAAGTACTTGGTGCGAAAGATCCATTTACATCCAACCAAATTCTGGTTGGGATTGGAGGGAACCAGTTCCCACGTACCATTTTTAACCAGAGCATTATATTCTGTGGACAAGGCTTGTCGCCATTTGGGATCTTTTAGGGCTTGGGTGACAGTGGTGGGTTCACGAGTATCAGGATTATGGTGGAGTTGGGCGGAGAGATTAAGCTTGTGGATGGGTTTGTGGATATTGTGTTTGGATCGAGTGACAATGACGCGCGGAGGAGTGGTGGTAGGAGAAACTGATTGGGTGGTAGTAGACGGAGTAAATGTAGGTGCGGGTTCAACAGTAGGGGGTGATGATGAGGGGTTGGTAGGGGATGGAGGTGATGTACTGTGGGTAGACGTGGAGTCAGACGACGCCGGGGAGGCAGGGGCAGCAGCTGAGGACAGCGTGTCAAGGACCGGCAGTGTCAGGAGGCACCATTCAGAAGGGGAGACGGGTGTGGGTCGCTCACTAGCAGTGCTAAGGGAGGCAAACGGAAAGACGGACTCGACAAACTTTACATGACGGGACGTGAATATGCGTGAGGTGGACGTGTCAAGGCAGAGATAGGCACTTTGGGTGAGAGAATAGCCGATGAAGACACATGGCGATGATCGTGGAGCAAGTTTGTGAGGCGTGTGTAGGGCCTTAGCCAAGGGATATACATAGACAACCGAAGCTGCGAAGTTTAGAATAGTTGGGTGGGTGACCAAAGAGCTTGTGAAATGGTGAAAGAAGATGAAGAGTTGGTGTGGGAAGACGATTAATAAGGTACACAGCAGTGGAGAAGGCGTAGGACCAGTAGGTTAAGGGCATGGATGCATGAGACATGAGAGACAACCCGGTTTCAACTATATGACGATGACGACGTTCGGAGTACCCATTATGCTCGGGTGTATGAGGTGGAGAGGTTAGATGGGCGATGCCATTGGTGGCTAGGAAACTTGAAAGAGTGTGATATTCCCCCCCATTGTCAGAATAGAGTGTAAGAACTTTGCGTTTGAACTGATTTTCGACAAGAGCCTTGAATCGAACAAAAACATCAAACACATGTGATTTTCGTTTTAAAGGATAAAGCCAAGTGTATTTAGTGAAATGATCTACAAAGACAACGTAGTACTTGTAACCATCATTCGAATAGAGAGGAGAAGTCCACACATCAGAAAATAAAATTTCAAGAGGTGATGAGGAAGAGATGGTTGAAACAGAGAATGGCAATTTATGACTTTTATTACACTGACAAGCATTACAATGAGAGTTTTTATCAGATACATCGGAGCAATCTAACTTAAAAGAAGACATAATATTCTTAAGAATAACTGCAGATGGATGACCAAGTCTATGGTGCCATGCGGACGAGGTGGTTTTGACACTAGAAAAGGCAAGAATCGGAGAAGGCGAAGAAGTGGTGACTGCCGGCCACTCGTATACACCATCCTTAGTTGGACCCTGCAAAAGAATTGCCCCCGTGCGTAGATCCTTCACAGAAAAGGAAGATGGTAAGAATTCAATGGATGTGTTGTTAGTACGACAAAATTGAGATATTGAAATAAGATTCTTTTGCATAGCAGGTACACATAACACATTAGATAAAGCAAATGATTGAGAGGGAGTTATAAGAGAGGTTGAACCAGTGTGGGATATAGAGAGTCCCGTGCCGTTACCAATAACAATATCATCAGTGCCATCATATGGTGTGTGATAGGAGAGATTTTGGAGATCAGCGGTGACATGATGAGAGGCACCACTGTCGAGAAGCCAATTGGGACTAGTGGTGTTATCTACGGTGGCAACGTGGGCTTGAGGTTGAGATGGACGTGACTGCCATGAGGTGTTGGGACGTGGTTGCCACGGGTTTGAGGGACGAGGTTGCCATTGATTCCCAAACTGCGATGGTGGTTGCATATTTGGTTGTGTTTGGCGAAAACTAGGGCAGTGAGCAAGTACATGTCCCTTGGTATTACACCATTGACAGCGGCCGAGAAATGGGCGAGGTGAGATACGACCATCCGGAGTAAATTTTTGTTCACCTTGACCAGTCTTCGGAGAGAAGGATGAGAAACGATTGTTAGGGGGCCCAAATTTAGTTCTGGTATTTGTTGGGTTGGCTGTGGCAGGAAGGTGTGATGATCCGGTCTTTTGTCGGAGAGTAAGCTCTTTATTGATGAGCTTTTCATGTAGTTCATCAAACGATATGGTGGTCTCACGACCATTGACGGCATCAATAACAGATTGATATTCGTCATCAAGTCCGTCAAGAATTTTTTCAATGAGATCTTCTTGGTCTAGAGGTTTTCCGAGGACATTAAGTTCATCGGCACGGGCTTTGATGGATTGCATGTAATCAGATATGGTTTGTGTACCCTTGGTGATTCGTTTGAGTTGATCTTTGATTTGTTTGATGTGGCCTCGAGAGGGTCGAGCATATGTGTTGGCCAGAACCTGCCAGAACTCGTGACATGTTTTAGATTGAGTGATGATAGGGATAATAGAGGGTGAAAGAGTTCCAACGAGGGCGCCAAAAATCAGTTTATCCTGGCGAACCCATGTGGTGTGCTCAGGATTGGATTCTTCCTTATTATCTTTGGTGATCTTTTCAGGTGGGGCCAGATGAGAGCCATCAATAAATTTTTGCAAATCGTAACCAATGAGAATTGCTTCAATTTGAAGTTTCCAAGAGAGGTAATTGGTGGTCGTAAGTTTGATGGAGTTGTGGATAGTGATCATGATGAGCGGTTTGGTGGGTTCTTGGGAATTTGGAATGATAAGTTGGTTATTGGCAGTGGCCATTGGAGAGGATTGAATGATTGTAGAGAAGGCTTTTAGATCGAAGGCTCTGATACCATGAACAGAGGAGAGAAGATGAATGAATTATGTTATATATCACATCTTTCATAATGATACAATTACATGTATATATATTCACCGATGATGCTCAGAATGATCTAAACTAGGAAAGATTACAGATATATATGAAAACAATATTTGAACAAATCTGTTGCACTAATTAAGGAATTCAAAATTATCCTTTCGAGTCAGTCGGTAGTTGTTCCCGGCTTTGGATGGCGGTGGTATTTCTATCAGCGGATGCATATGGACTGCTTATGCATAGGACTGGCTAGTGGGAATGGACTCAGTCCATTCAATATATCCTCAGTTATCCTAGCTATCTTTTCCCCCGAGTTTCTATCATTAGCATTACTGAATTCCTTACTTTCTGCTAATTAATTACTGTTCATGATCTTTTTTCCATTGTTCGTGACGGTTTGAGTTTCAATTATCAACTAACAACCATTGTTAGTTGATTAGATGCTCACATGAGGTTTAAAACAGTACAGGTATGCATGGATATTAAATGTAGGCATCCATGGGGTTTAAAACAATACAGGTATGCATTAGAATATAGTAGGGAGTTGAAAATGCCACTGATTTCATGTCCTATGTTTTGTAGATGACCACTTGGTTAGAGCTTTTAATTTTGGGCATGGCAACAAAATGTTGTCTGTAATATACAGATATGTCTTTCAATGGATTGACTATTGATTGTTTGATATCATTGTGCTTATTTTATTTCTTTCAATGGATTGACTATTATTTTAATTTTGGGCATGACAACAAAATGTTGTCTGCAATATATAGATATGTCTTTCTCCACTCTCCTCTTTCTCCATCGGCAGAGCAGAAGAAGTCTCTCTGGTTCCTCATTCAATTTATCTTCCGAAGGTTTCTCTATCTTATTTTCTCTCCGATTATATGTTTTTATATTTTTATATGGATCTGTTTATAGTTACAGGAGCTAATTATGTTTATGTATCTAGATATAGGAATATGTTTGTTTGTTTAGGTGTTTTTAATAGTAAATGATTTGACTTAATTTGTCTAATTTTGTTTAAGTGATTCACTTTTATGTTGTTTTCATAGAACTTTTTTTTATGGCGATTATTATTGTAAATTTTAAAAACTGTTTTTCAATTGTCAATTGCTGCTGTAAGTTGTAAAATTGTAAAAGGAAAATCTATGGTTATTTAATTGTAAAACAAGGTTCTGCTGCTTTGTCATCTGCTTTTGTAAATTTTAGTTGTAAAAGAGCAATAAAATTGAATCTTCTAAAACTTTTTGAATATATTTATAACCTTATAATGTAAAATGATGATACCCTTGACATTCTTACGAAATGGTCTAACTTCGCCCTTTTTCGCAAATTTGTTTTATAAGTGGGGCCGATCTAATGGTGCACAGAAGGCCAAATATAGATCTATTATGTTAAAAAATTATAGTAGCAAAAATGTTGGGCACTATAAAATTCCCAATATTTTTATTGCAAGAGTTAACAAATACACTGTTTGGATAGGAGAGAGAGAGAGAGAGAGAGCCTATTTGGACATTCAGCAATGGCCACATGCATCAATAACAATTCTATCAAAGAGAAAAGAGAGGAAATAGAGTCTCCGTCTATGGTTTCTGTCACCAACTCCAAGCCCGATTGGAATCACTCCAGAGTCAGAGCTATCAAAGAGAAAACAGAGGAAATAGAGTCTCCGTCTTCGAGTTCTTCTGCAGAGGATGTTACAGAGAAGTTTGGCCTTAAAGCTGGTCTTTGGAAGGTACCCGTTATAACATCCTTTTACTCACTTACAGTATGGGTAGAGTGTTGAAATTGATACTATTATTTAGTTTTAATGTTGTAAATGGACTAATAATTTTGCTGATCTTTTAACATGTGAAACAATTGTTAAAAGTATATCCTTGATTTGCCTTGTGCACCGACTACCCAGGAATTTTTTTCGGGTGTACTTTTGGCTTGTGAGTTCTAGTTTGAACCATTAGTTATGTTAAACTTTCCTTTTGTGAGGCAGGTCATGTAGCTTGGGATGGGTTTAGTCGGATAATCTTACATTTTACGGTAACATTATACCCAAGGCCGGCCATGAGGAAGTGCAGAAGGGACGACTGCACAGGGCCCCCAATTTTTTTTTGTATATGTATATTTTATATAAATATTGAAAATGTGGCTTTTATACACAAAACTTACCTTGGAGGCGTTGGCTAAGACTTGTAAAGTCCAAACTATTTGTAACGAGTTCGACTCCCGTTGTTTGCTTCTTCTTTTTTTGCGTTTATTTCTTTTTGAAACAGGAAGGAAAAACCCTTTTTTTGGTTAAGTCAGAATCAGAAAAGGGTAAGATAAAAAACAAGAAGGAAACACAATCAATCACGCCTTTTCCTCCTCGGTCTCGATCTACAACTCTAATCTTCTTCAATTGCTCATTCGCTCCTTTCACTCCTTTGGCTCTGTGGTCTCTACTGAGTCTACTCCTCTTCAATCTCTGCGGCTTTGTCTTACCAGTTACCACAACGCAACCAAAAAGTGAAATCCCTAAATCCTAATTCCTAATTCAATTGAAGCATTGCAGATAATTAGTCAGCAATTTAAATGCAAATTAATTTTCAGCCTTTTAGGTATGTTTGTGTGTATGAGTGTATCAATGATTTAGTATCTGTCATGTTTGATTTATTTTACCCAAAAATAAGTTTTGAGATTTTATTAATTTTTTTGGGACCTTTGGTGATGACCGATGAATTGAATTAATTGTGCTTGTTCCGAGTGTAATTGTAAGTGGTAGAAATTGGGACTTATATATACATTATACTGTAAGTAGTAAGTGAAGGACATGGTTTCATTGTATCCTGTAGTGTGATGTAAATAGTCACCTGTATATGAATACAAATCCTCTTATTTTTCCTTCACTGTTGCTAATATTGCTTCATGCACTTTTGAGTTTTGAGGTTTGTAATCTTTTAAAAAATTTAAATTTTTAATCAGATTCCCTTTTCAGCTAAAGACTGGTTACCATTCTTCAAAACTCTCGCATCAACAATAGTAGTGCAAAGTACAAATTGGATTTGATTCATTCATATCTAAGTTAATCAAGCAACCAAATACTCCAAACACTACACAACTATACATATAACTAAATAGGCTAGACTCCAGAGGTTTTTGACCAAAATAAATTGAAGATTCTGCTAATAAAATAGAAGAAAAGCTGAATTATTAGTATTATTTTTTTAATCCTTATTACTATTAGTTTTTTATTTCACCACAGGCCATTTAAATTGATATTGGTCAAGGGCCCAAGGCGTCAAGCAAGCTAAGTCAAGCAAGAAAGATTCACAAAGCATGCTGCAGCAGGACTATTTAGCATTGAGGAAAAGAAACACCACATCTTTGCTGCTTCCAAGTTCTGCTGTTCTGCACTTCTGCACTTCTGCACTTCTGTGATTATAATTTAATATTTTTGTGTGTTGTGAAAATGGTTGGAAAAAGAAAATACCTATCTGGACACGAAAAACGAGCAAAAAAGAGAAAAGATAAACAATTGAGTCAATCTCAAAGAGGAACTCTTGATAGGTTTATTGTTAAAGAACCACAACTACAATCTTCAACTGAAGGTTTATTGGATGATCAACAAAATGATGTTGAGGAACTAAACAATAATGAAAATAATGTAGAGGAACATGTGACTGATCCAGGGGTTGGTGATGATGAAAGTGATGACAGTGATGCAAATGTTGATGATATTGAACATCATGAAAGTGATGATGACATTACTAATGTCATTAATGAAGGACCAAGTCAGTCCATCCCCTTGAACATTTATGATCCCAGAAATTGGGATAGTCTTGATAGCAAGTTGAGAGATCTCTTAGTGGAAAAGGGTCTTGTTAGAGATCAATTAATGGAGAAAGGTCCTAAAGATCATCTCTCTAGATGTTTCTCTTCAAAGTTTTACACTCGACATTTATCTAATGGAGAGAAACATGACAGAGAGTGGTTAGTGTATTCAAAGGAGCTTGATAAAGTGTTTTGTTTTTGCTGTAAGCTGTTTAAAAAAGGACTCCAGAAAAGTCAGTTAGCAGATGACGGAATTAGAGATTGGGCACATCTTGGTGTTAGGCTTAAAGAACACGAGTCAAGTTATAAGCACGTTAATCACATGAGCAATTGGATTGATTTGCGTATTAGAATGAAAAAAAATGAAACAATTGATAAAGTTGTTCAGGATCAAATTAGGAGAGAGAAAGAACACTGGAGGAAGGTGTTACGAAGAATAATTTCTATTGTGAAATATCTTGCTAAGCATAACCTCGCATTTCCTGGAACGAACGAGAGGTTGTATGAAGAGAATAATGGGAACTTTTTGGGCCTGATTGAAATGATGGCAGAATGTGAATCAGTGATGGAGGAGCATGTTAGACGTGTTCTACAAAGTGAGGTTCATCATCATTATCTCAGCCATAAAATTCAAAATGAGTTGATACGTATGTTAGCTTCTGAAATCAAAAGTACCATCATTAACAAAATTAAAGAAGCTAAATATTTTTCTGTGATACTTGATTATACTCCTGATGTTAGTCACCAAGAACAAATGTCTTTGATATTACGATGTGTGGATGCCTCTAGCAGTCCAATAAAAGTACATGAGTACTTTGTAGAATTTTTGAATGTGAAGGATACATCAGGGGGAGGACTTTTTGAAGAGTTGCGAACTGTGTTGAAAACTCTTGACCTTGATATTGATAATGTGAGAGGACAAGGATATGATAATGGGTCAAATATGAGAGGAAGAAACATAGGGGTACAAAAAAGACTTTTAGATATAAATCCAAGAGCATTATACACTCCATGTGGTTGTCATAGCCTTAACTTAACACTTTGTGATATGGCAAACTCTTGTGGTAAAGCAAAAGAGTTTTTTGGAGTGTTACAACGTATTTATACGTTGTTTGCTAATTCTACAAAGCGATGGCAGATATTGAAAGACAATGTAACAGGGTTGACAGTTAAATCATTATCAGCCACACGTTGGGAAAGTCGCATAGAAAGTGTTAAACCTATAAGATTCCAAGCTGGAGACATAAGAGAAGCTTTGCTTCAATTATCAGAAAGTGACAATGAGTCGAAGGTAAGAAGTGAAGCTAATTCTTTAGCAACATACGAGCTTGGCAATTTTGAATTTTTATTGGCCATGGTTATTTGGTATGACATATTGCTTGATGTTAACAGTGTTAGTAAAGACCTACAATCTGCAAATATGCTTATTGATGTTGCTATAAATAAAATAAAAGGGTTGATTGCTTTTTTGAAAAATATAGAGAAACTGGGTTTATTGAGGCCATGATTACTGCTAAAGAAATTGCTAGTGAAATGGAGATTGATCTAGTGTTTCCTGAAAGACGTCAAATTCGTAGGAAAAGGCATTTCGATGAGAATGTTAGTGAGACATCACAACCAGCTCCTCAACTAGCCGAGGAATCTTTTAGAATTGATTATTTCTTATTTATAGTAGATCAAGCTATTGGTTCACTGAAGAGGAGGTTTGAACAATATCAAACTTATGAGAACATTTTTGGGTTTTTGTTTACTTCTGACAAGTTAAATTCATTGGATGATAATCAGTTGAGAACTTGTTGTGAACATCTTGATACCTCTCTAAGGCATGGCGACAAATCTGATGTTGATGGGAACGAATTATTTGTAGAGCTGAAAGTTGTTCGAGAGATGTTACCAAAAGGGAAATTGACAGTTGGGATATATTAAATTTTTGAGAAGTTTTACTTGTTTTCCGAATGCAAGCATTGCATACAGAATTTTGTTGACTATACCTGTTACGGTTGCATCTGCAGAAAGAAGCTTCTCGAAATTGAAGTTGTTGAAATCTTACTTGCTATCAACCATGTCACAAGAAAGATTAAATGGATTAGCATTGATTTCAATTGAACATGAACTATTAGAGAAAATTGATTATGAAAGTTTGATTGATGATTTTGCAGCAAAAAATGCAAGAAGAACCAATTTCAATTGACAGTGAAGTATGGGACCGTTCACGGATATGGAGTTTTTGTGAATGATACTAGCAGTCTAGCAATCGTGTGAAGTTTATTGTCCATTTAAGCTTTAGCTACCTTTTCTTTTTAATTGATAATTTATTGAAGTTTTAACTATATTTTCTTTCTAATTGATAATTTTGTTACTCGTCGTTGACATTTATTATTTTAATTAATGATGAATTTTGATATAAATTGTGTTGATTATATTGGTGCTGATAAAAAAAATAGTATTTTTTATGCGCGAGAGGGCCCCTATTTTTTTTCGCACAGGGCCTCCAAATTCTTAGGACCGGCCCTGAGTATACCTCCTGCTCTAGCTCAAATGCTCAATCAATAGTATAGACTACGAAGATAGTTATACTCATTCATAGTGATTTACTCTGACATCAAGTGTGGCAAATATGTAAGGATTTTGCTATATTATGTTCCTAATTAGCTGCATACATTATTTCATTGAGGTTGTTCATGTAATAGAGTGAGTTCATATATATGCATGCCAAGCGAATACATGATTTTAATTTGGCCTGTATGTTCTATTATTATTTCTGTTCTTTTTTCATGATAGTTAATTTTCTCTCTTGCACAGGTTACATTTCAATCTGATTGTCTTATTAGTTATAAGTCTCGCTTTTCAAGAATTTGTTTTAACATTTTGTATAGAAAGTTGTAGTCTTTTTAGTTTTGTTGGAGATATTAATTAATGACACATTACCAAAGTTTTCAGTCTGTCAGACATTTTAGTCTTATAGAATTTTAAATTAGCATAAATCTGATAGAGCTGAAGCTTTGAGAGAGAATGAAAAATTGGATTGGAACTTAACTGATAATCCACTGCAACATGCTGCATACGAGAATGAAAAATTGGATTGGAACTTAACTGAGTCGCCCCTATGTTGTCACAATAGTTCACAGGAGAAGAGGGAAGAGTAACGCCAAGTTCTTTAATCAGCGAACATACCCAACTTAGCTCAGCAGCAGTGGCTACAACTGAGCGATATTCAGCCTCTATTGAGGACCTGGCAATGGTCCTTTGTTTCTTCGAACTCCAAGAAATTAAATTATTCCCAAGATAGACTAGATAGGCATTGGTGGAGGAATAATCATCCTTCTTTCTAGCCCAATTAGCATCCGAAAAGGCATGAAGCTTGTCAGCAAAAGCACGAAGAGAATAGGAGGAGTCACAGCGCAGAAGGAGGCCTTTGTTGAGCGTACCAAGAAGATAACGCAGGATGGCTCTTAACAAAAGTCCAGTGTGCTATGCATGAACTGAGACAATTTGTTCACAGCGAAGGACACATCCAGTCTTGTAAGAGAGATATTGAAGACTCCCTACAACTTCACGATAAATGGTTAGATCGGGTAGAGGCGAGCCAGACAATAAGGAAACAGCAGAGGCAGTGCTTGGTATAGGCGTGAGGACTGGTTTGGCTTCCAGTATGTTCAGGCGAGTGAGGACACTACAAAAAAATGGGCCTTTAGCAACGATTTTTCGGGCAACGACTTTATAAGTCGTTGCTAAAAGTATATGTTTAGCAACGAAATTTGTCCGTCGTTGCATATTGTGTCAACCTTTCACTTTTTGCAACGAAATTCATAAGTCGTTGCAAAAATGTGTTGCTAATTCATTGGCGGGAAAAAATTTCGTTAGAAATTCGTTGCAAAATTTTCGGCCACTTGATTTCCCGTCATCGTGGGCAACGAAAGTTTTTTTGTTGCTAAAAATGGGGCTTTAGCAACGATTTTTCAGGTAACGACTTTATAAGTCGTTGCTAAAAGTGTATGTTTAGCAACGAAACTTGTCCTTCGTTGTAGATTGTGTCAGGTTTTCACTGTTTGCAACGAAATTCATAAGTCGTTGCAAAATTTGGAAACAAAATTCGTTAGAAATTCGTTGCAAAATTTCTAACCACTTGATTTCTCCTCATCGTGGGCAACGAAAGTTTTTTTGTTGCTATATTTCGTTGCCTAATATGGACCACATTCATTGGCAACAATTTTTTATTTTCGTTGCATATTTTGTACAACTTTTTTGCAACGACTATTAAAATGTTGCCTTAAATTAAGATAATCCCAATAAGCATGTTTTTTGTAAGACCATATTCGGTATTCGGAGAATTGTCAAAAAATATTCGTATTTAGTATTTAAAAATTATGTCCAAACGCGAAAAATATTTCGTTTTCTATTTTTTATTCGAATAAACAATTATTCAAATATCCGAATTCGAGTGTCAATCCACCTAATAAACAATTTATTCAATTTATTTATAAAAAATAAAAATAAAAAAATATTGACCAATTACTAACAAATCACAACCATTTAAAGTTGTAAAAATACATATCATAAATGGGAGACATATCAAATACATCATCATTCATAATTGATCATAAAAATCAATTAAAATTTACTAATATAAATTGTACATATAAGCTGTATAAATTGTTACTTATAAGTTTGTTCCATATTATTTAATTTATTTTTTGCTAAATTTTTAAATGTATATAAGAGAAAAGAGATACATATACTTAGGGGCATTTTCCAGATCGATACAAAATGTCAAGAAAGGGAACTCAACATGACAAACAGTGAAACTCAGATTCTAAGACAATACAAGAGCATAAGGCCAAAACAGATCAAATGAGCACTGCATTGGACTTCAAGAACACTGCAGAGCATCTGACCAACAAAAATAATAAACGGACGAAATGCTGACTGTGCATATTGGCCCGTTTTACTTTTACTGATGTGGCCCGTTATTGCTGACGTGGAGGACAGAAATGCCTGACTTAAAAATTTCCTTAAAGAAAAATGTTGCTCACAAGTATCAAACTCCAAACCTCTCCAAACTAGAAACCTTATATTCCAACAAAAAGCCACTAGATCAAACTACCTATTATGCTAAAATTTATGTAACACTAATATTTAAACCACCTAACATCGTTTCTATGCATGTGAAGATGAGATAATACACTTTTTGGTCATTGTACTAGGAATTGTAATAATAATAATAATTGTAATAATTATTATTGTAATAATAATAATAAATTTTAAATAATTAAAATAATAATAAAATAATAATTAAAATTTTAAATAATAATAAAATTATTATTATTATTATTATTATAGTACTAATCATGCAAAGCCCGTCAGTATTAAGACTTGAACAAAATACAAAAGATGATATATTGAGATATAAATTTCAACATAGATTTGGCAGCTATGAAATAAGTCATGTTGCTGCATGCATGCATTTACCAATGTTAGAAACTAAAAAGTGTTCACAAGACAAAAGTGTTTACCATGCGATAATTAAAATTTTAAATAATAAAATAATAATAATAATTATTATTATTATTTTAATTATTACAAGTATTATTATTATTACAATTATTAGTATTATTGAACTCTGGCAAATCTTTCTATTATAGTGACTATTTTTAATCATTGATCGAGTCCTATAACAATAAAAAGAAAAATCTTTCAAAATTATAAATTTTACTCGAAAAACATTGATACCCACGTGACTAGTACAAAAAAAACAAAATAAATTTTGATTTAGTGGTTAGAAAAACTTTGAATGTAATTTTATATTTAGGGTATTTAATTATGTAAACTCTGCTTTATTATTATTTTAGGTATTTTAATTATTATTAATTATTTTATTTATATTATTATTTTAAGTATTTAAAATTTATTATTATTAATACAATAATAATTATTACAATTATTATTATTATAATTATTATTATTATTATTACAATTCCTAGTATAGTGGCCAAAAAGTGTATTATCTCATTTTCACATGCATAGAAACGATGCTAGGTGGTTTAAATATTAGTGTTACATAAATTTTAGCATGATAGGTAGTTGGTTCAGTGACTTTTGTTGGAATATAAGGTTTTTAGTGTGGAGAGGTCTCGGGTTCAACACTCATGAGCAGCATTTTTTTAAAATAATTTTTAAGCTTGGCAAGCCCAGCTCCACGTCAGCAAAAATATGCACAGTCAGCATTCCGTCCGTTTTTTCGGACGAAAATTAAAAATAATGACCATTTTATAATTTTTGAGAGTACAATTATTCGATTGTAACAAAAAAAGTTTCGGTAACCACAATGAAAATCGGACCCTAGTACAGTGACCAAAAAGTGTATTATCCCAACAACAAATAATGAAGAAGCAAATTATGATAGACACTAATTTTTATTTTTATTTTTGCAAGTACACTGCCAAAATAATAAGTCATTTCAGACTATTTGTATTTTCTGAGCCAAATTTTGTTATGTACTGATTGCGTTTGATTTTTCTTTAATAAATTAGTAACCAATTTAATGAAAGTTGTTATAATCTTTTGTTTTAAATTTATGGACCGATAAAATGTTATTAGTATTTTTTAGTTTTTTTTTCGTAAAATTATATTACTAATAACATACTTCATTAAAAATTGTTCAAAAGTTTATATGTTTGTTTGAGTCATAATTGAATTCTACTTGTTTGTTTTATTATTTATTTAAGTATATGCATATGTGTGCTCACTACAAGAAATTGGGGCTCTTGCGAAGGAAATTTTGTGAGTGAATTGTTTCCTTCCCAAATAAGCCTTTTTTGTGAGGGACTAATGAAGAAAATTTTTATTTATGAAATAAATTTTATTCACAATATGTAATTAGTGACAATTATTTTGTTAGGGAAAAATTCTTCATTACTTTGCTTGAAGTAAATCTTAGAGAATCAATGATATATTTTCACAAAAATATTTCTAATTTTAAAGATAGATATTAAATTAATATAAAATAATTTTTTAAAAATTTTAAGTATATATTGTATTAAAGGTACATGTTAATCATTTTAATTACATTAACTAAAGTTTAAAATTATAAACTATATTTGGTATACATAAATATTTTTAGAATTATATAGAGGTACAAATCATACGTTTACGAATAACTGAATGATAGAATTTAAGTATTTGGATAAGTAATATCAATATTATTGATGGAGTTATTGAGCATTTTTTTTTTGTGACAGAGTTACACAAATTAATTATTAACACTAAAAGTAACCGTCTAAAAAGTGGTCGACTCTATAATATAGATATATACATACCTTCTACGAATGATGAATAATAAATGATTTTGACCCTTCACTTTAAATGACTTTATTACCTTGATTATCCTTATCTACTTCTGAACAATGCTGGATTTTTTTTAAAAAATAAATAAATTATTGAACAAACACCAGTACAAAACCATAAATAGACAACACTTAAAAGATGACGTTTTTATAAAAAACGTTGTGGTGTTTTTTTTACAATATTTTTTAACAAAACGTTGTAGATATATATAAGAAAATATTATGTATTTATAAGGGCAATTTTTGGTTTTAAATAGATAAGGTTTAAAAATAAACGTTATCTATGTAAAAAACACGAGCAAAAAATAAAAAGGCATAAGTGAAAATTTGAAATTAAAAAAGGAGCATACGATTGGGCTCGGTCACTTACTTCCTTCTAAGTTCTAAGCCACAACAATCCTATACTCAGACCTTATTCCTTCTCTCAATCGAACTGCCAAACCTTATCATCCTCTCAATCGAAGTCCTAGTGTGATTTCATACCTTATCATACCTCTCAATTGAAGCCCTAGCCCTCTCAAGCCGTCCAGGTCCATCAATTTCATCTCAGATCTTGTTTATTTTCATTTCATTTCAGATCTTGATGATTTGAGCAGCGGTGCAGCCCTTAGCCGAGCTTCGAGTGCCATCTTGGGACTCTCCTTCTCCTTCACCGGCTTCACGGACGGCGACGACGAATCGCGGGCGTTTGAAAAAGCTGCAGTCGTCATCGGCGGGGAATTGGAAACCGGAACTGTCAGTGATATTTGAGAATAGTGTGGTTGTGTCAGATGTAAGTAAACAGATGTCAACTGAGGGTTTTTAGCTTTATTGGGTTTATGGGGGTTCTCGATTTGGTTTGAATCTGAATTTTTTTCTGAAATTTTCTTTTTTTAAGGGTTCCTTTTGATTGATTTGATGTTTACAATTATGTTTCTTGGTTAAATTGATTAGTATTTCGTCTTGGGCTTCCCTTTGTGCGGAGTTATCTTGGGCAGACTGGCTCTGTTGAAGATTTGATTCATGGAGTGAATTACGCTTCTGCTGGTGCTGGAATTATCTTCACTAGCGGTTCAGAATTGGTAATTAATTTGACTGTTCTGCTTCTTAATCTTGGGTATCAATAAATTAACCTGTTTTTTTCCCTTTGTGTGTGTGTGTGTTTTGAGTTACTGGTTTCAATTAACAATTGCTTAAAGCTGTTTAACAAAATGTCTCTAAGAGTTCAAGTAAGTTTTAATATAAGAACCACATAGTGTTGAAGGATTTTTTTTTTCTTTTATCTAAATATAAGAACCACACAGTGTCCAACCATGAAGTTCTCAGCTTAGTGCTTTCGATATTACAGTTATGGCATTTTACCCTGTACTGAACTCTAATTTCATTTTTCTTTCACCTGTACATCCATTTATTGTGCCAATATCTACACATGCTTAAGAGTTTAATTTTGTTGTGAGATACATGGTTGAGGAACTTAATCAGGAGCTAGTTGTTTGGTATTTGACTTGAATTTCCTTGGTTTATAAACTTTTCTTTTGCTAAAAGTCAATGTTTATTATCTGTAGTTATTGAAAAATTAGAAGGGTATCTGTAGTCAATGTTTTTGAAGTGTTGCAAGTAGAAACCTAGAAGAGAAGATTTAAAAAGAAATAACAGTCCATTAATTGTTTTGGCTGATGAATTTGATTGCAAGATATTTTGTTCTAAAAATTTTGTTATGTGCAGGATGATGGGTATGAAGTTAGATATGGAGGCCTTGGCCTTCGACAGCTTGGGATTGCAGTTGCACATTGCAAGCTTGATCCAATGGTGGCAAATTTCATGAAGGTTCTTTGTAGTCAGGAAATTTACAGGTTAAATATCACGCCCCGCAAGTTATTGGGTTGCCTCTTTTTTCCTTTTTTTTAACCATCGGCGTCGCTAGGTATTAATATCTGTATATTTAGAACAAGTATGCTCTTATGGAGATGGGATTGGATTCCCCCGAGATTCCAATTGGAATGGTTACAGATTTCCATCTGAAGAAATGTGAAGAGATTCTCCTAGAATTTATAGAGAAACTGAAATCAATGAAGGTAGAAGGGAAAAAGGCTATGGCAGTGTGGTCAGATTTTAGCCAGAGATGGTTTACACAAATGCACTCCACTAGACCTTTCATCTCTAAGGATTACAATGATCTTGCAGATCATGTAAGAAATGACTTTGTACATTTGACCATAACATAGGCAGCGATTGCAGTTGACATGTTTGGTACTTCTAAATAATAGTATATTGATATCCTGCTTTGTGTCCGAATTTGTAGGCTGCAGCTGCATTGGAGACTGTTAGAGACATAGTTGTAGCCTCGCACCTTATAGGTGACTTGAGTGGTGCTACCATTGATGACCCTCTCTCTGATCGCTACAAGAAATTGGGTTGCGACATCTCTGCTGTGGAGAAGGGTTCCGAGGACTACAATATGATAGTGAACTATCTACATAAAAGCTATGAACCTGCCAAAGTTGGAGATGTTGTAGGAACATTGTACTCCTATTTTTATTTTATTAAACTACATCAGCTATCACTTTATGCTCTGCTAAAACTCTTATTCTGTTAAACAGAGCTACTCTGTATCCGTTGAAAATATATTTTCTGTTTAAGTGAATGCTGGCCCTTCCTATGAAGAGATCAAGAAACTCCCGAACAAAGTTCTGCTTTGGTGTGGTAAGCTTTGTCTTCTGATCAACATGGAGGGGTTGTCTTTTGGGGGGTTAAGAAAGGGATGTCTTTGAGTTCTCTTCTTAGATTTATACCTTGGTTCTGTAAGGTACTCGGAGCTCAAATCTTCTAAGGCACTTGCACAAAGGATTCTTGCCAGCGGTTTGCCATCTTCCAGTTCCAGGATACATGGTGAGACAAAGTCAAGTTATCACGTTTTTATCTATGCAAATCATTAAAGATTAACTTATTTTGTGTTTGTCGACTCCCAGTTTGGGAAGGCTATTGTATGCTCAGATGCTGCAGTTGAAGCTGCTAGATATGGATTTACTGTTGTGGATAGACCAGATGGATTCTTGGTTCTGGCTGTTGTGTCTTTAGGAGAGAATATTACAGAGCTCACAAGTCCACCTGAGGTATCTGAATTTGTTTTGTTGACAGATTGTTTTGAAAATTCCATTCTGCTATGATCTACATGACCTTGAGCATCAATCAATGTTAAATCTACAGATAATAAATTTTATAAGGTTAGTTGAAAGGCCTTGATCAGTGAACGTGGACACCCAACCAACTCATTGAATAAAGTAGAAAAAATAAAATAAGAATAAAAAGTGGAAAGACTAGAGACTAGAAAAACAACACAAAAACATGTTACGAGACATTACAAGACAAATCTAGCCAACCTCCTGTCCGACCCTCTAGCTCTTGATTATCAAAAGTAAAATAAATAGGAGTGATGCACTGCTGCTAAGTGCTCAGACACCTATACAAATCTATCTATGCTTCCACCACCCACCACCCACCACCCTCCACCAACTAATTATTATTACTACTCAACTACCACTACTACTGATTATCTCTCTCTCTCTCTCTCTCAAAATCAGAGCCTTGAAGCAAAACCAAGCACATGACTCTTAATTTCTGATCAGTTAATTAGAAATGTTTGTCATCATCAATGTTAAATCTACATGATGTCATTGACTTCTTATACAATCGTTTTTCTTGCGTCTTGATATCTGCAGTGGTGACTCTTTATTTTTATTTTGTTCAAATTTTGGGAAGGTAAATTCACCATTTCAGCAGATGTACTATCCAGTTATAGCAAACATATGCATATCCGTTGATATAATCTATATTATTCAACACGTGAGATTTCATGTCACTTTCTAAAAGTATACATGTTGATCTTGGGACCTATAAATTTTGAGAGGAGATTGGTACAGAGAAGTGTAGGGGAGTTTAGGTAACAAGAATCCATCACATGTGATTATGCCATGATGACAGACAAGTTGGTTATGGACTTTACTATAGTCAGTCTCACTGAATGTTTTACTAATTATAGTATTTTAAGCAGCACAATTATTTTTCATTTCTGAGGAGTGCAAGTATTGGTTATTGACACCAATGTTTTAGGAACTAAATCGAACCGGCAGGTAGGACTGCCCAGACTGGGAACTGGACAACAAAACAATCCGGAGAAGAAGATAATGGCCCTAAAACCCTTTGTTGATCGACTTGGGTATATTGCGAATTCATGAAGTATTGTTCTATTTGGTTAGATTGTTGTCAGAGTATTCACTTTGAATTCTTAATGCAAGTTACTTTTTGCTCAGGTATGATAATGTTCCTATAGAAATCAATAAGTTGAGGTGCAGTATACCCTGATATTGTCACACGGTAGCGTAAAAGTTTAAACAGTTCAGGTGAACAATAAAGCTGGTATTGGTTTGTTTCTAGATCTTGTCCTGAAAGTCTATTATTTATTAATTTCTAATTAGGTTAATAGACCTGTTCATGGATTATAAATAATATAATAGCAATCAATACGAATTCATGTGTAATTAAATCTATGATGTCTGTGATTATAGCTAGCATCTTTGGGGCATATATTGTATGGAAATTTGTCGTCTCAAGAAAAGCTTTTCCACATTGACTAATAGCCTCAACTTTTCTATAATTGTTGTCCTTTCTATATAGAAATCTAAACATTGTTATTTAAGATTGTGTGATGGTATTTAAGATTGTGTGATGCTTGTGGTTGTTGAATGTGACTGAATTCTGACTTAGGGTCAACATATAATAATAATCTACAAGTCTTGTAACAGAAAATATGTTTACCACTATGCTTACTGAAATTAATTCATGAAATGGCCGATTAAGATTCCAATTTTTTCTTGTAACAGAGCAATCATATAGTCGCACTGAAGGTTCTTTTTCTATTTAGATTTGTAGAAAAAGATATTGTGATTGCCTATTTGTCTTTTTCTGCTTATGAGCAATACGGTGTACATTAGTACCACGTAGCATCTCTATTGTCTTTGATTTTGGCATTACTTGCCTATGGTGACCTATTTGCTTCATTTTCCTGACTTGATATTATTTTTAAATATGTGCAGGAAGACTGCTTCTACGACCTGCCTTACAATACTGGGTATCAAATTTTCGTGCTACGTTTACGGAAGACACGGGACGAAATTATGAAGTGTACTCTCTCTATATATGTAGTAGATATATACTTTGATTAAAGAACTGTGGTAGCTTTAGATGGTTAATTGTAAAGATAATGAATGATTATGTAGTGGATGATTTTATTAAGTAAATAATATTTTAGTTTTTTGTATTTTTGCCATTATTTGCAATGGGGACATTGAGCCAGCCAGGTACACAAAAAGAATGTCGAATTTTGATTTGGCAACAATATAATTCGTTACCAAAGCATTGAACAAGTTTTAATATAGCAACAATTTTTTATACATTTAGCAACAAATTTTCGTTGCTAATGGCATTAAAAATATAATATTTGGCAACGAAAAATTAACCTAATAACAACGGAGAGGATATTGTTGCTAATACAAAAAGAAAAGGTAACATTTTTTATCGTTGCAAATCATATCAACTTTCGTTGCACATATAAAGAAACGACAACATATAATGTCGTTGCTAATCGACGACTTTCGTTGCTATTGAAAAATAACCAGCAACAAAAATTTTCGTTGCTGATTCAGCATAATGTCGTCAAATAATATAATCAGCAACGAAAATCGTTGCTAAAAAGTTTACATTCCGCAACGAAATTAAGCTTAGGCAACAATTTTCATAATTTACTGTAACGAACAATGTCGTTGCAAAATGGTGTCAATTGCAACGAAAATGCATGGCGTTGCAGAAAAAAAGAGTTCATTTCGTTGCCAATTAGCAGGCTTTTGCAACAAAATGGGGTTTTTAACAACGAAATTTTAATTATTCTGCAACAATACATTTTGTTGCTAAAGGATCGATGTCTCTGTACGAAAGCCAAATTTCGTTACAAAATGTATTACTTTTGGCAACGAAAAAAATAAGTTCGTTGCGGAACAATTAGCAACGCTCATTGCGCAACGAAAGACGCAACGACAGTAAAGTCGTTGCCAAAACCCTTTTGCAACGAAATGTGACACCTTTAGCAACGCAAATTGGTTGTTGCTGAATCCCCATTTTTTTGTAGTGGGAGGTCATTGATGTACCTGCGTTGAGAGAGTAAGAGTCCATGCTTATGAGAAAGGACTTCAACACCCAAGAAGTCGGACAAATCACCAAGATCTTTAAGGGAGAAACGCTTGGCAAGGCTTGAAACAAATTGTGAGAGAATATCATCGTTGCTTCCTGTGACAATTATGTCATCCACACAAACCAATAAATATAAAACATGTTGAGCACTATTAAGAATAAATAGAGAAGTATCAAAGTGGGAATTGCGGAACCCAAAAGCTAACAGAAATTAGCGTAGTTCATAGTACCAGGCCCAGGGCGCTTGTTTAAGCCCATAAATGGCTTTGTGGAGTTTGCAGGCAAAGGAGGGATTGTCACGATCAACAAACCTAGGTGGTTGCGCCATGTACACTGTTTCAGAGAGGCGACCTTGAAGGAAGGCATTATTGACGTCCAACTGTGTAAGAGACCATCCTCGGCTGACAACAAGACTAAGCACCAAACGAACAGTTGTTGGCTTAACAACGGGACTGAAGGTCTCATGATAGTCCACTCCAGGAAGCTGGTGATAGCCTTTAGCAACAAGACGTGCTTTAAACCTTTGAATGGAACCATCAAAGTTTTTTTGATGCGATAAACGCACCTGCATCCCACAATGTTAGTGATACCATCAGTTGGAACAAGTTCCCATGTGCCATTACGAACAAGAGCATCATATCCTCAAACATAGCTTTACGCCAGTTGAGATCTTTGAGGGCCTGAGAAGTGGTGGAAGGTTCAGTTTGGGATTTGGCTGACATAATGGTGTGAAGGGTGAGTTTTTGGACGGGTTTCTTGATATTGTTTCTGGACCGAGTGATCATGAGGTGTTGGGGATTTTGTGGAGGTGGTGGTGGAGGTGGTTAAGAGGCTAGAGGCGGATGGGGAAATAAAGGGTTGATATGAGAGGAAGGAGAAAGTACCTGCGGCATAGTTTGTTGGGAAGAGGTGATAGATGACAGAGCTTCGATAGTGGAGGATGGAGATGATGAAGGATGCGGTGAAGAGCCCATAGAAGGAGAAACATCTGCAAGACATTGTGGAGATGGAGCTGAGAGAGTCAGTTGCTGCTGAGGTGTAGAAGAGACGGTAATGAGTGGAGGAATCCAGTCAAACACGGGAAATAAAAAACTTGATGGTTTAGTGGGAGAAGAGTTATAAGGAAAGACAGACTCTACAAATTGCACATGACGTGAAACATGTATTTTTCGAGTGGATTGTTCAAAACATAGATATGCACTTTGAGAAAGTGAATAGCCAAGAAAGACACAAGGCTTGGACTTTGGATCAAGTTTATGAGATGTGTATGGACCTAACCAAGGATAACACAAACACCCAAATGCTTTTACTTTTGAAAAATTAGGACTCTTGTGAAAGATGGACTCATATGGAGAAGACATGTTTAACGTGGGAGTAGGCATCCTGTTAATTAAGTAAACTGCGGTGGTGAAAGCATTAGTCCAGAATGTGATTGGAATGAAGGTATGAGAGAGGAGTGCAAGGCTTGTTTCGACAATGTGAAGATGTCACCGTTCAGAATATCCATTATGTCCGAGCGTGTGTGGTGGAGAAGTGAGATGACTTATTCCATTTTTTGAAAGAAACGTTTTTAGAGTTATGTACTCACCACCGTTATTTGAATAAAAGGTGACAATGTTTTGTTGGAAATATTTTTCAACAATCGCTTTATAACGTTTGAACACTGTTTGAACATCAGATTTTCCATTTTAATGGATAGAACCATATGTACTTGGTAAAATGATCAATGAAAATGACATAGTATTTGTATCCATCATGTGAGACAATGAGAGATGTCCAAACATCAGAAAATATAACTTGAAGAGGACGAGTTATGCTCAAGGTAGATGTAGAAAATGGTAGTTTATGACTTTTATTTCTTAAACATGCATTACAACATAAATCCTTTTGGGAAGAAAAATTTAAATGATAAAATAACAGAATATGGTTAAGAATAGATAAGGCTGGATGACCGAGTCGCTGGTCCCAGATGGATGTTGTTGTTTTAACAACGGAGAAGGCGAGAATGGGAGACGATGGAGAGCTTGCAACTGGCCATTCATAAACTCCATCTTTAGTTCCGCCCTGCAAAAGGATTTCTCCCGTCCGTAGGTCCTTCACATGAAAACAAGTAGGAAAAAGTTTAATAGAGACATTATTGGTTATACAAAACAAGGCAATGGAAATTAATTTTTTTTGCATTTTTGGAACACACAAAACATCTTTTAAGTGAAAGGAAGAGGTGGGTGTAGTGAGAAATATGGAACCAGTGTGACTTATTAGTAGGTTGGTACCATCGCCGATCATAACATCGTCGTGACCAGTGTAAGGCTTATGAAGGAAAAGATTATCCAGGTCTGTAGTGACGTGATGGGATGTTCCACTATCCAGTAACCACGGTGCATTGGTGGATGGGGTTTGAGAAGTAAAATTAGTCTAGGGATGCCATGATGGTGTCATGTCAGAAGAGGAGTTGACATTGTTAGAACCTTAAACTGGCACGAAATGAAATGAGGGACATCGTTTAGCAGTGTGTCCCTGAGTTCCACAGATTTGGCAATGTCCCAGATAGGGACGCGCACGTGGTCGACTGTTCCTAACCTGGTTTGTGTTGGGCATGGTAGGCCAAAAGTTGGTGTTGGATGATGAACGATAATTGTTCCCCATAGGAGAGAACGAGGGTCGCCAGTTGTTTCTGGAGGGTCACCAGTTGTTGTTGTTAGAGGTCTGAGTAATGGGATTGGCAGTAACAGGTCCAAGAATAGAAGAACGCGACTGGGTTTGAAGCGACGCTTCAAACGAGAGAAGCTTCTCATGAAGCTCATCGAAGGAGATAGCAGCATCTCGGGCTTGGACGGCTCGGACAAGCTCCTTATAGTCATCATCTAAACCATCCAAAATTCTTTCAGTAAGATTTTCGGTGTCCATGGGAGCTCCGAGGACAGTGAGTTCATCGAATCTTGCTTTGAAAGAATAGACAAAATACGTGATGCTCAGGGTACCTTTGGTGAGATTCTTCACATGTTTGATACGACCACGAGAAGGTTTTGCATATGTGGTGGCGAGAACATTCCATGCTTCATGGGAAGAGGTGGTTCGTGCCACAAAGGAAATAAGTGGGGGAGAGATACCGCTGATGAGAGCGTTCAGGATGAGTTTGTCTTGCCTAACCCAGAAATTATAGGCATGATTAGGAGAAGTGGTGTCGTTAGTTGTGAGGGTTGGTTGTGGGCACGACTTTGATCCATTGATGTAATCAAGGAGATCGTAGTCGACAAAGAGAGTTTCGAACAGAATTTTCCAGGAAGCATAGTTGGAAGAATTCAGTTTGAGAGGAGCTTAAGCAGCTGTGTTAATGGTGATGAGTTGGTTTTCTATGTTTGACGGGATTGAGTTTGACATTTTGTTGTTTGGAAGGAAAAGATAAAAAGAAAATAAAAAATAAAAAAAAATTTAATAAAGGATCAGATACTGCTTTGATACCATGATAGAGTTAAAGCTTTGAGATAGAATTACTTGTTGATTTCATTAATGGAAGGCATATAAATAATTACAAATACTAACTGGTTCCTTCTATTCAGCAGGGAGACCGAGTCCTAAGGCATTACAAACTAAGAGCTTATCAGCTCAAACTATAACAGAGTCCTAGACTATCTGTTACAACTATACACGGAAGTCGTTACAACTATACACGGAAATACATTGGCTAACAAAATCTTTGTATGAAATGCTAACACAATTCGATGTATGTGCATTATTTTTTGTGTTATTCTTGTTGGAATGGGGAGTGCAATCGCAAGACAATTAAGAATTAATATTTGTTTTATTTAAGTTTTCATAAGAAGACTTAATTAGTGCCTAGGATCTTCAACAAGTTGGAGAGTTTGATTTGAGGAATGTGCTCTTTAGAGAAAAAAGCTTTCCTTCTGTTTATGACAGTTACTGTAGTACTTATTTGGCAATGTGATTCGATATGTCAGGAGAAGTTGTTATTTACAGAACAAGTTATATACTCATGTTTAATTAAGTTGCTTTTCTCCACTCCCTAACATACAAAATGAGATCTCAAAAGTATGTTGTGCTATATGATTCTAACTTAGTTTAAGTAGATGATTTTTGGACCTAATCAAGGTTGTTGCACAAGTTTTTATGTATCCTTTCTTCATTGGAAGTGTTTCAACTCATTTCGAGATAAGATTGGCATTCATGTGTTTTGTGCTTTTAATTTCCTCTGACTTCTTACAATTTTAAGTTGGTGTTCTACGGACACTAGACATATTTGCTAAAAATCCAGACAAGTTCAGAGTCGTGGCACTCGCTGCTGGTTCAAATGTGACCCTTCTTACTGATTAGGTGACCAATCAATCGATTTTCCTTTTGCTATAGTCTAAACTTGAATTTCCTTGTACTTTCTTGTTGGAAGAACTTGATTTACTTGATCTGATAATCCGGCAAAGTGTAACATAAAATCTGTGTCCTACTAATCTCTGTTCAAGGTGCAATAATGGGAGATTGATAGATTTATTTTACGAGTAATTTCAGCTGAACCATGAGATCAAAGGATCTCCACTTTCTATTTTATTGTATTCCTCATAAAATAATCCACCCCTGAATCTTTTCATTTCAAAGTTTATTAGCAATTTCAGTCCTACAGATTTGTCCCCCAAAATATACCATTATGTGACAATTCTTTTTTTTTGGTTGATTTTAATTAGATGTGCATATTTAGATTAGAAAGGACAAAAATTTCAACGAAGTCAAATAGGTATTGAGTTTGAGTAAGACCAATAACCATGATTCACTAAAGCTAATTGGTGCTTTACTCTGTTTAGCTACTTACTATATCAAACTAACAAATATATGAAAACTAACAAGAATACTTAAGAGTAGCATTTTAATGATTATTCTTAATAGATATTTATGAATTTCATTTATTACAATTCTAACAGTTCCATCTTGCAAGGGTCAGTATTGGTAATGATGAATTTGGCTTGAAGCTGAGCCAACTGATTGTTAGTTTTTATGTTTATTCCCCAAGCTCTGAGAATCCTTCTCATGTTCCATGTTGCAGGTCAAGACATTCAAACCTTAATACTTGTAGGATGTTGATGTCGAGGATGAGCATGATGAACATTCAGGCGATAATAACGAGGATGGAGACTTGTGATTATATATGCATGTTAATCTTTTAGGTAGTATTTTTTAGAAGTTACTTTTGTTTACCATCGATGATGGGATGGTGTGATTATGTATATTTTTGTGTTTTAAAGTAGTATTTTTTAGAAGTTACTTTTGTTGTATTTGGTGAGACTTGTAGTACGCTAATTTATTTTTCATAAGATATTTGTAAGAGTACTTATCGCTAGATGACTTATCTAGTATTGTTTATAAATAACAGTTTAGTAATTATCATTATTACTTTGAACATATTTATTTTTAGATTTTGAAATTAAATTATGAAAATATTTGTAATTTGTTGTTAATAAACATATTGAGACGGAATTGAGACGGCTTCTTTTCGTCTCAAAGAATTTGCAATATTGGCGCCAAAGTTGACACGAATTTTGAGACAGTTGCTGCCCGTCTCAAAATATGCCCGCTAAAAAGATATTGATGCCAAAGTTGAAACAGAATTGAGACGGATGGTGTCCGTCTCAAAATGTGCAAGAAGAATAGTTGCGGCCAATTTTGAGACGGGTTTGAGACGGCTTTTTCCGTCTCAAATTATGTGTACTTAAAAAGGGCACTAAATTTGCCTGCCAAATCTGAAACTGGCAAAATCGGTTACAAAATTCAGCTTCCTATGGGTCAGTTTTGAGACAGATATTTTCTGTATCTAATTTTTTTAGACGGATTTGAGACGGACATTTTCCGTATCCATTTTTTTGTTTTGAGACGGACAGAATTATCGACGCGACCCACTGACATGAATTTTGAGACGGGCAAAATCCGTCTCAAAATCAATTTTGAGATGGATTCTGCTGTATTTGAGACAGATTTTGTCCGTCTCAGATGCCCATATTTTTTGTAGCGATAGTCAATCAGCAATTGGAAGGGCACAAAGTCACATGTATAATGATAGTCTAACCATATTCGTCGTAGACACAATACCATAAAACAATTGCTCTCTAATGACATTTATATCTATAGAGTACATAAAGTCGAAAGAAAATATAGCGGATATGTTAACTAAAGGTTTGACTAGAGAGCAAGTAAAAATAACATCGAGGGGAATGGGTTTAAAACCTATAAATAAGGATCGTCATGGTAAAAAGCCAACCTAGTTGACTGGAAATCTCAAGATCTAGGTTCAAAGGGACAACTCAACTGTGAATGATTTAACTAAATCACTACAAAGAAATTAATTTCTTCTGCTCATTCCTATGATACGAGATAGTGATACCTGTAGTGGTTTCAGGATAAGTTATGCTTTTAATGATTCTTAAATCTTGATAAACAAGTGGGGTATGGTAGGATACTCTTATTAAGAATCACCTATGTGAGTGTGAACAATGTCAATTCTATGAGAATGATAAAGGCTATACTTCTCTAGAGCACTCATAAATCTGGAATTGTTTAGGGCCAAAATGTACAAAATCATGAGAACCAAATAATGTATAGAAAGAATCTGTGTGAATTTCTATTGTCTCGGTTTACACAAATGGTTGGACAGTTCAAGACATCATATTCACTGGACAACCAGTAAACTCGATAGCCTTTCGCAAGGGAAGGTTTAAAGCCCAAAACTACCTCTCTATAAAGATGATTTTCAATTTTGTCTCTCTCAAGAGTCTGCATAACATTTGCATAGACTAGTAGTTAATTTCATTCATGTGGGGATTGTTAGAATTTGAGCTCAAATCAATGGGATAATGAATGAGAATTTTACTCCTATAGATTACCCGTGAAAATGATAAATAAATACTTGTGGAAGGTGAGTCACACATCGATTATGAACTAAACAATTAATGGGTATATATACAATAAGATTGCTTTTGGGTTTGGGTCCCAAAGGGCACCCCACTTTTGTGGAGGGGAGAGGACCTAGCCAAAGCTTGATTTGGTTTGACTACACGCGCGCATCGTCGCCGACTGGGCGCTGGTCATGGTTCCTTGTATATATATTGTGACACCCCCAAATCCAGGTACTTAATTTCCACTGATTTGGTGTTCACTATATCATTCATTCATTCATAACTAACTACCCATAATAAAGAACAATTAAATTAAGCTAAATGAAATATCTTCCCACAAAAAGGGGTACAACTTAAGTCTTTAAGTAAACAAATCCCAGGTCATCTACCTTTATTACATCGTTGCGGAATTAAAACATAAAAATTAAACAAGTCTTATTACATAAATTTATCAAATAGATAACAATTCGCCAGCTACTTCTGCATCTTGCCTTTGCCCTTACTAGTGGATGGCTCATCTGATTTCTCAGTCTTAGCTGCAATATTTAATGCAAGGGTGAGCAAGCAATTGCCCACAAGTATGATAACGATAGCAATTGAATAATCAATGGAGTAGAGTTTAACTGAGGTATAATAACTTATCCAAGATCAATCAATAACAATTCAAAGATCGGAAAGCTCAATAGAAAGCTTAGCCCAAGAACTGAATATTGGTTCAAGATTAAAAATGTATCTGAGGGTCATAATACCTTGAACTATGTCCTAGGTTAACAAGTATTTCTACCGTAACCTTTAACAGTCATGCAGACTATGGACTATCCATCTCATACTCCGGGAGATCAGCCCTTTGTACAATGTATTGTGCACAAACATTTTAACGCTACTGCGTAGTTTAATCCCCTATATTAGGGTTGTTCATCTCAGTTTAACTTTAGATTCCCTACCAAAAGAAACTTGGTCTGGAATAATCTCAAGATATTCTAAGTCTTTGAAACGCTCATCAACTATGGACTAGCTGAATCAATAAAGGTATGCTAGTCACTAAAGCATTTGGTCAACAATAAAAATTGTACAATAGAATTTATGTTCAACATTTGAATAACGATCAATGATCGAATAACAAATGTCTGAAATAGAACATAAGCACTTGACATGATAACAACCTTGCTTGAATAATAATAAGCTAAGGTTAATAAGCTTGCTCTATGAAAGTAAACTTGTTTTAGATGAAATAAAAAGATTAAGGAAGGGAAAACTTGCTCAATGTAATAGTGGAGTTCATAAACTTGCCTCGTGCGTAGATTACAGACTTAAATAATTCACGTTCCTTAATCAACCTATACATTTCGATTATAAAACGGTAACAATAATTAGTTACAGAATTATATTCACTTTAAGATTCGTTCTTATCCTAATTCATTGTAACATCTCGATTGTCATTCGATATTCAACAAGTACTTGCTTAACAACCAACGTGGTATCTTATTAGTCATTTAATATCTTAATCTAAGTTTTAAATATGTACATAGCAACATAGCAAGATCACAAAACAAATAGAAAATTTTCAGTTACTGTTCCACCGCTGGGGCGATGGATTTCTTTACAAAACCGTCGCCAGGGCGGGGCTACCGCCAGGGAGAGGAATCTAGTTCAATTATGCCGCCAGGGCGACTACACCAGTTCATTTCTACCGTCGGGGTGGTAGACTCGACTATCACCTTCTACAGTTCGCGAACAAGTGCAATTTCAGACCAAATTTTCTAAATTCTATCATCTGATACATAAAATAAGCATACCCAGACGTCGAACATGATGCAAAGCAACTACGCATCATGTTTCTAACAATTCTAACTATTATAAACACATAATAAACCAATTAAAAACCCAAAAATTCACTATTCATGCTCTTTTTCTATACTTTAACACATTTAGTGAAATCAAACATTGTAAACTTGCTTCTCAACCATTTTGATCCGTTTAAGTTACATTTTTCTGGTTTCTTATCATATTAACACAATCAACAATCAAATTGAGTATCAATTTTTTATACATATAAGCCATACATGAAAATGAAACTCAATAAAGCCAAAAACTCAATTCTAAAACATGTTTTCATAGATTAATTCAATTAAAACTGATTATAAACAACATACAATCACTAGTATATGCATATTAACAATTACAACCAAATAATTCATGCATTGAGCAACTAAATTCATATACAGAGAAATAACAGTGAAGAACTCCAGGAACTATAAATAAGGAAGATTAGAATTAATTTATACCTCTTGATTTCCTTCTTGGACTTAGTTAGATGATGAATTAGCAATTCACTTCTCCCTTTTTAATTTCCAGAATTTCTCTAAGCTCTCAAATTCTCTCTTCTCAAACTCTGTTTTTTTCTTCTCTTCTCTTAGGCTTAGAAAACAACTAACTATAACGTAACTTGCTTTTAGTTCATCAGTTAAAAGACACAAAGGGTTAGACCTTGTTTGGCAAACCCAAATAAAAAAATAGAATCCCAAAGGCCATAAGGCCTTGTTCGGTTGCACCAAAACAAAATAATCCATTTTTACCAACCAAGGGTCACAAGGCCTTGTTTGGTTTAACTAAAATTAACCTTTTTTCTATTTATTTTAATAATCCATTATACTATATGGTTTAATTGTCACACTAACAATTTAATTAAACCTATTATTAAATAAATTTAATTAAACCTTACCAATTTAATTATAACTCTTATTTAAATAAATCATTTATTCATCTAATTTAATTATTAAATTAAATTAGAATAGACACATCAAATTGCATTCAAATAACAATTAACATAATTACACTTAAAATGAATTATTCCACAATAATTTATTAATTATTTATTTTACTCAATAAATAAATTAACAAAAATATTTATTTATTTAACTCAATAAATATTTTATTTATTCACAAAAATTACATTCGTTTAATTTTTTATTTATCAAATTTTGGAAAGGCAAGGCAAGAGAAGCGCAGACAGAAAGTCAAGCGTCACAGCGCTAGACCAAGCGTAGCAGCGCTCGTGAACGCGCGTGCCTGACAGAATGGTTGCATCTGTTCAGTTTTTGATGTCCCGTGTCCTTTCATTTGCACCCAAACCATTTCAAATGGTTGTGTCCCATCTTAAGGGTTACTAGACCCACCTATAAATAGCATATGAAGGCAACCATTTCATTCACTCATTAATTGTGCATCATCAATTAAGTTAAATTAAGGGTTTCATTTGAGAGAGTTCAGAGCATTTTTTTTTTGTTCGTTGTGTATACTATTTAGAGTAGAACTATAGTATACGTTATCATTGTATCCTGAAAGACAAGTGTTATCAACTCTGAGTACCGTAAGGAAGGCATAATTGTCTTAAGGACATAGTACCAAGTAAGAACCTTGACATACAATCTTTGGTTTACTTGAGATAATTATATATATATATATATATACACACACACACACACACACACACACAGTAAGGATCAAGGGTATACCCCCTAATTTAACATATCTAACATACCTATTTAAAAAACCCCCACTTTCTTTCTTCTCTCTCCTCAACTCCCTCTTTCTTTCTTCTCTCTCCTCACATGTCAGACCATAGATACTTTTGTTTGGCTAGCACCATCTGCCCTCAATTATTAGCATCTTCAATCAAGTAAACATAAATGGATCAAAGTACCAACATCATCTTCATTTATAAATAAAATTGGTCATAAATCATACATGCTCAACTTAAACTGGACTGCCAACTTTGTCATTCAAATGGATCAAAACAACAAATTCACAGGTTGGAAGTCTTGTCTATGACGCAACATTGTATTAAACCATAGGGAAATTAAAAATTTTACTTCAGCACATGTCACCGGCAACCTGGGAGCTCCGAATTCCCCAAAAAAATTTACTTCAGCAATAAAATGCCTCCCCATTTGGCATTCATAAGTGCTACACTAGGTAATTGTCCATGCATACCTGCAAATTATAGTTAATTAGCATATCATTTCAAATAACCATAAGCTATAGATGTACATTAACCTCTAGTCAAACTTGACTGTTGTACAAATGAATTACTCCACTTAATATTAACACATGAATTATCTTAAGTCATGAATTAACTTAAGATAGTATCATGAAAAAACTAAATGCTATTTTTCACAGCAAGAGATCATACTCAACAAACATTTATCGTATCACCTAAATCAGCATCCACAAAATGCTAATTGACACCTAAAGAATTGCATAAAGATTATAAACTAAACACCTAAAGAAACAGAATCAATGTTTCCATTACCATTCTATACATGATCAAAAGACAAGAAAGAGATCATGAAAATCAAAACAAAAAGAAAATACTAAACATAAATCAGTACAAATATATCATGATAATCAACACCAACAAGAAGATATTAAACATAAATCATACAAAGATTTTAAGTCAATATCTGAAATTCCCAATCATCCCATGATTACTGCAATTCTGAAGCCTGCTTTGTAAAAAAATAATTACAAATCAATAGAAAAATATAGATATACAAGTGTTGTTATAACAATCTCAATTGTATCTATGGGTAAATCACTATCATCATCTACACTTGGATCCTGAGTAGCATCATCATTTGATACTCCGGTTTTATATTTAAATAAATAGCAAAGTCAAATTTAAACAAATAGCAAAGTCAAATTTAAACAAATAACAAAGTCAAAATAAGTAAATTTGTTTACCGATTATTAAGCACCGGACAGTTTCTTTTATCGTGTGTCACACCAACTTTGCCACATCCATGACAACGTCTACCCTTGGGATTTTTTGTTTTCCCCAAAGCCCTTTCTTTACCACCCTTCAGCCTTTTACCACACCCTTTTTCTCGCACTTAGTTTGGCTCAATGTAACTATGTTCATAAGTAGAAGTCATGTTAATTGGCTTGGATACACTCATTCCACCACACTTCATTTCATTGTTTCTTTCGGAATCATTATTCCCAATAATTTGATTGATCTTTTCATCCACATTACATAAACATTCTTTTAAAATAGTTGTGGCTTCTTCATTTGTGAGAGCCTTATCAATCAAATCTAAAGAATGTTGAATCAATTGACTCCGCAAGAGTAAGTATGGCTTGTCATCTTTTATCGATACTCCATTATCATCAATTACACCACTTGATTTTGTTATCTTTGTCCATCTCTTAAAAATATATTTTGTAGGCAATTTGTCAAGATCATGATACATATGCAAGTAAGCTATCACATGCCGATATAGGATTCCCATACTCTTAAACTTTTTGCAAGTGCATGTTGCATAATCCAAAGATTTGTCATAATAAATTTCTCTTACAATAAAATTGTTGACATTCCTTCGGTAAATCTTATATACATAGTAGTTAGCATCCTGCTTCATAAGTTCAAACCTATAATTAAAGCTCTCACACAACTCATCTTCAAATTTATAATACATAGAGTGTGTATAAATGTCAACCATTTGAATTAGAAGTCATGGCAAATTTTTATTTTTGACTTCTCAATTAAATCTTTGTTGTCCGAGCCCAACTCTACATGTCGTTAATGTTGAATGCCCCGACCAAATTGAATCATAAAATCTGCTAAAGAATTTCTTTTAGAAATAATTGTTTTTAAAATGCATGAGAACTCTCCGCTCGTTGGCTACTTGACATGCCGGCTGAGAAAACATAATTCACCTGTGTGGGTACCCATCTACAACGGATGTCATACATTGATTGTAGCCATTTATTAGCATTCAACCCACTTTTCTCCATTCGCTCCACCCAAGTGGAGTCAAACGTTTTCACAGTCTCTGAATTCCAATGTAATCTGAAAACTCTTTATAATAAGCACTGAATTTTACTGAGTCAATCTTATCTAAAAATTTGGTCAAAATATGCCAACTACAATACCTATGAAATATCTTAGGAAGGATCTGTGAAATGGCATTTGTCATAGCCAGATCCTGATCAGTGATAATCATCTTAGGTGCATCACCTGGTATTGCTTCCAAAAAACACTTGAAAAGTCAAACAAAAGTATTTATGGTCTCATCACTTAAAAAAGCACAACCAAATACAATAGTTTGACCATGGTTATTAACCTCCATTAGTATTGCAAATATCATTCTGTAACGATTAGTATTGTATGTGGTATCAAAAATGACAACATCACCATAAAATCTATAAGCCTGTCTAGAAGTTGCATCGGCCCAAAAATAACGAGTAATCCTTTTTTCATCGTATGTGTCAATTGTAAAACTGAATGAAGGATTCTTTTGTTATTCTAACTTTAAGTACTCATTCAACATATCTCCATCATGTCCCTTCAACTCATTACGTTTGTCTCTTTCAAAGTTATACAAATCTTATTGCGTGCAAACAATATTTTCAAACCCTCATGCCTGCATTGCAAGAAATTTGTATTGTTGACATTGTGGTATATTCACCATGCCGAGTTGTTGACTCAAAGATTTTTGGGCAGTTGACACATTACGGTGTGATCGTAAAAGATGCATCTTATGTGGGGTTGACAATGGGTGACAATGACCCTCCTCAATTATAGTAACTACGTACAAGTCATTTCTTTTTACCACTACAATTCTTGCACTACAACCTTCTTTTGTAGAACCACATTTTCTTTTTACATCCACATCGGCTAATAGTTTGCCCTTTCCTTGCTTATAACATACATACTCCTTCCTACAAATCTCACTGCTTCCCACCCTTTTTTTCTCAGTATACTTTTGCACACTAAAACCAGCATGCATTGCATATGTATTGTAAAAAGTGTGAACATCGTCTAATGTTTGAAATTCTTGACCTAGCTTAGGCGTAAACTCATCCCCCTCCATTTCTATTTTCAAATTGTATACGTAGTCTAAATTCATTTCTGCATTATCCCCACAACTCCCTATTTCATGGTTCATGTCATCCATTTTTAATAAACCTAAAAATAATGTATGTATGCACAACCAATTTAATACTGAACAATTGTTGAGGGTTTACATAAGAGCATGGTCAAAACATGAATTTGACACAGTAATAACCCAATTTTACACACATACACAATGAAAACAATTAATAGTACTTTAGTTCCAATTCCATACAAGCCAACACCTCTTCAATCAATTGTGATTCTATCAAAAAAAAGTACTATCCAAGTAATATGTGGAAACCATGCTTAACGGTTCACATATCAGAGGTGTGGAGTAACTGGTAAATGGTAGAATCAATATCAGGTAACATTTTAGTATAATGGAGTTAGTCTAGTCAACCAAATTCTCAGACCTAATAAATTCTAACAGAGCAGCAGGTCTTAACGACATCATAAAAGGAAGTAAATGATTGATTTGCAGGTCCAATTCTTATAAAATTCAGTATAAATAAAAATCATTCAAATAGATTTGATACCTAGTTCACCACACCCCTAGGCGTGATTTGGTACAATTACCCATCAAATAATCTAATATCAAGTAAAAATGAAGAATTTAATTGTTGATTCCCAATTTTGTGAAAGCCCGTGAGAGAGAACTTGGAAAACCAAAAAACCATTGATGTAACAGAAATTAAAAACTATAGCAAGCACATCAATTAATTAAAGCATTTGTGTGTATGAACACAAAAATTGTGGAATCAAACTAGAAAAATTACATAAATTTTTACCTAGAAAAAGTGTTCTTTGTTATTGTAGAGTGAAAACCAAACCAAACTAAACCAAACCCAGGATTGAACGAATTTGCACCAAATCGAAGTCGAGACGCCCAAATCTGGGCGTTTAATTTCTGATCGCCTCTGATTCCTCTGAATTTTTCGAGCTAGGTTGTTTTGTCTGACATGTGAGGAGAGAGAAGAAAGAAAGCGTGAGTTGAGGAGAGAGAAGAAAGAAAGTGGGGGGTTTTAAATAGATATGTTAAATCAGGGGTATGTCCTTGATCCTTACTGTGTATGTATGTATATATATATATACGGAGCGGTTCAAGAGTAGACCGGTCTGCTAGCAGACCGGTCTTTAGCGACGGTTTTTCCGTCGCTTATACAATAGGCGACGGTTTTTATATTAAAAAATATGTCGCCTATTGTATAGGCGACGGAAAAACCGTCGCTAAAGACCGGTCTGCTAGCAGACCGGTCTGCTCTTGAACCATACCGTATATATATATATATATATATATATATATATATATATATATATATATATATATATATATATATATATATATATATATATACTTATCTTCCCTAATAACTATAAGCAGCTAAATTTTGAGGTACAATATGTTATTGCATAATAAATTTTGAAAAAAATCCCATGGATTATTCCTCCTTTTGTTTAAGACATGATCCATTGCTAAGATATAGTACCATTCCATTCCATGTAAAGAAATTTGTAGATTAACTTTGCTTGTTTGCAATCATGGACTGTAATATTTTCCCTGAAATGACAGTCCCTTTCAAAAACTTTGATACTGTTGGACCAATATGCTCCATGTCAAACACCTTGTGTGTGCCCATTTATTGCTTAGTTTCTTTTTATTTGAACTATTTCAGTATCTCTAATAAAATCTCTAAATTTGCTTGAAACTAGGAACTTTTTATCTCAAAACCGAGTCTATAGAGAGAAAGTATTCACACAAGGAAAATGATATAAATGTCGACAAATATTTAACGAAGTTAGATAACAATCAATATAGAAGTGTATGCGAAAAGATAGAATAAATTAAAGGAAGACCCCCTCAATTCCTACATTTTCCATGTATGGACATACATCGCAATCAAATCCTCGTTAACAAACAAAATCCTCATTCAGATAATTCTAACTTATTCTTTGAATAACAAACAAAATCCTCATTTAATTAAAAACAATTAAGAAAAAAATGTTTTCTGGAGGAGAGGATACAAAAATTCACTCACTCACTCAAAAGTGCCAAAAAAAATTTGGACCATTTCTCGATTTGTGCGTGTCATCCTTGCGCAGGGGCCATGCTAATCTTCTCTGTATCGTTCCAATTTTATCGGATGTCCCCGAGGGGACATATGATATGTCGGTCACATTAGGATTTCAAGAATTGAATTCTTTACAAGTTTGGTGGTGTGGGATTCTGTTCTAAAAGACATTACCACCAATTTAGTTTACCCCAATGGCAGGTTTAGCCTTTAGGAGAATGGAAAAGGCAGTTTCAGCTTTTACAAGGAGAAACTCGGGGGGAACAAATATACCATTTTAGAGGCAGCAAACTCATCGTCAAATACCAGAAGTATCAAATCTGATGATCCTCCCCTGGTTTTCCTTTTCCCTAGTATAAGAAAGAGAAATCTGGGTCTTCACAAAGGAGTAACATAGAGATGAGATGGAAGAGAAAAGATGAAGTAAATGATTTTCATAGTAAAAGGCAGACATTGTTTGTGGCAAATTCATTCAGGAGATGGACTTGGGACAGATAAAGAACTTGGGACACATGAAAAGATTTTTTTTAGAATTTCTTCGGAGCATTTGTGATGTAGGATTTTTATTGTCATTTAGAAAATAAAGTGAGTTATACAATCAAAATTTTTTTTTTTTGCAACAGAGAAGTAATGAATTTCCTATGTAATAATAGAGATATAAAGACAGTACGGTACAGTTATTATGGAGCTGTTCTGAGTTTTTGTTGGGCATGGCATGGGCACAATGATTGATGGATTTTGAATGAAGATGGAAGGCAATTTTCCCAATACTGAATTTTAAATTTGCAGGTTACAGCTTTGTTAGTCTTTGGTTTTAGTGGGTTTTTTTGTTGATTTGATTGTGAATTAGGGAGTTGGGTTGTATCGCTGTTTTTTTTTATGCAGTACTTGATTTGAAGAATCAACGCACAAGATGATGATGCATAGTTACAGAGCATGTAAAAAATTAAAATTGAATCCAGATCTTGTGAATTTAATTTTTATCTTGCAAAAATAAAACTTTTACCTTTTGCCGAGAAAAAAAAAATAGTTTACCCCATCCTTCTCTACATGTGACACTGCAAGCGTATTGTAACTGTTGAGCGTCGACTATGCTAAGGAGAGTGATCAACCATTGCCTTGAAGTTTGTTCCCTAAACTAAATCCTATAAGAGCTTAATTTTCAGGGGTGGGATGAACAATTTTTATAGGATAAAAAGAAAGCGTCATCCAAAATGAACGCAATTATTCACAAAAGAAGGATCTCTGTATTCTATGGAGTTGGCTCTAGTGAATAAAGATTAACAAAGGCTTATATGCCCTCCGTTTTAAATCTATAAAGTTAAAAAAATATATTTTTGTTATTTTTTCTAAATTGGGTGTTAAGTACAGTAACATGATAACAAAGTTCTTATTTGTAAAACACCGAGGAAGAATTTAATTCTCAATAAAAACAGCTTAAAACTAAGTTCGGTCAGAGAGGCTGTGGGGTAACAAGCCCACGCTGTCACCAATAATTAGCACAAATTATTAAACCAAGTTTGGTCAGGGGCTGCGCGAACGCAAGCCCCCGCTGTCACAAATTATGATGTAGGCTCCACCACTTGGGTAGACCTTAGGTGAGCACCCCTCCAAAGTGCAATGGAGGTCACTAACCTAGGCCATGGGCCTTCTTGATCACCCATTGACCCCATCCAGGTAAGTATGTTTCAATGCACAATGTACATTCACATTTATACACTTGTTAGGGAGCCTCTATTTGCGTGCGGTCTATGTGGGACTTGTAGTTTATGGTAGTTTTTGGATCTCAAGTTGGCATATCCTTCTGCAGCCTAAGTTTTACGATATAATTCAAAATTATAAGAATCGACGACAAGAACAAATACAAACATTTCTAATTGAAAGCTGTAATCTTGATTCAAAATAGATGATATATGCAATTCAATATATTTAGCGCGTTCTAGAATTTTAATTGAGCTTTCTGAGTGCGGATGCTGACTCTTACACCACTTAAATCTTTTCTGTTAGGGAATTATAGAACCAATAAAAAGTAGTAAGTTACCTTGTGAAAGAGATGAAGACCAAAAAGTTATTAGATTTTTTCAAGGCTATTGTCTTACATTCTACTTAGTCTTGAGTTTCCCCTTTATTCTCTTACTTATGTATTGTAAATAATAATTTCATATTGTTACAAATCATATTGCTAATCCTCTTTTGCACTTTCTGGAATGGAAGCAATGTGAAAGAAAAATACATGATTCGAGTCAGATAAATGAGACTCTTATCGTTTTATCGGCGTTTGCAACTCAGATTCCGTGGAGGCCATAGTTTTTATAGGTTCATCAGTTAGTTTAGGACAATGAAAATTCATAATAAGCAATATTTACAAATGAAAATCCAAGATTACAAGGATAATCTTCTCCAAATGAGAAATGCAAGTTCTGCATAACCCCGATAAGTTCACTTTATTTTACATTTAGGCTTCATAATCTCTTGAAGCAAAATAAGCAATTATGTGCAAATGTATCATAATTAATGAGCTTATATATACTATATTACCTGCAACCTATATATTTGCATTGAAGTTTTTGAATAGTGGCAGACCATTACATTTCAGTTCAGAATCTTTTTACCCGATTCTAATCCCCTAAACTGCTAATTTTGTTACAAAATGGACTCTAAATATGACTCTCATCAAGTCAAAACAATCATTTTACCATCTGATACCCCCATAAACTGACACAACAAAAAATCGATACATTCACAAGAGTAGAGGAATTGATTGATATTTATTTGCTACTAACTAGGTCTAAACAAACTTTGTAGGTTAAATTTGGAAGAGGGCTGCGCAAATTATGATGTAGGCTCTACCACACTTGGATAGACCTTAGACAAGCGCCCCTCCAAAAGTGCAATGGAGGTCCCTAACCTAGGTCATGGGACTTCTTGATCACCCATTGATCCCATCCAGGCAAGTATGTTGTGACGTTTGATCTACATTCATATTTATACACTTGTCAGGGAACACCTAGTTCACATGCCGTTGATGTGGGTATTAACGCAAGAATTATTCCCAACTTAGAACTTATGGCAGTTTTTTATAAACTTGCCTAGTTAAATACAATGAGGTCAATTTTTAGTGTTTTTTGGTCATTTATTAGCTTAAGTTCAGCTGCAGCAGTAGCACAAGGTGATATTCCTTCCTGCAGCCTATGTTACAATATGATCTAAAATTGTCAATTACTCCCTCCGTTTCAAAATTGGATATACAATTTAACTTTTGAGGTCAAACGATTGTATATTAAACTTCAAAATTGGTATGACTCATAAAAGTTTAGAATGAATTAAGTTTTGTGATTTAATAGTTTTTGTTATATATGACACAATTATAATAATTTTATCAACTAAAATTAAATAAATTCACATTAATTTGAAGTTTAATACGTGATCTTAAGCATACCCCCTTAAATGACATACCAAGCATACCCCTTTTAGCGACGGACCCGGCGACGGTTTGGTCCGTCGCCATAGGTCCGGTCCGTCGCTAAAGCCTTTAGCGACGGACAACTTTTAACGACGGACCCGTCGCTAAAGGCTTTAGTGACGAACCGGACCTATGGCGACGGACCAAACCGTCGCCGGGTCCGTCGCCAAAAGGGGTATGCTTGGTATGCTATTTAAGAGGGTATGCTTAAGATCCGGACTATATATATATATATTAATGATTACTTTAGTTACCAATTCTATTACATATAGGAGACCTTTAGTTAATTAATGTTACAAAATAATTCTAACTTATATATTACTCCATCTGTTCTAAAATTAGAAATACAATTTAATTTTTGAGGTCAAATGACGGCATATTAAACTTCAAATTGATGTGAATTTATTTAATTTTAGTTGATATAATTATTATAATTGTATAGTATATAACAAAAACTATTAATCACAAAATTAATTTCATTCTAAACTTTTTTGAGGTATCCTAATTTTAAAGTTTAATATGTCGTTGTTAGACCTTAAAAGTTAAATTGTATCTCTAATTTTGGAACGAATGGGATAGTTATTAAAATTTAGTTAGCTAACTTTTAAAACTAAAATCATAATGGCAACTCATGATTCTACAACAATTATATTCCTAAATAACTATATATTAAAAATATAAGAAAAATATTATGAGTAAATAATAATTAATATAAAAAATTGTAATGTATATTACAAAATATATTAACGATTAAAATTTAGTAAACAATTTTATTTCAAGGAGACCTTAATTAATGTTTTAAAAAAAAACCTGACTTATATATTATTAATTAAAATTTAATTGCCTTTTAAAACTAACAATAATTTTATTTTTTATAATTTATTTAGTTAATTATTCATATAATAGAGTATGACTTAAACACTATGTTTAGGTTTTTAGGTTTCCACTTAACTTTGAACTTTAATTAAAAATGATTGATTATAAACACTAAATATTAAAATTTGAAATTATATAAAAACTTAATATTAAATTAAAAATAACAAAAGAATCACATTGGTAACACTCTATATGTGATATGTAGTCATTCGTTTTTAAGTAAAATTTATAGTCATTCTAATAATAATAGTAAGTCAATTTAAAATTCAAAAAATATATTTTATAATCACTATATAAAATAAATTAAAAATAATTTTATATAAAAAATAACTCGTGCTTTGCACGAGGCATTTAGCTAGTTGTATATCTAATTTTGGAACATAAGGAATATGAAGGCTATGTAATAGCAGAAACTAAATACTCTTCCATTTGGAATGTAGAGTCTAAAATGAATTTAGATCAAAAATTAAGGGAATTGATATTTTCATAAATAAAAATGATAGTTCCACAAGTTCTTCCAAATACAAATAGTAAGTAGGGTTCATTCTCATTTGAGAAAAGATCCCAATCTGTCGCTTGCTCGTCCCTCTCTCATGAAAAATTGTCTCTCCTCTCCCGGCGGCTTTGACTCATGTCTATAGCCAGTTGCTAAGACGATTCCCATTCAAGGTTGTGGAACTAACATTTTTATTTGTAAAAATATCAATTTCCTAAATTAACTATTGTTAGTGATTACTTTTCAAGTTTTCTCTACACTTCCCCAGTTTGCCATAGGTAAGATACAAAAATTTCTCATTAACAATGGTTGAACTGACGACGAACCATATTAAGAAATAACTACATTTACAAACTTGGCAAGAATTATTATTAATTTCTTCTTTTATCTAAGACTTGTTTCCTTGAGTCTTGATTGTTTATTAATATTATAATTATAATTTTGTTCTTAATTATGAGAATTTATTATACTTTACGAGTAGACAAGTTGAGAGGGAGTTTGTGCATGTACTTGTCTGAATTTGGTGATTAAGGTGATATCTTGTACAAATGGATTGCTGTTACACGAGTCTTATTTAGCAGCCTTAATCTGTCGCAAGTATTTTCATGTAACACCTGTGTTAGATTAAATTTCATAATGTGTATATTTGGTTACTCACTATTTGGTGCGTTTGGAGTGTTTAGAAATTCAAACGCACTTGAAAATCTTGTTCGTATAATATCAGTTTATTTTAAACGTAGTTTATTTAACTCACAAACACAATATTTAAGTTTCAAACGCAACGCACTAAACGCTGATAGCCCAACAAACCCAATAACTAAAGAGCACTTATTTCAAAAGGATCCCCTCTCTTTTTCTCTTTCTTCTCTAGTCCAAAACTCTAATCTTCAAATTTTGTCTATTTTGAAGACCCTCCCTCAAATCTCCTCTCTTTTTTTTTATCATCGTTCTCTTGTATTATCGTTGTTTTTCAATTGTGCGGGTTTATTTTTCTTTATTTATCGAATTTTATTTTCTCCTTATTTGGGGTTGAATCTTTCTTTCTTCAATCTTGTGAGAGTGGAGCTCTAATTCCCTCCAAGTAGAGAAGGATTTTCGTTTATGGTGATGAATAATTGTAGATATGTTGTCTCCGACAATAATTGTTTCTCGATAATTTATTATTCTTTTACTTAGACCATAAAAGTTTGTAACAGATTTCATTTTTGAATAAAGTAAGCACCTCTTCAACTTTATTATACATGTCATTCGGATCGTTCTGATTAAATGAATTTTCCTAATATTTTTCTCAAATTTGTCATTAAAAAAACTAAAACAAATCCATAATATATCCCCATTTATATCTTAAAAGTTGGATTCTCTTTCTCTTGAACTACCACCGTTGATAATAATATTCTATGTCCTGCAAAAATTGATTTAGTTTAACTTTTCTGATCAAATTGATTTATTTTAGATGACAGTTAGGAGTGTAAATGAACCGAGCTGAATCGACGATTGAGTTGCTCAGATTTGATTCATAAAATTTATCGAGTATGAAATAAGTTATTACTAAGACTCGTTTAGCTACCGAGTTGAGCACGATCTCGAATCGAGTCCGAGCAGTTTGGACTTTTCGAACGAATATGATCTAAGTATCAAATAGAAAATTACAATTTGAAGAGGTTCGAGTAATTTATCTGAAAGTCCAATAATAATCTAGAAGGGGGGATTGAATAGATTATTACCGTTTAAAAATTTATCTTAGGCCTTTTTGAATTTTTAGTAAATTAATTTGCAGTGTTAGAAATTAATATGCAAGATAGTAAAAATTCAATCACATAATGCACATAGATTTATCTGGTTCACAACATACAGCCCGGGTATGTCGCTACGTTCAGTCTCAAGCTCCTCTCCAGGACTTGAGATCCTATTACTCTCAGTAATAAATACTTTTTCAATAGGCAGAGAAGTCTTTATAAAGTTTTAAAGACAAACTTACAACTATCCATAATTAACTATCTCGGACAACAAGCTCCCAGCTCCTTCCTCAAGCTTAGTTGTACCTTTCCTTTTAGTTCAGTTCTATTCTATGATCTGGTCTTGAAACAACAATCTATTCCTTACCTCACAAGTTCACTAGAAACCCAACTCCCAACTAACCTCTCTAAGACTCTAGTCTTGGTCAAAGAATTACTCGTCTTTCTCAAGGTACATAAAATAAACTAACTCTACCCTTTTCCTATTTTACAAATAATATGAAATAGATTTTTGCTTCTAAGATAAGCAGATAAAGTTTAGTACAGATATATAAAAGTTCAAATAACTTTTATATTTGATGCTTCTCAAATAAGCAGATAAACAGTTTAAGGATCAGATATTTAAATAAAAGCTCAAGACTTTTATATTTGTGTGAAAAGCTTATGTGTAAGCAGATAAACAGATTAATGCAGTTTTATAAAGATTTTCTTTTCTTTATAAATAAAGAATGTGTTTCTATGGTTAAACAGATTAGAAAAGATTTTCTTATTCTTTATGTAAATAAAAAATGTGTTTTTATGTTAAACAGATATAACTTTGAGTCCAGATATAAAAGTTTAAATAACTTTTATAGTAAATGATATACTTCTTTTTAAGTAGATATAATCACTGAAGTCTGTGATATAAAAGTTTAAGCAACTTTTATATAATGCAACAAGTATTTTATGAATAAATGAATTTATGTGTAAAATACATGTGATGACAGATATCAAGTATAATAGATCAATTAGTTAAATAATACTTGATATAACAAATCAATTTGTTTCACTCAAATATATATTATAATATATTTGATCTATTATGTGAATATTAAATAAGGTCACTTAGAACTTCAAACACCATTCGAATGATATTCTTATTTAAGGAATACCTCCAAATATTGGTATTTAAAACTGATCTTTTAATTGATAAGAATAGATAAATAAGGTCACTTAGAACTTCAAACACCATTCGAATGATATTCTTATTTAAGGAATACCTCCAAATATCGGTATCTAAAACTGATCTTTTAATTGATAAGAATAGATGAAATATATATATATATATATATATATATATATGTGTACCATAATTTATATTTGTATATCTATAATTATAAGTAAGTATGAGATAATGTAAATATAACAATTTAATAACTTATCTCAAATACTTTGACCAATTTTTCTCTTCTTCAAAGGATTAGAACTTTGAGTAGAAGATAGAGAGTAAGCTTCTTTATAGAGAGAAAATGTAGGCAAGGAGACAGAGCTTTTCTTTGTTTTATAAATTGGTAAAGAAAAAATGTTGAAAAGCTTTCCTATTTATAGAATTTCTTGAGCCAGGGGTAAACTTGTAATTTGAAAATTCATTTTTGAAATCAATGGCTCGAATTGCTTTGATATGAAAAGGATGGCTCAAATTGCATATGCAGCATATGAATTAATCAAAGAAGAAACAGGCTGTTTTAAGTGTTAACATATTTTTTTTTGTTTGACCCATTGAAAAAGTAAACTCCCAGTTTTAAATAAGCACTTAGCTTATTCAATACTTACATGCTTAGTCACCCTTCAGTTAAAAAAAACTTCAAGCAAAATATTTCAATCTCAGCATGCATGCTGCCAGCACACGATCAAGGCTTAGCAAAGTCTCATAAATTTATTGTTTCATGGGCCCACGATTATAAAATATATCCAAGACAATCACATGGACACATGCACTTAATTTTGCAAGTTAACAATCAAAGGCTTTTGCTTTTATATAGGCACACGCATGCATACATGATATAAATATATATGATATATACGACACACACACACACACATATATATATACAATCTTTGGATATGACATGCATTTTTTGGATTACCAGGCTCTCATAATGATATTAACGTTTTGGAGAGATCATTTATCTTCTCTGCTCTTACTGAAGGTCGTGCTCCAATTGTGAACTACTCAATTAATGAAAATGAGTACACAATGGGATATTACCTTGCTGATGGTATATATCCCCCATGGGCAACATTTGTTAAAACCATTTCGGCACCTCGGGGAAATAAAAGAAAACTAGTTGCTAAGACTCAAGAGGCACTTCGAAAGGATGTTGAGCGAGCATTTGGGGTACTCTAAGCACGTTTTACGATTGTTTGTAGTCCTGCACGATTTTGGGATCATACAACACTAAAAGAAATTATGACTGCATGCATAATACTACATAATATGATCATTGAAGATGAACGAGATGAAAATCAAGAAGCAGCAACTTATGATACACATGACGAGATTCCAACTGTAGAAGTGTCTCATGAGCGTACCCCACAATTACTTGAATTGATTGAAGCCAATTATCGCATAAGGGATAAACAAGTTCATTCTAAACTTCAAGAAGATATTATTCAACACTTGTGGTCACTACATGGCGGAGCGTAATCCATTACATTCTACTACAATAATAAGCAAAAAATGATTCTCTAATAATAAGCAAGTTAACTACTAGATGTAACTTTTTCCATGATTTCTTTCTTGTGTTGTTTGTAATAATCAGCTACTTCAGGTTCCATGTTAGTGGTGTCAATCATCACGATCCTTTCATCCTCTTGTGCTTTCATTATATTCAACTTCTCTTGCTCTTGAAAATATATTATGTCCATGTTCTCGTCTCTTTTGTTGGTTCAATTTCATCTGATGCTCGAACTTCTCAAACCTCAATTCCATAGGTGTACTAGTATCAACGGTTCCTTTGCTCTTTTTAAATAATGCTTTCGAAGCCTTTCTTCCCATTGGCTTCTCTAATCCTGCAGACATTGTATCTTTAATACCACCGTCTTCACCCAAACTTACTTCTTCTACGGTTGATGGAGAAGATGCTGCTGGACTTGACGTTCTAGTACTTTTCTGTTTTTTTCCAATATTATTTATTCTCCATTTCGGTGCATCCTTTAATACTTTCTAACAATGCATAAATCCAAATGGTTGGTTTTGGATACTTTTGAACATCTCTAATGCTTGACATATCTATTTTAAAAATTATTTACAAAGTATTAAGTATAAAACTATAAGAATAAACTTAATGAAATTTTACATGAAAAAATTGAAATACCTTATCTTGTTCACCTACACCGCTTTGTTGCATTCTTTCAATTGAAACATAATATCCACAAAATTTGTTCACCGAGAGTTGAATCATTGACCAACGTTTTGCCAAAGCAGTAGAATTGCGTTCAGACTCAAAATTTTTGTATTCATGAAAGTATTCGTGAACTCTTTTCCAATATGTTCCATGTTTCTGATTGTTCCCTTGAATTGGATCCATGCTTACATTAAGCCATCTAGAAACAAGAAGGACATCTTCATCAATTGTGTAATTTTCCTTTCGCCCTGTTCGTTTGTTGAACTCATTTTTGGGAGTCTGAATTGGCACATCAATTTGAATTGGGAATTCATCCAACAAATTTGGATCATCAAGTGAGAAATCTTGAGACAATAATGAAGAAAAATACATCGGGGGACCATAATTTTCCATCTAAAAAATAAATTAGAGATATGGTAAAAATGTATTGAATCATTGTACATATTTTCCATCTAACAAATAAATTACAAAAATCAAATATAATAAAAATAAAAACAATTATTAACCAAATACTTACAATTGATAAATGTTGAAGTAGTTGATTGAGATATGATAAAATGTATTGAATCATTGTACATATTTATAGATTTTTCAATCAATATTTTATATTTATATCCGTTAGACTATGATTTTATTACTGATTTTTTTTTACCGTTCTGACCATGTTTTTTTATTTTTTTATCCGTTGGATTGCGTCTCGATGTGGTGGTCTGTCTCTTTTTTTCATTCTTTCTTTGTCCAAGTCTTTTCTATTTCTCCCTCTTTTCAAAGGGCTCTCCCTTTTCAATCTCCTTACCGTGATTGACTTGGATCAAATTTGTAAGTTTCATCTTGATCTCTTCCAAGTCATTTTGATTTTTGTAATGATCGAAGTTTATGTCTCCATCTAGGTTATTTGATCTAGGTCCATGTATTTGTTTATAGTGATTGACTCTGTTTTGTTTTCCTTCATCTCCTTCATACTTCATATATCATGTTGTCAATATACAATTAGATGTGGGTCATGTATTGCTATTTTTTTATCTAATACTTTCCCTTCTTGAAAAACATGAATTAGCTATGGAACCAAATAGGATTCAGATTAGATCTGCAAGTACATGGACTCTGTTCCTTCACCTCCTTCTTCTTCAGTCATCCCCACCCCCTCCACCCTCCCATTTAAAATATATTTAAAATTATAGTCCATCAAATTCTAGTTCCTTGATATAATCTTTTTGCATCGCCGAAAAAACCCACAGACTAAATATAGTCTAGCTGTTGGAGTGAATTTTCAGTCTTAGACTAAATATAGTCTAGGATTTTTACTTCTCTGGCCTGTTGCAGATGCTCTAAGGTTGTTTATAGCAGCTTCTGCTAAAAGCAGGTAGAATTTGCTTATGAGCAGGAGCAGCTGATTCCTTATTTGTTTACAAATATTTAAAATTTGTCCAGTTACCTGCTCATCCAAGAAACACAATGGTTTACTTATGATTTCAAGCTACGATTGACTTCAACGCCTCGTGTATGTTTTCTTTAGTTATGTTTTCTATAAGTTGAGTCTTGAAGCTTATTTGGTGTTCAATTCAGGACGCAACAATTGAACAGCTTCTTCCAATATTTCTTTCACTTCTAAAGGATGAATTTCCGGATGTACGTCTCAATATTATTATCAAGCTTGATCAAGTCAATTAGGTATGTCACATACACTTATTTATACATCTCCAGTGGCCCCATCTCAAATACTACAGTTTACGGTAAAGAGTTATAATGGTAGCAGATGGGGACAAAAAACTGGATGTCTAGTACAATATTTCTTTTTATCAATTATTAAGCATAGTCATCTCTCTTGATAAGAAAATGTTCATGGATTAAAAGACTGCATTGTAGAAATTAACTACAAACTTTGGCAACACATCGTTGGAATGGACTAGTGGTTGTGGAACTGCATTTGTAGGATGGTTGGGGGCTAAATATTAGTACAAATTGGGTTCATGCTTTGCATGTTCAGATGAAGATGTATAAAATCTTTGTGTTGACCACCTTAATGGGCTAATGTTTTGAATATGGATTATTGGACTTATTTATGTTGCTTTCAGATGTTTCTCTGCGTATCTTTTGCACTCATTTTCCGTTCAGCTACACATTATTTATGGTGACCCGAATTTCAGGAAATATTTATATAAGAATTTAATAAATTAAATTCTTATTTGGTGGTATGTGATTTTTGTGAATAATAAATATATTATTATTATATATTTATTATTTCATGTAAATAAATTGTAGAATCAATTTATTAAGAAGAAATGAGATGAGTAAAGTTTATGATGAAGGAAATTATTAAAATAATTTAATTATAAATTATTTTAATATAGTAAATCGGTGGTATTAAATATATTTAATAACCTCCATTTTATTGGGTGAAATGTATGCATGTTTTGTAATATAGTGAATATATTATTGTATTTGCTATAGTTAAATAAATTGGGAGAAAACAATTTATAGAAAGAAAAGAAAATAATTGAATATATTATTATATATTTGTTTTGATTTGAAATAAATTGTGAAATCAATTTATTTAAAGAGACGGATAGCTTTAAAGATACAAAACTTTTGTATCTATTAATGAACAAATTAAGATAATTTATAATATTAAATTATTTTAATAGGAGTATGATGTAAATAAATTGTTAGTAGTAATTTATAGATGGAGATTAAATTTAAATTATATTATGAAATAATATAATTTGATTATAAAGTCTTGTAATGAATTCGTTATGAATTAATTTCATGAGCAAGTTAATTAATTCACTTAATTAAATTGGTGAATTAAGGTAATATTTAAATTATGATTAAATATATTAAAGTAATATATTTAATGAATAGAACTAAATTGTTGAAGACAATTTATGGGAAGAAGAAGATGCTTAAAGTTAATTATACAAAATTTGTTGTGTATATTAAATAAGTAAATTAAAATAATTAATGGAATATTAATTATTTTAATTGGTATGTTATGTTAAATAAGGTGAATTAAAATAATTGATAATATTAAATTATTTTAATATGGTGAAATTATCGCATTAAATAAATTATTTTATTTAATGTATAGCTTTTCATTTTTATTAGAAAGATTAAATGATTATACATTAAGTGAAAATGTATTACGCGATAAGTACGGAGGGATGTATGTAATACATTATATATATATATATATATATACACACACACACACACACACACACACACACTGGCGGTAACTCGTGCCTCTGGCACGAAAGTTTTTTTTTTGGATAGGAAGAAAAAGGTAGAAGAAGAAAGTATTGGGGATAGGGTTTGAAGTGGAAGAAAAAGGTAGAAGAAGAAGAGAAAATAAAGAAGGGGGAAATAATAAACGGTCAGATTTATGCCAAACTTTGGATGACTCAGATGATTTATTAGATGAGCGGGAAATTCAAAATCATTTGTATTTTGTTGGATATATGTGTGTGTGTGTGTGTGTGTGTGATAACCAAGTAAAGAGAAGGAGGTGGCAGCTTATAAACATCCTAGACTAGCAGCTCAACAAATCTATTACGTAATGACCAAGAGAAGAGATTGATGAGCAAGGGAAGTGGGAAGCAAGTAAAGGAATTCTATAAAACTAAGCTAAATTAGACTTCAGCTCTCCTTTTCTCTCTGTTCCATCTGGCTCTTCTCCCTGCCTTCTCTATCCGATCCATCCATGTTCCTCTTCAAATTCCAAATTACTTAGTGTAATAAATCAAGCAAGCAAGTAGAAGATTAAGGAATGATTGAAAGCAAGAAAGATAGCAAACCAGAGGTATATTTATACTTTTTCTATGTTTTGAATTGGTTATATGTGTATTAGTGGGTTACTTACTTTGAATGAAAATTAACTATGAAATCAATTGGTAATTGATCTTATATTAATTGATTAACTATGGGAACTGAAATCTTATGTGATGGATGTTTTTGAAATCAAAGATTGAATTCATACAAAGTTAGTAAGTTAGTATATTGGTTAGTTAGTTAATTAGCTAACTTATATATATGAATTGTTGTGGAAATTAATTGGTATGGTTGGAATTAGAGCCAAGGAGCATAGGATTGGTTGTGCAGAGTAATAAGATGGAAAATATTGGGTTAGAACGTAAGCAAATAGCTATGAAAGCTGCTTTTTAAAGTGACGCACACCATGTGCTCGCTAAAAGTCCTCTATAGACTATTTTTGTTAAAAACAAAGAATTAAGCAAAGCCGAGGCTAAGGCTACGTATATATACGCTTTATATTGCTAATTAAAGGGTATGGGCGAATCGAATAAAAAAAGGAAGTATTTTTGAGACAAAAAGAAAAGTTAAAAACTGTTATGGAGGGGCGTTTTCGAGGCCTGTTATGGGCTACCTAAAAGACCTAGAATAGGTGGTTTGTATTTTTTAAAAATAGCCTAGTATGGTGTTTATAACATATCAAAAATTGGTTGCAATTCGTTAAACGTGCAAGGAATTAAAATTGCATGAAGTAGGCTAGAAGCAGTTGAGCAGCAGCAGGGCACTGCCCAGCCGCCGCGTGGGGCGCTGGGTGGCAAATTGGGGCGTTGTGCGACGCGTTCGGGTGCTGGCCTCATGCTGCCGATGTTGGCCGCACACTGCCGACGCTGGCCACACGCTGCCACTACTGACGCTGGCCGCACACTGCCACTACTGACGCTGGCCGCACGCTGCCACTGCCGACGTTGGCCGCACATTGCCAATGCTGGTCGCACGATGCCGACGATGGCCGCACGATGTTGATGCTGGCCGCACGCTGCCGACGCTGGGGGCACACTAGGCTCATTGTGCGATGCTAGACGATGTCGAACGACGTGGTGTACTTCCGGGCGTGTTAGGCAACGCCGAGCGGCGTCGTGCATGTCGGGCATGTCACGGGCGTGTCGCCGGGACGTTTTGCGACGACATGCGACATTTTTGGACACCGTTCCAAAAATGTTCTAACCTATAAAAGTCAAATATCATAAAAGGTATACTGATGAATAGAGACCATTGTAGGGGGACGATAAGTGGGTCGTGGAATTCCCGAACGCCGCGACGCCGTAAGACGTACATTTTTGAAATGTTATCGCGTTAGTTAATTTATAAAATGCGAATAACATAAAATAAGTAATGACTCGATGTAAACCAATACGTGAAGTCTTCTTGTGACTAATTGGTATGTTATTATTAAATAATGTGTAGGACATTGTGAAGAATATACACATATAACCAAAGTAATTTATGAAATCCTTCCGGACAAGATGATTGCAGAAAGTGACCACCCAAAGGATAGGGTTGCTGTTGAGGATAGGAACAAATAATTGTTGACCCTATTCAAAATAAGAACCTTACATTTAACATGATTTATGTAAATTTTAAGAATAACAAAAATAATAATTTGTAGTGCTTTTTAATAATTTAGAAATTACAGTTATAGATTAATTAAAAATCTTGGCCTCCTCTTACTCTTTTAGCTTGCCTTGCGGAGGTCTCCAAAGGCAATAGTCTTAGTGCTAAAAAACAAGTTTGAATTTATTTCTCAACAAAATAAAAATCAACACAAACGTTCTACATGAACCTAAAATTCTTCTAATTCCCTTGCTAGATTTTCTCTACATTCCCCCATTGGTCTCTAAATTGAAATATATCCCTAGAATTATAGGTTCTAAAAAAAAAGTCTATGCCTTTTAACTAAATATGTGGAAGAAAAAATAATTGGTGGGTTGAAAATTTATATCAACCTTTTTTTGAAAAAACAATTTATCAAATTTAATAAATGCCATCTACACTGATAGAAATTGTGTCGGTCATTTTTCTGGACCAATTCTTCTTTCTTCACAATACATTTTGTACACAATAATCAATATGATAGGGGGAGAAGAATCAGGCAGAGATATGACATATTATAACAACCACATGCAAGGTTGAAACATTCAAAAATAAAAATCTAACAATAATCACTTATTTACATGCATACACATTTTGGATGTAGTTTCATGCATGAACTATCTTCTCCATAATCAGTTGGACTTACCTATGAACAGATCATGATGTGAAAGTGAAACTACCTCGCTACGAGTGAGCCAATGACAAATAATACCTTGCCTAAAATTTCGACTACATCAGTGTAAAAAACTAAAGTATGCACAACTGACTTTTGAGAATTATGTACATGTAACTGCTAGAACTAATATCAGCAGTAAAACATGAGCTTCTTAACATTTTCACTAAGTTTGGGAAGAGGGGCTGCCTTAGGTGGTGCGGCCCGGGATATAGTATTAGTGTTTCTGTTAAAACTTGTCGACTCGGATTGCAAGAGCTCATGGCCAAAGCTTTAGCAATCATCCTCTGAATAATGTTGTTATCCCTCTGAATCATATTGGATATGATAAAAGAAAATAAATGTCATACTTGTATCTCAGTATTTACTCTAGAGGAACCTGAATTAGATATATTGGTTGTATGTAGCTATGCCTTTTAATTTTCTAATATCTGTCCAGATTTTGCTGTAATGTTCTAATTGGACTGTTTCTCTGTTTCCAAGTGGTATCGAACTTCTACCCCTGTCTGTGATGGCAAATCTTCAGTATACAATTCAATTATTTCCCTTGTTCTTTCGTCCTGTACAATATTTGCCATTGCCAAACTTTAATTCATTTGGTCCACCTGTTAGCAGTTTAGAGATTTAACACACGTCATTGATTTGCGTTGGAGTTACACAGTAATAAATTGCAGTGGTTCGGTCATTTGAAACTTTAATAGATCTGTAGTCACTTGAATTAAATTTCATCTCATGTCAACTACAAAATTATGAACACCTGTATTCTTACCAGCATACACTGTTAAGTTCTTTATGTTATTCTGTGTAGGTATGCAACAGCCAGTGCCTGTTCGGATGACATGTTTTTGCTTTATGTTAAGTTTTTTATGTTAAGTTCTTTATGTTCTTTATGTTATTCTGTGTACACTGTTTAAGCCCTGAAGTGATGATCCTTCCTAAAGAAACCTGATTGTGTTAAATCAACTTATGATTTCATAAATATGGTCAACAGTATATTTATTTATTTTTGGATTGAAATTATATATTACAGATTTTTTACTCGATATGGTTGTCTGTGACTGCTGATTGTATATGCCCATCTGCAGCCACTGGCGGATGCTTATGGACTGCTTATGCATAGGACTGGCTAGTGGGAATGGACTCAGTCCATTCAATATATCCTCAGTTATCCTAGCTATCTTTTCCCCCGAGTTTCTGTCATTATCATTACTGAATTCCTTACTTTCTGCTAATTAATTACTGTTCATGATCTTTTTTCCATTGTTCGTGACGGTTTGAGTTTCAATTATCAACTAACAACCATTGTTAGTTGATTAGATGCTCACATGAGGTTTAAAACAGTACAGGTATGCATGGATATTAAATGTAGGCATCCATGGGGTTTAAAACAATACAGGTATGCATTAGAATATAGTAGGGAGTTGAAAATGCCACTGATTTCATGTCCTATGTTTTGTAGATGACCACTTGGTTAGAGCTTTTAATTTTGGGCATGGCAACAAAATGTTGTCTGTAATATACAGATATGTCTTTCAATGGATTGACTATTGATTGTTTGATATCATTGTGCTTATTTTATTTCTTTCAATGGATTGACTATGATTTTAATTTTGGGCATGACAACAAAATGTTGTCTGTAATATATAGATATGTCTTTCTCCACTCTCCTCTTTCTCCATCGGCAGAGCAGAAGAAGTCTCTCTGGTTCCTCATTCAATTTATCTTATTTTCTCTCCGATTATATGTTTTTATATTTTTATATGGATCTGTTTATAGTTTACAGGAGCTAATTATGTTTATGTATCTAGATATAGGAATATGTTTGTTTGTTTAGGTGTTTTTAATAGTAAATGATTTGATTTAATTTGTCTAATTTTGTTTAAGTGATTCACTTTATGTTGTTTTCATAGAACTTTTTTTTATGGTGATTATTATTGTAAATTTTAAAGACTGTTTTTCAATTGTCAATTGCTGCTGTAAGTTGTAAAATTGTAAAAGGAAAATCTATGGTTATTTAATTGTAAAACAAGGTTCTGCTGCTTTGTCATCTGCTTTTGTAAATTTTAGTTGTAAAAGAGCAATAAAATTGAATCTTCTAAAACTTTTTGAATATATTTATAACCTTATAATGTAAAATGATGATACCCTTGACATTCTTACGAAATGGTCTAACTTCGCCCTTTTTCGCAAATTTGTTTTATGAGTGATATTTGTTAAAAAATTATAGTAGCAAAAATGTTGGGCACTATAAAATTCCCAATATTTTTATTGCAAGAGTTAACAAATACACTGTTTGGATAGGAGAGAGAGAGCCTATTTGGACATTCAGCAATGGCCACATGCATCAATAACAATTCACTCTTCTCTGCTACTTTGCTGAATGATGGAAAATTCATTAGTGTGTGTAAATTTGCTTCTATGGTTTCTGTCACCAACTCCAAGCCCGATTGGAATCACTCCAGAGTCAGAGCTATCAAAGAGAAAACAGAGGAAATAGAGTCTCCGTCTTCGAGTTCTTCTGCAGAGGATGTTACAGAGAAGTTTGGCCTTAAAGCTGGTCTTTGGAAGGTACCCGTTATAACATCCTTTTACTCACTTACAGTATGGGTAGAGTGTTGAAATTGATACTATTATTTAGTTTTAATGTTGTAAATGGACTAATAATTTTGCTGATCTTTTAACATGTGAAACAATTGTTAAAAGTATATCCTTGATTTGCCTTGTGCACCGACTACCCAGGAATTTTTTTCGGGTGTACTTTTGGCTTGTGAGTTCTAGTTTGAACCATTAGTTATGTTAAACTTTCTTGTGAGGCAGGTCATGTAGCTTGGCACTACAAGAAATGTAATATTTGTGTATTGGCACCACACATCATTTAATTTGGGACTTCATATTATTTGGAACTTTGGGACTTTATATTATTTTGCAGAAATTAGGATTAATATTTGTGTATTGGTACTGTCAGTACTTGCTTCAATTTTTCAGTCAGTGCACTTCACATTCATATTTGTTGTTGTTGATGAACTTTGGAACTTTGGAACTTCATAAATTAGGATTAATATCAGATACTTGCTTCAATTTTTGTTCCTTTTTTGCGTATAGTATAAATTTATAGATTAATTTGTTTGTTGTTTATAATGGTTACGTTCGGATAAAAATGTGGTTAAATTGCAGCATATCCCCATAATCTCATATATGTTCTTTGTATGAACTTAATTACTGAATGTATCTATGTTTAGGTATAGTAGTGAATGAAGTGTTTGGTGCTATATCTGACGGAATTCCCGACGGAATTCCTGTCAGAATTATTCAATTCCAAAATTTAGGGGCTGCATGTTTATATATTATTTAATTAATTTCTCAATATTAAAATAAACTAAGTAGCATTTACTTAGTTTCTTACTACTAAAATAAATTAATTGATATAAAATAATTTAATTAAAATAAAATAATTTAATGAAAATAAATTATATAATATAATGTAATACAAAATAAATTAAAAAATAAAGAAAATAAATTAAATTGAATAAATTTATTTTAATTTAATAAAATAAATTAAATTTGATAATAAATTAGAATAAAATATATTAAATAAAATAAAATAAAATAATTTAATTAAAATAAATTAAATAATGTGATATAATGTAATATGAAATAAATTAAAGAAAATAAAATGAAATGAAATGAAATATGAAATATGAAATATTTTAAAATAAATAAATTTAATTAAATTAAATAATACAAAATAAATTTTAATAAATTAATTAAAATAAATAAAAAAATAAAATAAAGAAAATTAAATTAATTTAATTTAAGTAATATAATAAAATATAATATAATACAAAATAAAATGAAAAGGAATAAAATAATATAAAATATATTATATTAAATTAATTTAAAATAAAATAAAATAACATAACATAACATAAAATAAAATTAAATAAATTAAATTAAATTAAAAAAAATAGATAAATTATATTAAAATAATATAAATTACATTGTTTTAAATTAATTAAAATAAATAATTTAAATTAAATGAGGAAATAAAATACAATATTAATATATTATATACAATATAATATAATAAACTAAGTAGCATTTACTTAGTTCCACTAATACACATAATAAAGTAGAAATAGTATAATATATTCAAATGATTTTACTAATATTAAACTGAGTAGCATTTACTTAGTTTTTCACAATTACAGTAAACTGCATATACACATGTGCATGTAGTATAGTTTAGAGCTTAGAAACCCGTTTGACATTCACTCATTAGGAGTGAATGTCGAATAGTCCCAAGTTTGGGACTGTGACTGGATGTTATGTCTCTCACTTAGGCTGGTGTCAATGAGTTAAGTACGTTTTTAATTGTTTTGATGATTTTTCGATGGTTATCTCTACATGTTCTTCGAGTGCATACTTAGACTAATTTATCTTAGTCTATTTCGTGTACTTGGAGATCATGGGGAGGTACTGCCGAAATTTTCTTAAAACAGGTAGAAACGTCCTCAACGTGTTGACACTAGTGAGGAGACGCATCCAGGAACGGAATAGAAGCCTAACCCCTGTAGAGTGGAGATACTAGGAACATATAATTCATGCATGGACCACATGAATGAATATCCCTAACCTAAATGTATCTTTTGTTCAGTTAAAGATATAAGCCGACCGAAGTTGGATGTACCGTAGGATACCCATTGATGGGAGGGGATTAGTGGAAGCTTTCCGTGAAGGGGTGTGCTACTTTTTGGACAAAGCCATAGAACATGTTGATGATCCGAACGGGAAGATGAGATGCCCGTGTGTCAAGTGTAAAAACTTGATCTGGAAGAAAGCCGACGAGATTAAATTCGACTTATTTTCTCTTGGTTTTGTGGATGGGTATTTCATATGGATCCATCACAGAGAATCAGCTGAGTTGAGGGAACTAACCGGCTCAGTAGACCAACCAGTTCACGGTGATTCAAACGCCGATAACTATGATGTCGTGGAGATATTGGTGGATGTTTATGGGCCTAACAATATAAATTGGACTAAAAACAATCATTCTTCAGGTAGTGCTCAACAAGAGCCAAACGATACAGCTGCTGCCTTTTACAAGATGCTATCTGAATCGGGAGTCCCATTGTATCCCAGAAATGATCAGCACACCAGGCTATCTGCAGTTACAAAGCTCTTACACTTCAAGAATGAGCATGACTGCAGTGAGAGAGGTTTCAATGCTTTGCTCTCTTTTATCAGCGAGTTCTTACCCAAGGATCATACTTTGCCCTCGAATTATTACGAAGTGAAGAAGATGGTAAAGGGGTTGAATATGGGGTATCAGAAGATCGATGCTTGTGAGCAAGACTGCATGTTATACTATGGGACGGACAGAGATAAGGTGCAGTGTGCTATATGTAACTTACCTTGGTACAAGGTGACAAAACGTGGGGGGAAGGAGAAACATGTGCCCAAGAAGATCCTACGATATTTTCCTCTTATACCGAGGCTTCAACGGCTATTCATGTCGTCCCACACGGTTCATCATATGAGTTGGCATAGAACAAGGGACATCGTGCCTGGTCAGCTGACACACCCTGCAGATGGAGATGAATGGAAGAAATTTGATGAAAATTTTTCACTATTTGCGGAGGAAGTCAGGAATGTGAGGCTCGGCATAGCTACGGATGACTTTTGCCCTTTTAATAATTTTAGCCAGCCTTACTCAATTTGGCCAGTCATAATGGTAGCTTATAATCTTCCACCGTCAATGTGCATGAGGGATCCGTATTTGTTCTTGACTTTACTCATACCAGGTGATAAAAGTCCTACAAAAGACATAAATGTGTACCTCAGGCCATTAGTCGATGAACTAAAGATGTTATGGGAGACGGGGGTCCAGACGTATGATAAATCAACCGGTGAGAATTTTTTGATTAAGGCAGCCTTGTTGTGGACTATCGCTAACTTTCCGGCTCTTGGGATGATTAGTGGTTGGTCGACTCACGAGAAGCTGTCATGTCCAGTGTGTATAAGGGATCTGCAAGGTAATTAGTTGCAGCACGGGCTAAAATGTAGTTTCTTTGAAACAACTCGTAGATTCTTGCCTGTTGATCACAATTATAGAAACATGTCTGCACAGTTCAACAAAAAGACAGAGAATAAGGGGGTTGTTGGTAGACTATCGGGCAACGAGGTCTTGACCTAGCTGAACGAGTTGACATTTCCACCGCTAGGGAAGGGGCACAGTAAAATGAGAGCATTCAGGTACGAGAAGACTCATAATTGGACACACGTCCCCATATAGTGTGAGTTGTCGTACTAGGTCACACTTTCAGTCCATCATTGTATTGATGTCATGCATACAAAAAAGAATGTTTTCGAGAATTTGTTTTACACCGTGTTAGATGCGAGTGGTAAAATAAAAGACAAATTGCAAGCTCGAAATGATATTCCCCCCAGGGTTCTTTGACTCGATGGAACATTTGTCTATTCATCTACCGTATGAACTTAAACTTGGCGGTCCGGTGCAATATCGGTGGGTGTATCCTTTTGAGAGGTAATATAATCTACAAATTGCATGTACTCATATTAATAATACACTCATATTAAATGCAATATGTGTAGGTATATGCGTCAATTAAAGCAGAAAGTGAAAAACAAAGCTCATGTTGAGGGTTCTATTGCCGAACGATATACGGAAGAAAAGCTTGTCAACTTCTGCTCATTGTATTTTGACGATGTTATCTCAACGAAGCACAACCGTTTAAGTAGGAATGAGGTCGTCGGTCCCCAATCTCATGCTGATAATGAGTTAGCTGTATTCATATATCCGACTAAACCATTTGGCCATGAGACGATGACTTACTTAAGCGACAAAGATTTGAAGATTGTATCTACATATGTGCTTCTAAATATGCTCAAAGTATCATCATACATCAAGTATGAATTATTATATGTCACATCTAATATAATTTATAAGCGTAATCAACTTATATATTAAACCATTTTATTATTATTTCAGTTCATTCAAAGAGGAAGCGTATGCTTCTAACCCGGATTTAACTGCAGCTCAGTTGGAAGCATTCACTACTGCAACTTTCCAACAGTGGTTTTAGACAAGGGTTGACGCAGAGAATATTTCTGAGCGTTTTAGAGATGTCATCTGTGGTCCTTCCAAGGTTGTTTGTTCTTTTCCTGGATGCATCGTGAATGGTACAGATTTAAGGTCGACAACTTGAATGAATTAACATCAATCAACACTAAGGTTGTGGTGTTGGGAAGCTGTTACAATGATTCTGAGTCTAATTACTATAGACGTCTAGAGGATGTACTTGTGCTTAATTATCCCGGGGGTAAAAAGGTAGTTACATTTAAGTGTCGCTGGTTTGATACTGAAAAAGGTGTTAAAGTTGATCGTAATAGAATCGTCACAGTGGATATCAAGTTAAAACTCAAATCTGATGAAGTTTTCGTGTTAGTCAGTTAAGCGACTCAAGTGTACTACACTCCTAACGTCGTAAATAGTATAAGCCCCTGGTATACAGTTGTCACAACGAAAACACGTGCATTTAATAGTGCTAATATGTTGGGGATGGATGAGGCGTTGCAAGAAGATGTTAGCAATCCCAGGCAGGTATTGCTAAATGATGAAGATGTGATGACAAATGATGTGGTTGAGGTACTTGACGATGAGGAAATCGATGATTTGGAGGTCATGAAGGAGTACGTTATCGTTGAAGATGATAATGACAACGAATTTAATATCGATGATGATGATGATGATGATGATGATGATGAGGAAGAGACTGAATCCGATAATGATATTGATGTTGAATCTGATAGGTTTGATGACGTACAACCTCTAAACGTATTTCAAATTAGTAAATAATTCAATATTAATATATTAGATTTAAATAATTAATATTGTACCTGAAATATAATATAACTTATTTTCGTTATTTCAGTAGCACATTTATGGCTAGAAATAGCGGTGGAGGTCGCAGCGGCGGTGGGCGATCAGGATCTGGAGACGCGAGCCAGGCTGGAGGCTCGTCTTCAGGAGCTAGTAAGTAGTCTGATTCGTGTAAACGTATAATATATCTCAATATGCATTAATTTATGTATTTTAACTCAAATTTTATAATATAATTACAGATGCTCGTCGCCGACGAGACCGACAGACTAACCTCGATCTCTTCGGTTGTCCGCCGGCAGTTCCACATATAGTCCGAGTAGATGTCGACTCTTCACAGTTTGTATTATGCTTTGACTTAAAAATAAGAAGTTAAATTTATATAATTTGTTGCATTATACACTTAACGTAACAATATTTAATTATTTTTATTGTAGTATACTAGACTCGGTCGCTAAGGCGACCATATACGCTATCTGTCTGACGCACCTCCCGACTGGGTGCATGCACTTCAGCCAGTACAGCCAGTAAGATCCCGCATTTATGGTCACTGTCTTGCGGGAGTTTCACGTAAGTTCATTTTATTATAAATTAGAAAATTATACGTACATAGTCGTTGCCCAATAATTTAATGGTTCCTAACTTTTAAACTTTTATTATAGAAATATTTTAGATATAATGAGGGCATCTCTCAGGCAGACGGCGATGATGTTGTTATTGCACACATCGTTAAGAACTACGCCGGCTGGCTGTATGAGATGCGACAGAGGGCAGCCTGGGCAGTTGATGACCTACCCGGGACCACGATTAGAGATCACCAGCCCTGCATAGTCTCTGATGCAGTGTGGGAGGCTATGTGTATGCACTGGGATGCTGACGACTTCAAGAAGAAGTCAGAGCAGGCAAAGAAGAACCGTCGCCAGCTCCGAATCGTACACACTACTGGCTCACAGTCTTTTGAGGAGGCGAAGTCGGTAAGTGTCATATACTTAGTTGTTTAGTTACTCATTTCTCACAAGTCAACTTAATAACTACTTTATGAATGTATTTATTAGGCCATGCGATAGAGCTTAGGCCGACCTCCGTCCATGTTAGAGTTCTGGGATAGAGCCCACACACCAAAGGACTCTACTGTGTCTCCCGCAGCATTAGCTATACGAGCAAGTGTAATCTCAATTTTACGTAATGTTTAATATTAGATAGTTCATAAAATGATATAATTAACTCACGTATAAGCCATAAATTACAGGACTGATTTCAGGCTAGTCGGGACCAGCGTGTAGCTGAGTTGCAGGCGGTTAAGGGGGATTCTGAGACGTTAGATTCCACCGTCCCTCTGTCCGAGATTGAATTATCTCGAGATGAGGAGCTGGCACTATGGGTCGCGGCTCAGGATCCCCCTACTAGCAGTACCATCAAATATCAAGTGCTGGGATTGCCGAGGATACCGGCGTATACATTACCTGGAGGTAATATTGTTTCTAATAAGTTAAGAGTAAGTAACTACGTATATTATTACTAATGGTATATTTATTTGTGCAAGCTCTAGCCAGCGTCAGCGCCCGATAGCTTCTGTCAGACCATCTCATATAGGCGCTAGCTTGGACGACGAGATTTTCCATAGGGTCATGGCTGCGGTGTCAGAGACGTTCCGTACGGATCCGGTTATCCGTCGTCAGGAGTTGCCCAGCCGAGCTCGCCTTCACCAGCTCGCCCAGGATATTGCAGCAAGGGCCACCGTCGATAGTACGAGTATCCCGCAGGGGCAGTTCATCGCGATACATGATGAGGTGCTTCGGTTGGTGGTTACATTACTATCGGAGGCTTTTGGCCCGATTGGGAGTCAGCCTCCGCCTACTCAGGTATTATATTTACTTTTACTTATTTAATCTGCATGTTATTAAATTAATACTCTCATACGGACTAATGCGTTATATTTTTAATTGTATCAACAGGGTGGCGCTGCTGATAACACCGGTGACGGCGAGCGGGGTGACGATAGCGATGGCGATGGCAACGGAGGGGATGATGACGTGAATTTGTATACACCATAGTCCATGCCCATGCATTGTATATATAGTTTAGTTTGCTTAGGTGTTTTATATTTAGAATCTACTTAGATGTTTTGTAAATCATATATTGTATAGTTTAGTTTGATTCTTTGTAAATCGATGTAATATACTTTAGTTTTGAAAGTATTTCGGCACATAATGAGTTATTCTTTATAGTTTTTAAGTTAGATCATTGTTATTTAATGTTATGGGTTGATTATGATATATGTTGTTGTTAGATGAAGTTATTGGTATTGTATTATATGTATTGTTGGGATAAAGCAGGTTATAGGTGTAATATTTCGAACCCTAATAAGATTTGTATATGTAAATTATGTGTTTAATAAATGAAATTTCTTGTTCTGACTTGGTATTATGTGATTGCGTATTTTATTAAACAATTAGGTCAAATAAAATTTTTTCGCCAAGTAGCTGTGTCGTGCTTAATCGGACAAAATGATTTGTCGTGCTTCCGGCGAATTCACCGAGAAGCGTTTCGGTAAATTAGTTTTGTAAGTTGCTGTGTCGTACTTGGAATTGACGAAGTGCTTTGTCGTGCTTCGACATTAATATAATATTATATTAAATGATAAAATTTTAAAATAAGTTAAATAGGGTTTAAAATGTTATGCGGAAATAGAAACCCTAATTTGAAAATCCTAATTGGTAATAATTGTCCGAATTGATCAATTAAAACCTTAATTATTGTACAATAATCTTAATTGATGTAATTAAGATTTAAATGATGAATCATAATATTAATTATGAATTATTAAGATTAATTTAAACCCTAAACGGAAGATTGAAAACCCTAATTGTGGAATTGAAAACCCTAAACCCTAATTCGGAACCCTAAAACCCTAATTTGGTTCAATAACCCTAATTTATGAAATGTAAAACCTTAATTATGATATATTGACTTAATTAAGGTATTACTAACCATGATTAACATCCTAATCATGATTAACAAAAATCTAGAATTAATTAGTAAGTAAATAAATGAAAATTAAAATCCTAGCCAATGAAAATAAAGCTAGGAGTGTGCAAGCTTGTGCTTGACACACTCCAGCACAAGTAGGTTAATTAGGCCAGATCATAAGCACCACAAGTTCCAAGCTTAGATATTTTTGGGAGCAAAGTTTGGAAATTAGTCTAGGAAACCCTAAATTCAAGTTGCTATAAGTAGAATGAGATGCTGAGCTTTAAACCTACGAAATTTCAAAGCTTATACACTCACATATCCAGCCTAAACAAACCCTAGCAATCACAAGCTCAAAATCAGAAGCCAGAAATCAAAATTTGAAGAAAAAGGTGCACAAAACCATAATTTATGTTTGATCTTCAAGCCTGGAAAATTTTTGTGTTTTAGATGTTTAGGAATACTTGTTAATGTGTTAATAAGTGATCTGGGCGGTCAAAACATGTTTACATAACATCTAGATATAAAAATCAAGCCAAAAACTCAAACTGTTCTTGGCAGTCAAGAACAGTCTGACAGGCCTTTTTGTCAGGCCTTTTGATCGTCTTAGATTAGTTGTTTGATCTGTTTTTATGCATCTATGTGTAGCCTGCCATGTTATCTTTAAAGCCCGACGTGTATCATAGCAACAAAATAACTAGGATGAAAGATATAAGTGGTCAAAGTCCTTTGACCGCTCTGATTTTGCAAGTTTCTGGGTAACCCAGAAACCTTTGAAGAACTCTGACAAGGTTTGTCAGAAGTTCATGCTGCCCAGAAATGGCTTAGATGTAATATTTTGTGTAGTTTATTGGTTTAGACTTGTTCTATGCTAGGTAGAGTACAATCTGGTAACATAAAAACACATTTATCAAACACAGAATCAAAGGTATTCATGGTCAAACCATGTTGACTGACCATGACTGCTTGAGTTTCTGGGTAACCCAGAAACTCAAGAACAGTTTGAACCCGGTGGTTTGACCATCAAATTTAGAGCATGTTATGATATATTTTAAGATGGAAATTGTTATGTCGTTGTACACTGCCATGTTGGCTATAACAACAAACAAAAATCAAACACAAACATCAAACCAGTTGGAATTAAATTGAGGTCAAAAGTCACTGTTGGACATTGACCAAGTGTTCTTCATGAAAAACACCTTTAGCGACAGTCTTCAAACCCAAACCCAGAAAACTAAATTTCTATGCAGACCGTCGCTAAAGGGCTTTAGCGACGGATTTTTAATAAAAATAAAATAAAAATTAATTAATTAAATTATAAAATATAAAATAAATATTAAATAATTATTAATAATTAATAAATAAATCCAAAAATTCATTTTTAAATTATAAAAATTTATTTTTAATATTTTTCTATATTCTGAAATATTATTTAATTTAATTAAATAATAATTAATAATTATGATAAATCATTTAATAATTGTTTTAATTATTTAAAAATGGTATTCAATTATTAAATAATTATATTAATTTTTTAAAAATGATATTAAGGTAAATAAAATTATTATATATAATAATTAAATAAAATATTAAATATTTAAATATTATTAATGATAAATAAATCATTTAAATAATATATTAAGTATTTAAAAATTATTTTAAATGATAATTAAATCATTTAAATATCAAATTAAGTTTTGAAAATTATTATAAATAATAAATAAATTATTTTAATGATAAAATAAAATCTAGAGATATTATTAATGATAAAATAAATTATTTAAATAATATTCTATCTTTCTAAAAATATTATAAATGATAGATAAATCATTTAAATAATATTTTAAATATCTAAAAAATATTCTAAATGATAAATAAATCATTTAAATAACATATTAAATGTTTTAAAATTATTCTAAATGATAATTAAATCATTTAAAAATATTCCTAAGCTTTGTAAAATTATTTAAAATTACTTCCAAGCTTCTAAAAATTATTTAAAAATAATACCAAGCTTCTAAAAATGTTAGAAATAATAATTAAATTATTTAGACTAATAATTAGACTTCCACATGAAGTTTTATCAAACAATCTATGTGTTTAGCCATTAAGGATACGACCGAGATACCGAATCAACGTCAAACCTTAATGAAACTTGTTTAGATTAGCGTGATACATGTTTATATACGTGCTAACGCTTATTATTGGTATACGTAGACTACGTGCGTTGACCGATTGTACTAAAATTATAGTGAGCTACGCTAAGGCAAGTGTCCTAACCTTTCTCAATTTATATTAAGCAAGTATTATACATCTTGCTATCAATTATTGTGAAGTTATTGCTTCTTGTTCAGCATAACTTAAGAAATGAATTATTATTCATATATTGCTTGTTCGAGCTTAAATTGTTGTGTCAAGCCAAATTGTTTGGTACGACATCTGATACTGAGAAATGGAACACCTTGATGTAAGGTGAACCCGAAATTTTTCCTTAAAATAAGGTGACGAAATTCCCTTAATATAAGGTGACGAACAGTTGATAATATATCAACATAAATTGGTAGGATGATATGCATACTCCTAGGATATTGGTGAGGCTGATCACCTACCAGATATCCAAAACTCAAATGGTTCTAAGTCATTAAAGACTGATAGAACTAAATGAAATATATGGTTCATGTACAGAACCCTCAGTATACATCATTGACATCTTTCAAATCAAACACATGGTGTTTACATATTTAAATGAACTTGCTGAGCATTTGTAGCTCATTCTTGCGCATATCTTCTTTTGCAGCTATAAATGATATCCCTGGCACGTCTGGGACTAACAAGGGGAAAAGCCATGCTTATTAGCTTTAATGTTTATTGTTGTATACTTTAAGTCTTTTTGAAGACTTGTTGTTGTAATAACTTAGTATAACGAATGATGTAACCGAACAAAACGTTATGTAATATATTATGATCCTTTATGTTATAGAATGCGTTATACTCTGATCTTTAAATTCTTTAGAATAGTTGTAATAAGTTAAATACAATGTCTATATGAACTATACATCTGAATGAGGGTATCTAAATGATGTTGAGCGTCCTATATGGACAATCTTGTCATTTGTACTGTGAATGTCAGATAGATAGGGAATATTGATATGAAAGAGATATTCATAAGGTATGAATCTATATATCTAAGTGAGGGTATCCAAACACAGACAACGTTCTGGCCAGAACTAGTTACCTGTTATGGGATACTGTGAACCTTGGATAACTAGAAGTCATATTTTATTGAATATTTATAGTTGTATAGTTCCACGTGAGCACCAGATCTGCTACAGGGGAGTGTAGAGATTTGGGGGCGTCACAGGTTGGTATCAGAGCTGTAGATTATAGCTCTAAGGTAGTTAGGAAATACCTTAGAATATAGTCTTTGAGTCCGTAAAATACTTAATGATACATAAAATAATCTTAAAAGCTTTATCTTATGTGTAAATTTGTTTCCCCATAAATACTAAATAAATTAAAATTCTTTTGTAGGATGGCTGGAGTAAACCAACACATAGGATGGTTATCCGACAGTGAGCCCGATGAGGTGCCTGATTACGAGCCAGCTACCCCTGAACTAGATTTAGAGGATGAAGACCCAGAGGAAGAGGAGCTTATTCATGATGAGGAGATCTTAGAGGCAGAGGAGGCAGAGAACCCGGTAGATGGGCAGTTAGTAGACCCTGATTCTGAGGAGGATATTGGAGCAGGCCAGATGATGAGTGTCGAAAGACACGAAGAGATAGTCATCGAGTTGGTACAACAGTCAACAGTAGAGTTAGAAGCTGCTAACTCTCGTGCAAACATAGTGACAGGATTATTGGAGAGTGAGCGAGATTCAACTCGGCGTTTGAGGATACTCCTTCAGGACACACAGAGGGAGAAACAGGAGGCACAGATGCAGGCATACAGAGCCGATAGGAAGAGTAAGGCGGCATTTGATGGCCTAGAGCGACGAGTGTTTAGGTATCCGGTGGAAGAGGAGAAGGAGGAATATATGATTGATAGAGCAGTAGTCGGTCACATGATACGAGATGCTGATAAGGGGATGCGTAATAGCGCAGTTTAGTAGTGTCTAAGTTTATGTGTTGTACTTAGTACGATATCAAAATTTTGAGTTGTAAAGTAGGAAATCCTTGTAATAACTAGTAGTAGTATAACTACTAGTCGGTTATGTAATCGTTGTTGCATGTTATATACAAGTTGTGTTTAAATAATCAAATTGTTAGTTCTATGTAAGCATATCTTTGTATTTATACTTGTTTTTCTTTATTTTAGAACCATGGCATCAGGACGAAGAACCCAAGCCCGAACTGAGACCACCGAGCCAAATCCCACACAACAATTAGTAGATATCCTCTTAGAAACCTTACAAAATCGTCCACCACCTCAACCCACCCCAGTTAATCCACAGGGTACAATATTCAAGGACTTTAAACTTGTTGGACCACCGGAATTTAAGGGAACCGCGGAACCAATTGAGGCTCAAACATGGGTTACCGAGATAGAAAAGTTTTTCAGGGTAACTAATGTTGGCGAAGATCAAAAGACGATCTTTGCCACCTTTTTCCTCAAGGGTGAGGCAAACCATTGGTGGGAAAATACAAAAATTCTTGCAGGTGAGGATATAATTCCTTGGACCAGGTTTAAGGAATTATTCTTCGAAAATTATTTTCCCCAATCAATGAAGGATCGTATGGAGGTACGATTCTTAGAATTGAAACAAGGAGAACTTACCGTATCCCAGTATACGGCCAAGTTCAATGAATTAGCCAGGTTTGCCTCACATCAGGTTGATACAGAGGCAAGAAAGACTAGGAGATACGAAGAGGGATTAAAACCCCAAATTCGTAGCAAATTGTCAGTATTTCAAGTGAGAACTTTTCCAGAAATTCTCGAGAAAGCTATTATAGCTGAAAACGAGAATGAAGCTTTAATAAAATTTCATAAGGAAAAGAGAAGTTTGAGTGAGGGAGGAAAGTTGAAAGGAGAAGTTAGTACAGGGGGTACTAATAATAACAAAAGGAAGTGGGATGCCACTGTTCCTACAAATTTTGTGAGAAGGGGTAACAATTACAATAACAACAACAATAGAAACCAGAACAATAACAATAAGGTGGGTCGTTGTGCCATATGCGGAAAGAATCACCTAGGGTTATGTCGCCAGAAGGTGGTTACTTGTTACCATTATGGGCAAGAGGGACATTATTCCTCTTATTGTCCTAAAAAGAGTAATGATAATACTCGTCAGAGTAATCCGAATGTTACTTGCTATCTTTGTGGTGCAACGGGGCATGTGTCTAGGAATTGCCCGAGGAACAGAAACCAATTTGGGGGAGGAAACCAAATCCCAAACAATAACCCCAAACCAACAGTAGCAGGAGCTGGAGGTCCAGGTCGTCCAACCGCAAGAACGTTTAATATGGCGACAAGGGATGCTGTTGCTGCACCAGACGTGGTAACAAGTATCATCCCTATCGACACTTTAAATGCATATGTGTTGTTCGACTCTGGTGCTACTTGTTCATTTGTGTCTAATAGCTTTGCTAAGAAATTGTCAATACCATGCGAAGATTTAGACATACCTTTTAATGTGGAAATCGCAAACAATGAGATAATTCCCGTCAAAACCATCTATAAGAATTGTGCTATCGAGATTAAGGGACACAAGTTTCTTGTGAACCTCATTCCCATACAACTAGGGGAATTTGATATAATCTTAGGAATGGACTGGCTGGGCAATTATAATGCAATAATTGACTGCCAGCAGAAGCGGGTGAATTTAGTGACTGCTTCAGAGTCAAAAGTAGTGTTCAAAGGTGGTTGTTCACCTAAACGATCTCACTATCTGACAGTAATGCAGGCAGAGAGATTGCTTAGGAAGGGTTGCACAGGTTATTTGGCATATATAGTAGATACTCGAAAAGAAGGAGTAAAGCTAGACCAAATACCTGTAGTTAGAGAATTTCCGGATGTGTTTCCAGATGACTTACCCGGTTTACCTCCGGACAGGGAGATCGAATTTGTTATTGATCTTGCACCGGGTACGGCACCAGTTTCCAAGGCACCGTACAGAATGGCACCTGTAGAGTTGAAGGAGTTACTTGTGCAGCTACAAGAACTCTTAGACAAAAAGTACATACAACCAAGTGTTTCACCTTGGGGAGCACCGGTGTTGTTTGTAAAGAAGAAGGATGGAACATTAAGGTTGTGTATTGATTATAGAGAATTAAATAAGTTAACAATAAAGAACAAATATCCTTTACCACGAATTGATGATTTGTTTGACCAGTTGAAAGGGGCCGAATACTTTTCGAAGATCGACCTACGATCGGGTTATCATCAATTAAAGGTAAGAAAAGAAGATGTGCCGAAGACAGCGTTTAGGACACGCTACGGACATTATGAGTTTCTTGTGATGTCTTTTGGATTAACAAATGCGCCGGCAGCATTCATGGACTTGATGAACCGAGTGTTTAAACCATGCTTGGACAAATTTGTCGTAGTGTTCATCGATGATATTTTAGTATACTCGAGAACAAAAGAGGAGCATGCTGAACACTTGAGAAGCATATTGGAGATATTACGCAAGGAACAACTTTATGCAAAGTTTTCCAAGTGTGAATTCTAGTTGGAACGAGTCCAGTTCTTGGGTCATGTAATTGACAAGAATGGAATAACGGTAGATCCAACCAAGATAGAAGCGATTGTGAATTGGGAACAACCAACAACTCCAACAGAAGTAAGAAGTTTTCTCGGTTTAGCAGGGTATTATCGGCGTTTTATACAAGATTTTTCAAAAATAGCAACCCCACTAACCAATTTGACTCGAAAGACGGTGAAGTACGTCTGGACAGACAAATGTGAAGAAAGCTTCCAAGAGTTGAAGAAGCGGTTAAGTATGGCACCAGTATTATCTTTACCAGATGAAACAGGAGGCCTCGTTGTTTATAGTGATGCATCACACAAAGGGTTAGGGTGTGTGTTAATGCAACACGGAAAGGTGATTGCATATGCATCAAGACAACTCAAAGATTATGAGAAGAGGTATCCTACGCATGATCTTGAGTTAGCCGCCATAGTATTCACCTTGAAAATTTGGAGGCATTACTTGTACGGGGAGAAGTGTGAGATATACACAGATCACAAGAGTCTGAAATATATTTTCACACAGAAGGAGTTAAATATGAGACAAAGGAGATGGCTAGAGTTGATAAAAGATTTTGATTGTGAAATCTTATATCATCCAGGGAAAGCCAACGTCGTAGCAGACGCATTAAGTAGGAAGAATCAGGAGAAATTGAATGTGATGACTAATAACGAGTTACTGATAAAAGATTTTGACAAACTTGAGATTGAGGTAAGAGTTCCAGTTAACTCTACCCAGAAGTTATTTGTCATCGAGAGTAATTCGACTTTATTGGACAAAGTCAAAGAATTACAGGAGACTGATGCAGAATGTCAGAAGTATAAGGCAGAAATGACTCATAAAAAGAATGTTAAGTTTAGAGTGGATAAGGATGGAGTACTAAGATACGAAAATAGAATTTGGGTACCTTCAGTACAAGAGTTAAAAGACGAAATACTGAATGAAGCCCATAATTCTAAATTCACTGTACATCCAGGGAGTACAAAAATGTATAAAGACTTGAGCCAACATTTTTGGTGGTCTAACATGAAGAGAGAAATAGCGGAGTGGGTAAGTAAATGTTTAACGTGTCAAAGGGTTAAAGCTGAACATCAGAAACCAAGTGGATTATTACAACCCTTAGAAATTCCTGAGTGGAAATGGGAGCATATTACCATGGATTTCGTAGTTAGCCTTCCAACCACACAAAAGGGTCACAATGCCATTTGGGTAATTGTAGATCGTCTTACCAAATCAGCTCATTTTCTACCCATCAAAATCAACTTCAGTCTCGACCAATTAGCCAGACTTTACATCAATGAAATCATTTCTAGACATGGAGTCCCTGTTTCTATAGTATCAGACAGAGATCCACGATTTACTTCAAATTTTTGGATAAGTCTCCAGAAAAATTTAGGAACTCAATTGAGACTAAGTACAACATACCATCCACAAACTGACGGTCAGAGTGAGAGAACCATCCAGACATTGGAAGACATGTTGCGCTCTTGCATCATGGATTTCAAGGGAAGTTGGGAAGATCAATTACCTTTGGTAGAATTTGCATACAACAATAGCTACCATGCCAGCATAGGGATGCCACCATTTGAAGCCCTATATGGAAGAAAATGTAGGACGCCTTTATGTTGGGACGAGGTTGGGGAACGGCAAATGCTAGGACCCGAAATAGTGCAACAAACCACGAGGTAGTTCGAATTATACGGGGAACATTACAAGTGTCACAAGATCGACAGAAGAAATATGCTGATCAACACAGGAAATTACAAGATTTCGAAGTCGGTAGTCACGTATTCTTAAAAGTATCTCCGTGGAAGGGAAAAATACGTTTCAGCAAGAAAGGCAAATTGAGTCCGAGATTTATTGGGCCATTTCAAATATTGAGAAAGATAGGTGAGGTAGCCTATGAGGTAGCCCTACCTCCTGAACTAGAACATATTCATAACGTGTTTCATGTGTCCGTGTTACGACCATACAAACCTGATTATAAACACGTTATTGATTATGAGCCCATTCAAATCGAGAAGGATTTATCGTATGAAGAAATTCCTATTGAAATTGTGGATAGGAAAGAACAGCAATTGCGAAATAAAAAGATACCTTCGGTTAAGGGTATCTGGAGAAATCAGAATATCGAGGAAGCTACGTGGGAGCTCGAGAGTAAAATGCGAGATAACTACCCACATTTATTTTCATAAGACTGCACTGTAAATTTTGAGGACGAAATTCTTATTAGTGGGGGTGAATGTAATATTCCGAACCCTAATAAGATTTGTATATGTAAATTATGTGTTTAATAAATGAAATTTCTTGTTCTAACTTGGTATTATGTGATTGCGTATTTTATTAAACAATTAGGTCAAATAAAATTTTTTCGCCAAGTAGCTGTGTCGTGCTTAATCGGACAAAATGATTTGTCGTGCTTCCGGCGAATTCACCGAGAAGCGTTACGGTAAATTAGTTTTGTAAGCTGCTGTGTCGTACTTGGAATTGATGAAGTGCTTTGTCGTGCTTCGACATTAATATAATATTATATTAAATGATAAAATTTTAAAATAAGTTAAATAGGGTTTAAAATGTTATGCGGAAATAGAAACCCTAATTTGAAAATCCTAATTGGTAATAATTGTCCGAATTGATCAATTAAAACCTTAATTATTGTACAATAATCTTAATTGATGTAATTAAGATTTAAATGATGAATCATAATATTAATTATGAATTATTAAGATTAATTTAAACCCTAAACGGAAGATTGAAAACCCTAATTGTGGAATTGAAAACCCTAAACCCTAATTCAGAACCCTAAAACCCTAATTTGGTTCAATAACCCTAATTTATGAAATGTAAAACCTTAATTATGATATATTGACTTAATTAAGGTACTACTAACCATGATTAACATCCTAATCATGATTAACAAAAATCTAGAATTAATTAGTAAGTAAATAAATGAAAATTAAAATCCTAGCCAATGAAAATGAAGCTAGGAGTGTGCAAGCTTGTGCTTGACACACTCCAGCACAAGTAGGTTAATTAGGCCAGATCATAAGCACCACAAGTTCCAAGCTTAGATATTTTTGGGAGCAAAGTTTGGAAATTAGTCTAGGAAACCCTAAATTCAAGTTGCTATAAGTAGAATGAGATGCTGAGCTTTAAACCTACGAAATTTCAAAGCTTATACACTCACATATCCAGCCTAAACAAACCCTAGCAATCACAAGCTCAAAATCAGAAGCCAGAAATCAAAATTTGAAGAAAAAGGTGCACAAAACCCTAATTTATGTTTGATCTTCAAGCCTGGAAAATTTTTGTGTTTTAGATGTTTAGGAATACTTGTTAATGTGTTAATAAGTGATCTGGGCGGTCAAAACATGTTTTACATAACATCTAGATATAAAAATCAAGCCAAAAACTCAAACTGTTCTTGGCAGTCAAGAACAGTCTGACAGGCCTTTTTGTCAGGCCTTTTGATCGTCTTAGATTAGTTGTTTGATCTGTTTTTATGCATCTATGTGTAGCCTGCCATGTTATCTTTAAAGCCCGACGTGTATCATAGCAACAAAATAACTAGGATGAAAGATATAAGTGGTCAAAGTCCTTTGACCGCTCTGATTTTGCAAGTTTCTGGGTAACCCAGAAACCTTTGAAGAACTCTGACAAGGTTTGTCAGAAGTTCATGCTGCCCAGAAATGGCTTAGATGTAATATTTTGTGTAGTTTATTGGTTTAGACTTGTTCTATGCTAGGTAGAGTACAATCTGGTAACATAAAAACACATTTATCAAACACAGAATCAAAGGTATTCATGGTCAAACCATGTTGACTGACCATGACTGCTTGAGTTTCTAGGTAACCCAGAAACTCAAGAACAGTTTGAACCCGGTGGTTTGACCATCAAATTTAGAGCATGTTATGATATATTTTAAGATGGAAATTGTTATGTCGTTGTACACTGCCATGTTGGCTATAACAACAAACAAAAATTAAACACAAACATCAAACCAGTTGGAATTAAATTGAGGTCAAAAGTCACTGTTGGACATTGACCAAGTGTTCTTCATGAAGAACACCTTTAGCGACAGTCTTCAAACCCAAACCCAGAAAACTAAATTTCTATGCAGACCGTCGCTAAAGCCCTTTAGCGACGGATTTTTAATAAAAATAAAATAAAAATTAATTAAATAAATTATAAAATATAAAATAAAATATTAAATAATTATTAATAATTAATAAATAAATCCGAAAATTCATTTTTAAATTATAAAAATTTATTTTTAATATTTTTCTATATTCTGAAATATTATTTAATTTAATTAAATAATAATTAATAATTATGATAAAATCATTTAATAATTGGTTTAATTATTTAAAAATGGTATTAAATTATTAAATAATTATATTAATTTTTTAAAAATGATATTAAGGTAAATAAAATTATTATATATAATAATTAAATAAAATATTAAATATTTAAATATTATTAATGTTAAATAAATAATTTAAATAATATATTAAGTATTTAAAAAAAATTATTTTAAAATGATAATTAAATCATTTAAATATCAAATTAAGTTTTGAAAATTATTATAAATAATAAATAAATTATTTTAATGATAAAATAAAATCTAGAGATATTATTAATGATAAAATAAATCATTTAAATAATATTCTATCTTTCTAAAAATATTATAAATGATAAATAAATCATTTAAATAATATTTTAAATATCTAAAAATATTCTAAATGATAAATAAATCATTTAAATAACATATTAAATGTTTTAAAATTATTCTAAATGATAATTAAATCATTTAAAAATATTCCTAAGCTTGTAAAATTATTTAAAATTACTTCCAAGCTTCTAAAAAATTATTTAAAAATAATACCAAGCTTCTAAAAATGTTAGAAATAATAATTAAATTATTTAGACTAATAATTAGACTTCCACATGAAGTTTTATCAAACAATCTATGTGTTTAGCCATTAAGGATACGACCGAGATACCGAATCAACGTCAAACCTTAATGAAACTTGTTTAGATTAGCGTGATACATGTTTATATACGTGCTAACGCTTATTATTGGTATACGTAGACTACGTGCGTTGACCGATTGTACTAAAATTATAGTGAGCTACGCTAAGGCAAGTGTCCTAACCTTTCTCAATTTATATTAAGCAAGTATTATACATCTTGCTATCAATTATTGTGAAGTTATTGCTTCTTGTTCAGCATAACTTAAGAAATGAATTATTATTCATATATTGCTTGTTCGAGCTTAAATTGTTGTGTCAAGCCAAATTGTTTGGTACGACATCTGATACTGAGAAATGGAACACCTTGATGTAAGGTGAACCCGAAATTTTCCCTTAAAATAAGGTGACGAAATTCCCTTAATATAAGGTGACGAACAGTTGATAATATATCAACATAAATTGGTAGGATGATATGCATACTCCTAGGATATTGGTGAGGCTGATCACCTACCAGATATCCAAAACTCAAATGGTTCTAAGTCATTAAAGACTGATAGAACTAAATGAAATATATGGTTCATGTACAGAACCCTCAGTATACATCATTGACATCTTTCAAATCAAACACATGGTGTTTACATATTTAAATGAACTTGCTGAGCATTTGTAGCTCATTCTTGCGCATATCTTCTTTTGCAGCTATAAATGATATCCCTGGCACGTCTGGGACTAACAAGGGGAAAAGCCATGCTTATTAGCTTTAATGTTTATTGTTGTATACTTTAAGTCTTTTTGAAGACTTGTTGTTGTAATAACTTAGTATAACGAATGATGTAACCGAACAAAACGTTATGTAATATATTATGATCCTTTATGTTATAGAATGCGTTATACTCTGATCTTTAAATTCTTTAGAATAGTTGTAATAAGTTAAATACAATGTCTATATGAACTATACATCTGAATGAGGGTATCTAAATGATGTTGAGCGTCCTATATGGACAATCTTGTCATTTGTACTGTGAATGTCAGATAGATAGGGAATATTGATATGAAAGAGATATTCATAAGGTATGAATCTATATATCTAAGTGAGGGTATCCAAACACAGACAACGTTCTGGCCGGAACTAGTACCTGTTATGGGATACTGTGAACCTTGGATAACTAGAAGTCATATTTTATTGAATATTTATAGTTGTATAGTTCCACGTGAGCACCAGATCTGCTACAGGGGAGTGTAGAGATTTGGGGGCGTCACAATAGGTACAAAAATGGGGTTTAAAAACTTGGAAAATGAAAAAACAAAAAAAATTATTTAAAAAAAAACATGCTATTTCCGACGGAATAAGGTATTTTTGACGGAATTTCCGTCGGAAATAAGCTTTAATATTTATTTTTTAAAAAAAATCCGACGGAAAAGGCTTATTTTCGACGGCATTTCCGTAAGAATTTTCTTATTTATGAATAACTCGGAAAGCGCCACGTGGCAGGTTATTTCTGACGGAATATTCCATCGGAATTTATTCCATCGGCAATAACTTATTTCTGACGGACTATCCGTCGGCATTATTCCATCAGAATACTGTTGTTTCCGACGGAAGTTCCGACGGACTTAACTCCGAGGGCGTTATTTCTGGCCGAATTTCTTAAGGAACATTCCGTCGGAATTAAGTTATTTCCGACGAAATAGGCTTATTTCCGACGGAATATTCCATCGAAAATAAGCCTTTTTCTTGTGGTGATTATACCTCCTGCTCTAGCTCAAATGCTCAATCAATAGTATAGACTACAAAGATAGTTATACTCATTCATAGTGATTAACTCTGACATCAAGTGTGGCAAATATGTAAGGATTTTGCTATATTATGTTCCTAATTAGCTGCATACATTATTTCATTGAGGTTGTTCATGTAATAGAGTGAGTTCATATATATGCATGCCAAGCGAATACATGATTTTAATTTGGCCTGTATGTTCTATATTATTTATGTTCTTTTTTCATGATAGTTAATTTTCTCTCTTGCACAGGTTACATTTCAATCTAATTGTCTTATTAGTTATAATTCTCGCTTTTCAAGACTTTGTTTTAACATTTTGTATAGAAAGTTATAGTCTTTTTAGTTTTGTTGGAGATATTAATTAATGACACCTCACCAAAGTTTTCAGCCTGTCAGACATTTTAGGTTTATAGAATTTTAAATTAGCATAAATCTAATAGAGTTGAAGCTTTGAGAGAGAATTGCTTGCTGATTTCATTAATGGAAGGCATATAAATAATTACAAATACTAACCGGTTCTTTCTATTCAGCAGGGAGACCGAGTCCTAAGGGATTATAAACTGAAAGCTTATCAGCTCAAACTATAACAAAGTCCTAGACTATCTGTTACAACTATACACAGAAGTCGTTACAACTATACACGAAAATACATTAGCTAGCATGCCTCCTCAAGATAGGCCACGATCAAAGAGGTCAATCTTGTCACGAAACAATTGAAATTAAGAGGTGGATAGTTGTCACAATAAATCACAGGAGAAGAGGGAAGAGTAATGCCAAGTTCTTTAATCAGCGAACATACCCAACTTAACTGAGCAGCAGTGGCTGCAACTGAGCGATATTCAGTCTCTGTTGAGGACCTGGCACTGGTCCTTTATTTCTTCGAACTCCAAGAAATTAAATTATTCCCAAGATAGACTAGATAGACACTGATGGAGGAATAATCATCCTTGCTGCCAGCCCAATCAGCATTCGAAAAGGCATGAAGCTTGTCAGCTAAAGCATGAAGAGAATAGGAAGAGTCACGGCGCAGAAGGAGGCCCTTGTTGAGCATACAAAGAAGATAATGCAGGATGCATTTGACAAGAGTCCAGTGTGCATCAGTTAGTCTATGCATGAACTGAGACAATTTGTTCACAACGAAGGACACATCCGGTCTTATAAGGGGGAGATATTAAAGACTCCCTACAACTTCACGATAAATGGTTGGATCGGGTAGAGGCGAGCCAGACAATAAGGAAACAACAGAGGCAGTGCTTGGTATGGGCGTGAGGACTGGTTTGGCTTCCAACATGTTTAGGCGAGTGAGGAGGTCATTGATGTACTTGCGTTGAGAGAGTAAGAGTCCATGCTTGTGAGAAAGGACTTCTACACCCAAAAAGTAGGACAAATCACCAAGATCTTTAAGGGAGAAACGTTCGGCAAGGCTTGAAACAAATTGTGAGAGAATATCATCGCTGCTTCCTATGACAATTATGTCATCCACATAAATTAATAAATATAAAACATGTTGAGCACTATTAAAAATAAACAGAGAAGTATCAGAGTGGGAATTGCGAAACCCAGAAGCCAACAGAAATTGGCGCAGTTCATAGTACCAGGCCCGGGGCACTTGTTTAAGCCCATAAATAGCTTTGTGGAGTTTACAGACAAAGGAGGGATTGTCATGATCAACAAACCCAGGTGGTTACGCCATGTACACTGTTTCAAAGAGGCGACCTTGAAGGAAGGCATTATTGACGTCCAACTGTTTAAGAGACCATCCTCGGCTGACAGCAAGACTAAGCACCAACCGAACAGTTGTTGGCTTAACAACGGGACTGGAGGTCTTATGAAAGTCTACTCCATGACGCTGGTGAAAGCCTTTAGCAACAAGACGTGCTTTAAACCTTTGAATGGAACCATCAGAGTTTATTTTGATGCAATAAACCCACCTACATCCCACAATGTTAGTGATACCATCAGGTGGACCAAGTTCCCATGTGCCATTGGGAACAAGAGCATCATATTCCTCAGACAAAGCTTTACGCCAGTTGAGATCTTTGAGGGCCTGAGTAGTGGTGAAAGGTTCGATTTGGGATTTGGCTGATGTAATGGTGTGAAGGGTGAGTTTTTGGACGGGTTTCTTGATATTATTTCTGGACTGAGTGATCATGAGGTGTTGGGGATTTTATGGAGGTGGTGGTGGAGGTGGTTGAGAGGCTAGAGGCGGATGAGGAAGTAAAATGTTGATATAAGAGGAAGGAGAAAGTACCTACGACATAGTTTGTTGGGAAGAGGTGATAGATGGCAGAGCTTCGGCAATGGAGGATGGAGATGATGAAGGATGCAGTGAAGAGCCCATAGAAGGATAAACATCTGCAAGACGTTGTGAAGATAGAGCTGAGAGAGTCAGTTATTGCTGAGGTGTAGAAGAGACGGTAATGAGTGGAGGAATCCAGTCAGACACGGGAAATGAAAGACTTGATGGTTCAATGGGAGAAGAGTTATAAGGAAAGATAAACTCTACAAATTGCACATGACGTGAAACATATATTTTTCGAGTGGATTGTTGAAAACATAGATATGCACTTTGAGAAAGTGAATAGCCAAGAAAGACACAACGCTTGGACTTTGGATCAAGTTTATGAGATGTGTATGAACCTAACCAAGGATAACACAAACACCCAAACACTTTTAGTTTTGAAAAATTAGGACTCTTGTGAAAGATGGACTCATATGGAGAAGACATGTTTAACGTGGGAGTAGGCATCCTGTTAATTAAGTAAACTGCGGTGGTGAAAGCATAAGTCCAGAATGTGATTGGAATGGAGGCATGAGAGAGGAGTGTGACACCCCCAAATCCAGGTACTTAATTTCTACAGATTTGGTGTCCACTATCTCATTCAATCACATCTAACTACCCAATATAAAGAATAATTAAATAAACTTAAATAAACATCTTCCCAAAATGGGTTACATCACCAAACTATTAAACAATCAAATCCCAGGTTATCTTAACCTTAATACATCAAATGCGGAATAAAACATAATTTAAACAAGTCTTATTACAATCAAACATCAAGTAAATAGCAGGTCTTTAGCTATTTATGCATCTTGCCCTTGCCTTTGCTCGTGGACGGCTCGTCCGGTTTCTCAGCCTTAGCTGCAATAATTTGTGCAAGAGTGAGCAAACAATTGCTCACAAGTACAATAACAATAATATCTAAATGAAATGATTTCAACTGAGGAGTAATAGTTTTCTGATTCTCAATCAATAAATGATTAAAATTTAAAAGCTCTTTAGAATGCTTGATTCCAAAAATATAGAATTCAAAATTTAGAAATTATATCTGAGGGTCACAAGACCTCGAACTATGTCCTAGGTTGACAAGTATTTCTACTGTAACCTTTAACAGTCATATAGACTATGGACCAACATCTCGTACTCAGGGGGATCAGCCCTTTGTACAATGTATTGTGCACAAACATTTTAACGCTGTCGCGTAAGTAATCCCCTATGTTAGGGTTGTTCATCTCAGTTTATCGTCTGAATCCATACCAAAAAGGAAATTGGCTTGGAACAAGTATAGAAAACATTCTAAGTCTTTGAAACGCTCATCAACTAAGGACTAGCTGAATCAATAAGGGTTTGCTAGTCTAATTTCAATAGAGTTTGTTCAATAGAAACTATACTCGAAGATTGAATAATAACAATGATTGGAATAAAGCTTGAGTATATAATCATGATAATAACCTTGCTTGAATATCAAAAAGCTAAGGTCAATAAGCTTGCTCAATATAAATAAACTTGTCTTGAATAAATTAACAAGTTAAAAGAGAAAAACAACTTGCTATAAATAATTCTCAAGCTTAAGGAAGGAAAACGTGCTCAACATAAAGTAATAAGTTGAGATAAGGAACTTGCCTCAAGCGTTGATTACAAATTAAATATCTCACGATCCTTAAACAACCTATACATTTAATTATAAAATTGGTAACATAATTAGTTACAAAATAATATACACTTTAATCTTGCTCTTATCTTTTATATTATAACATCTCATTTAAGATACCATAGCCAACAAGTACTAGTTTATCAACCATCTTGGCAATTCTTTAATCACTTAACACATTAATATAAGTTTAATTATGTATACAATGATACATCATAGCTACCAAGAAAAGAAAACATAATAATAATTTTTTTTTTATTTTTTTTTATCCAGCAGTGATTCTCGCCGGGGCGAGAATTCCCTTTTAAATTTTCTCGCCGGGGCGAGGATTCCCTTTGTAAAATTTCTCGCCGGGGCGAGAATTTACAGTTCATTTCTCTCGCCGGGGCGAGAGACTCGACAGTCGTCTCCTACAGTCGCGAACCAGTGAAAACTTAGGCCAAATTTGGCCAAAATTTCCGAATTCTACCATCCAGAATACAAATTAAACATACCCAGACATTATATATGATATAAAACATTTACCTAACATGTTCTGTAAACATTTTAATCATTCTAACACATAAACAACTAGTTTAAAACCAAAAATTCACTGTTAAAAAAACCAAATATTCAAGTTTTAACCATTCTCATGAAATTAAACTCTGTAAATTCATTTTTCAACCAATTAAAACAATTCTTTTTGCATAACTCATGTTTTTCATCAAATAATCATAAACAATTATCAATTTACCGATTAATAACCAATTAGAGCATCAATTTTCATACAAATATGCCATACATGAAATAAAGCTCTGTAAAACTAAGAACTCAATTCTAAAGCATGTTTTCATGAATTAATTCTTCAAACTAGTTTATAATCACCACATAATCTCTAATACATGCTTACTAACAATTATAACCAAGTAATTCATGTATTTGGCATATAAATTCATATACAGTGAAGTAGCAATCATATACAGAGAAATAAAATAATAAAAACATAATGAAGAACAAAACCAAAAGAATTATACCTTCAAGCTATATATAATTCCTTACTAGCACTTCCCTTCCTTCTCTTTCTCAATTCACAAACTCTCAATTCTTTCTTTTCTCTCAACTCTCAAACTCACAGAGCTCTATTCTTTTCTTTCTCTCAAACTCTGTTCTTTCTCTTCTTTCTTTTCTTTTTCTTAACTGACGTAGTTTAAAAATATAAACTGATAAAATAAAAATTGATGATTTAATAAAATAATAACGTATAATATTAATCTATCAGTTAAAGATTTCAAAAGCCTCTAAGGCTTGTTTGGTAAACACTAATAAAAATAACCTATTATTCTTATGTCTTGTTTGGTAAAACACAATTAAAATAACTCATTTATCCAACCAAAGGTCATAAGGCCTAGTTTGGAAAAACTAAATTAAAACTCCTTTCATTTATTTTAATAAAATATTATAACATATAGTTTTAAATGTCACACATTTAATTTAATTGAACTTATTATTATTAAATAAATTCAATTAAATATAACTAACTCAAATAATAATTTTATTTAACAAAAATACCAAATAAATTATATTATTCAAATAAATTATTTATTAACATAAATCATTTCTTCAAATAATTCTTTTCATCATCTAATTTAATTAATAATTAAATTAGAATAATCATCACACATCATATTCAAGTAACAATTAACACAATTAACTCAACATAAACTTATTTCACAACAGCTTAATAAATCATCTATTAATTCAATAAATTAACAAAAATATTTATACAACTCAATAAATATTTTTATTAATTCTCAAAATTGCATTCGTTACATCTTTCCCTCCTTAAAAGGATTCTGTCCCCAGAATCACAACGCAATTAAAGTCGTCCGTTACATTCTCCCCTCCTTACAAAGATTCTGCCCCCAGAATCGCAATATAACAATTAGGCAAACAATTGAGGGTAATTCTGCATCATTTGCTCTTCGAGTTCCCACGTTGCTTCCTCAGCACTATGGTTCCTCCAGATTACCTTTACAGAAGGTATCACTTTATTTCTAAGAACTTGCTCCTTCCTGTCCACTATCTGAACAGGAACCTCTTCATAAGACAAATCTTTCTCGAATTGTATCGGTTCATACTCTATGACATGCTTATAATCAGACTTATACGGTCGTAGCACCGATATGTGGAATACATTGTGAATATGACCTAACTCAGGAGGTAAAGCTACCTCATAAGCTACTTCACCCATCCGTTTCAGCACTTTGAAAGGTCCAATAAACCGCGGACTGAGTTTACCCTTTTTACCAAATCTGATCTTTCCCTTCCAAGGTGATACTTTCAGAAACACAAAGCTCCCGACTTCAAATTCGCGATTTTGTCGGTGTTGATCAGCATACTTCTTCTGTCTGTCTTGAGCGGCTACCAGTCTGGCTCTTATCACCTTGACAATTTCAGCAGTTTGTTGTACCAGCTCGGGTCCTAATAGTCGTCGTTCACCAATCTCATCCCAGCATAATGGAGTTCTGCATTTCCTTCCGTACAATGCTTCGTAGGGCGGTATGCCGATACTAGCGTGATGACTATTGTTGTAAGCAAACTCGACCAGAGGTAAATGATCATCCCAGTTGCCTTTAAAATCCATGACGCACGCCCGAAGCATATCTTCCAACGTTTGAATTGTTCTTTCGCTCTGGCCATCGGTTTGAGGATGATAGGCTGTACTCATTCTCAACTGTGTCCCCAAACAAGCTTGTAGACTCCTCCAAAATTTTGAGGTAAAACGTGGATCTCGATCTGATACTATTGTTATTGGAACTCCGTGCCTTGAGATAATCTCTTTGACATATAATTTCGCCAGCTGATCCAAAGTGAATCGGATTTTGATGGGCAAGAAATGCGCTGATTTCGTCAATCGGTCAACTATGACCCATATTGCGTCATATCCCTTCTGAGTAGTTGGAAGCCCTACTACAAAGTCCATTGTGATATGCTCCCACTTCCATTCTGGTATCTCCAAGGGATGTAACAAACCACTTGGTCGTTGATGCTCCGCTTTAACTCTCTGACAAGTGAGACATTTCGCAACACATTCAGCAACCTCTCTTTTCATGTTTGGCCACCAAAAATATTGTCGAAGATCCTGGTACATCTTTGTGCTTCCCGGGTGAACCGAAAATCTTGAACTGTGAGCTTCATTCAAAATCTCCTCTCTGATTACCAATACCGACGGTACCCAGATTCTGCCTTCAAATCTCAGCAACCCTTCGGTATCGATTTTATATTTAAGCTTTTCACCTTCAAGCACTCTTTTTCGTATCTCAACACACTCCTCATCCTGGAGTTGCACTTCTTTCACTTTTTCCACCAAAGTTGGTTGAGTTTCCATTTAGAACAATTTTTCATTAGGCTCTGCTAGATTTTTCACCTCCAATTCCAACTTAGCCATTTCCGCCACAAGTTTCTCCTGAGCAGTTAGCATAAACAGTTTCTCCCGACCTTTTCTACTCAAAGCGTCGGCAACCACATTAGCCTTCCCTGGATGGTATAGAATTTCACAGTCATAATCTTTGATCAATTCTATCCATCTCCTCTGCCGCATATTCAAATCTTTCTGCGTGAAAATATACTTCAAACTTTTATGGTCTGTATATATTTCACACTTCTCCCCATAGAGATAGTGCCTCCAGATTTTTAAAGCAAACACCATGGCTGCTAACTCCAAATCATGGGTCGGATACCCTTTTTCATAGTCTTTTAGTTGGCGCGATGCATATGCAATAACCTTACCATTCTGCATCAACACACAACCAAGTCCTTTATGTGATGCGTCACTGTACACCACAAAATTTCCTGTAGCATCTGGCAAAGACAACACAGGTGCTGAACTTAATCTCTTCTTGAGTTCTTGGAAACTTTCTTCGCACTTCTCCGTCCAAACAAACTTCACTGATTTCCTTGTTAAATTCGACAACGGAGTGGCGATCCTAGAGAAATCTTGAATAAAACGCCTGTAGTATCCTGCCAAACCAAGGAAACTCCTCACTTCCGACGGTGTCTTCGGCTGATCCCAGTTCATGACAGCCTCTACTTTCGCTGAATCCACTGAAATCCCGTCTTTATCAATAATATGGCCAAGAAATTGAACACGCTCTAACCAAAATTCGCACTTTGAAAATTTTGCATACAATTTCTCTTTTCTTAACGCCTCCAATGTCACCCTCAAATGCTCCACGTGTTCTTCTTGAGTTTTGGAGTAAACCAAAATGTCGTCTATGAATACCACCACAAACTTATCCAGAAATGGTTTAAACACTCTATTCATTAAGTCCATGAATGCTGCTGGCGCATTCGTTAAACCAAATGACATAACCAAAAATTCATAGTGACCATATCTGGTTCGAAACGCCGTCTTTGGTATATCCTCTTTTCTCACCTTCAATTGATGGTACCCACTTCGTAAATCTATCTTTGAAAAATATCTCGCTCCTTTCAGTTGGTCAAACAGGTCATCGATTCTAGGCAACAGATACTTGTTTTTAATCGTGACCTTGTTCAACTCTCTATAATCAATGCAAAGAAGCATTGACCCATCCTTCTTCTTAACAAACAATACCGGCGCTCCCCACGGCGAAACGCTCGGTTGAATATACTTCTTATCTAGCAGCTCTTGCAGCTGTACCATTAACTCCTTCATTTCTACCGGAGCCATTCGATATGGGGCTTTCGATATAGGGGTTGTTCCCGGTGCTAAATCAATTACAAACTCGATTTCCCTATCTGGCGATAATCCTGGTAAATCATCAGGAAAGACGTCCGCAAAATCTCTAACTACTGGTATCTCCTCCAGTTTTGCACCCCCTTTTGGGTATCAACTATGTAGGCTAGATATCCTACACATCCTTGTTTCAACATCTTTTTGGCTTGCACCATCGTCAGATAACTCGTTTGTCTAGTCGACTTGCTGCCATAAAATACAACCCTCGACGGAGTCATAAGGTTTACACACTTCTTTTGACAGTCAATAACTGCCCCATGGTTAAACAACCAATCCATACCCAAAATAACATCAAACTCCCCAAGATAAATTGGGATCAAGTTTACTGTTATCACATGACCCTTAATATCTACCTGACAGTTCTTGTGGACAAACTTAACAGGAATCACCTCCCTATTCGCAATTTCTATGTTCATAGGGTAATCTAATTCTTCCTGGGGTAATCCTAATTTCTTAGCAAAATCATCGGATATAAATGAGCAAGTAGCACCCGAGTCAAACAATACATAAGCATTAACATTATTGACTGGAATGATACCTGACACTACATCCTTTGACTGCACAGCATCCTGCACTATCATATTGAATGTTTGAGCGGTAGGTCAGTTGGGCTGCGTGGGTCCTGAGATAGTCAGATTGCCTCCACCACCGCTGTTTCCCTTTCCTGAACTGGCTCCACCTGTAGTTGCTTTCTTAGGGCACTCTCGGGCAAAGTGATCCTTTGACCCGCAGATGAAACATGCTCCCTTCTTTGGATTAGGGCAATTTGGTGCGATATGCCCCTCCTGCCCGCAGTTGAAGCACACCCGCTTACCCTTCAAACAAGCACCCATATGGCTCTTTCCACAGTTGCTGCACACCTCCATCTTCTTCTTCTGATTACCCTGCTGACTTTCCGCAGAGTTACTATCATTCCATTTCCTCTTCTGGCTACTGCCCCCATGGCTACCACTTGCCTTGTTTCATTCTCATTCTTCTTTTTCTTCTGCTCCTGATTGTACTTAGACAGAGCATCACTGCCTCTTTCAGCGATAATTGCCTTCTCCAGCACCGCCGTAAACGAGTTCAGTTAAAACATTGAAACTCGGCTATACAACCAGGGCTTCAATCCCTGCTCAAACCTTCTGGCCTTCCGCTCATCCGTGTTGACCTGATAAGGCGTAAACCTCGCCAACTCGTTGAATTTGGCAGCATACTCAGATACCGACATAGCACCTTGCTTCAACTCTAGAAACTGTACTTCCATTTGGTTCTGAGCACTTGCCGGGAAGTAGGTTTCGAAAAATATCTCCTTGAACCGCTCCCACAGAATAATCCCTTGGCCACCTCGAGTCTTATTTGCTTGCCACCAGTAGCTAGCTTCTGATTTCAGCATAAACGTTGCAAATGCCGTCTTTTGGTCCTCATTGACCCTAGCGACATCAAACACCTTCTCCATCTCCATGATCCACGTTTGAGCTTCAATTGGATTCATAGTGCCGTGATATTCCGGAGGTCCGACAGCCTTGAAGTCTTTAAAGGTCGTAGCCTGAGCTTGTGGTTGATTTGCAAAGGCTCCCGTTAGCAGATTCACCAACTGCTGCATCGGATTAGCGTTGGCTTCTTCATTATTGGTAGATCCCTCAGGGGTCTGTTGACGTGTTGGTTGTCTTCTTGGCGGCATTTTACTGTTAAGAATTCTCGGTATTAGACTATTGCTCAATTACTTAAACATTTAAGTCTCAACTTAAACATTTATAAACAACACTTAAACACATAGCACATCTGATAAACTTTCACATTTTATTCATTTACTGCTTTAAAACATAATAAAGATTACATCGTGGTCATTTACATCAAATCATCTATACTGTCATCATAAAGTTCCAGGATTACATCATTATTCTATCCCATTATATAAACTGGAATTAACAACTTATTAACTCATAAATTTCATAATAACACAACTAATCATAATCTATGATGACATCCCACGACGCACAGCTTCCTGACGTTCCTGCTCCATAATATGAGTCACCATCCTTCGATCCACCATATCTGGATGACGATGAACTCGATCCAAAGCTCTATCCACTGTGGAGTGAAAAATATACTCCATATCATCAATCTTGGCCTTCTTTGACCGCACCTCACTCTCAACACGATCTGCGCGGTTAGCCTCCCTCAACCAAGCAGTCTCAGCTCTCGCCCGCTTAGCTGACTCCTCTTTCAACTCATCTCGTACAATCTCATTCCTGGCTATCAACTGTCCGCTTCTATACTCAGACTGTGCTAGCCTCTGCTCAGCCTCTGCAAGACGTGATGAAAGGTCTTGAATCTCAGCATCCTTCTGCTCTAAAGTGGCTTGACGTTCCGCAGCCTGTTCCTCTAACTCCTCCTTTTCACTCTCTACATGAACCAGCTTCCACTCCACATCTCCAAGACGTATATCTAGCTCCTCAATCTCACTGTTCTTCTGCTCCAAAGCAGACTGTTGCTCAGCCAGCTGCCCCTCTAACTCCTCCACTCTGTCCTGCAACTCTATGTTGCGATCATACACCTGCTCGTACATCTGAACACCCAAAGTAGATAGTTGTATCTCTTCAGGGTCCTCCTCCTCCTCCTCAGGGTCCTCCTCAAGGTCAGTCTCAGGCTCATACTCGTGACCTGTAACTAAAACCAATGGGGATGGCTCCCTCGGTACTAGCTGCTCACTGACTACGTGAATATCTCGAGGCTCCTCCTCCCTAGCCTGGCTGGGCTCTCCTCTATCAATCATCCTGACAACAAAATTTTAAGTTTTAATTACTAATCGATAATACTTGCGAGCACATAAGTTTGTTATCAAATAAGCACATAGCACATAATCGTTTTATTGTCTTTTATGAATTTCCGTAATTCATTCCTTAGAACTCGATAAGAGTTTATCACCACTATATTCTCTATCTTCTAAAAGGCTACTACCCTAAGGTTTTCCCCACCTAAAGGTTCATAACTTATCAACTCTGATACCAACCTATGACACCCCCAAATCCAGGTACTTAATTTCCACAGATTTGGTGTCCACTATCTCATTCATTCACATCTAACTACCCAATATAAAGAACAATTAAATAAACTTAAATAAACATCTTCCCAAAATGGGTTACATCACCAAACTATTAAACAATCAAATCCCAGGTTATCTTAACCTTAATACATCAAATGCGGAATAAAACATAATTTAAACAAGTCTTATTACAATCAAACATCAAGTAAATAGCAGGTCTTTAGCTATTTATGCATCTTGCCCTTGCCTTTGCTCGTGGACGGCTCGTCCGGTTTCTCAGCCTTAGCTGCAATAATTTGTGCAAGAGTGAGCAAACAATTGCTCCCAAGTACAATAACAATAATATCTAAATGAAATGATTTCAACTGAGGAGTAATAGTTTTCTGATTCTCAATCAATAAATGATTAAAATTTAAAAGCTCTTTAGAATGCTTAATTCCAAAAATATAGAATTCAAGATTTAGAAATTATATCTGAGGGTCACAAGACCTCGAACTATGTCCTAGGTTGACAAGTATTTCTACTGTAACCTTTAACAGTCATATAGACTATGGACCAACATCTCGTACTCAGGGGGATCAACCCTTTGTACAATGTATTGTGCACAAACATTTTAACGCTGTCGCGTAAGTAATCCCCTATGTTAGGGTTGTTCATCTCAGTTTATCGTCTGAATCCATACCAAAAAGGAAATTGGCTTGGAACAAGTATAGAAAACATTCTAAGTCTTTGAAACGCTCATCAACTAAGGACTAGCTGAATCAATAAGGGTTTGCTAGTCTAATTCAATAGAGTTTGTTCAATAGAAACTATACTCGAAGATTGAATAATAACAATGATTGGAATAAAGCTTGAGTATATAATCATGATAATAACCTTGCTTGAATATCAAAAAGCTAAGGTCAATAAGCTTGCTCAATATAAATAAACTTGTCTTGAATAAATTAACAAGTTAAAAGAGAAAAACAACTTGCTATAAATAATTCTCAAGCTTAAGGAAGGAAAACGTGCTCAACATAAAGTAATAAGTTGAGATAAGGAACTTGCCTCAAGCGTTGATTACAAATTAAATATCTCACGATCCTTAAACAACCTATACATTTAATTATAAAATTGGTAACATAATTAGTTACAAAATAATATACACTTTAAGCTTGCTCTTATCTTTTATATTATAACATCTCATTTAACATACCATAGCCAACAAGTACTAGTTTATCAACCATCTTGGCAATTCTTTAATCACTTAACACATTAATATAAGTTTAATTATGTATACAATGATACATCATAGCTACCAAGAAAAGAAAACATAATAATTTTTTTTATTTTTTTTATCCAGCAGTGATTCTCGCCGGGGCGAGAATTCCCTTTTAAATTTTCTCGCCGGGGCGAGGATTCCCTTTGTAAAATTTCTCGCCGGGGCGAGCTCTCGCTGGGGCGAGAATTTACAGTTCATTTCTCTCGCCGGGGCGAGAGACTCGACAGTCGTCTCCTACAGTCGCGAACCAGTGAAAACTTAGGCCAAATTTGGCCAAAATTTCCGAATTCTACCATCCAGAATACAAATTAAACATACCCAGACATTATATATGATATAAAACATTTACCTAACATGTTCTGTAAACATTTTAATCATTCTAACACATAAACAACTAGTTTAAAACCAAAAATTCACTGTTAAAACCAAATATTCAAGTTTTAACCATTCTCATGAAATTAAACTCTGTAAATTCATTTTTCAACCAATTAAAACAATTCTTTTTGCATAACTCATGTTTTTCATCAAATAATCATAAACAATTATCAATTTACCGATTAATAACCAATTAGAGCATCAATTTTCATACAAATATGCCATACATGAAATAAAGCTCTGTAAAACTAAGAACTCAATTCTAAAGCATGTTTTCATGAATTAATTCTTCAAACTAGTTTATAATCACCACATAATCTCTAATACATGCTTACTAACAATTATAACCAAGTAATTCATGTATTTGGCATATAAATTCATATACAGTGAAGTAGCAATCATATACAGAGAAATAAAATAATAAAAACACAATGAAGAACAAAACCAAAAGAATTATACCTTCAAGCTATATATAATTCCTTACTAGCACTTCCCTTCCTTCTCTTTCTCAATTCACAAACTCTCAATTCTTTCTTTTCTCTCAACTCTCAAACTCACAGAGCTCTATTCTTTTCTTTCTCTCAAACTCTGTTCTTTCTCTTCTTTCTTTTCTTTTTCTTAACTGACGTAGTTTAAAAATATAAACTGATAAAATAAAAACTGATGATTTAATAAAATAATAACGTATAATATTAATCTATCAGTTAAAGATTTCAAAAGCCTCTAAGGCTTGTTTGGTAAACACTAATAAAAATAACCTATTATTCTTATGTCTTGTTTGGTAAAACACAATTAAAATAACTCATTTATCCAACCAAAGGTCATAAGGCCTAGTTTGAAAAAACTAAATTAAAACTCCTTTCATTTATTTTAATAAAACATTATAACATATAGTTTTAAATGTCACACATTTAATTTAATTGAACTTATTATTATTAAATAAATTCAATTAAATATAACTAACTCAAATAATAATTTTATTTAACAAAAACACCAAATAAATTATATTATTCAAATAAATTATTTATTAACATAAATCATTTCTTCAAATAATTCTTTTCATCATCTAATTTAATTAATAATTAAATTAGAATAATCATCACACATCATATTCAAGTAACAATTAACACAATTAACTCAACATAAACTTATTTCACAACAGCTTAATAAATCATCTATTAATTCAATAAATTAACAAAAATATTTATACAACTCAATAAATATTTTTATTAATTCTCAAAATTGCATTCGTTACAAGGAGTGCAAGGCCTATTTTGACAATGTGAAGATGTCACCGTTCAGAATATCCATTATGTTCGGGCGTGTGTGGTGGAGCAGTGAGAAGACGTATTCCATTTTTTGAAAGAAACATTTTGAGAGTTATGTACTCACCACCGTTATCTGAATAAAGGGTGATAATGTTTTGTTGGAAATATTTTTCAACAATCGCTTTATAACGTTTGAACACTGTTTGAACATCAGATTTTCGTTTCAATGGATAGAACCATATGTACTTGGTAAAATGATCAACGCAAATGACATAGTATTTGTATCCATCATGTGAGACAATAGGAGAGGTCCAAACATCAGAAAATATAACTTGAAGAGGACGAGTTGTGCTCAAGGTAGATGTAGAAAATGGTAGTTTATGACTTTTATTGCTTAAGTATGCATTACAACATAAATCCTTTTGGGAAGAAAAATTTAAATGATAAAATGACAGAATATGGTTAAGAATAGATGAGGCTGGATGACCGAGTCGCTGGTGCCTGTTTGCCTAAATCTTTACTAGCAAAATACGCAAGTATACGCAGTCCACAAGTAATATAATGAAAGTAGAGTATCGTCCCACAGAGAAAAATTGAGTCTTTAATGACAATTTCCAATTTTAAATCAAATCAATTTTAGTAAACAAATAATTGATAATTTCTGAAGTTTTGAATTTAACTAATTAATTCTAAATTAAATTACTACCACTAGTTTAAAAACAGATTTTTAAAGACTTAAGACTATAACTTCACTTAATGCTTTATCTTGCTCAACACACTTCCCTTCGAATTATACTAGATGTTTTGGATTGTTAATCAGGAACTCATCACTATTTATAACCATCTCTCAATGTTTTATAAATAACTCAACTCAAATCCACAATTGATAGACTCAAGTTAATCACCCTAGATAACTAATTCACTATATTTCTATGTGAATTACAATTAAAAAGGATTTAAAGTCCAAGTTCCCTATTTTGAGTACATGCGGTGAATAGGTATATCTCTATCCTAAACACAAACTATGAATTCCATCGACAGCAGAATACACAATCACATGCTATTATGGTCAGATCCAACTCTATACTTCATCTCTCGAGTTCATACAGAATATCCCAGTAATTATTGGCCAGATAATTAAGCAATTCAGCACAAACCATAATAGGCAATCCAAAAATAACTAATCATAAGGTCCCGGGAAGCATGCTATTCAAAACTACGCATTAAGATCTATTATAGCCTTAAAAGAAATTTAGTTCATGATTAAACTAGAATTCATCATCCACAAGTTTAATAACATTCAAAGGTTTAGAGTAAAAAGAAGAGAAAAGAAGAAACACTGTAAAGTAATCCTCGAATCTCTATCCTGCTCCTCCTTGCTTTTGGTCTGCTAATAGCTTGCTTCAAGTCTTCTCCAATTGCTCAAAACTAGGGTTTGTTAATAATAAGTTCAACAACCTTGAAAGTAACTTAAAAATAACTATTTATAGTATCTGATAAAAACCCTAATCAATTACAAAGTTTTAAATCCCAATTCAAATCAAATCTGCTTAAATCTGCTGAAAAGACAAATTTGCCCCTTCTCGAACCGGCGCGGCCGCGCTTGAATTAAGCTTGAATGGCGCGCGTCCGCGCTACCCTGGCAGCAAAATTTTTTTTAAGTCCTGGAGACAGGAGCGGCTGCGCTGCACCCTAGTTCATTTTTGGGCGCGGCCGCGCTGCACCAACTTCACAGCATCTGCAACAACACAGTCCCACCAATTCTTGCTAAACTTATTCCCAACATGTGCAGCCTACAAAAACACATAAAATGCATGAAAAGTAACTACAAACCATGGAAATAAACGATAATTCGCTTTCATTGGCATCCGATTCGTAAATATAAAACCTACTCATCAAATTCCCCCAAACTTAAACTATTGCTTGTCCCCAAGTAACACAATATAATGTAACTAACACAATGCAACACAATGCCATGAATATACTAATAACTACCATGCCTAAGAATCCAACCAATAGCCAGTATGAATCTTAACTGTATGCCTTAGAGATATCAACAAATAGCTTGAAACAGTAAATCCAGTCAAAAAGAAATAATAATCTCAACCAATCAAACAATATACACCTATCATCACCCAAGTCGTGTGTGTGTGTGTGCATTAATCAAATTAACTGACCAAAGTTCAAAATAAAGCCACATAACCAACTCTATAATAAGAATAATATATTTTCATTTCAATTCAAGCAATTACAACAAATCCAGCCAAAATCAAGCAAATACCAAGCATGAAGGTTCTAACAAGGCTTATTCCTAACTTTATTCTTCTACGAGTGCGTTTTACGCTCCATCTTGTATTTATGCTTAACTGTGCAATGTCAAGTTCTCTTAGGCTTTTCAAAGTCACCCATGTAGCGAGTGTTCAATTAGTGACTCCCAAGCCAGTCAGCTTTAGGGCACTAGGTGTTAAGGCACCCCTAAGGATCTAATTACCCGAGTGACAGCGGCCACAGAACCCAACCAGTCAACGCATATATATATATATATATATATATATATATATATATGTATATTAGCCTTAAAAACAAACCCCCAAACTCAGCTTTTACCCTATTCAGCCTTCCTTGTTGATTCACCTAACAATGTTTTACCCAATTCTCATGTAAAAATCAGTTATGCAACCCTTTGAACCCCAGCAGTCAAATTAATCAAATTGTTCGTGCTATCCAATAACTCAAGTTATGACAGGCATAATTACTCTCATGATCAAAATTATTTTATCCCTAACGACTTTCACACTGTCCAAGCTAACACAATAATACCCATCTCATCATTGGCCGAGCCAAAATCATACCAACTAATCAATTGGATTCATGCAACCAAACTAAATGCACCTAACACAATAAACTAAACTATGCAAGATTCACAATGCCAACATACTAACAGATATGATGCACAAAACCAACAAACATGCTAAACAAAAACCTAAAAGAACTCCCCCAAACTTAAAACAGACAATGTCCTCATTGGATAAAACAGTAAAAGAAAAGGAAAGAGAAACTTCCTTAATCTGAGGTAACATCATCTGCATCCTCCCCATCTGAAGGTGTGTCCAGAGGCAGATAAGTTGGACCTGTAGCAAACGTTGGGAATTGAACTTGAACACCCAATTGAGAAAAGGCCTGTGAGAAACTTTCCGAGAGCTGAGTGGAGAAAGATCGAAGCTCGGTCATACTCGTGTGTATAGCATCCATCCGCCGAGTCATACGTCTCTCCATGCGATCCAATCTAGCCTGAGATATAGGAAATGGCTGTTCAGGTTCGGTCACCGACTGATCAGATGCCTCCTCACTCTCACTGTAATCCCCCAATAGAAATCCTGCTCCACAGGCATGAGAAGGAGCACCATCCCAAACCTTGTACTTAGCAATAGTAGCATAATCGATAGTGTTCATCGGGAGCTGCACGGGCTCACTATTAGCCTATACTACCCCAGCGGCCAAGCATAACCGAGTGATCACTAATGCATGAGGGATACCGCCTGAGGTACCACCTTGAAAGTACCGGCGTATGGACTGATGGATAACATACCCCACATCAATCGTCTTTCCTTGCACAATTCCATATAACAAAATCGCCCGATCCTTGGTCACGTCATTTTGATGCCTGGTTGGCATAAGATTGGCACAAATAAAACTGTACCAGGCCTTTCCATAACGACTCAAGGCTGTGTGAGGAAAGTGGAGTTTCTGATCCGTCCCTTGCTTCGTAGTCCAAACTGTACCCGGCTTGCACAAAATATTCTTGATGCGCTCCAATTTAGTGTCCCAATTCGTAAAGTGTAAACTGTCCGGATCGGAGTAGTAAATTGAAGGCAAGTGATAGATGGCATTGATACTCTTGCTATCGTATGGCACCTGGCAACCCCGCACAAAAGCGGTCCCATCCTTGGTGATCTTAGTATTAGCATAGAATTCTTGAACAACTGAAATCGGGGCTGCCAACGGTGGTTCCACAAACAATAACCGACCCTTAGCTTGGATCATGCTCATCATTTGACCATCCAAATCAGGATCGGGCTTTAGTCCACGTTCCAAAACAAACGTCTTCCCAAGCAAAACCTTATGATAGAATTCCTCAGCCTCTTCAGAAACAAACCTACTTCTATCAAAATCCACTGACTTAGCATGGGCTCGGGAACTAGACGATTCCCCACGTGGTCTCTTAGAAGCCATAATAACCCAATCCCAACACACCACAATGTAAAGACTCCCCCAAACTTGACAGATACCACACTTGGATTTAATCAATCAATTCCAATCAATACACTTGCATGCACAGTTTAATCAAAATATCTGGAATTATATAATCAACAGTCCCAATACAATGCAATTCCAAGTCTAAAATCTGTCAAATAGAATTAATACCTTGGTACGATGCAAAACCCTAAACCACAATGTACTTACTTCGTTCAGAACCACTGCACTACCTCTGTATCCCACTTTGATGCACTAAAAACCTTCCTTGAAGCACACTGTGAGTGATGAAGGATTTGGATTTAAGGGTTTGAATAGAGGAATAGGCTGTGTGTCGTTACGGATTGGAGAGAGAATGGAGATGAAGAGAAATAGAAGTTAGGGTTTGTTATGGGGAGTGTTGGATTTGGGGAAGGAGTTTAAATTGGTAGGGAATCGAATTTTATTTGGGAAAGGAAGAGAAGAAAGGAAGAAACCGGTTATAATAAGGAGAGGTTATGAAGAATGTGACTCCAAGCGGGAAAAGGAAATAAAAAGCAAGCAATGGATTGGGTTTCAACTAGGTTTTAAAACATAGGATCCGATCGCGGCGCGGCCGCGCTAGGAATTGGCTTGAGTAGGGCGCGGCCACACTAGTGTGGCAGCTGGAACTTTTTAAGCTCCGAGGTTAGGCGCGGCCGCGCTACTTTCCTTGACAATATGGGCATGGCCGCGCTAGTATGCTAGCTGAAGCCTTTTTGATTCCTGAAGTAGGGCGCGGCTACGCTTGATTTCTGAACACTTAGGGCACGGCTGCGCTTGTCTAAAAATCTGGAATTGAATTCTAAAGTCCTTCTTTTTGATTTCTTCATGTGCAATCCTTGATGTATGACCTCTAAGCAAAGACAAAGAAATAGAGTAACTAATTACTACTAGATAAAAACAAAACTAAGTCTAATAATTATTCCTAAAAATAACAAAATTTTAACTAAAAACACTTAAAAATTGGGTTGCCTCCCAGCTAGCGCTTGATTTAAAGTCTTTCAGCCTGACTACTCCCTGTTTCAAACTTTAATCGGCAAGAGTGATTGAGGTTTTCTGGCGATCAATATCACCACCCCAATAATGTTTTAATCTTTGACCATTGACTTTGAATGACTCTTCCGGATTGTTCACAAAAACTTCAACGGCGCCATGAGGGAATGTTTGTTTGACAATGAAAGGTCCCGACCACCGAGACTTGAGCTTCCCTGGAAATAATTTCAGCCTAGAGTTGTATAGAAGCACTGCTTGTCCCGGCTCAAACTTCCTGTTGATGATTTTCCGATCGTGCCACTTCTTAACTTTTTCCTTGTATAGCTTTGAGTTCTCATATGCTTGTAGACAGAATTCATCGAGTTCATTAAGCTGAAGAAGTCTCTTTTCCCCCGCAGCCGTGAGATCAAAGTTCAACTTTCTGATGGCCCAATATGCTTTATGTTCATGCTCAACCGGAAGGTGGCACGCCTTGCCATAGACTAATTGGTACGGTGACATGCCAATGGGTGTCTTATAAGCTGTCCGATAAGCCCAAAGTGCATCATCCAACTTTGTTGACCAATCTTTTCTACTCGGATTAACGATCTTCTCCAGAATTCTCTTCACTTCTCTATTTGAAACTTCGGCTTGACCACTGGTTTGGGGATGGTAAGCTGTAGCAATTCGGTGGTTTACCCATACTTAGCTAAGAGAGCCGTGAAATACCTGTTGCAAAAGTGGCTCCCTTCATCACTGATAATTGCTTTTGGGGTGCCAAAACGTGTGAAGATGTTTTTCTGCAGAAATTTAAGAACCACCTTGGCATCATTAGTCGGCAAAGCAATTGCTTCCACCCATTTCGAGACATAATCGACCGCCAAAAGGATGTAAAGGTTGTTAAAGGACGATGGAAATGGTCCCATAAAATCTATTCCCCAAACGTCGAAGACTTCAACTTCTAAAATGGCATTCAAGGGCATCTCATGACGTTTGAAAATATTTCCCACCCTTTGACATCTATCACATCTTTGAACGAAGTGGTGGGCGTCCTTAAACAACGTAGGCCAGAAAAATCCTACCCGTAACACCTTGGCCGCTGTCTTCTCGCCTCCGTAATGACCTCCATATAGCGAATCATGACAAGGATGTAAAATACTCTCTATTTCACTTTGTGGCACACACCGTCTAATCATCTGATCAGCACAATGTTTGAACAGGAACGACTCATCCCACATGTACCTTTTTACATCATGCAAAAACTTTTTCTTTTGTTGGCTGGTCAAATCAGGGGGAAGTACGTTACTAACCAAATAATTGACAAAATCGGCATACCATGGGACTTTTGAATGGATCACAAACAACTGCTCATCCTGGAAGAACTCATTGATCACTGTTTTGTCTCCCTTGACGTGGTCATTATTTTCTAATCTCGAGAGATGATCTGCCACTTGATTTTCCGTCCCCTTCCTATCCCGGATTTCCAAGTCAAACTCCTGGAGTAGAAGTATCCATCGAATTAGCCTTGGCTTCGCATCCTTCTTAGAAATCAGATATCTTATGGCAAAATGGTCAGTGAACACCACCACTTTAGTTCCAATTAAGTACGACCGGAATTTGTCAAATGCATACACTACCGCTAGCAACTCCTTCTCGGTAGTCGTATAGTTGAGTTGGGCATCGGACAATGTTTTGCTAGCATAATAAATGGCGTGAAAAATCTTTTCCTTTCGTTGGCCCAAAACAGCCCCAATAGCATAGTCGCTAACATCGCACATTAGCTCGAACGGCCTTGACCAATCCAGTGCTACAATTACAAGCGTTGTGGTCAATTTCCTTTTTAACAATTCAAAAGCTGCAAGACATTCATCATCAAACTTAAAGGGCACATCTTTCTCCAATAGGCTACATAAAGGCTTAGAGATTTTAGAAAAGTCCTTTATGAATCTCCTATAAAATTCGGTGTGTCCCAAGAAGCTTCGTATTCCCTTGACTGTAGTTGGTGGAGGTAAATTTTCTATTGTCTCCAGCTTGGCTCGATCTACCTCTAACCCGTTCGATGACACCTTGTGCCCAAGAATGATCCCCTCTTGCACCATAAAGTGGCATTTTTCCCAGTTGAGCACTAGATTGGTTTCGACGCATCTTTTCAAAACCAGGACCAGATTTTCCAAACAACTATCAAAGGTGTCTCCAAATACTGAAAAATCGTCCATGAATACCTCCATGTTGCGTTCGACCATATCTGAGAAAATAGCCATCATGCATATTTGGAACGTCGTTGGTGCATTACATAAGCCAAAAGACATCCTTTTAAAAGCGAAAGTACCATAGGGAAACATGAAGGTAGTCTTTTCCTGATCTTCGGGGGCAATCACTATCTGATTATAACCTGAGTAGCCATCCAATAAGCAATAAAACTCGTGTCCAGCCAGTCTATCTAACATCTGGTCAATGAAGGGTAGAGGAAATTGATCCTTATGGGTCACCTTGTTTAGTTTCCTGTAGTCCATACAAACCCTCCATCCAGTCACTGTCCGTGTCGGTATCAATTCATTATTTTCGTTTTCTACCACCATCATACCACCCTTTTTCGGCACGCACTGGACTGGACTCACCCAACTGCTATCGGAGATGGGGTAAATGATTCCTACATCAAGCCACTTCAAAATTTCCTTTTTCACCACCTCTTTCATGATTGGGTTCAGCCTCCTTTGTTGCTCTATTGCTGGTTTGGCATCGTTTTCCAAAAGGATCTTGTGCATACAAAATGATGGGCTAATCCCTTTAATGTCTGCGATGGTCCAACCAATTGCTGATTTGTACTCCAGGAGAACACGTATCAACTTACTTTCCTGCAATTCGTTAAGTACAGATGCAATAATAACAGGAAAAGTAGATGATTCACGCAAATAAGCATACCTCAGATGGCTGGGTAAAGGTTTAAGTTCAAGTGTAGGAGGTATTTCAAGAGATGGCTTCAAACACTCTAAGGATTTGTCAGTAAGTTCCAAAGGTTCATAAGGGATCTGAAATTTGCGTACTCTCGGCACTGTATCTAAAATGTGAAGAAACTCTATCATCTCTGGGTCATCCATGTCAGCCTCCCCTAATAAAACAGATTCCAACGGATCCTCAGTCAATTTCCTCAAAAACTCGTCACCCACCACTTTTTCTACCACATCCAACCGGAAACACTCTTCCTCATCCGTAGGAAATTTCATGGCTTTGAACACATTGAATGTCACTTCTTGGTCTTGCACCCTCATAGTCAATTCTCCTTTTTGCACATCTATAAGTGATCTTCCCGTTGCCAAGAAAGGTCTCCCCAGTATGATAGGAATGTCTTTGTCCTCCTCATAGTCCAAAATGATGAAATCGGCTGGGAATATGAATTTATTCACTTTCACCAAGATGTCTTCCACAATACCTCTAGGATATGTAACCGACCGATCAGCAAGCTGAAGAGAGATGTTGGTCGGTTTCGGTGCAGGTAGACCCAGCTGGACATATATCGATAAAGGCATAAGGTTGATGCTCGCACCCAAATCACATAAACATCTGCTGATTGATAAGCTGCCAATGGTGCAAGGGATAGTGAAACTACCCGGATCCTTTAACTTCAGTGGCAACTTCTTCTGCAATATAGCACTACACTCTTCAGTCAATGCTACTGTTTCATAATCCTCCAGCTTTTTCTTCCTCGACAAAATTCCTTTCATAAACTTGGCGTAGCTCGGCATCTGCTCTAAAGCCTCGGCAAACGGTATGTTGATTTGCAGCTTCTTAAAGACTTCAAGGAATTTGGAGAATTGTTTGTCTAATTTCTGCTTGTGAAATCTCCGAGGATATAGAATAGGAGGGTATACTACTACTTGCTTTGTTTTCTCCTTTTCTTTCACCTCAGTTTCCGTTTCCTTTTCTTTTTCTACCAATTTTTCTGCAGGATCTGGGACTGGGGATGGGCGCGGCCGCGCTGCCTCCCCTTGTATTTCAGGCGCGGTCGCGCTGCTCTGCTGCAGTTGCTTCCCACTTCGAAGTGTGACAGCTTGACATTGTTCCTTACCATCTCTCTTGGGGTTAACTTATGTATCACTTGGAAGTGCTCCTTGTGGTTGATTGTTCAAAACATGAGCCAACTGTCCCAGCTGATTTTCTAAGTTTCTAATTAACACTGCCTGGCTCTTCACATTTAAATCTACCTGAGTTAACAGCTTATCTTGATCATTCATTCTTTTCTCAAATGCTATGATAAATCTTGCCAACGACTCTTCTAAATTCGGTTTTCTGTCTGCATGTTGCGGAGCTTGGTTCTGAAAACCTGGGGGATTCTGTGATCTTGGAGCGGGATTTTGAATCTGAGTGTTATTGGTCCATGAGAAACCCGAATGATTTTTCCACACTGGATTATATGCATTCTGGTATAGCTGTTGCTGTCGGTTATAGCTCCCCAAATACTGTACCGATTCCGGATTAATGGCACAATACTCCGTTGGATGTGCACCTGCACATAGCTCACACATATAAGCCGCTTGCTGGACCTTCGACTCCGCCAAAGCTTAAATCTTCTTAGACATGGCCGCCATCTGAGCTATTAGTGTCGTGACCGCATCTACTTCCAAAACTCCAGCTACCTTTTGCGGATTCATTTTGGACGTCAGCCATTGATAGTTGTTTGCAGCCATAGTTTCCAACAAGGTGAAAGTTTCATCAAAAATTTTATCCATCAGCGCTCCCCCCGCAGCTGCATCAATGCTTGTTCGAGTGTTACTATTCAGCCCATTGTAGAATGTATGGACTTGCAGCCACTTGGGTAGCCCATGATGTCGACATCTTCTCAATAGCTCTTTGAACCTTTCCCACGCCTCGTACAGTGACTCTCCATGACTTTGCTCAAAGGTAGAAATCTCATTTCTCAACTTAGCAGACTTAGCCGGCGGAAAGAATTTTGCTAGGAATTTTTGCGCCAAGTCATCCCAAGTTGTGATGGACCCAGGTGGAAGTGAATGCACCAACTCTTTGCTTTATCCCTGAGTGTAAACGGAAACAGACATAGTCTCACCACATAATCAGTTACATTGGGATATTTGAATGTATCGCAAATCTCAAGAAAGCTAACCAAGTGTTTATTAGGATCATCGTTGGCTAATCCCCCAAACTGTACCGCACTCTGAAGCATATGAATTGTTCCCGGCTTGATCTCAAAGGAATTAGCAGTGATAAGTGGTCTCGTGATGCTTGATTTGATCTCGTCTATCTTAGGCATAGCATAGTCCCTTAAAGATTTCTATTCTTCGTTAGCCATTTTCTCTTTCTCAATTGTCTCCGGACAGAATTTTCTCAACTGTCGTAGCTTGCTCTCAAGATGATCCTCACACTGCACGAGTTTCGGTTGTTTTGATCGTGTTTGCATAAACGAATCAAAAGTCACCTGAAACAAGAAGTAATAAGGAAAACAATGTTAACTAAAACTGAATTAATTAAATTAAATCTTGAAATTACAGACACAATTGTTCCCCGGCAACGGCGCCAAAAACTTGTTTGCCTAAATCTTTACTAGCAAAATACGCAAGTATACGCAGTCCACAAGTAATATAATGAAAGTAGAGTATCGTCCCACAGAGAAAAATTGAGTCTTTAATGACAATTTCCAATTTTAAATCAAATCAATTTTAGTAAACAAATAATTGATAATTTCTGAAGTTTTGAATTTAACTAATTAATTCTAAATTAAATTACTACCACTAGTTTAAAAATAGATTTTTAAAGACTTAAGACTATAATTTCACTTAATGCTTTATCTTGCTCAACACACTTCCCTTCGAATTATGCTAGTTGTTTTGGATTGTTAATCAGGAACCCATCACTATTTATAACTATCTCTTAATGTTTTATAAATAACTCAACTCAAATCCACAATTGATAGACTCAAGTTAATCACCCTACATAACTAATTCACTATATTTCTATGTGAATTACAATTAAAAAGGATTTAAAGTCCAAGTTCCCTATTTTGAGTACATGCGGTGAATAGGTATATCTCTATCCTAAACACAAACTATGAATTCCATCGACAGCAGAATACACAATCACATGCTATTATGGTCAGATCCAACTCTATACTTCATCTCTCTAGTTCATACAGAATATCCCAGTAATTATTGGCCAGATAATTAAGCAATTCAGCACAAACCATAATAGACAATCCAAAAATAACTAATCATAAGGTTCCGGGAAGCATGCTATTCAAAACTACGCATTAAGATCCATTATAGCCTTAAAAGAAATTTAGTTCATGATTAAACTAGAATTCATCATCCACAAGTTTAATAACATTCAAAGGTTTAGAGTAAAAAGAAGAGAAAAGAAGAAACATTGTAAAGTAATCCTCGAATTTCTATCCTGCTCCTCCTTGCTTTTGGTCTGCTAATAGCTTGCTTCAAGTCTTCTCCAATTGCTCAAAACTAAGGTTTGCTAATAATAAGTTCAACAACCTTGAAAGTAACTTAAAAACAACTATTTATAGTATCTGATAAAAACCCTAATTAATTACAAAGTTTCAAATCCCAATTCAAATCAAATGTGCTTAAATCTGTTGAAAAGACAAATTTGCCCCTTCTCGAATCGGCGCGGCTGCGCTTGAATTAAGCTTGAATGGCGCGCGGCCGCGCTACCCTGGCAGCAAAAATTTTTTTAAGTCCTAGAGACAGGCGCGGCCGCGCTGCACCCTAGTTCATTTTTGGGCGCGGCCGCGCTGCACCAACTTCACAGCATCTCAGCATCTGCAACAGCACAGTCCCACCAATTCTTGCTAAACTTATTCCCAACACGTGCAACCTACAAAAACACATAAAATCCATGAAAAGTAACTACAAACCATGGAAATAAACGATAATTCGCTTTTATTGGCATCCGATTCGTAGGTATAAAACCTACTCATCAGTGCCAGATGGATGTTATTGTTTTAACAGCAGAAAAGGAGAGAATGGGAGACGAGGGAGAGCTTGCAACTGGCCATTCATAAACTCCATCTTTAGTTCCGCCCTACAGAAGGAATTCCCCCGTCCGTAGGTCCTTCACATGAAAACAAGTAGGAAAAAGTTCAATAGAGACATTATTGGTTATACAAAACAAGGCAATGGAAATTAATTTTTTTTGCATTTTGGAACACACAAAACATCTTTTAAGTGAAAGGGAGAGGTGGGTGTAGTGAGAAATATGGAACCAATGTGACTTATGGGTAGGTTGGTACCATCACCGATCATAACATCATCGTGATCGGTGTAAGGCTTATAAAGGAAAAGATTATCCAGGTCTGCAGTGACGTGATGGGATGCTCCACTATCCAGTAACCACGGTGCATTGGTGGATGGGGTTTGAGAAGTAAAATTAGCCTGGGGATGCCATGATGGTGTCATGTCAGAAGAGGAGTTGACATTGTTAGAACCTTGAACTGGCACCAAATGAAATAAGGGACATCGTTTAACAGTGTGTCCCTGAGTTCCACAGATTTGGCAATGTCCCAGATAGGGACGTGCACGCAGTCGACTGTTCCTGACCTGGTTTATATTGGGCATGGAAGGCTAAAAGTTGGTGTTGGATGATGGACGATAATTGTTCCCCATAGGAGAGAACGAGGGTCGCCAGTTGTTGTTGTTAGAGGTCTGAGTCATGGGATTGGCGATAACAGGTCCAAGAAAAGAGGAACGCGACTGGGTTTGAAGCGACGCTTTAAACGAGAGAAGCTTCTCATGAAACTCATCGAAGGAGATAGCAGCATCTAGAGCTTGGACGGCTCGAACAAGCTCCTTATAGTCATCATCTAAACCATCCAAAATTCTTTAAGTAAGATCTCCGGTGTCTATGGGAGCACCGAGGACAGCGAGTTCATCGGATCTTGCATTGACAGAATAGACAAAATTCATGATGCTCAGGGTACCTTTGGTGAGATTCTTCAACTGATTCTTCACATGTTTAATACGGCCACGAGAAGGTTTTGCATATGAGGTGGCGAGAACATTTCATGCTTCATAGGAAGAGGTGGTTCGCGCCACAAAGGAAATAAGTGGGGGAGAGATACTACTGATGAGAGCGTTCGGGATGAGTTTGTCTTGCCTAACCCAGAAACTATAGGCAGGATTAGGAGCAGTGGTGTCATTAGTTATGAGGGTTGGTGGTGGGCACGACTTTGATCCATTGATGTAATCAAGGAGATCGTAGCCAACAAAAAGAGTTTCGAACTGAATTTTCCAGGAAGCATAGTTGGAAGAATTCAGTTTGAGAGGAGCTTAAGCAGCTGTGTTAATGGTGATGAGTTGGTTTTTTGTGTTTGACGGGATTGAATTTGACATTTTGTTTTTTGGAAGGAAAAGATAAAAAGAAAATAAAAAAATTAAAATTTAATGAAGGATCAGATACTGCTTTGATACCATGATAGAGCTGAAGCTTTGAGAGAGAATTGCTTGCTATTTCATTAATGGAAGGCATATAAATAATTACAAATACTAACCGGTTCCTTCTATTCAACAGGGAGACCGAGTCCTAAGGGATTACAAACTAAGAGCTTATCAGCTCAAACTATAACAAAGTCCTAGACTATCTGTTACAACTATACACGGAAGTCGTTACAACTATACACGGAAATACATTGGCTAACAAAATCTTTGAATGAAATGCTAACACAATCCGCCGTATGTGCGTTATTTTTGGTGTTATTCTTGTTGGAATGGGAAGTGCAATCGCAAGACAATTAAGAATTAATATTCGTTTTATTTAAGTTTTGATAAGCAGACTTAATTAGTGCCTAGGATCTTCAACAAATTAGAGAGTTTGATTTGGGGAATGTGCTCTTTAGAGAACAAAGCTTTCCTTCTGTTTATGACAGTTACTGTAGTACTTATTTGGCAATGTGATTCGATATGTCAGGAGAAGCTGTTATTTACAGAACAAGTTATATACTCATGTTTAATTAAGTTGCTTTTCTCCACTCCCTAACATACAAAATGAGATCTCAAAAGTATGTTGTGCTATATGATTCTAACTTAGTTTAATTAGATGATTTTTGGACCCAGCCAAGGTTGTTGCACAAGTTTTTATGTATCCTTTCTTCATTAGAAGTGTTCCAACTCATTCCGAGATAAGATTGGCATTCATGTGTTTTGTGCTTTTAATTACCTCTGACTTCTTACAATTTTAAGTTGGTGTTCTACATTCACTAGACATAGTTGCTGAAAATCCAGACAAGTTCAGAGTCGTGGCACTCGTTGCTGGTTCAAATGTGACCTTTCTTGCTGATCAGGTGACCAATCAATCGATTTTCCTTTTGATACAGTCTAAACTTGAATTGCCTTGTACTTTCTTATTGGAAGAACTTAATTTACTTGATCTGATAATCCGGTAAAGTGTAACATAAAATCTGTGTCCTACTAATCTCTGTTCAAGGTGCAATAATGGGAGATTAATAGATTTATTTTACGAGTAATTTCAGTTGAACCATGACATCAAAGGATCTCCACTTTCTATTTTATTGTATTCCTCATAAAATAATCCACCCCTGAATCTTTTCATTTCAAAGTTTATTAGCAATTTCAGTCCTACAGATTTGTCCCCAAAAATATACCACTATGTGACGATTCTTTTTTTTGGGTTGATTTTAATTAGATGTGCATATTTAGATTAGAAAGGACAAAAATTTCAACAAAGTCGAATAGGTATTAAGTTTGAGTAAGACCAATAACCATGATTCACTAAAGCTAATTGGTGCTTTAGTCTATTTGGCTACTTACTATATGAAAACTAACAAGAATACTTAAGAGTGGCATTTTAATGATTATTCTTAATAGATATTCAGAAATTCATTTATCACAATTCTAACAGTTCCATCTTGTAAGGGTCAGTATTGGTAATGATGAATTTGGCTTGAAGCTGAGCCAACTAATTGTTAGCTTTTATGTTTATTCCCCAAGCTCTGAGAATCCTTCCCATGTTCCATCTTGTAGGTCAAGACATTCAAACCTTAATACTTGTAGGATATTGATGTCGAGGATGAGCATGATGAACATTCAGGCGATAGTAACGAGGATGGAGACTTGTGATTATATATGCATGTTGATCTTTTAGGTAGTATTTTTTCGAAGTTACTTTTGTTTACCACCGATGATGGGATGGTGTGATTATGCATATTTTTGAGTTTTAAAGCAGTAATTTTTAGAAGTTACTTTTGTTGTATTTGGTGAGACTTGTAGTGCGTTAATTTATTTTTCATAGGATATTTGTAAGAGTACTTATCGCTAGATGTCTTATCTAGTATTGTTTATAAATAACAGTTTAGTAATTATCATTATTACTTTGAACATATTTATTTTTAAATTTCGAAATTAAATTATGAAAATATTTGTAATTTGTTGTTAATAAACATATTGAGACATAATTGAGACGGCTTCTTTTCGTCTCAAAGAATTTGTGATATTGGCGCCAATGTTGACACGAATTTTGAGACAGTTGCTGCCCGTCTCAAAATATGCCCGCTAAAAAGATATTGACGCCAAAGTTGAAACAGAATTGAGACGGATGGTGTCTGTATCACAATGTGCAAGAAGAATAGTTGCGGCCAATTTTGAGACGGATTTTCCGTCTCAAATTATATGTACTTAAAAAGGGCGCTAAATTTGCCCGCCAAATTTGAAACCGGTAAAATCAGTTTCAAAATTCAGCTTCCTATGGGTCAGTTTTGAGACAGATTTGAGACGGATATTTTCCGTATCTAATTTTTTGAGACGGACATTTTTCGTATCTAATTTTTTATTTTAAGACGGACAAAATTAGCGACGCGACCCACTGACACGGATTTTGAGAAGGCCAAAATTCGTCTCAAAATCAATTTTGAGACGGATTCTGCTGTATTTGAGACGGATTTTGTCCGTCTTAGATGCCTAGAGTTTTGATAGTGATAGTCAATCAGCAATTGGAATGGCACAGAGTCACATGTACAATGGTAAATGTAAGCATATTTATCGTAGACATAATACCATAAAACAATTGCTCTCTAATGACATTATGTCTATTGAGTACATAAAGTCAAAAGAAAATATAGCGGATCTGTTAACTAAAAGTTTGATTAGAGAGCAAGTAAAAATAACATCGAGGGGAATGGGTTTAAAGCCTATAAATAAAAATCGTCATGGCGGAAACCCAACCTAGTTGACTGGAAATCTCAAGATCTAGGTTCAAATGGACAACTAAACTGTGAATGATTTAACTAAATCACAACGAAGAAATTAATTTCTTCTGCTCATTTCTATGATACGAGATAGTGATACCTGCAGCAGTTTCAGGATAAGTTGTGCTTTTAATGATTCTTAAATCTTGATAAACAAGTGGGGTATGGCAGGATACTCTTATTAAGAATCACCTATGTGAGTGTGAACGGTGCCAATTCTATAAGAATGATAAAGGTTATACTTCTCTAGAGCACTCATAAATCCAGAATTGTTTAGGGCCAAAATGTACAAAATCATGAGAACCAAATAATGTATAGAAAGAATGTGTGAATTTCTATTGTCTCGATTTACATAAACGGTTGGACAGTTCAAGACATCATATTCCCTGGACAACCAGTAAACTCCATAGTCTTTCACAAGGGAAGGTTTAAAGCCCAAAACTACCTCTCTATACAGATTATTTTTAATTCTGTCTCTCTCAAGAGTCTTAATAACATTTGCATAGGCTAGCAGTCAATTTCATTCATGTGGGGGATTATTAGAATTTGAGCTCAAATCAATGGGATAATGAATGAGAATTTTACTCCCATAGATAACCCGTGAAAAGGATAAATAAATACTTGTGGAAGGTGAGTCCCACATCGATTATGAACTAAACAATTAATGGGTATATATATACAATAAGATTGCTTTTGGGTTTGGGTCTCAAAGGGCACCCCACTTTTGTGGAGGGGAGAGGACCTAGCCAAAGCTTGATTTGGTTTGACTACACGCACTCATCGTCGTCGAGCGGGCGTTGGTCATGGGTCCTTGTATATATATATATCTTTTTGGGCAAAAGTTTCGCAGCGCTAGACCAAGCGCAGTAGCGCTCGTGAACGCGCGTACTTGACAGAATGGTTGCATCTATTCAATTTTTGATGTCCCATGTCCTTTCATTTACATCCAAACCATTTCAAATGGTTGTGTCCCATCTTAAGGGTTACTAGACCCTCCTATAAATAGCATATGAAGGCAGCCATTTCATTCACTCATTTTCAATCAATTGTGCATCATCAATTAAGTTAGATTAAGAGTTTCATTCGAGAGAGTTCAGAGCATTTTTTTGGTCCGTTGTGTATACTATTTAGAGTGCTACTATAGTATACGTTATCATTGTATCCTGGAAGAAAAGTGTTATCAACTCTGAGCACCGTAAGGAGGGCATAATTGTCTTAAGGACATAGTACTAAGTACGAACCTTGACATACAATCTTTTGGTTTACATGAGATAATTTTCTCTCTCTCTCTCTCTCTCTATATATATATATATATATATATATATATATATATATATATATATATACAGTAAGGATCAGGGGCATACCCCCTAATTTAACATACCTAACATAACTATTTAAAAAACCCCCACTTTCTTTCTTCTCTCTCCCCAACTCCCGCTTTCTTTCTTCTTTCTCCTCACATGTCAGACCATAGATACTTTTATTTGGCTAGCACCATCTGCCCTCAATTATTAGCATCTTCAATAAAGTAAACATAAATGGATCAAAGTACCAACATCATCTTCATTTATAAATAAAATTGGTCATAAATCATACATGCTCAACTTAAACTGGATTGTCAACTTTGTCATTCCAATGGATCAAAACAACAAATTCATAGGTTGGAAGTCTTTTCTGTGATGCAACATTGTATTAAACCATAGGAAAATTAAAAATTTTACTTCAGCACATGTCATCGGCAACCTAGGAGCTACGAATTCCCCAAAAAAATTTACTTCAGCAGTAAACTGCCTCCCCATTTGGCATTCACAAGTGCTACACTAGGTAAATGTCCATGCATACCTGCAAATTATAGTTAATTAGCATATCATTTCAAATAACCATAAGTTATAGATGTACATTACCTTCTAGTCAAACTTGACTGTTGTACAAATGAATTACTCCACTTAATATTAACACATGAATCATCTTAAGTCATGAATTAACTTAAGATAGTATCATAAAAAACTAAATGCTATTTTTCACAGCAGGGGATCATACTCAACAAGCATTTATCGTATCACTTAAATCAGCATCCACAAAATGCTAATTGACCTACAGATTTACATAAAGATTATAAACTAAACACCTAAAGAAACAGAATCAATGTTTCCATTACCGTTCTATACATGATCAAAAGACAAGAAAGAGATCATGAAAATCAAAACAAGAAAAAAATACTAAACATAAATCAGTACAAATATATCATGATAATCAACACCAACAAGAAGACATTAAACAGAAATCATACAAAGATTTTAAGTCAATATCTGAAATTCCCAATCATCCCATGATTACTACAATTCTGAAGCCTGCTTTGTAAAAAATAATTACAAATCAATATAAAAATATAGATATACAAGTGTTACTATAACAATCTCAATTGTATCTGTGGGTGAATCACTATCATCTACACTTGGATCCTGAGTAGCATCATCATTTGATGCTTCAGTTCTATATTTAAATAAATAGCAAAGTCAAATTTAAACAAATAACAAAGTTAAATTTAAACAAATAACAAAGTCAAAATAAATAAACTTGTTTACCGATTATTAAGCACTGGACAGTTTCTTTTATCGTGTGTCACACCAACTTTGCCACATCCATGACAACGTCTACCCTTGGGATTTTTTGTTTTCTCCAAAGCCCTTTCTTTGCCACCCTTCAGCCTTTTACCACACCATTTTGCTCGCACTTGGTTCGGCTCAATGTAACTATGTTCATAAGTAGAAGTCATGTTAACTGACTTAGATACACTCATTCCACCACACTCTATTTTATTGTTTCTCTCGGAATCATTATTCCCAATAATTTAATTGATCTTTTCATCCACATTACATAAATATTCTTTTAAAATAGTTGTGGCTTCTTCATTTGTGAGAGCTTTATCAATCAAATCTAAAGAATGTTGAATCAATTGACTCCATAAGAGTAAGTATAGCTTGTCATCTTTTATCGCTACTCCATTATCATCAATTACACCACTTGATTTTGTTGTCTTTGTCCACCTCTTGAAAATATATTTTGCAGGCAATTTTTCAAGATCATGATACTTATGAAAGTAAGCTATCACGTGCCGACATAGGATTCCCAAACTCTCAAACTTTTTGCAAGTGCATGTTGCATAATCCAAAGATTTGTCATAATAAATTTCTCTTACAATAAAATTGTTGACATTCCTTCGGTAAATCTTATATACATAGTAGTTATCATCCTGCTTCATAAGTTCAAACCTATAATTCAAACTCTCACACAACTCATCTTCAAATTTATAATACATAGAGTGTGTATAAATGTCAATCATTTGAATTAAGAAGTCATGGCCAATTTTCATTTTCGGCTTCTGTCGTTGATGTTGAATGCCCTAACCAAATTGAATCATAATCTGCTAAAGAATTTCTTTTAGAAATAATTTTTTTTTTAAATGCATGAAAACTCTCCGCTCATTGGCTACTTGACATGCCGGCTGAGAAAACATGATTCACATGTGTGGGTACCCATCCACAACGGATGTCATACAGAGATTGTACCCAAATGCAATCTGAAAACTCTTTATAATAAGCACTGAATTTACTGAGTCAATCTTCTCTGAAAATTTGGTCAAAATATGCCAACTACAATACCTATGAAATGTCTTAGGAAGGATCTGTGAAATGGCATTTGTCATAGCTGGATCCTAATCAGTGATAATCATCTTAGGTGCATCACCTGGCATTGCTTCCAAAAAAACACTTGAAAAGTCAAACAAAAATATCTATGGTCTCATCACTTAAAAAAGCACAATCAAATACAATAGTTTGACCATGGTTATTAACCCCCATTAGTGGTGCAAATATCATTCCGTAACGATTAGTATTATATGTGGTATCAAAAATGACAACATCTCCGTAAAATTTATAAGCCCGTCTAGAAGTTGCATCGGCCCAAAAACAACGAGTAATCTATTTTTCATCATCTGTGTCAATTGTAAAACTGAATGAAGGATTCTTTTGTTATTCTAACTTTAAGTACTCATTCAACATATCTCCATCATATCCCTTCAACTCATTACGTTTGTCTATTTCAAAGTTATACAAATCTCGTTGCCAATATTTTTAAACTCTCCCGCCTGCATTGCAAAAATTTGTATTGTTGACATTGTGGTATATTCACCATGCCGAGTTGTTGACTCAAAGATTTTTGGGCAGTTGACACATTACGGTGCGATCGTAAAAGATGCCTCTTATGTGGGGTTGACAATGGGTGACAATGACCCTCCTCAATTATAGTAACTACGTACAAGTCATTTCTTTTTACCACTACAATTATTGTACTACAACCTTTTTTTGTAGAACCACATTTTCTTTTTACATCCACATTGGCTAATAGTTTGCCCTTTCCTTGCTTATAACATACATACTCCTTCCTACAAATCTCACTGCTTCCCACCCTTTTTTTCTCAGTATACTTTCACACACTAAAACCAGCATGCATTGCATATGTATTGTAAAAAGTGTGAATATCGTCTAATGTTTGAAATTCTTGACCTAGCTTAAGCGTAAACTCATCGGCTACTTGAGGATAGTAGACAAAAGTTTTAGTATTGTTCACATCTAACCCCTCTGCACTCAAGTCATCCCCCTCCATTTCTATTTCCAAATTGTATACGTAGTCTAAATTCATTTCTGCATTATCCCCACAACTCCCTATTTCATGGTCCATGTCATCCATTTTTAATAAACCTGAAAATAATGTATGTATGCACAACCAATTTAATACTGAACAATTGTTGAGGGTTTACATAAGAGCATGGTCAAACATGAATTTGACACAGATGGTCAAAACATGAATTTGACACAGATGGTCAAAACATGAATTTGACACAGATGGTCAAAACATGAATTTGACACAGTAATAACCCAATTTTACACACATACAAAATGAAAACAATTAATAGTACTTTAGTTCCAATTCCATGCAAGCCAACACCTCTTCAATCAATTGTGATTCTATCAAAAAAAAAAGTATCGTCCAAGTAATATGTGGAAACCATGCTTAACGGTTCACATATCAGAGGTGTGGAGTAACTGGTAAATGGTAGAATCAATATCAGGTAACATTTTAGCATAATGGAGTTAGTCTAGTCAACCAAATTCTCAGGCCTAATAAATTCTAACAGAGCAGCAGGTCTAGACGACATCATAAAAGGAAGTAAATGATTGATTTACAGGTCCAATTCTTATAAAATTTAGTATAAATAAAAATCATTCAAATAGATTTGATACCCAGTTCACCACATCCCTAGGCATGATTTTGTACAATTACCCATCAAATAATCTAATATCAAGTAAAAAGGAAGAATTTAATTGTTGATTCCCAATTTTGTGAAAGCCCGTGAGAGAGAACTTGGAAAACCAAAAAACCATTGATGTAACAGAAATTAAAAACTATAGCAAGCACATCAATTAATTAAAGCATTTGTGTGTATGAACACCAAAAATTGTGGAATCAAACTAGAAAAATTACAGAAATTTTTACCCAGAAAAAAACTGTTCTTTGTTGTTGTAGAGCGAAAACCAAACCAAACTAAACCAAACCCAGGATTGAACGAATTTGCACCAAATTGAAGTCGAGACGCCCAGATCTGGGCGTTTAATTTCTGATCCCCTCTGATTCCTCTGAATTTTTCGAGCTAGGTTGTTTTGTCTGACATGTGAGGAGAGAGAAGAAAGAAAGCGGGAGTTGAGGAGAGAGAAGAAAGAAAGTGGGGGGGGTTTTAAATAGGTATGTTAGGTATGTTAAATCAGGGGTATGCCCTTGATCCTTACTGTGTATATGTGTGTGTGTGTGTGTGTATATATATATATATATATCTTGATATATACATATCTTCCCTAACAACTATAAGCAGCTAAATTTTGAGGTACAAAATGTTATTGCATAATAAATTTCGAAAAAAAATCCCATAGGATGATTATTCCTCCTGACAATCCTTTTGTTTAAGACATGATCCAATGCTAAGATATCGTACCATTCCATTCCATGTAAAGAAATTTGTAGATTACCTTTGCTTGTTTGCAATCATGGACTGTAATATTTTCCCTCAAATGACAGTCCCTTTCAAAAACTTTGATACTGTTGGACCAATATGCTCCTTGTCAAACACCTGGTGTGCGCCCATCTATTGCTTAGTTTCTTTCTATTTGAACTTTTTCAGTATCTCTAATAAAATCTCTAAATTTGCTTGAAACTAGGAATTTTTGATCTCAAAACTGAGTCTATAGAGAGAAAGTATTCACACAAGGAAAATGATATAAATGTTGACAAATATTTGACGGAATTAGATTACGATCAACATGGAAGTATATGCAAAAAGATAGAATAAATTAAAGGAGGACCCTCTCAATTTCTACATTTTCCATGTATGAAATCAAATCCTCGTTAACAAACAAAATCCTCATTCACATAATTCAAACTTATTCTTTGAATAACAAACAAAATCCTCATTTAATTAAAAAAAATTAAGAAAAAAAATGTTTTCTAGAGGAGAGGATACAAAAATTCACTCACTAAAGTGCCAAAAAAATTTGGACCATTTCTCAATTTGTGCGTGTCATCCTTGTGCAGGAGTCATGCTAATCTTCTCTGTATCGTTCCAATTTTATCGGATGTCCCCGAGGGGACAAATGTTATGTTGGTCACATTAGGATTTCAAGAATTGAATACTTTACAAGTTTTCTGATGTGGGATTCTGTTCTAAAAGACATTACCCCCAATTTAGTTTACCCCAATGGCAGGTTTAGCCTTTAGGAGAATGGAAAAGGCAGTTTCAGCTTTTACAAGGAGAAACTCGGGGGGAACAAATATACCATTTTAGAGGCAGCTAACTCATCGTCAAATACCAGAAGTATCAAATCTGATGATCCTCCCCTGGTTTTCCTTTTCCCTAGTATAAGAAAGAGAAATCCGGGTCTTCACAACGGAGTAACATAGAGATGAGATGGAAGAGAAAAGATGAAGTAAATGATTTTCATAGTAAAAGGCAGACATTGTTTGTGGCAAATTCATTCAGGAGATGGGCTTGGGACAGATAAAGAACTTGGGACACATTAAAAGATTTTTTTTAGAATTTCTTCGGAGCATTTGTGATGTAGGATTTTTATTGTCATTTAGAAAATAAAGTGAGTTATACAATGAAAACCTTTTTTTTTTTTTTTTTGCAACAGAGAAGTAATGAATTTCCTATGTAATAATAGAGATATAAAGACAGTACGGTACAGTTACTATGGAGCAGTTCTGAGTTTTTGTTGGGCATGGCATGGGCACAATGATTGATGGATTTTGAATGAAGATGGAAGGCAATTTTCCCAATACTGAATTTTAAATTTGCAGGTTACAGCTTTGTTAGTCTTTGGTTTTAGTGGGTTTTTTGTTGATTTGATTGTGAATTAGGGAGTTGGGTTGTATCGCTGTATTTTTTTTATGCAGTACTTGATTTGAAGAATCAACGCACGAGATGATGATATATAGTTACAGAGCATGTTAAAAATTAAAATTGAATCCAGATCTTGTGAATTTAGTTTTTATCTTGCAAAAATAAAACTTTTACTTTTGCAGAGAAAAAAAAAATTTAGTTTACCCCATCCTCTACATGTGACACTGCAAGCGTATTGCAACTGTTGAGCGTCTGACTATGCTAAGGAGAGTGATCAACCATTGCCTTGAAGTTTGTTTCCTAAACTAAATCATATAAGAGCTTAATTTTCAGGGGTGGGATGAACAATTTTTATAGGATAAAAAGAAAACGTCATCCAAAATGAACGCAATTATTCACAAAAGAAGGATCTCTGTATTCTATGGAGTTGGCTCTAGTGAATAAAGAATAAACAAGGCTTATATGCCCTTCATTTTAAATCTATAAAGTTAAAAGAATATATTTTGTTATATGTTTATAAATTTGGTGTTAAGTTCAGTAACTTAACAAAATTGGTATTAAGAATTTAATTCTTAATAAAACAACTTAAAACTAAATTCGGTCAGAGAGGCTGCGGGGAAACAAGCCAACGCTGTCACCAATTCTTAAAACCAAGTTTTGTCAGGGGCAGCACGACAAGCCCCCTCTGTACAGGAGCTGCGCAAACAAGACCCCACTGTCACAAATTCTTAAACCAAGTTTGGTCAGAGCTGTCCACGGGGCATCATAAACAAGCCCCTACGGTCACAAATTATTAAACTAAGTTTTGTTAGGGGCTGCGCGAACGCAAGCCCCTGCTGTCACAAATTATGATGTAGGTTCCACCACTTGGGTAGACCTTAGGTGCGCACCCCTCCAAAGTGCAATGGAGGTCACTAACCTAGGCCATGGGCCTTCTTGATCACCCATTGACCCCATCCAGGTAAGTATGTTCCAATGCACAATGTACATTCATATTTATACACTTGTTAGGGAGCCTCTATTTGCGTGCGGTCTATGTGGGACTTGTAGTTTATGGTAGTTTTTGGATCTCAAGTTGACATATCCTTCTGCAGCCTAAGTTTTCCTATATAATTCAAAATTATAAGAATCGATGACGAAAACAGATACAAACATTTCTAATTGAAAGCTGTAATCTTGATTCAAAATGGAGGATATATGCAATTCAATATATTTAGCGCGTTCTAGAATTTTAACTCCTACACTTAAATCTTTTCTGTTAGGGAATTATAGAACCAATAAAAAGTAGGAAGTTACCTTGTGAAAGAGATGAAGACCAAAAAGTTATTAGATTTTTTCAAGGCAATTGTCTTACATTCTACCTAGTCTTGAGTTTCCCCATTATTCTCTTATGTATTGTTAATAATAATTTCATTTTATCAAATAGAGGTTTGCTACAAATCATATCGCTAATCCTCTTTTGCACTTTCTGGAATGGAAGCAATGTGAAAGAAAAATACATGATTCGAACCAGATAAATGAGACTCTTATCGTTTCATCGGCATTTGCAACTCGGATTCCGTGGAGGCCATAGTTTTTATAGGTTCATCAGTTAGTTTAGGACAATGAAAGTTCATAATATTCTCCAAATGAAAATATTGAAGCAACGCCATTTTCAACGCCATTTTTATAAGCAATATTTACAAATGAAAATCAAGATTACAAGGATAATATTCTCCAAATGAGAAATGCAAGTTCTGCATAACCCCGATAAGTTCACTTTATTTTACATTTAGGCTTCATAATCTCTTGAAGCAAAATAAGCAATTATGTGCAAATGTATCATAATTAATGAGCTTATAAGTTATATATACTATATTACCTGCAACCTATATATTTGCACTGAAGTTTTTGAATAGTGGCAGACCATTACATTTCAGTTCAGAATCTTTTTACCCGATTCTAATCCCCTGAACTGCTAATTTTGTTACAAAATGGACTCTAAATTTGACTCTCATCAAGTCAAAACAATCATTTTACCATCTGATACCCCCATAAACTGGCACAACAAAAAATCGATACATTCACAAGAGTAGAGGAATTGATTGATATTTATTTGCTACTAACTAGGTCTAAACAATCTTTGTAGGTTAAATTTGGAAGAGGGCTGCGCGAATTACGATGTAGGCTCTACCACACTTGGATAGACCTTAGACAAGCGCCCCTCCAAAAGTGCAATGGAGGTCCCTAACCTAGGTCATGGGACTTCTTAATCACCCATTGATCCCATCCAGGCAAGTATGTTGTGACGTTTGATCTACATTCATATTTATACACTTGTCAGGGAACACCTAGTTCACATGCCGTTGATGTGGGTATTAACGCAAGAATTATTCGCAACTTAGAACTTATGGCAGTTTTTTATAAACTTGCCTAGTTAAATACAATGAGGTCAATTTTTAGTGTTTTTTGGTCATTTATTAGCAAGTTCAGCTGCAGCAGTAGCACAAGGTGATATTCCTTCCTGCAGCCTATGTTACAATATGATCTAAAATTGTCGATTACTCCCTCCGTTTCAAAATTGGATATACAATTTAACTTTTGAGGTCAAACGATTGTATATTAAACTTCAAAATTGGTATGACTCGTAAAAGTTTAGAATGAATTAAGTTTTGTGATTAATAGTTTTTGTTATATATGACACAATTATAATAATTTTATCAACTAAAATTAAATAAATTCACATTAATTTAAAGTTTAATACGTCGTTGTTTGTCCTGAAAAGTCAAATCTATATAAATATATAATAAGACAAAACTTAATTTTTTTTTGGTCTTCGTCTTTCATTTTTGGTCTTTGATCTTTGGTCTTTGGTATAGGCCTAGAATTATATAAATATATAATAAAACAAAACTTAATTTTTTGGTCTTCGTTTTTTATCTTTGGTCTTTGTTATAGGACTAAAATTTAACTATAAGTAAAACACTTTTTATACTCCTATATATTGCTATGATTAATTTAACTAGAACTAAAACTCTCTTTATGGTTTTACAAACTTTAATATTAACTTATTATTCTGCAATAATTTTATTTTTTTATAAGAGTCCTTTAATTACTTAGTCATATGATAAATTTTAACTTAAAAATCATATTTAGGATTTTAGTTTAAGTTTCTACTCAATTTTAGTCTATAAATGATTATATATTAAAAATATTATGAGTACATATAATAATTAATATCAAAATTATATATATATATATATATATATATATTAATGATTACTTTAGTTACCAATTCTATTACATATAGGAAACCTTTAGTTAATTAATGTTACAAAATAATTCTAACTTATATATTACTCTATCTGTTCTAAAATTAGAGATACAATTTAATTTTTGAGGTCAAATGACGGCATGTTAAACTTCAAATTGATGTGAATTTATTTAATTTTAGTTGATATAATTATTATAATTGTATAGTATATAACAAAAACTATTAATCACAAAATTAATTTCATTCTAAACTTTTATGAGTTATCCTAATTTTAAAGTTTAATATGTCGTCGTTAGACCTTAAAAGTTAAATTGTATCTCTAATTTTGGAACGAAGGGGGTAGTTATTAAAATTTAGTTAGCTAACTTTTAAAACTAAAATCATAATGGCAACTCATTATTCTACAACAATTATATTCCTAAATAACTATATAATAAAAATGTAAGAAAAATATTATGGGTAAATAATAATTAATATAAAAAATTGTAATGTATATTACAAAATATATTAACGATTAAAATTTAGTAAACAATTTTATTTCAAGGAGACCTTAATTAATGTTTTAAAAAAAAAGCCCTGACTTATATATTATTAATTAAAATTTAATTGCCTTTTAAAACTAACAATAGTTTTATTTTTTATAATTTATTTAGTTAATTATTCATATAATAGAGTATGACTTAAACACTATGTTTAGGTTTTTAGGTCTCCACTTAACTTTGAACTCTAATTAAAAATGATTGATTATAAAAACTAAATATTAAAATTTGAAATTATATAAAAACTTAATATTAAATTAAAAATAACAAAAGAATCACATTGGTAACACTCTATATGTGATCTGTAGTCATTCGTTTTTAAGTAAAATTTATAGTCATTCTAATAATAATAGTAAGTCAATTTAAAATTCAAAAAATATATTTTATAATCACTATATAAAATAAATTAAAAATAATTTTATATAAAAAATAACTCGTGCTTCGCACGGGGCATTTAGCTAATTGTATATCTAATTTTGGAACATAAGGAATATGAAGGCTATGTAAATAGCAGAAACTAAATACTCTTCCATTTGGAATGTAGAGTCTGAAATGAATTTAGATCACAAATTAAGGGAATTGATATTTTCATAAATAAAAATGATAGTTCCACAAGTTCTTCCAAATACAAATAGTAAGTAGGGTTCATTCTCATTTGAGAAAAGATCCCAATCTATCGCTTGCTCGTTCCTCTCTCATGAAAGATTGTCTCTCCTCTCCCGGCGGCTTTGACTCATGTCTATAGCCAGTTGCTAAGACGATTCCCATTCAAGGTTGTAGAACTAACATTTTTATTTGTGAAAATATCAATTTCCTAAATTAACTATTGTTAGTGATTACTTTTCAAGTTTTCTCTACACTTCCCCAGTTTGCCATAGGTAAGATACAAAAATTTCTCATTAACAATGGTTGAACTAACGACGAACCATATTAAGAAATAACTACGTTTACAAACTTGGCAAGAATTATTATTAATTTCTTCTTTTATCTAAGACTTGTTTCCTTGAGTCTTGATTGTTTATTAATATTATAATTATAATTGTGTTCTTAATTATGAGAATTTATTATACTTTACGAGTAGACAAGTTGAGAGGGAGTTTGTGCCTGTACTTGTCTGAATTTGGTGATTAAGGTGATATCTTGTACAAATGGATTGGTGTTACCCGAGTCTTATTTAGCAGCCTTAATCTGTCGCAAGTATTTTCGTGTAACACTTGTGTTAGATTAAATTTCATAATGTGTATATTTGGTTACTCACTATTTGGTGCGTTTGGAGTGTTTAGAAATTCAAACGCACTTGAAAATCTTGTTCGTATAATATCAGTTTATTTTAAACGTAGTTTATTTAACTCACAAACACAATATTTAAGTTTCAAACGTAACGCACTAAACGCTAGTAGCCCAACAAGCCTAATAACTAAAGAGCACTTATTTCAAAAGGATCCGCTCTCTCATTCTTCTCTAGTCCAAAACTCTAATCTTCAAATTTTGTCTATTTTGAAGACCCTCCCTCAAATCTCCTCTCTTTTTTTTATCATCGTTCTCTTGTATTATCGTTGTTTTTCAATTGTGCGGGTTTATTTTTCTTTATTTATCGAATTTTATTTTCTCCTTATTTGGGGTTGAATCTTTCTTTCTTCAATCTTGTGGGAGTCGTTTTTCTTCTTTTGGGAGCTCTAATTCCCTCCAAGTAGAGAAGGATTTTCGTTTATGGTGATGAATAATTGTAGATATGTTGTCTCCGACAATAATTGTTTCTCGATAATTTATTATTCTTTTACTTATACCATAAAAGTTTGTAACAGATTTCATTTTTGAATAAAGTAAGCACCTCTTTAACTCTATTATACATGTCATTCGGATCGTTCTGATTAAATGAATTTTCCTAATATTTTTCTCAAATTTGTCATTAAAAAAACTAAAAAAAAATCCATAATATATCTCCATTTATATCTTAAAAGTTGGATTCTCTTTCTCTTGAACTACCACCGTTGATAATAATATTCTATGTCCTGCAAAAATTGATTTAGTTTAACTTTTCTGATCAAATTGATTTATTTTAGATGACAATTAGGAGTGTAAATGAACCGAGCCGAACCGACGATTGAGTTGCTCAGATTTGATTCATAAAATTTATCGAGTATGAAATAAGTTATTACTAAGACTCGTTAGCTACCGAGTTGAGCACGATCTCGAATCGAGTTCGAGTAGTTTGGACTTTTCGAACGAATATGATCTGAGTATCAAATAGAAAATTGCAATTTGAAGAGGTTCGAGTAATTTATCTGAAAGTCCAATAATAATCTAGAAGGGGGGTTGAATAGATTATTACCGTTTAAAAATTTATCTTAGGCCTTTTTGAATTTTTAGTAAATTAATTTGCAGTGTTAGAAATTAATATGCAAGATAGTAAAAATTCAATCACATAATGCACATAGATTTATCTGGTTCACAACATACAGCCCGGGTATGTCGCTACGTCTAGTCGCAAGCTCCTCTCCAGGACTTGAGATCCTATTACTCTCAGTAATAAATACTCTTTCAATAGGCGGAGAAGTCTTTACAAAGTTTTAAAGACAAACTTACAACTATCCATAATTAACTATCTCAGACAACAAGCTCCCAGCTCCTTCCTCAAGCTTAGTTTCACCTTTCCTTTTAGTTCAATTCTATTCTATGATCTGGTCTTGAAACAACAGTCTCTTTCTTACCTCACAAGTTCACTAGAAACCCAACTCCCAACTGACCTCTCTAAGACTCTAGTCTTGGTCAAAAAATTACTCGTCTTTCTCACAGGTACATAAAATAAACTAACTCTACCCTTTTCTTTTTTTACAAATAATTTGAAATACATTTTTGCTTCTAAGATAAGCAGATAAAGTTTAGTACACATATATAAAAGTTCAAATAACTTTTATATTTGATGCTTCTCAAATAAGCAGATAAACAGTTTAAGGATCAGATATTTAAATAAAAGCTCAAGACTTTTATATTTGTGTGAAAAGCTTATGTGTAAGTAGATAAACAGATTAATGCAGTTTTATAAAGATTTTCTTTTCTTTATAAATAAAGAATGCGTTTCTATGGTTAAATAGATTAGAAAAGATTTTCTTATTCTTTATGTAAATAAAAAATGTGTTTCTATGTTAAACAGATATAACTTTGAGTTCAGATATAAAAGTTTAAATGACTTTTATAGTAAATGATATGCTTCTTTTTAAGTAGATATAATCACTGAAGTCTGTGATATAAAAGTTTAAGCAACTTTTATATAATGCAACAAGTATTTTATGAATAAATGAATTTATGTACAAAATACATGTGATGACAGATATCAAGTATAGTAGATCAATCAGTTAAATAATACTTGATATAACAAATCAATTTGTTTCACTCAAATATATATTATAATATATTTGATCTATTATGTGAATATTAAATAAGGTCACTTAGAACTTCAAACACCATTCGAATGATATTCTTATTTAAGGAATACCTCCAAATATTGGTATCTAAAACTGATCTTTTAATTGATAAGAACAGATGAAATATATATATTATATAAATGTGTACCACAATTTATATTTGTATATCTATAATTATAAGTAAGTATGAGATAATGTAAATATAACAATTTAATAACTTATCTCAAATACTTTGACCAATTTTTCTCTTCTTCAAAGGATTAGAACTTTGAGTAGAAGATAGAGAGTAAGCTTCTTTATAGAGAGAAAATGTAGGCAAGGAGACAGAGCTTTTCTTTGTTTTGTAAATTGGTAAAGAAAAAATGAAGAAAAGATTTCCTATTTATAGAATTTCTTGAGCCAGGGGTAAACTTGTAATTTGAAAATTCATTTTTGAAATCAATGGCTCGAATTGCTTTGATATGAAAAAGGATGGCTCGAATTGCATATGCAGCACATGAATTAATCAAAGAAGAAGTAGGCTATTTTAAGTGTTAACATATTTTTTTTTGTTTGACCCATTGAAAAAGTAAACTCCCAGTTTTAAATAAGCACTTAGCTTATTCAATACTTACATGCTTAGTCACCCTTCAGTTAAAAAAAACTTCAAGCAAAATATTTCAATCTCAGCATGCATGCTGCCAGCACACGGTCAAGGCTTAGCAAAGCTCATAAATTTATTGTTTCATGGGCCCACGATTATAAAATATATCCAAGACAATCACATGGACACATGCACTTAATTTTGCAAGTTAACACTCAAAGGCTTTTGCCTTTATATGGGCACACGCATACATACATGATATAAATATATATGATATATACGACACACATATATATACAGTATATATATATACACACACACACACAGACATATATACGGTATATATGCATATATTTTCTTTTTGCCTTCTTTCGAAATAACTCAAAATGATTTTTTTGAAATCTTTAGTTTAATAAAATTATTTTGAGAATAAATAGGAAATCTCCTTGCCTTAGGAAATGTTACTATATGAATTATTTTTATTAACACTTGATATTTAAATTATCAAGGTCAAGAAAAATAAATTCAATTTAGGATGAAAAATATTTTTGGTCAAAATAAATGGAATATTTAAAATCAATTTATATAAAATCCTATGGAGAGGATTCTACCCATTTAATTAACCCTATTTACTAAATTTGTTATCATCAAAATAAATACAAGATTTGGAGACCTATCAATCTCCCCCCTTTTTGATGATGATAAATTACTAAAAATATTTTTCTATATAACTGCTCCCTCTTAGTTTATGCATATATAAAATATTTAGTTTTTGAAATTTTGGAAAACTTCATCACGACAGTTTATAGCAGTTTATATTTGCATCACATGCCACAACAATTTATACATCATCACATATGTTACTGTTAATGACATAGCATCATCAGTATATATTGTCATGCATCATCAATATATACTGTCCTGTCTAGCATCATCAGTATATACTATCATGCATCATCAGTATATACTTTCCTGCCTTGTCATCAGATGATATAGTATTTTATATAACGTCACATGCATATCAGATATAGCAGATATATAGCATCACATGCATAACAATTGATATATATCATATTTTTCTTCTCTCCCTTTGTCATTATAAAAAATAAGGAAAAGAGTTACTATTCATAACATGCAGAAAACAGTTAGCATAGAAACATTCTTTACAAAAACCTGCAGAAGAGAAAATATCAGAATAAGCAATAGTAGTAAAGATAGAAGTTGTAGAAGTATTGTAGTATTAGTTAGATCAGAATATAGGTACAGTCATCCCAAATAGTTAGTAAATATATATATATATATATATATATATATAAGTACAATCCTCCCAAATAGTTAGAAGTCTTCTAAATGGACAGGGGAGAAGTGTAAGCCAAGAGATGAAAGAGTGGCATTTGGAGCCGAGCTTGTACTAGCAGAAAAGTGATAAGGGGATATTGAGACTTTCTGACATTCCATCAACACATATAATATATCTCTGAGATGATATACAGATCACTGTAAAGCTTCTATTTGACTCATCATATTACTTTGATTATGCAGGAAAAGTTGAGTCATGCTATTTAGAGCATCTATTTGAGATAGTAGATTCAGATGAGACTCAATAGACTCATTATCATTGGGTTTAAAGATTATCAGTGGTCTTGGACGGAGATTTAGATGTGACACAATATTACTATTTTGCATAAGTTGGGTTTGATGATTAAGAACATTAATCCCAAGTTATTTAAAAATAGAAGTGAGAAGAAGACCATAACCCATATAGTTATTGTGATAGTAGAACTCAAAAGAGGTCAAAAAAAATAAGGAAGGTTGTATGGCATGCACTCAGTTAAAATACATTTCATGAGTTCTAAGTCAAAATGATAGAGATGTTTATCATTTCTGACAGGTATAACATTTTGTTTTAAAAATATTCCCAAAAATTGACATTGGCCAATCAAAAATTCAAGACCAACTTTAGATGGAAAGTCAAACAAATTAGCAGGTATACGTTGATCAGTGACAATGGATAAGTTGTGTTTAAAAGTGATGCAGTCACTTGTAGATATGCCTATGAGATAGGTGTACTCATTTATCCTTGGGAGTTCTAACATGTAGTTTCTGAGATGTAATGCATGAAGAAGAAGCACTTCATCAATAACATAATCTTGACCTTATATGCAAGTATGAATATTAGTTAAGAGACCAGTAAAATTTCTATCAAAGGTCATGTGAGCATAAAATTCTGTAATACGTGTAGGGTATATTTATTTCTCTGTGAAATTAACTAGACATTCCCATCCTACTTGTTTGATCTTTTATAGCAATTCAAGAAAACTGTTAAATGAAGTACCTATGCCAGGCGTGAGACTATGTCTCATATGCCTATATTTGGCCTTAGCAGATGGGGTAACTAATTGAGGTACAAATACATCAGGATGGATTTCAGAAATAAGTGGTAATTTCTTTCGTTTAGATGAAAAGATTGGGTTCATTTTAAATATAAACACAATATGCAGACAAATAGAGAGAAGACATAGACTTAGAATGTGCAAGCTTGGGTATATATATGCAGCAAGGTTGTGTAATGACATTTTATAGATGAAGCAGATGACTGGCAATATCAGTTCAAGCATAAATTCATAGACATGTAGGATGCCAGACTGGTTAAGATACTCATTAAATAAAGATAGATGTATTTATAATAATCCAGACAGAGCAAACAAGTCATATTCAGGACTGCAGTATATTCTTTTGAGGATACAAGACCATGAAAATTTTAGTAGTCGAAAATACTGTCCAATCTATCAAATGCACTAAAAAGGCAGAAAGTCTTTTTGTTTAAATAAAAGTCAAGGGAGGGAGATACTAGTTATTCAAACTAAAATATTGACCAAATATTTTAAGAAAAACAGGTATTGCAAAAACAGAGAGAAAGATTTTAACATGTCTAATCATAAAAAATAAATAGCCCACATATACTGTAAGGTGCATTAGATATGGACATATATGGGGTTATATGGGGTTTGAAGATACTCATGAGTAAATCCAAAGGCAAACAGCAAAATCCAACACAAAGGTTCAAGCATAGAAATTTTAACCCAACACAATAGTCAGGAATAAATAAATTTCTGGCATAGAATGGTCTAGACCATCAGTCCTAATTTGAAAATTAGACTAATATATATATAAGAAATGTAGACAAAAATTGTGTCTTAGTCCAATCATAGTAACAAGGATATACCAAGAAGGATAGAAAAGTAATTTTATCCATTTAGCAATCTCAATGGAGCAATTTAAACATGAAGCCCTCACAAAAAAATTAATGAAACTGAGAGGAGTTACCTGAGGATTCTTCTATAATAAGCATGCATAACTGCTCCGTGCATTTATTTTTGTCAATATGCTCAGTAGACAAGTGACACCACTTCGTCTATTTGTCCCAACAAACTCAGCAGTAATATATATATATATATATATATATATATATATATATATATATATATATATATATAGACACCCACACACCCACACACCCATAGATGCATAAAAAAATATAACTGACCCATGATGGAAAAGATTTAGGGTTTTCAAAAAAAATTATAATCAAAGGAAAATTGTTGTAACCAAAAACGAAATCTAGGTATAAATGATTTAAGATTTAAAAGATCCATGAAGCTGAGATTTAGGACAAAAGGTTCTCAGTAATAGAAGATTTGGTAAGAGATTTGTTTTTAAAACAATTTTTCCAGATCTGAAAGAAAACTTGAAAAAGCTTTGAAAAGGAATATTTGTAGTTCTGTCATAAATCATCTCGATAAACAAATTTTGAAAAAAAACTTGATATACTTAAGATCTAAAAAAAATCGAAAAACAAACAAAATAAGAGAATCAATCGGTAGAAGTATGAAATCGATGCCACAGATTCGATTGATTAGATTATTTTTTCCAAAATCGATTAAGAACTGATGGTTTCAGTCGAGAAGATTTTCTAGGGTTTGAGAGAAGCTTGGGGAGAGAGAGTTTAGACGGCGAAAGAGAGAGAAAATGAATTAAAAATAAATTATTTGTTATTTATATTTAAGGTTAATGAATTGATCCAAGGGCTGAGAGTTGATCTTAAATTTGATCAACGGTTGCGATCAAACCTGGGATTTAATCTGTTTAAGCTGACCGATCCAACGGCTGAGATAAGTTTGTGCTTTTTCCTTATGATCGAACGATTACAAGGCTTGATCCGTGCGATTTGCTTAGATAGCTCCTGATTGGTCCAAACGATTATACGCGGATTATGTTTTATCTATTCGTTGGATGCTTTTTTTTAATCAACAACTCAGATTTACTCTGATATAATTGTATATATATATATGTGTGTGTGTGTGTGTGTTTTGAAAAATAATTTTAACTAAAAAAAATAATAAATATTTACAATATAATAACATATATATTTTTAAGAAATATTTTATAAATGTATATAAAGTAATATATGTGTATATATAACTAATATATTTTGAAAAATAATTTTAATTATTAATTGTTAAATATAATTTAATAAATATTTAAAATAATATATTTTTTAAAGAAAATATTTTATAAATATATATATATGTATACAACAGAATATATATATATATATATATATATATATATATATTAATAATACAATTTTATATAGGTAAATATTGTGTTAAAATGCAAATTTAATTAATAATTTATAAAACACATACATTGAAATGCATAAATAATTATGAAGAAATATCTAGCATCCTAAATCCAATTGAAATTTACAAAATCTATCTGAAAAGGTTTAGTAAATATATCAGCAATATTTAATTCTGTATCAATATGCTCTAATTTAATAATGTCACTGTTTACATGATCACGTAAGAAATGATGTCTAACATCTATATGTTTTGATCTAGCATGCAACACAGTATTTTTACTTAAATTAATAGCACTTGTATTATCACACAATATTGACACACAATTAAATTTTATATTGTAATCAGCAAGAATCTGTTTCATCCACAATATATGTGCACAACAATGTACTACAACTATATATTCTGCTTTAATGGTTGAAATAGATATTGAATTCTGTTTTTTAAAGAACCAAGAAACTAGACATCCTCCTAGAAATTGACAAGTGCCACTTGTACTTTTTCGATCAACATAATGACCGACATAGTCAGAATCTGAAAAACACACAAGATCAAATTTGGCCTCAATTTTCGTCTTTATTACCCTTATTGTTATCATTTCAGTTTGTCCATATTCCAGTTATCTTATTATTTGGCCTCAATTTTTTGTAGGAGTTGTCTTCAGATTCTTCTCAGCATGTCAGGTCTGCGCTGGCCTCTATTATAATGGGCATGGCTCCTGTTTTGGTAAAAGTGTCTTTCAGTTGATCTCTGTGCAACCTCACTAATTTTTATTTTCATGCACTTAACTAATGTAAAAGTGGGTCATGTATCTTATCTTTGGTTTTTTCTATTCCCACAATTAATTAACTATACAAACAATTGTAAGGGTTCACATTAAATAATCCTGTATCAGAAACTTACGTGCAAGAGAAAATTTCAAATGTTTTTATTTTGTTGGACATGATTTTAGAGGTTGGGATTCTTGTTATATTCCAAATATGGAAAAAGGTGTCCAGAATATATGCTACATCTTTTGCAAAATTTTAGTTGGTTGTTGGATTGGTCTGGCCACTTAATAGTGTCACAGCTCTTTTGGGCTTAATGTTATCCATGGGTACCATTTCTGTAGTGATTATCCCATATGTTCTTTCCACTTTAGCATTCTATGTTTGAAGATACTATTTCGTATCATTAAAAGCAATAATGTTGTGGATTACTATCAACTTGGTCCATGCACCCGAGCTATCTTTTTCCTAATTATACCTAGTGCTGAATTAGTTTTTGTCTTGGTCCTACACCCCAATTTCCCTGGTAACATATGATGGAATATACTATAATGGTTAATTGGTTTTCATCTTGATTCTAAGTATGCTGGAGTATGTTATCACCAGCATTGTTGAGTAACTAGCTTCAGTTATTGGCCCCTCCTACTGGTGAACTTGATGCTTTGCATTTTATTTTATTTTATTTATTTCAATTTGTTAGCTCAGAAGTTATTTTTATTTCTAGAATATATTCTCTTTTTGTTATCATTATTTTGGAACTTACTTTCTTGGTTTGCATGTGAGTTGGGACTGCACCTCTTTCGGCATGTGGTGTCTTTACATCATCATTATAGATAAGCTCACATACTTTGTAGGTTGGTGTTCAGTTTATACTATATTTTATATAATTTGTATAATATAGTTTGAAATTTGTGGCTTCTAAATAATTCAATATCTGTATAACTTGTATCATGTGTTGAGAAATCAGGCACACAGAAATACACTAAGATAAATACAAGCACACTACTGTATGAGATATAAAATAATAACACAAGAATTTTTACGTGGAAACTCAATTGGAAAAAACCACGGGGAGAGATCTCTGAAATCCACTATGAAAATAAAATGGAGAATACAAACTTTCAACTGAGAAATAAACTAACTGTTTATTTTCTCTCTATCTCACTGCTCTTAGAATGCTCTAACTAGAGCTTTCTCTCTCTACCTCACTTGCTCTCTTCAACTGATGGTGTTGTTCTCGGATAGTGTGATTTCTCTTGCAAACTAAGGCTCTATTTATAGTAGAGCTAGGGGGAGAATTATTCCTTGAATTTTGGGACAAAAGGAGCAAAACAAAAAACATGCAACACTTGTCTCCCACTAAAATGTGAGCCAAGTCTGCCACCATTCTCTTTTGTCCTTGTTTCCCACCATTTCCTTTGTCTGCCATCTTCTCACTAATAATATGAGCCAACTTGCAACATCATGATTGGATTTGCCTGTATGAATCCTTCGACTAATTTAAGTTCATGATTAAATTTGGTCTTTTATATTGTTTTGCTTATGTCTTTTAAATTCCACGGAATCAATAAAGGAACTAAGAGCATCTCCAACAGATGGACTATCCCGTTGACTATATTTAGTCCATATGACATCATCATATGTCCTTTAGCCTTCAATCCTTCCAACAGATGGACTATCCCGTGGACTATCTCGTGGACTATAATATAAAAGATTAAAATAATCAATGAATTCAAAAAAACTCTAACGGCCATATTTCAACTGCCATATTCCAACGACCATATTCCAATGGCTATATTTTAAAGAACAAACAACCTCTATAAATATAAGGCACATCCAGTCTCTCATATTCACTCGTCTCAACTTCAGTCTTCCAGTTAAATACGTTATTTTAAATATGTCTCGTCAATTCGAATTAGCTATGTTGCACATTTTTGTTTAAGCTATAAGGTAATGAGACTTAACTTTTATAACTAGTTTTATATATCCTTAAAACATAAAATGTGGTAAATGTAAAAGAAATTAAGTCGGTTCTAACTTGAAGCATGCATATGTCTCTAAAGTTGGGGAGTTCTTGTATGTTACTCTTTTTTTCCTTATTGGGACCAAATGAAAGGGACAAACTTGAATGGACTGAGAAAGTGAAATGAATGGAAGAAGGAACCAAGAAAAATTGAGCAAGTCAAATACAATGTGTGTCCCCCCATAGTACACAAGTTGATTTATAGGGAGGTGGTCCGCCCGCCTGTTAATACTTTAATTATTAGAAATATAATACTCTCCCCGTCTCTTAATGTAAATCGTTTAAAAAAAATATTTTTATCTCTTAATATATGTCATTTGACAATTTCAAATAAACATTAATTATTTAGTTTTCAATATTACCTCAAGTATTAAATACAACTTTGATTCTTTCACTATTTTTTACCCAATAAATAATATTCTATTTTTCCAATACAAGGACAATAGATGAAGAAGAAGATGAAGAAGCATATGGACAATTTTTAGGCATGGCGGCTATTGAAAAAGAACAACAAAATGTCAATAGGCATACATCACGTCATCGTGGTTCTGTGCAAGGTCATATTACCATTGATCGTGGTAGACATGAAGGTCATAGTCGACTTTTTCATGATTATTTTGCTGAACATCCTACATATCCCCCGTATCTATTTCGGAGAAGGTTTCGAATGCGGCGCCCGCTTTTCCTCCAAATTCAAAGAGTAGTTGAAGCGTATGATTCATACGTCATCCAAAAAATGAATGCTGCGGGATAACTCGGTTTATCTTCTTTACAAAAGATAACTGCCTCAATGCGGATGCTTGCCTATGGTATTTCAGCAGATTCCGTTGATGATTATGTGCGGATCGGTGAAAGCACGACTATATTTAGTCTTAAAAGGTTTGTAAAAGCAGTTATTTCAATTTTTAGTGATGACATCGTTATATTGCTATCAAAAGTTGAAGAGCGTGGTTTTCTTGGGATGTTGGGGAGCATCGACTGCATGCATTGGAAATGGAAGAATTATCCGGTTGCGTGGCATGGTATGTATTTTGGACATGTGCATGAGCCAACAATTATTTTAGAAGCGGTGGCTTCATACAATCTTTGGATATGACATGCATTTTTTGGATTACCAGGCTCTCATAATGATATTAACGTTTTGGAGAGATCATTTATCTTCTCTGCTCTTACTGAAGATCGTGCTCCAATTGTGAACTACTCAATTAATGGAAATGAGTAGACGATGGGATATTACCTTGCTGATGGTATGTATCCCCTAAGACTCAAGAGGCGCTTCGAAAGGATGTTGAGCGAGTATTTGGGGTACTCTAAGAACGTTTTGAGATTGTTCGTGGTCCTACACGATTTTGGGATCATACAACACTAAAAGAAATTATGACTGCATGCATAATACTACATAATATGATCGTTGAAGATGAACGAGACGAAAATCAAGAAGCAGCAACCTATGATACACATGACGAGATTCCAACTGTAGAAGTGTCTCATGAGCGTACCCCAGAATTATTTGAATTGATTGAAGCCAATCATCGCATATGGGATAAACAAGTTCATTCTAAACTTCAAGAAGATATTATTCAACACTTGTGGTCACTACATGGTGGAGCGTAATCCATTACATTCTACTATAATAATAAGCAAAAAATGATTCTCTAATAATAAGCAAGTTAACTACTAGATGTAACTCTTTCTATGATTTCTTTCTTGTGTTGTTTGTAATATTCAGCTACTTCAGGTTCCATGTTAGTGGTGTCAATCATCATGATCCTTTCATCCTCTTGTGCTTTCATTATATTCAACTTCTCTTGCTCTTGAAAATATATTCTGTCCATGTTCTCTTGTCTCTTTTGTTGGTTCAATTTCATCTGATGCTCGAACTTCTCAAACCTCAATTCCATAGGTGTACTAGTATCAACGGTTCCTTTGCTCTTTTTAAATAATGCTTTCGAAGCCTTTCTTCCCATTGGCCTCTCTAATCCTGTAGACATTGTATCTTCAATACCACCGTCTTCACCCAAACTTATTTCTTCTACGGTTGATGGAGAAGATGCTGCTGGACTTGACGTTCTAGCACTTTTCTGTTTTTTTCTACTATTATATGTTCTCCATTTTGGTGCATCCTTTAATACTTTCTAACAATGCATAAATCTAAATGGTTGGTTTTGGATACTTTTGAACATCTCTAATGCTTGACATATCTATTTTAAAAATTATTTACAAAGTATTAAGTATAAAACTATAAGAATAAACTTAATGAAATTTTACATGAAAAAATTGAAATACCTTATCTTGTTCACCTACACCGCTTTATTGCATTCTTTCAATTGAAACATAATATCCACAAAATTTGTTCACCGAGAGTTGAATCATTGACCAACGTTTTGCTAAAGCAGTAGAATTGCGTTCAGACTCAAAATTTTTTGTATTCATGAAAGTATTCGTAAACTCTTTCCCAATATCTTCCATGTTTCTGATTGTTCCCTTGAATTGGATCCATGCTTACATTAAGCCATCCATAAACAAGAAGGACATCTTCATAAATTGTGTAATTTCCCTTTCACCCTGTTCGTTTGTTGAACTCATTTTCGGGAGTCTGAATTGGCACATCAGTTTGAATTGGAAATTCATCCAAAAATTTGGATCATTAAGTGAGAAATCTTGAGACAATAATGAAGAAAAATACATCGGGGGACCATGATTTTCCATCTAAAAAATAAATTAGAGATATGATAAAAATGTATTGAATCATTGTATATATTTTCCATCTAAAAAATAAATTACAAAAATCAAATACAATAAAAATAAAAATAATTATTAACCAAATACTTACAATTGATAAATGTTGAAGTAGTTGATTGAGATATGATAAAATGTATTGAATCATTGTACATATTTATAGATTTTCCAATCAATATTTTCAATTTATATCCGTTAGACTATGATTCTATTACTGATTTTTTTTACCGTTCTGACCATGTTTTTTTATTTTTTTATCCGTTGGATTGCGTCTCGATGTGGTGGTCTGTCTCTTTTCTTCATTCTTTCTTTGTCCGAGTCTTTTCTATTTCTCCCTCTTTTCAAAGGGCTCTCCCTTTTCAATCTCCTTACCGTGATTGACTTGGATCAAATTTGTAAGTTTCATCTTGATCTCTTCCAAGTCATTTTGATTTTTGTAATGATCGAAGTCTATGTCTCCATCTAGGTTATTTGATCTAGGTCCATGTATTTGTTTACAGTGATTGACTCTGTTTTGTTTTCCTTCATCTCCTTCATACTTCATATATCATATTGTCAATATACAATTAGATGTGGGTCATGTATTGCTATTTTTTTTATCTCATACTTCCCCTTCTTGAAAAACATGAATTAGCTATGGAACCAAATAGGATTCGGATTAAATCTGCAAGTACATGGACTCTGTTCCTTCACCTCCTTCTTCTTCAGTCATCCCCACCCCCTCCACCCTCCCATTTAAAATATATTTAAAATTATATTCCATCAAATTTTAGTTCCTTGATATAATCTCTTTGCATCGCCGGAAAAACCCACAGACTAAATATAGTCTAGCTGTTGGAGTGAATTTTCAGTCTTAGACTAAATATAGTCTAGGATTTTTACTTCTCTGGCCTGTTGGAGATGCTCTAAGGTTGTTTATAGCAGCTTCTGCTAAAAGCAGGTAGAATTTTCTTATGAGCGGGAGCAGCTGATTCCTTATTTGTTTACAAATATTTAAAATTTGTCCGGTTACCTGCTCATCCAAGAAACACAATGGTTTACTTATGATTTCAAGCTACGATTGACTTCAATGCCTCGTGTATGTTTTCTTTAGTTATGTTTTCTGTAAGTTGAGTCTTGAAGCTTATTTGGTGTTCAATTCAAGACGCAACAATTGAACAGCTTCTTCTAATATTTCTTTCACTTCTAAAGGATGAATTTCCGGATGTACGTCTCAATATTATTATCAAGCTTGATCAAGTCAATTAGGTATGTCACATACACTTATTTATACATCTCTAGTGGCCCCATCTCAAATACTACAGTTTACGGTAAAGAGTTATAATGGTAGCAGATGGGGACAAAAAACTGGATGTCTAGTACAATATTTCTTTTTATCAATTATTAAGCATAGTCATCTCTCTTGATAAGAAAATGTTCATGGCTTAAAAGACTGCATTGTAGAAATTAACTACAAACTTTGGCAACACATCGTTGGAATGGACTAGTGGTTGTGGAACTGCATTTGGAGGATGGTTGGGGGCTAAATATTAGTACAAACTAGTAATTACCCGTGCCTGAAGGCACGAAGTAACAAAAAATTAGATTAAAATTCGAAAAATACTATATTACCTAAAAACTCTTTGCAACCTAAAATAACTTACAATCAGACTTAACAATTATCATAATTCACCATACAACCACAATAAATAATACATACTCAATCATCAACACATATCCAACCACCAAAACATCAAGCTAGTCGCTACTAATTCCAAGAAATTTCGGCAGAGTTTCTTTTAATAATAGATATCTAGAAAAATCTAAAAACTATCTACAAAACTTACAATCATCAATACATATTCAAACCACCAAAACAACCATCATTTCATATCCAAAATCATCATAATCATGTATAAGTAGTTAACTTTACAAACTCATAAAGAATTAATTATTATTTTGTTGATTTAACGTATATCGTATCGTTTTCCACTTTGTATATATAGCAACGTGAGGTAACACGACAATAAAGTGTTGCATTAACAGAACTATCTACCCAACCATTTATCAATATTATAATTATAATAAAGTTTTTGTTTGATGCAAAAATAAAATTCAACTTGAAAGGTATGCTATAAAAAAAATCAAAATATGCTTCAAACAACTGGAAAAGATTGAGATTTCAATATTGATCCATACTTCAAATTATGGAATATTCAAACAAATTTAGAGTTTTAAAAAATAAGACCCAACAAAAGATTCAAATTATATGTCAGAACAAAAGCTTAAAGGCTACAAAGCAACATTGAGATTAAGAAACTTAAACTCTCAACTACAAAATTGGTAAAAAAAAAAAAATCATAAATCCTCAGTAATTCAATTGTATACACAGAATCATACTATAAAAAAATAAGTAATATTAAATTAGACAAACAAAAAACATGTTGACAAATCAAACATTATATATAAAACGAAACTTAAATTTTTTTAAAATCAATAACATTCAAATCCATTGTTAAAATAGAGAGAAAATAATAGGATTAAAAGTGATACCAGTTGGCAATCTTTTTTATTTATTCCTTGTCTAGAAAAAAAAAGAATCTATTTAATTTTTTGATTTGGTAGTTATTTTGTAATTGATTTTTTTTATAAGTAAGTTATGATCTTGTTTTTAATTTTGTCTTTTTACCATTGAAGTTTTTTTATGTGTTATATATTTTAAATGTATGCATATATATACTCTCCAAAAAATTATTATAATTTAAAATAAAATATTAAAATAACAATTAATTAAGTAAATGAAAGAAGATGAGAAGAGAGACTTAGGAAGAGGAGAGAGAGAAAGAAAATGAGGAGTAAGAATAGGAGGAGAGAGAAAGAGAGAAGGTGGAAAAAATATGAGAGAGGAGAGAGGAAAGAGAAAAAGAGGAGTAGAGGAGAGAGAAAAAGAGGAAGAGAGAGAAATTTGAGCGGAAATTTTTTTGTATGAGATGAAATGTGAGCCTTTAGATTAAGTTGAAAAAATTGAGATTAAATCTGAACCGTTCTTTTGCTTATAATAAAAAAAGATTCAAAATGAGTTGTGTTTTATTATATAGATTGGGTTCATACTTTGCAAGTTCAGATGAAGATGTATAAAATCTTTGTGTTGACCACCTTAATGGGCTAATGTTTTGGATATGGATTATTGGACTTATTTATGTTGCTTTCAGATGTTTCTCTGTGTATCTTTTGTACTCATTTTTCGTTCAGCTACACATTATTTGTGGTGACCCGAATTTCAGGAAATATTTATATAAGAATTTAATAAATTAAATTCTTATTTGGTGGTATGTGATTTTTGTGAATAATAATATATTATTATTATATTTTTATTATTTCATGTAAATAAATTGTAGAATCAATTTATTAAGAAGAAATGAGATGAGTAAAGTTTATGATGAAGTAAATTATTAAAATAATTTATAATATTAAATTATTTTAATATAGTAAATCGGTAGTATTAAATATATTTAATAACCTCCATTTTATTGGATGAAATGTATGCATGTTTTGTAATATAGTGAATATATTATTGTATTTGCTATAGTTAAATAAATTGGGAGAAAACAATTTATAGAAAGAAAAGAAAATAATTGAATATATTATTATATATTTGTTTTGATTTGAAATAAATTGTGAAATCAATTTATTTAAACAGACGGATAGCTTTAAAGATACAAAACTTTTGTATCTATTAATGAACAAATTAAGATAATTTATAATATTAAATTATTTTAATAGGAGTATGATGTAAATAAATTGTTAGAAGTAATTTATAGATGGAGATTAAATTTAAATTATATTATGAAATAATATAATTTGATTATAAAGTCTTGTAATGAATTCGTTATGAATTAATTTCATCAGCGAGTTAATTAATTCACTTAATTAAATTGGTGAATTAAGGTAATATTTAAATTATGGTTAAATATATTAAAGTAATATATTTAATGAATAGAACTAAATTGTTGAAGACAATTTATGGGAAGAAGAAGATGCTTAAAGTTAATTATACAAAATTTGTTGTGTATATTAAATAAGTAAATTAAAATAATTAATGGAATATTAATTATTTTAATTGGTCTGTTATGTTAAATAAGGTGAATTAAAATAATTGATAATATTAAATTATTTTAATATGGTAAAATTATCGCATTATATAAATTATTTTATTTAATGTATAGCTTTCATTTTTATTAGAAAGATTAAATGATTATACATTAAGTGAAAATGTATTACGCGATAAGTACAGAGGGATGTATGTAATACATTATATATATACTAGCAGTAACTCGTGCCTCCGACACGAAGATTTTTTTTGGATAAGAAAAAGGTAGAAGAAGAAAGTATTTGGGATAGGGTTTGAAGTGGAAGAAAAAGGTAGAAGAAGAAGAGAAAATAAAGAAAGGAGAAATAATAAACGGTCAGATTTATGCCAAACTTTGGATGACTCGGATGATTTATTAGATGAGCGAAAAATTCAAAATCATTTTTATTTTGTTGGATATATATATATATATATATATATATATATATATATATGTGTGTGTGTGTGTGTGTGTGTGTGTGTGTGTGTGATAACCAAGTAAAGAGAAGGAGGTGGCAGCTTATAAACATCCTAGACTAGCAGCTCAGCAAATCTATTACGTAATGACCAAGAGAAGAGATTGATGAGCAAGGGAAGTGGGAAGCAAGTAAAGGAATTCTATAAAACTAAGCTAAATTAGACTTCATCTCTCCTTTTCTCTCTGTTCCATCTGGCTCTTCTCCCTGCCTTATCTATCCGAACCATCCATGTTCCTCTTCAAATTCCAAATTACTTAGTGTAATAAATCAAGCAAGCAAGTAGAAGATTAAGGAAGGATTGAAAGCAAGAAAGATAGCAAACAAGAGGTATATTTATACTTTTTCTATGTTTTGAATTGGTTATATGTGTATTAGTGGGTTAGTTACTTTGAATGAAAATTAGCTATGAAATCAATTGGCAATTGATCTTATATCAATTGATTAACTATGGGAACTGAAATTTTATGTGATGGATGTTTTGGAAATCAAAGATTGAATTCATACAAAGTTAGTAAGTTAGTATATTGGTTAGTTAGTTAATTAGTTAACTTATATATATGAATTGTTGTGGAAATTAATTGGTATGGTTGGAATTAGAGCCAAGGAGCATAGGATTGGTTGTACAGAGTAATAAGGTGGAAAATATTGGGTTAGAACGTAAGCAAATAGCTATGAAAGCTGCGTTTTAAAGTGACGCACACCATGTGCTCGCTAAAAGTCCTCTAAGGACTGTTTTTGTTAAAAACAAAGAATTAAGCGAAGCCGAGGCTAAGGCTACGTATATATACGCTTTATATTGCTAATTAAAGGGTATGGGTGAATCGAATAAAACAAGGAAGTATTTTTGAGACAAAAAGAAAAGTTAAAAACTGTTATGGAGGGGAATTTTCGAGGCCTGTTATGGGCTGCCTAAAAGACCCAGAATGGGTGGTTTGTATTTTTAAAAAATAGCCTATTATGGTGTTTATAACATATCAAAAAAAATTTTACAATTCGTTAAGCGTGCAAGGAATTAAAATTACATGAAGTAGGCTAGAAGCAGCTGAGCAGCAGCAGGGCACTGCCCAGCCGCCGCGTGGGGCGCTGGGTGGCAAATTGGGGCGATGTGCGATTCGTTGGGGTGTTGGCCGCACGCTGCCGACGCTGGCCGCACGCTGGCAACGCTGGGGGCACGTTAGGCTCGTTGTGCGACGCTAGACGATACTAAATGATGTGGTGTACTTCGGGGCGTTTTGGGCGACGCCGAGCGGCGTCGTGCATGTCGGGCATGTCATGGGCGTGTCGTCGGACGTTTCGCGACGACATGCGACATTTTTGGACACCATTCCAAAAATGTTCTAACCTATAAAAGTCAAATATCATAAAAGGTATACTGATGAATATGGACCATTGTAGGGGTACGATAAGTGGGTCGTGGCATTCCCAAACGTCGCGACGCCGTAAGACGTACATTTTTGAAATGTTATCGCGTTAGTTAATTTATAAAATGCGAATAACATAAAATAAGTAATGACTCGATGTAAACCAATACGTGAAGTCTTCTTGTGACTAATTGGTATGTTATTATTAAATAATGTGTAGGACATTGTGAAGAACGGTTAAACGTCGATACATAAAGAATGCATAAGGCAAGTCTTTCAATTCTTTTGTGATATATGAATTTGATATTGATTATATGTAATCTTTATCGCATTATGAATGAAATCTCCAGAAGCATGCTAAATTTTCATACTATGCTCTATGAATTATGAAAGTTAAATTATGACTAAGTTGATTGAGTTATGGGACTCAATCTATATGTGATATGTGATATATTAAGCATATGAAATCGCATTGTTTAGAGTTATAATGCATGTATGATATGCATAGTAGAATGATTATAATGAATGAACTGAGCTGAAATTCTGTGCTACGTGAAACATGAAAACTGTTAGATTTGCTGAGTTGTCGAGCTCAATCTTGCAAAAATAAACTTTTTGCAGGTTAATGATATGATGGGATATTTCTGAATATCTAGACGATAAGGATTAGAAGACATGCGAAGGATTAAATATTCTTGAATTAGAAGTTGTATAGAACTATGTTGATATTTTTGATATATGTAATTGACAGAGGTGTAAATTTTTGAGATATTCAATAAATAAAGAATATATGTTCTGATATATGCTATGACGATTGCTTTGTAATATAAAGTTCTATAGTGATAATACTATATAAGAAAGAATTCGTATTAAGGATTGATTTGAACATACTCATGACTACTCTGATGAGATGAATCATAATAAAGCAAATATGATTCTAAAATATAAAATCGTAAAGGCTGCGATTCAGGGAATGAAAGAAAGAAAGATATAAAAAGTCTTTAATTATCTGCATGTTTCAGCTGTTATTTCATCTAAGTATGAAGTAAAGTTGAATCAAGATAGTATTTAACGCACAAGGTCGGGATTAAGAATAGTCCTGATTTTGGATTAAGTTAGTCCCAATTTTGGGGGCGTTACATTATTCATTGTGCTCCTATCTTGTTCAATGCTTTAAATATTTTACTCATGAGTACTTATGTTGTCTTTCTTTACATGATTCTTCATATTTTGTGTTGGAAGATACACTCCTTGTATTAGTTGCTCTTTTAACTTGGTTCCATTATTCTTCTCTATAGTTATGTTGAATCTTGTCATTCCTTGCAGGTTATTGGAATAGATCTTTTGTCCCAATCTATATTGCCAGCAATTGTCGAGCTTGCAAAGGATAGGCATTGGAGAGTTCGACTGGCAATTATCGAGTATATACCTCTATTGGCTAGTCAATTAGGAGTAGGCTTTTTCGATGATAAGCTTGGTATTCTCTGCATGCAGTGGCTTCAGGACAAGGTTTGTGCATTTCTCTTATTTATGAGCAGTTAAAATTGTGAAACTTCGTCCTTTGCTTCTAATCTCAATGTAATATTTGATTCTTTTCTTAACCTGAATTGGCGATATATATATATATATATATATATATATATATATATATATATATATACACGGTAAGCTTCTAAAGCGAACCTTAAAAAGCGAACCAAAGACGAACCGTCGTTTTTGGTGTCTATGGCGACAATTCGACCCGTCGCCAAAGACTACATGGCTACGACGACGGGTCGAATCGTCGCCATAGATACCAAAGACGACGGTTCGTCTTTAGTTCACTTTTTAAGGTTCGCTTTAGAAGGTTACCGTATATATATATATATATATATATATATATATATATTTGTGAGATTGTTGTGTTGGGCCAATGTTTTACTTTTTACATTATCTATGTATTAGTGGTTTTTACCTGTTTTCTAGAGAAGCGATGTGATGGGATGGCATATAACTTTGAGTAATTTTATGAACTAAGCAATAGATCTGAAGCTATTTTTCTTTGAGTAATGTGTGTGTGTGTGTGATGAATGATGATTAACTAGCTTGCATCTTTGAATGAATTGAAAATGTTGCACATGAGTTCTTTGTCTTGTTTTATATGAGGACATTAGTTTCTCTGTTAGAAAGTATGTAGAAGCTGCATTCAACTTTGCTTTCAGGATTTTGCCTTGGAATTTATACTACTACTTCTACACTCTATCTATACTTTTTGTCATCAGAATTCTTCTTATTCCTTGATTATCTTACTTGACTATTCATCACTGTCAAACACCTCATTTCTATGCATGCAAAAGCATGCACTTACAATCCCTGTCTTCTTAATTTCCTTCAACAACTTCACCATCTCTCTCTTTTATTCATTTCGTGGCCTAATTAAGTTGCCACTACTCCATTGCTTCGATAGGCACATAATCTAAATTTAATTGTTTCATGAAAAGATATGATAAAGATTCTTCTTTATATGTGATGGAATGGACCTCACAACTACATTTTGTACACAATAATCAATATGATAGGGGGAGAAGAATCAGGCAGAGATATGACATATTATAACAACCACATGCAAGGTTGAAACATTCAAAAATAAAAATCTAACAATAATCACTTATTTACATGCATACACATTTTGGATGTAGTTTCATGCATGAACTATCTTCTCCATAATCAGTTGGACTTACCTATGAACAGATCATGATGTGAAAGTGAAACTACCTCGCTACGAGTGAGCCAATGACACATGTTGGGTGTGACATGATTCCTTATTGGATTTGGATTTAGGTATTATCTAGTTCCTTATTGGATTTGGATTTAGGTATTACCTAGAATCCGTTTTGGTTTAAGGAAAGTTATCTTTCCTAATTATACTCAATTTAGTATTTCCTATCCTATTTGCTTATGGAATTTCCTATGGCCTATAAATATAAGTGCTAGGATTTTGGGGAATAGACATTTAGAGACATTCAGATTCATTTAGAAGTATTCTAATAATTCTCTCTCTATCTTGTATTCTTCAAATATTTATTTAGTTGATTTCTTCTGTCTTCTCTGTGGTTTTTTCCCGATTTGGGTTTCCACGTAAAATCTTGTGTTATTGTCTTTATCTTTCTGCGTTGATTTATTGTGTTTGTCATAGTTTGTCATAACAAACTGGTATTAAGAGCTTGGTTATTATCGATCCATACTATGGCATTAAGTTCGACTTCATCAACGAAATTTGATATTGACAAATTTGATGGGAATATTAGTTTCAGTCTTTGGCAGGTTCGGATGAAGGTTGTTCATACTCAGCAAGGCTTAAAGAAAGCCATTGAAGGGAAGCCAGTGAAGCCTGTAGATATATCTAATACGGATTGGGAGACGAAGAAAGCTAGCGAGATGTCTGAATCAGAATGGGAAACTATGGATGATAAAGCACTTTCGGCAATTCAGTTGTGCCTTTCAAATGATGTGTTGCAAGAGGTGTTAGCGGAAACTACAGCTGCTGATTTGTGGAAGAAATTATAATCTCTCTATTTGACGAAGTCCCTCACCAATAGATTGAGACTTAAACAGCGTCTTTACACCTTGCATATGTCAGAAGGTACTCAAATCAAATCTCATATCACTGAATTTAATTCAATTGTAACTGAGTTGCAAAATATTGATGTTAAGATTGATGATGAAGATCAAGCCCTATTGTTGTTAGTGTCATTACCTCCTTCATATAAGCACTTTAGAGACACTATGATCTATGGTAGAGACACTATCTCAATTGAGGATGTTAAGACGAATCTTATGAGTAAACAAAAACTAGATTTTGAGATGACTTTTGGGAAAAGTGATGATCAAGGTGTTGGATTGTTTATCAGGGGGAGGCCAGTTGAGAGAAGTTCAAAAAGTGGCAGTACACACAGATCAAAATCTAGGAATAAGAATTTCAGCTGTAACTACTGTCATGCAAAGGGGCATATAAAGCGTAATTGTTTGAAGTTGAAAAATAAAGAACAGCGAGGAGACAATCATGGTCAGATTAATAGTGGACAGAATGTGCGGAACCAGCAGAATCAGGGGGCAAGAAAGCCTGCTCAGGCTAGCGTTGCTGAGGATAGTGATGATCTTCTGTTAGTAGCTGATGACAAAGAAAGACTTAACAGTGATTGGATTTTAGATTCTGGGTGTTATTATCATATGTGTCCTACTCGTGATTGGTTCTCCACATATGAACCATTTGATGGTGGAATTATTTTGATGGGAAATAATTCTAAATGTAAAGTAATTGGCATTGGTACAATTAAAATTAAGATGCATGATGGCATAATCAGGACATTGTCAGATGTTAGACATATTCCAGATTTGAAGAAGAATCTCATATCTTTGGGTACACTAGATGAAAATAGGTGTAAGTATACAGCTGAAGGTGGAGTTATGAAGATTTGTAGAGGCTCTCTTGTGTTAATGAAAGGAATCAAGGTCGGCACTTTATATAAATTAGAGGGTTCTACAACTACAGATTCAGATGTAATTTGTTCTTCAATTACTGCAGATGACACCACCAGGTTGTGGCATATGAGGTTAGGCCATATGAGTGAAAGAGGCATGGATGCTTTGAGTAAAAGAGGTCTTTTATCTGGACAGAAAATAGGAAAATTGGACTTCTGTGTGCATTGCGTATTGGGGAAGCAGAAACGAGTTATTTTCAAGACTGCGGTTCATAGAACAAAGGGGACTTTAGACTACATTCATTCAGACCTTTGGGGTCCTTCACGGGTTCCTTCCAAAGGTAGCGGTGCACATTATCTACTAACCTTCATTGATGATTACTCCAGGAAGGTTTGGGTCTACTTCTTGAAACATAAGAATGACGTTTTTGTGACTTTCAAACAGCGGAAGACTTTGGTTGAGAAGCAGATAGGAAAGCAGATTAAAAGGTTCAGATCCGATAATGGCCTTGAGTTTTGCGAGACTGAATTTAATGAGTACTGTAAGAATGAAAGAACTGTTAGACATTGTACAGTTGTGAAGACACCGCAGCAGAATAGAGTTGCAGAACGGATGAACAGAACCTTGATAGAGAAGGCCATATGTATGTTGTTAAATGCAGGTTTGGGCAAGGAATTTTGGGCAGAAGCAGTGAACACAGCTTCTTTCTTGGTGAATCGTTCTCTTTGCACAGCTATAGAATGTAAGACCCCTGAAGAGGTTTGGTCAGGTAATCCTGTAGATTATTCATCTCTTAGGGTGTTTGGTTGTCCTGCATATGCACATGTGAATGAGGGAAAACTCGAACCTAGAGCGAAAAAATGCATCTTTCTTGGTTATGGTTCTGGTGTGAAGGGTTATAGACTTTGGTGTGCTGATCAGAAGTCAGCAAAGGTCATCATTAGTAGAGATGTTACTTTTGATGAATCAGCTATGCTTCATAAGAACAAGGAATACTCTGTTCCTTGTATTGATAGTTTTGATAGTGTTGGTCAGAAGGTGGAGCTTGAAGTAACTTCTCCTCAGGTTCAGAAATCACAACAGAGTTCAGATCATGTGCCTACTACTACTACTGTTGCAGATGAAAATATAGTTTTAGAGGAGGAACATGTGGACAATCAGTATAGTCTCACTAGAGACAGGGCAAAGAGGACAGTGCGACCACCATAGAGATATGGGTATTCAGATTATGTTGCTTATGCTTTGTCAGTTGCCGAGGCAGTTGAGTATAGTGACCCTGTGACTTATAAAGATGTTGTTTCCTCGAATGATTCAGAAAAATGGTTGTTCGCTATGAATGAGGAGATGGAATCTCTCCAGAAAAATCAGACTTGGGAGCTTGTGAAACCACCTAAAGGTAAGAAAATTGTGGGCTGCAAATGGATATTTAAGAAAAAAGAAGGCATCCCAAGAGTTGAAGACACTAGGTACAAAGCTCGACTAGTAGCTAAGGGATTCAGTCAAGTCGAGGGAATTGACTTCAATTATGTGTTTTCACCAGTTGTGAAACATAGCTCTATTCGAGTATTACTTAGTTTGGTTGATATGCATGATTTGGAGTTGGAACAACTAGATGTGAAAACAGCTTTCTTGTATGGTGAACTTGATGAAAAGATTTATATGCGTCAACCTCAGGGATTTCAGATTCAAGGAAAAGAAGACCATGTTTGCTTGTTGAAAAAATCCTTATACGGTTTAAAGCAATCTCCCAGGTAATGGTATAAACGATTTCACTCATTTATGGTTGGGATTGAATATAGCAGGAGTCAATATGATAGTTGTGTGTACTTCGGGAAACTTCAGGATGGCTTATTTATCTATTTGTTGCTTTATGTTGATGATATGTTGATTGCAGCAAAAGATAGTTCAGAGATTGGTAAACTGAAATCACAGTTGAGCACTGAGTTTGAGATGAAAGATTTAGGGGCTGCTAAGAAGATTCTTGGCATGGAGATTCAGCGAGATCGCAAAATTAAGAAATTGTACTTATCTCAGAAAGACTACATTGCAAAGGTGTTAGATCGTTTTGGAATGAAGAATGCTAAACCAGTAAGTACTCCTCTTGCTGCTCACTTTAGATTATCAGCTGAATTATCTCCTCAGACAGATGAGGAGGTTAGGTATATGTCAAGTTTTCCCTACTCTAGTGCAGTTGGTAGCCTCATGTATGCTATGATTTGTACTCGTCCAGATATTTCACATGCCATTAGTGTGGTAAGTAGATACTTATCACGTCCAGGTAAAATTCATTGGGAAGCTGTGAAATGGATTTTAAGATACTTGCGAGGTACCTCCGATGTTAGTTTAGAGTTTGGAAGAAATGGTGATACCCTTATAGGGTATGTTGATTCAGACTATGCTGGTGATCTTGATAGGAGGAGGTTGTTGACTGGTTATATATTTACCCTTGGAGGTTGTGCAATTAGTTGGAGAGCTACTTTACAGCATACGGTTGCTCTATCTACTACAGAGGCAGAATATATGGCTATTACAGAGGCTGTTGGGAAGCTATTTGGTTGCGAGGCTTGTTTGGAGAGATCAGTATGGATCATGGAGTTACTGTTGTCCATTGTGATAGTCAAAGTGCTATACACTTGACTAAGGATCAGATGTATCATGAGAGGACGAAGCATATTGATGTGAGGTATCATTTTGTTCGAGACATTGTTGAAGATGGCGACATTAAGGTCTTGAAGATTGGTACTGCAGATAATCCAGCTGACATGTTAACAAAGCCGTTATCACATACCAAGTTCAAACATTGCTTGGACCTGGTTAGTGTTCGATGCACTTGAGTTGTGCATTTTGAGAAGAGGAGAAAGTTCACTGTTTGTGCTATATTTGGAAGATTCAAGTCAAGGTGGAGATTTGTTGGGTATGACATGATTCCTTATTGGATTTGGATTTAGGTATTATCTAGTTCTTTATTGGATTTGGATTTAGGTATTACCTAGAATCCGTTTTGGTTTAAGAAAAGTTATCTTTCCTAATTATACTCAATTTAGTATTTTCTATCCTATTTGGTTATGCAATTTCCTATGGCCTATAAATATAGGTGCTAGGATTTTGGGGAATACACATTCAGAGACATTCAGAGACATTCAGATTCATTCAGAAGTATTCTAATAATTCTCTCTCTATCTTGTATTCTTCAAATATTTATTTAGTGGATTTCTTCTGTCTTCTCCGTGGTTTTTTCCCGATTTGGGTTTCCACGTAAAATCTTGTGTTATTGTCTTTATCTTTCTGCGTTGATTTATTGTGTTTGTCATAGTTTGTCATAACAACAAATAATACCTTGCCTAAAATTTCGACTACATCAGTGTAAAAAACTAAAGTATGCACAACTGACTTTTGAGAATTATGTACATGTAACTGCTAGAACTAATATCAGCAGTAAAACATGAGCTTCTTAACATTCTCACTAAGTTTGGGAAGAGGGGCTGCCTTAGGTGGTGCGGCCCGGGATATAGTATTAGTGTTTCTGTTAAAACTTGTCGACTCAGATTGCAAGAGCTCATGGCCAAAGCTCATGGCCAAAGCTTTAACAATCATCCTCTGAATAATGTTGTTATCCCTCTGAATCATATTGGATATGATAAAAGAAAATAAATGTCATACTTGTATCTCAGTATTTACTCTAGAGGAACCTGAATTAGATATATTGGTTGTATGTAGCTATGCCTTTTAATTTTCTAATATCTGTCCAAATTTTGCTGTAATGTTCTAATTGGAGTGTTTCTCTGTTTTCAAGTGGTATCGAACTTCTACCCCTGTCTGTGATGGCAAATCTTCAGTATACAATTCAATTATTTCCCTTGTTCTTTCGTGCTGTACAATATTTGCCATTGCCAAACTTTAATTCATTTGGTCCACCTGTTAGCAGTTTAGAGATTTAACACACGTCATTGATTTGCGTTGGAGTTACACAGTAATAAATTGCAGTGGTTCGGTCATTTGAAACTTTAATAGATCTGTAGTCACTTGAATTAAATTTCATCTCATGTCAACTACAAAATTATGAACACCTGTATTCTTACCAGCATACACTGTTTAAGTTCTTTATGTTATTCTGTGTAGGTATGCAACAGCCAGTGCCTGTTCGGATGACATGTTTTTGCTTTATGTTAAGTTTTTTATGTTAAGTTCTTTATGTTCTTTATGTTATTCTGTGTACACTGTTTAAGCCCTGGAGTGATGATCCTTCCTAAAGAAACCTGATTGTGTTAAATCAACTTATGATTTCATAAATATGGTCAACAATATATATATTTATTTTTGGATTGAAATTATATATTACAGATTTTTTACTCGATATGGTTGTCTGTGACTGCTGATTGTATATGCCCATCTGCAGCCACTGGCGGATGCTTATGGACTGCTTATGCATAGGACTGGCTAGTGGGAATATGGACTCAGTCCATTCAATATATCCTCAATTATCCTAGCTATCTTTTCCCCCGAGTTTCTATCATTATCATTACTGAATTCCTTACTTTCTGCTAATTAATTACTGTTCATGATCTTTTTTCCATTGTTCATGACGGTTTGAGCTTCAATTATCAACTAACAACCATTTTTGTTGATTAGATGCTCACATGAGGTTTAAAACAGTACAGGTATGCATGGATATTAAATGTAGGCATCCATGGGGTTTAAAACAATGCAGGTATGCATTAGAATATAGTAGGGAGTTGAAAATGCCACTGATTTCATGTCCTATGTTTTGTAGACGACCACTTGGTTAGAGCTTTTAATTTTGGGCATGGCAACAAAATGTTGTCTGTAATATACAGATATGTCTTTCAATGGATTGACTATTGATTGTTTGATATCATTGTGCTTATTTTATTTCTTTCAATGGATTGACTATTATTTTAATTTTGGGCATGACAACAAAATGTTGTCTGTAATATATAGATATGTCTTCCTCCACTCTCCTCTTTCTCCATCGGCAGAGCAGAAGAAGTCTTTCTGGTTCTTCATTCAATTTATCTTATTTTCTCTCCGATTATATGTTTTTATATTTTTATATGGATCTGTTTATAGTTTACAGGAGCTAATTGTAGGGTTTTGGACACATAAACGCAACGGAATTTAAAATTTTAAAATAATTTTCCGAAACCCTAAAACAGGATCCATGTGAAAATAAATTAATTCAGAGGTTTAGATTTGCTTTACCGATTATCCGAGCTTGAATGCAACGATGAAATTCTGGAACGGCTTCGAATCTCCAACGCAATCCAACGGAACTGCGTCTCTACGGTATCCACACGAACGTCCCACAAATCGTCACACGATCTGCAGCAAAGAGAACTCCGGTACTAGCCGCCAAGATCTAGATTTTCTCAAGTGTTGCTCTCAACTCTCTTTTCTAAAACGGCTAGGTTTTTTTTTAGTTTCACGTAAACAAGACTGCTGATATATCTGATATATATAGAGTCCAAAAGGATAAGCAAAACCCTAATCCTATTAGAAAAGTAAAATCCGAATTTATATATATATTATATTTTAATTAAGTCTTACTTAATTAATATACATATATATACAAATTATCTTGTTAATTTAAATTCGTAATTTAAATACTATCAATCATATTGATATATTTAAATCCTTACAATTTAAATTAATTCTCTTTTAATTACGTTCTAAGTGTGTGACCCTATAGGTTATTATTATATTGGCAATAATTTTAAAATCATATTATAAAATTATAAACAGTGAGTGGCATCTAGTAATGCATCACTGCTACCCAAACAATAATAAGATCGATGATTCGATGCAACCTTTTCGTGACCAATGTTTCAATGTAATTTAATCCTTTTTAACCTTGACATCCTAGATTAAACTCGAGTCATGGAATGTGTCATACTCTTCATAATTTAATCTGAGTTTTCTTGATCAATGAGTAGACTATATGAAACAAATCACTATTTGAGCATGGTCATGCATTTCATAGTCCTACTCAATCAGAGGCCTATGGATATCACTCCTAATATATAGGAGGGTTAAATTCCATCTAGATCACTCATATTCCTCACACGATTCATGATATACCCAATAATCACCTTTATTGTCCACCCTATTAAAGGTGACCTTTGATGATATCAAAGTACATAAATTCTCGTATAGTAATATAGTGATTTCAGGTCGGAGGACCATTACATCATTGTCACTATGAAAATTGCTTATGACACTTTGCATAATGCTCCACGTAGAATTCGCATGATGGGTCTGTCCAGTACATTGTTCTCTAACATGTACCTATGCATTGACTTAATATCTCATATATTAATGACCAATGAGATTTGGCCATCAGTCAATCCACATACTAGTCTCAATGTATCATTGTTGTCCCATTCTCAATGATACTCGACTAGGGACATTTAAGAGTAATAATACTTATTGTAATTATATAATCTCATGTTCAAGTCACATACTTGAAGTTATATAATTTGTATTATTATTCTAAGGACTTTTATTATGTTAACATTTATATAACACAATAAATGAAACCATAATAAAATAATTCATTTATTCAATCAAATATCAAGAGAAATGTTAAGCAATTACATTAAATAATTGGCCTCTAGAGCATAAACTCTAACACTAATTATGTTTATGTATCTAGATATAGGAATATGTTTGTTTGTTTAGGTGTTTTTAATAGTAAATGATTTGATTTAATTTGTCTAATTTTGTTTAAGTGATTCACTTCTATGTTGTTTTCATAGAACTTTTTTTTATGGTGATTATTATTGTAAATTTTAAAGACTGTTTTTCAATTGTCAATTGCTGCTGTAAGTTGTAAAATTGTAAAAGGAAAATCTATGGTTATTTAATTGTAAAACAAGGTTCTGCTGCTTTGTCATCTACTTTTGTAAATTTTAGTTGTAAAAGAGCAATAAAATTGAATCTTCTAAAACTTTTTGAATATATTTATCACCTTATAATGTAAAATGATGATACCCTTGACATTCTTACGAAATGGTCTAACTTCGCCCTTTTTCGCAAATTTGTTTTATGAGTGATATTTGTTAAAAATTATAGTAGCAAAAATGTTGGGCACTATAAAATTCCCAATATTTTTATTGCAAGAGTTAACAAATACACTGTTTGGATAGGAGAGAGAGAGCCTATTTGGACATTCAGCAATGGCCACATGCATCAATAACAATTCACTCTTTTCTGCTACTTTGCTGAATGATGGAAAATTCATTAGTTTGTGTAAATTTGCTTCTATGGTTTCTGTCACCAACTCCAAGCCCGATTGGAATCACTCCAGGGTCAGAGCTATCAAAGAGAAAACAGAGGAAATAGAGTCTCCATCTTCGAGTTCTTCTGCAGAGGATGTTACAGAGAAGTTTGGCCTTAAATCTGGTCTTTGGAAGGTACCCGTTATAACATCCTTTTACTTACTTACAGTATGAGTAGAGTGTTGAAATTGATACTATTATTTAGTTTTAATGTTGTAAATGGACTAATAATTTTGCTGATCTTTTAACATGTGAAACAATTGTTAAGGTATATCCTTGATTTGCCTTGTGCACCGACTACCCAGGAATTTTTTTCGGGTGTACTTTTGGCTTGTGAGTTCTAGTTTGAACCATTAGTTATGTTAAACTTTCCTTTTGTGAGGCAGGTCATGTAGCTTGGGATAGGTTTAGTCGGATAATCTTACATTTTACGGTAACATTATACCTACTGCTCTAGCTCAAATGCTCAATCAATAGTATAGACTGCGAAGATAGTTATACTCATTCATAGTGATTTACTCTGACATTAAGTGTGGCAAATATGTAAGGATTTTGCTATATTATGTTCCTAATTAGCTGCATACATTATTTCATTGAGGTTGTTCATGTAATAGAGTGAGTTCATATATATGCATGCCAAGCGAATACATGATTTTAATTTGGTCTGTATGTTCTATTATTATTTCTGTTCTTTTTTCATGATAGTTAATTTTCTCTCTTGCACAGGTTACATTTCAATCTAATTGTCTTATTAGTTATAATTCTCGCTTTTCAAGACTTTGTTTTAACATTTTGTATAGAAAGTTGTAGTCTTTTTAGTTTTGTTGGAGATATTAATTAATGACACCTCACCAAAGTTACATTTTAGTCTTATAGAATTTTAAATTAGCATAAATCTTTGTATGAAATGCTAACACAATTCCGCGTATGTGCGTTATTTTTGGTGTTATTCTTGTTGGAATGGGAAGTGCAATCGCAAGACAATTAAGAATTAATATTGGTTTTATTTAAGTTTTGATAAGAAGACTTAATCAGTGCCTAGGATCTTCAACAAGTTGGAGAGTTTGATTTGGGGAATGTGCTCTTTAGAGAACAAAGCTTTCCTTCTGTTTATGACAGTTACTGTAGTACATATTTGGCAATGTGATTGCACATGTCAGGAGAAGCTATTATTTACATAACAAGTTATATACTCATGTTTAATTAAGTTGCTTTTCTCCACTCCCTAACATACAAAATGAGATCTCAAAAGTATGTTGTGCTATATGATTCTAACTTAGTTTAATTAGATGACTTTTGGACCCAGTCAAGCTTGTTGCACAAGTTTTTATGTATCCTTTCGTCATTGGAAGTGTTCCAACTCATTCCGAGATAAGATTGGCATTCATGTGTTTTGTGCTTTTAATTTCCTCTGACTTCTTACAATTTTAAGTTGGTGTTCTACAGACACTAGACATAGTTGCTGAAAATCCAGACAAGTTCAGAGTCGTGGCACTCGCTGCTTGTTCAAATGTGACCCTTCTTGCTGATCAGGTGACCAATCAATCGATTTTCCTTTTGATAGTCTAAACTTGAATTGCCTTGTACTTTCTTGTTGGAAGAACTTGATTTACTTGATCTGATAATCCGGCAAAGTGTAACATAAAATATGTGTCCTACTAATCTCTATTCAAGGTGCAATAATGGGAGATTAATAGATTTATTTTACGAGTTATTTCAGCTGAACCATGACATCAAAGGATCTCCGCTTTCTATTTTATTGTATTCCTCATAAAATAATCCACCCCTGAATCTTTTCATTTCAAAGTTTATTAGCAATTTCAGTCCTACAGATTTGTCCCCCAAAATATACCACTATGTGACAATTCTTTTTTTTGGGTTGATTTTAATTAGATGTGCATATTTAGATTAGAAAGGACAAAAATTTCAACGAAGTCGAATAGGTATTGAGTTTGAGCAAGACCAGTAACCATGATTCACTGAAGCTAATTGGTGCTTTACTCTGTTTGGCTACTTACTATACGAAAACTAACAAATATATGAAAACTAACAAGAATACTTAAGAGTAGCATTTTAATGATTATTCTTAATAGATATTCATGAAATTCATTTATTACAATTCTAACAGTTCCATCTTGCAAGCTAACAAGAATACTTAAGAGTAGCATTTTCCGTATCTAATTTTTTGAGACGGATTTCAGACGGACATTTTCCATATCTAATTTTTTGTTTTGAGACAGACAGAATTAGTGACGCGACCTACTGACACGGATTTTGAGACGGATTCTGCTCCGTCTCAGATGTATAGATTTTTTGTAGTGATAGTCAATCAACAATTGGAAGGGCACAGAGTCACATGTACAATGATAAGTCTAAACATATTCGTCGTAGTCACAATACTATAAAACAATTGCTCTCTAATGACATTATGTCTATTGAGTACATAAAGTCAAAAGAAAATATAACGGATCCGTTAACTAAAGGTTTGACTAGAGAGCAAGTAAAAATAACATCGAGAGGTAAAACCTGTAAATAAGGATCGTCATGGTGGAAACTCAACCTAGTTGACTGAAAATCTCAAAATCTATGTTCAAAGGGACAATTAAACTGTGAATGATTCAACTAAATCACTACGAAGAAATTAATTTTTTCTGCTCATTCCTATGATACGAGATAGTGATACCTGCAGCGGTTTCAGGATAAGTTGTGCTTTTAATGATTCTTAAATCTTGATAAACAAGTGGGGTATGGCAGGATACTCTTATTAAGAATCACCTATGTGAGTGTGAACGGTGCCAATTCGATAAGAATGATAAAGGCTATACTTCTCGAGAACATTCATAAATCCGGAATTGTTTAGGGCCAAAATGTACAAAATCATGAGAACCAAATAATGTATGAAAAGAATCTGTGTGAATTTTTATTGTCTCGGTTTACACAAACGGTTGGATAGTTCAGGATATCATATTCACTAGACAACTAGTAAACTCGATAGTCTTTCACAAGGGAATGTTCAAAGCCCAAAACTACCTCTCTATACAGATATTTTCAATTCTGTCTCTCTCAAGAGTCTGCATAACATTTGCATAGGCTGACAGTCAATTTCATTCATGTGGGGGATTGTTAAAATTTGAGCTCAAATCAATGGGATAATAAATGAGAATTTTACTCCCATAGATCACCCGTGAAAATGATAAATAAATACTTGTGGAAGGTGAGTCTCATATCGATTATGAACTAAACAATTAATGGGTATATATACAATAAGATTGCTTTTGGGTTTGGGTCCCAAAGGGCACCCCACTTTTGTAGAGGGGAGGGGACCTAGCCAAGGCTTGATTTGGTTTGACTACATGCGCGTATCGTCGCCGACCGGGCGCTGGTCATGGGTCCATACATATATATATATATATATATATATATATATATATATATTTTATTTATCAAATTTTGGAAAGGCAAGGCAAGAGAAGCGCAGACAGAAAGTCAAGCGTCGCAGCGCTAGACCAAGTGCAGCAACGCTCGTGAATACGCGCGCCTGACTTCAAAGCCCAAAACTATCTCTCTATGCAGATATTTTCAATTCTGTCTCTCTCAAGAGTCTGCATAACATTTGCATAGGCTGACAGTTAATTTCATTCATGTGGGGATTGTTAAAATTTAAGCTCAAATCAATGGGATAATGAATGAGAATTTTACTCCCATAGATTACCCGTGAAAATGATAAATAAATACTTGTGGAAGGTGAGTCCCACATCGATTATAAACTAAATAATTAATGGGTATATATACAATAAGATTGCTTTTGGGTTTGGGTCCCAAAGGGCACCCCACTTTTGTAGAGGGAAGAGGACTTAGCCTAGGCTTGATTTGGTTTGACTACATGCGTGCATCATCACTGACCGGGCGCTGGTAATGGGTCCTTATATATATATATCTTTGGGCAAAAGTTTAGTTTAATTTTTTATTTATCAAATTTTGGAAAGGCAAGGCAAGAGAAGCGCAGACAGAAAGTCAAGCGTCGCAGCGCTAGACCAAGTGCAGCAGCGCTCGTGAACGCGCGCGCCTGATAGAATGGTTGCATCTGTTTAGTTTTTGATGTCTCATGTCCTTTCATTTGCATCCAAACTATTTCAAATGGTTGTGTCCCATTTTAAGGGTTACTAGACCCTCCTATAAATAGCATATGAAGGCAACCATTTCATTCACTCATTTTCAATCAATTGTGCATCATCAATTAAGTTAGATTAAGAGTTTCGTTTGAGAGAGTTCAGAGCATTTATTTTTGGTCCGTTGTGTATACTATTTAGAGTGGTACTATAGCATACGTTATCATTGTATCCTGAAGACAAGTGTTATCAACTCTAAGCACCGTAAAGAGGGTATAATTGTCTTAAAGACATAGTACCGAGTACGAACCTTGACATATATATACACACACACACACACACACACAGAGTAAGGATCAAAGGCATATCCCCTAATTTAACATACCTATTTAAAAAAAACCCACTTTCTTTCTTCTCTCTCCTCAACTCCCGCTTTCTTCCTTCTCTCTCCTCACATGTCAGACCATAGATACTTTTGTTTGGCTAACACCGTCTGCCCTCAATTATTAGCATCTTCAATCAAGTAAACATAAATGGATCAAAGTACCAACATCATCTTCATTTATAAATAAAATTGGTCATAAATCATACATGCTCAACTTAAACTGGATTGCCAACTTTGTCATTCAAATGGATCAAAACAACAAATTCACAGGTTGGAAGTCTTGTCTGTGACGCAACATTATCTTGAACCATAGGGAAATTAAAAATTTACTTCAGCACGTGTCATCGGCAACCTGGGAGCTCCGAATTCCCCAAAAAAAATTACTTCAGCACTAAACTGCCTCCCCATTTGGCATTCACAAGTGCTACACTAGGTAATTGTCCATGCATACCTGCAAATTATAGTTAATTAGCATATCATTTCAAATAACCATAAGCTATAGATGTACATTAACTTCTAGTCAAACTTGACTGTTGTACAAATGAATTACTTCACTTAATATTAACACATGAATTATCTTAAGTCATGAATTAACTTAAGATCGTATCATGAAAAAACAAAATGTTATTTTTCACAGGAGGGGATCATACTCAACAAACATTTATCGTATCACTTAAATCAGCATCCACAAAATGCTAATTGACACCTAAAGAATTGTATAAAGATTATAAACTAAAAACCTAAAGAAACGGAATCACTGTAATATTCCGAACCCTAATAATATTTGTATATGTAAATTATGTGTTTAATAAATGAATTTTCATGATCTAACTTAGTATTATGTGGTTGTGTATTTTATTAAACAATTAAGTCAAATAAAAAAAATTTTGCCAAGCTGCTGTGTCGTGCTTAATCGAACAAAATGATTTGTCGTGCTTTCGGCGATTTCACTGAGAAGCGTCTCGGCAAATTATTTTTGTAACCTGCTGTGTCGTGCTTAAAAATGACGAAGTGATTTGTCGTGCTTTGGAGTTAATATAATATTATATTAACTGATAAAATTTTAAAATAAGTTAATTAAGGTTTAAAATGTCAAACTAAATTAGAAACCCTAATTTGAAAACCCTAATTAATAAAATTTGTCCGAATTGTTAAAACAAAACCCTAATTATTACCCAAGAATCCTAATTGAGATAATTAGATTCTAATTACTAAATTATAATATTAATTATAATCATTTAACTTAAATTAAAACCCTAAACAAAAGATTAAAACCCTAATTGTAGAATTGAAAACCCTAAACCCTAATTTGAAATCCTAAAACCCTAATTTGATTCAATAACACTAAATTATAAAATGATAAACCTTAATTATGATATATTATCTTAATTAAAGTATTACTAAACATGATTAAACACCCTAATCATGATTAACAATAATCTAGGTTTAATTAGTAAGTAAATAAATCAAAAATTAAAATTTAAACCAATCAAAATAGGATAAGAACACAAGATCAGATATTTGATCAAGTCTCCAGCTCAAGTAGGTTATTAATATCAGATGATAGCAGCACAAGTCCCTAGACTAGGATATTTTTGGAGGCAAAGTTTGGAAAATGACCTAAGAAACCCTAATTTGTCAATTCTATAAATAGGAGAGCAATCTGATCATTTGGCCACGAAAATTTTGAAGCTTAAACACTTAATAATCATACCATAGTAAGCCTTTGCAGTAGCAACATCAGATCAGAAAGAAAGAAATCAAAAATTCAACTAGAAAGGTATGAAATTCATTTTTGATGCTAGATCTTTAAGTTGTTAGTAATTTTATGTTTTAGGTATTTAGATATGTGTTATAATATGCTAATAAGTGATCTGGGTTGATAAAACAAGAATCCATAACATTTAAATGATCGAAAATGATGAAAAATCAAAACTGTCTAGAGCAGCCAAAACTGTCTGACATGCAACTTTGTCAGGCGGTTTGATGGCTTAAATTATGTGTTTGATCTGTTTTAATGTATGTATGTGTAGCCTGATATGGGGTCTATAATATCCAACTTAAATTGTAGTAAAAGAATGTCTAGAACTGAAGTTATGATTGGTCAAAAGTCCTTTGACCGTTCGGATTAGCAAATTTTTGACCAACCCAGAAATCTTTGAAGAACTCTGACAAGCTTTGTCAGAAGTTCATGCTGCCCAGATTTGGTCTAAATGAGATATTTTGTGTAGTTTCTTTGCTTAGACTTGTTGTATGCTACATAGATAACAATCTCATAACATTAAAACACATGAACAATAATTAAGTCAACCATAAATCATGGTCAAAGTGCCTTGACCGAACTTGACTTATGAATTTCTGGGTTACCCAGAAATTCTCAAGAACAGTTGGTCCCTGCTAGTTTGACCAAATTTAAATGGCATCAAATGATGTTGTTTGATCTCAAACAAAACATGTCGTTACTCTCTACCATGTAGACTGTAACGAGCAACAAAAATCAAACACAAATCATAACCCAGTTGAAATTAATTTGAGCTCAAAGTAGGTTGTCCAGCGTTGACCAGGTTCTTCATGAAGAACACCTTTAGCGACAAAATTCATAGCCAAACCCAGATAACTATGCACACATGCAGACCGTCGCTAAAGCCCTTTAGCGACGGATTTTTAATAAAAATAAAATAAAAATTAATTAAATAAATTATAAAATAAGAAATAAATATTAAATAATTATTAATAATTAATAATTATATTCGAAAATTCATTTTTAATTATAAAAATTTATTTTTAATATTTTTATATATTTCTGAATTATTATTTAATTTAATTAATTAATAATAATAATTATAATAAATCATTTAATAATTACATTAATTATTTAAAAATGATATTAAATCATTTAATAATTATATTAATTATTTAAAAATGATATTAAGGTAAATAAATTTATTGTATATAATAATTAAATAAAATATTAAATATTTAAATATTATTAATGATAAATAAAATCATTTAAATAATATATTAAGTATTTAAAAATATTATAAATGATAATTAAATCATTTTAAATATTAAATAAAGTTTTTTTAAAATTATTATAAGTAATAATTAAATTATTATAATAATAAAATAAATTCTAAAAATATTATTAATGATAAAATAAATCATTTAAATAATATTTTAAGTATTCAAAAATATTCAAAATGATAAATAAATCATTTAAATAATATATTAAATGTTTTAAAAATATTCTAAATGATAATTAAATCATTTAAAAATATTTCTAAGCTTGTAAAATTATTTAAAAATATTTCCAAGCTTATAAAAATTATTCTAAATGATAAAATAAATCATTTAAATAACATAGTAATTGTTTTAAGAAGATTCTAAATGATAACTAAATCATTTAAAAATATTCCCAAGCTTGTAAAATTATTTAAAAATATTTCTAAACTTATAAAAATTATTTAAAAATAATATTAAGCTTCTAAAAATATTATAAATGATAATTAAATTATCTAAGCTAATATTTAAGCTTCCAAATGAAGTTTTATCGAATAACCTATGTGTTTAGCTGTCTAATGATGCGGCTGAGACACCGAATCGACGTCGAACCTTCATATAACTTGTCTAGTTTAATTAGATAAGTATTATTATAGATTCTAATGTTTATTATTGATATGAATAGACATAAATAGACTACCCAACGTTGATAAACAGCGTAAACTTAACGTGCTACGCACAGGCAAGTCTCCGAACCTTGTTACATTTAAGCAATTCATTTATGTCTTGCTATCAATTATTGTTAAGTTATTGCTACTTGTTCAGCATAACTTAAGAAATAAAATCATTTATTGACTGTTTGAGCTTAAAATTGTTGTGTCAAACCAAATTGTTTTGGTACGACATCTATACTGAGTTAAAGGGACACTGTGGATGGAAGGTGGTCCGACAAACCTTCGAATAAGGTTTAAATTGGCAATCAAATGAATTGACCAATATTGGCAATTAACTTAAATTGACCAAAAATGTGGTAGGATGATATGCATACTCCTAGGATATTGGTGAAGCTGATCACCTACCAGATATCTGAACTCAAAGAGGTTCTAAGTCATTGAAGACTGACAGGACAATTTGAAATATATGGTTCCGGTACAGAACCCTCAGTATCAATTATACATCACCTGACATCTTTCAAATCAAACACATTGTGTTTGCATTTTCAAATGAACTTGCTGAGCATTTGTAGCTCATTATTGCGCATATCTTCTTTTGCAGCTTTAAATGATATCCCTAGCACTTCTAGGACAGATAAAGGGAAAGGACACGTTTACTAGTTTTATTAACTACTTTTGAATAATCTAAGTCTTTTAAAGGCTTTTGTTGTAATAACTTAGTACTGAGAACAATGTAATCGAACCAAATGATATGTAATATATTATGATCCTTTATTTCATATATTGCGTTATACTCTGATCTTTGTTTTATTTAGCATAGTTATACTAAGTTAGATACAGTATCTATACGAACTATACATCTGAATGAGGGTATTTAAATGATGTTGAAAGTCCTATAAGCTCTGGGGTTACACTTAATGAGTGTCGGTAAGGTGTCATCTTTACCGGAATGCGCCCATCAGTTCTAGGGACAATCTTATCATTAATACTGTGAATGTCAGATAGATAGGAACTATTGATATGAAGGAGATATCTACAAGATATGAATCTATACATCCAAGTGAGGGTATCCAAACACGGATAACATTCTGACGAGAACTATTATCTGTTATGGGATACTGTGAACCTTGGATAGATAGAAGTCATATTTTATTGAATATTTATAGTTGTATAGTTTCACGTGAGCACCAGATCTACTACAGAGGAGTGTAGAGATTTGGGGGCGTCACAATCAATGTTTCCATTACCATTCTATACATGATCAAAAGACAAGAAAGAGATCATGAAAATCAAAACAAGAAGAAAATACTAAACAGAAATCAGTACAAATATATCATGATAATCAACACCAATAAGAAGACACTAAACAGAAATCATACAAAGATTTTAAGTCAATATCTGAAATTCCCAATCATCCCATGATTACTGCAATTATGAAGCATGCTCTGTAAAAAAATAATTACAAATCAATAGAAAAATATAGATATACAAGTGTTGCTATAACAACTCAATCGTACCTGTGGGTGAATCACTATCATCATCTACACTTGGATCCTGAGTAGCATCATCATTTGATGCTCTAGTTCTACATTTAAATAAATAGCAAAGTCAAATTTAAACAAATAGTAAGGTCAAATTTAAACAAATAACAAAGTCAAAATAAGTAAACTTGTTAACCGATTATTAAGCACTGGAGAGTTTCTTTTATCGTGTGTCACACTAACTTTGCCACATCTATGACAACGTCTACCGTTGGCATCTTTTGTTTTTCCTAAAGCCCTTTCTTTGCCACCCTTCAGCCTTTTACCACACCTTTTTGCTCGCACTTAGTTCGGCTCAATGTAACTATGTTCATAAGTAGAAGTCATGTTAACTGACTTGGATACACTCATTCCACCACACTCTATTTTATTGTTTCTTTCGGAATCATTATTCCCAATAATTTAATTGATCTTTTCATCCACATTACATAAACATTTTTTTAAAATAGTTATGGCTTCTTCATTTGTGAGAGCCTTATCAATCAAATCTAAATAATGTTGAATCAATTAACTTCGCAAGAGTAAGTGTGGCGTGTTATCTTTTATCGCTACTCCATTATCATCAATTACACCACTTGATTTTGTTGTCTTTGTCCAACTCTTCAAAATATATTTTGTGGGCAATTTGTCAAGATTATGATACTTATGCAAGTAAGCTATCACGTGCCGACATAGGATTCCCAAACTCTCAAACTTTTTGCAAGTACTTGTTGCATAATCCAAAGATTTGTCATAATAAATTTCTCTTACAATAAAATTGTTGACATTCCTTTGGTAAATCTTATATACACAGTAGTTATCATCCTCTTTCATAAGTTCAAACCCATAATTCAAACTCTCACACAACTCATCTTTAAATTTATAATACATAGAGTGTGTATAAATGTCAACCATTTGAATTAAGAAGTCATGGCCAATTTTTATTTTCGGCTTCTCAATTAAATCTTTGTTGTCCGAGCCCAACTCTACATGTCGTTGATGTTGAATGCCCCGACCAAATTGAATCATAAAATCTGCTAAAGAATTTCTTTTAGAAATAATTTTTTTTTTAAAATGCATGAGAACTCTCCGTTCGTTAGCTACTTGACATGCCGGCTGAGAAAACATGATTCACATGTGCGGGTACCCATCTTCATCGGATGTCATACATTGATTGTAGCCATTTATTAGCATTCAACCTATTTTTCTCCATTAGCTCCACTCAAGTGGAGTCAAACTTTTTCACAGTCTCCGAATTCCAAATGCAATTTGAAAACTCTTTATAATAAGCACTGAATTTTACTAAGTCAATCTTCTTTAAAAATTTGGTCAAAATATGCTAACTACAATACCTATGAAATGTCTTAGGAAGGATATGTGAAATGGCATTTGTCATAGCCGGATCCTGATCAGTGATAATCATCTTATGTGCATCACCTGACATTACTTCCAAAAAATACTTGAAAAGCCAAACAAAAGTATCTATTGTCTCATCACTTAAAAAAGCACAACCAAATATAATAGTTTGACCATGGTTATTAAACCCCCATTAGTGGTGCAAATATCATTCCGTAACGATTAGTATTGTATGTGGTATCAACAAAAATGACAACATCACCGTAAAATTTATAAGCCCGTCTAGAAGTTGCATCGGCCCAAAAACAATGAGTAATCCTTTTTCATCGTCTGTGTCAATTGTAAAACTGAATGAAGGATTCTTTTGTTGTTCTAACTTTAAGTACTCATTCAACATACCCCATCATGTCCCTTCAACTCATTACATTTGTCTCTTTTAAAGTTATACAAATCTCGTTGCGTGCAACCAATATTTTCAAACCCTCCCGCCTGCACTGCAAGAAATTTATATTGTTGACATTGTGGTATATTCACCGTGTCGAGTTGTTGACTCAAAGATTTTTGGGCAGTTGACACATTACAGTGCGATCGTCAAAGATGCCTCTTATGTAGGGTTGACAATGGGTGACAATGACCCTCCTCAATTTTAGTAACTATGTACAAGTCATTTCTTTTTACCACTATAATTCTTGCACTACAACCTTCTTTTGAGATCTACGTTTTCTTTTTACATCCACATCGGCTAATAGTTTGCCCTTTCCTTGCTTGTAACACACATACTCCTTGTTACAAATCTCACCGCTTCCTACCTTTTTTCTCTCATTATACTTTCGCACACTAAAACCAGCATGCATTGCATATGTATTGTAAAAAGTGTGAACATCGTCTAATGTTTGAAATTCTTAGCCTAGCTTAGACGTAAACTCATCGGCTACTTGAGGATAGTAGACAAAAGTTTTAGCATTGTTCAAATTTAACCCCTCTGCACTCAAGTCATCCCCCTCCATTTCTATTTCCAAATTATATACGTAGTCTAAATTCATTTCTGCATTATCCCCACAACTTCCTATTTCATGGTCCATGTCATCCATTTTTAATAAACCTGAAAATAATGTATGTATGCATAACCAATTTAATACTGAACAATTGTTGAGGGTTTATGTAAGAGCATGGTCAAAACATGAATTTGACACAGTAATAACCCAATTTTACACACATACAAAATGAAAACAATTAATAGTATTTTAGTTCCAATTCCATGCAAGCCAACACCTCTCCAATCAATTGTGATTTTATCCAAAAAAAAAAGTACCGTCCAAGTAATACGTGGAAACCATGCTTAACGGTTCACATATCAGAGGTGTGGAGTAACTAGTAAATGGTAGAATCAATATCACGTAACATTTTAGCATAATGGAGTTAGTCTAGTCAACCAAATTCTCAGGCCTAATAAATTCTAACAGAGCAGCAGGTCTAGACAACATCATAAAAGGAAGTAAATGATTAATTTGCAGGTCCAATTCTTATAAAATTCAGTATAAATAAAAATCATTCAAATAGATTTGATACCCAGTTCACCACATCCTAGGCATGATTTTGTACAGTTACCCATCAAATAATCTAATATCAAGTAAAAAAGAAGAATTTAATTGTTGATTTCCAATTTTGTGAAAGCCCGTGAGAGAGAACTTGGAAAACCAAAAAACCATTAATGTAACAGAAATTAAAAACTATAGTAAGCATGTCAATTAATTAAAGCATTTGTGTGTATGAACACCAAAAATTGTGGAATCAAACTAGAAAAATTGCAGAAATTTTTACCTAGAAAAAAAGTGTTCTTTGTTGTTGCAGAGCGAAAACCAAACCAAACTAAACCAAACCCAAGATTGAATGAATTTGCACCAAATCGAAGTCGAGACGCCCCGATCTGGGCGTTTAATTTTTGATCCCCTCTGATTCCTCTGAATTTTTTGAGCTAGGTTGTTTTGTCTGACATGTAAGGAGAGAAAAGAAAGAAAGTGGGAGTTGAGGAGAGAGAAGAAAGAAAGTGGGGGTTGAGGAGAGAGAAGAAAGAAAGGGGGGGTTTAAATAGGTATGTTAGGTATGTTAAATTAGGGTTTTAAATAGGTATGTTAGGTATGTTAAATCAGGGGTGTCTCATCTTAAGGGTTACTAAACCCTCCTATAAATAGCATATGAGGGCAGCCATTTCATTCACTCATTTTCAATCAATCGTGCATCATGAATTAAGTTAGATTAAGAGTTTCATTTGAGAGTTCAGAGCATTTATTTTTGGTTTGTTGTGTATACTATTTAGAGTGCTACTATAGTATACGTTATCATTGTATCTTGGGAGACAAGTGCTATCAACTCTGAACACCGTAAGGAGGGTATAATTGTCTTAAGGATATAGTACCAAGTACTAACCTTGACATACAATCTTCACTACAACAAAACAGGCTATCTACTTAAGGTAAATCTATATATATATATATATATATATATATATATATATATATCTTGATATATACATATCTTCCCTAACAATTATAAGCAGCTAAATTTTGAGGTACAATATGTTATTGCATAATAAATTTCGGAAAAAAATCCCATAGGATGATTATTCCTCCTGACAATCCTTTTGTTTAAGACATGATCCATTGCTAAGATATCGTACCATTACATTCCATGTAAAGAAATTTGTAGATTAACTTTGCTTGTTTGCAATCATGGACTGTAATATTTTCCCTCAAATGACAGTCCCTTTCAAAAACTTTGATACTGTTGGACCAATATGCTCCATGTCAAACACCTGGTGTGCGCCCATCTATTGCTTAGTTTCTTTCTATTTGAACTATTTCAGTATCTCTAATAAAATCTCTAATTTTGCTTGAAACTAGGAATTTTTGATCTCAAAACTGAGTCTATAGAGAGAAAGTATTCACACAAGGAAAATGATACAAATGTCGACAAATATTTAACGAAGTTAGATTATGATCAACATGAAAGTGTATGCGAAAAGATAAAATAAAGTAACCTCTCAATTTCTACATTTTCCATGTATGAAATCAAATCCTCGTTAACAAACAAAATCCTCATTCAGATAATTCTAACTTATTCTTTGAATAACAAACAAAATCCTCGTTTAATTAAAAAAAATTAAGAAAAAGAATGTTTTCTGGAGGAGAGGATACAAAAATTCACTCACTCAAAAGTGCCAAAAAAATTTGGACCATTTCTCGATTTGTGCGTGTCATCCTTGCGCAGGGGCCATGCTAATCTTCTCTGTATCGTTCCAATTTTATCGGATGTCCCCGAAGGGACAAATGATATGTTGGTCACATTAGGATTTCAAGAATTGAATGCTTTACAACTTTGGTGATGTGGGATTCTGTTCTAAAAGACATTACCACCAATTTAGTTTACCCCAATGGCAGGTTTAGCCTTTAGGAGAATGGAAAAGGCAGTTTCAGCTTTTACAAGGAGAAACTCGGGGAACAAATATACCATTTTAGAGGCAGCAAACTCATCGTCAAATACCAGAAGTATCAAATCTGATGATCCTCCCCGGTTTTTCCTTTTCCCTAGTATAAGAAAGAGAAATCCGAGTCTTCACAAAGGAGTGACATAGAGATGAGATGGAAGAGAAAAGATGAAGTAAATGATTTTCATAGTAAAAGGCAGACATTGTTTGTGGCAAATTCATTCAGGAGATGGACTTGGGACAGATAAAGAACTTGGGACACATGAAAAGATTTTTTTTAGAATTTCTTCGGAGCATTTGTGATGTAGGATTTTTATTGTCATTCAGAAAATAAAGTGAGTTATACAATCAAAACTTTTTTTTTTGCAACAGAGAAGTAATGAATTTCCTATGTAACAATAGAGATATAAAGTGATGGACTCCACGGCACGCTTGCGTGAGGTGGTCGTCGTCCGGATCGTTTCTAACAAGTTGATAGGATGGATAGCTTGCAACACCTTAACCCCTCGCCTATATGTAGACGGTAATCTTGGTACAATTGCTTGCAAATGAATTATGCGTAGGATGAACACCAACGACACCTCGACCCCTCGCTTATATTGAAGCGGTAATCTTGGTACAATCGACGATTGATGTGGTAGAAGACGCCACACACAACTATGAATGGTTGTATGATAAGTCAATTATGAATCTCTCAAGAAAACTAAGGAATACTTAGGAATTCTTCAAAGAACCACAAGTAGAGAAACAAACTCACAATAATATTGATAATGCTGAAAATTGGTGTTAAAACCATTACAACAATGATCCTATTTATACTAAGCTAGAGAACAATCTAGAATTACACAAACCCTAAAAAACACCATTACATAAAACAAGGAACCTTGTTTTGGGAAAGGAAACAATTGGTGGAAAACACCATTACTTAAAACATGGAACCTTGTTTTAGGAAAGGGAACAATTGGTGGGAAACACCATTACTCAAAACATGGAACCTTGTTTTAGGAAAGGGAACAATTGGTGGAAAACACCATTACTCAAAACATGGAACATGTTCATGAATCTAGTAATCCCAAAACACATGAATAATCTTTAAGCTTCATTTCAAGCGTCTTAGTCACCATTCCAAGCTTCCTTGAGTTAAAATCATTCCATTAACTCTTAATCATCCGTTGACTCCTCGATACTTGAGTTAAATGAATGTCATAAGATTCTGACCCCCTCATGCTTGTGTCATTCCCTTCCTCTTTAAAAGGATTTGTCCTCAAATCTAGCATTTCTCCCTCTCAGAAAGGATTTGTCCGCAAAAATGATCCTCCCTCCTTGCGCGATGGAATCACCCACAAATGTTCCTGGGTCAAATACCCATCTTTGCAAACTTGCACATCGTATTTGCAAATACACACGAACTCCTGGATTAGACACAAATGATACCAATTGATAGTCTCCTCCTGGATCTAATATCAACACATAGTTCCCTTCACGCTTCATCAATTTACATTTACGAATCCCCGGATCAAAAATCAACTTGAGGATCTCGTGCATTTGTAAATACATCATTTTCAACGATCCTGGATCAAATATTAATTGCTGAAACTCAACACGTTGTTCAAGTAAGCACTCTTGAATTCCTGGATTAAACACAAAATAAAACCAATCAATATGAGTCTTTTGTATAATCAAGGAAAACTCAAGAAACTCAAACTCATATGTATAGTTTACTAAATCAAAATTCAATTTACTTCCCTGTAGACTCTCAATACAATGTTCGAATGGATCTACCCAACTTTCCATGCCTTTGGAGAGTGAGATCCCATCTCGAATCTTCAAAACACAAATAACCTTTCCCTCTCCATTGACATTAGCAAATTCAAAATCAAATAATGATATCAATGGAACTGGAAGATCATAACCAACACCACAAAAACAAAAATTCTCTAGCATATATACGATGATCACAACCAAACTCACTAGATGCTGAAGATTTTTCCCAAGGTTGATTATCAGTCAAAATATCATTAAAACAAATATTACCAAATGATAGCATTTCATCCAACGAGGCTTGTTCTAATGAAAAGATACCAAATGATAGCAACTTATGCAATGATGATTGCTCTAACGAAATGACATGATCACTACCATTGTCAACTGACGACAATTTATGTAAAGCGTGATCAACAGGAAAATCTAACTCAACATATGGACTAGAATGAATTTCATGCAAATTAGAGTTTTGAAAATGAGAAGAAATATCATGATCATAAACTAATTCAACAAAGTTCAAATATCCTTCATAATTTATGATAAAGACGATTCTACCATCAAAATAGCTAATCACAAATTTACCAATGGAAGCATGCAAAACATGTTTTAGATAACTCATGAAGACACTAGATGCATCAGTTAATCTAACAAAAATAACTATCCATCTATACAAGTTATATGTTAACACAATTTTCCTTTTATCACAATCCATTATGCTAATTTGACTAGGCATTGTCATCACATGATTATCATCAAATGTAGATAAAACATAAGTATTATGCAATTTATCAAACATATTATCTAAGTAAAGAAAATAACAATGATACTTGTTTACCAATTCAAAATCGACAAACATGCTCGACGTCTTATTCTCCTTAGATACTATGATCTCATCAATAGCACATGCACTCATGACCTCATCCATGATACCTTCCTCTATCAATTCTTCAACCTGCCTCGGTGACTCCTTCGTCTCCTCAAGATCACCAATAGCTGACGGATATGGAATGATAGTGCTAGGTATATCATCCTCCACCTGTATAGGAGAAACAACAAAACTAGACAAAACAGAGTTACTTTGGTTAGTATCCAAAAGCGCCGTCTTGTACGAATGTACAGTCATTGGCTTTTCAAAATACAACTCACTTTTGCTCTCACTCTCTTTTTTATAGTCACTTATTTTTCTCTCTTTCTCTTTTTGTTTATTCTCTCGTTTGTTTTTATCTCGAGTATTTTCTCTCTCATTCTTGTCATTCATTTCTTTTTCTCTCTTTTGATTACAATCCTTTTATACAATCATTAAATCTTCATGAACTTCATCATGTTCATCGGAACCTAACAATTCTCCTTGGACTACATACTCTTTTTCATTGTCTTCCTCCTTCGGCTGATCTTGCTCTTTTTGTGCCTTAAGAGTGACTTGTTGTTGTTTCAAGTGATCATCCTTTAACTCATTATACGTTCTCATGATGTCCTCGAATGATACTGGTTCCACATATGCCCTAGGAGTTTCGCGCGGTTGTTTCCGATGCGACTCCTCATGCCTTTGAAACTTTTGTTCATTCTCCCAAGTTGATTGCCTTGAAGGTTGCTCTTTATGCCTTGGAGCTATATATTCATTTCTCCCGTTAGGTTGCATTGGAGCATACCGTCTTCTCATCACGGTTTTCAATTCTGTCCATGAATCGATCGAAGGTTCTTCATATTTTCTCCTATTACGTTCAAATTGAACCCACCACGTACGTGTATCACCGGAAAGATCTAGAACTGCAAGTTTGAACTTACTTTGCTCGGAATATTTATGATAGCCAAACTCTCGTTCCTTCCCTTTCTCCCAACTCAAATAAGCTTCGGGATTTTTTTTGCCATTCATAATTATTTTCATTCATAATTATCCATACATGATTACTACAAAACAAATGTTAGTACATAAAGAAAGATAATTTCCTCACACACTCCCTCACGTGTTTCGCTCAAATAATGTATCACACAATTATGAAACGCTCGTGTATCGCTCAATTGGCTTTTACCCTCTAATAATCTAACCACTCTTGCCTTTTTCCGCTCGTAGTTCTCTCTAATAGGTTCTTTTTGAATTCACACAAATATTACCTCAATTTTCCAATTTCAATCCAATAAGAACTTATCAAGAATACAATATAGAAGGTATGACTCTCGGAATACCAACAAGACTTCACAATCGTCAAATATGATTCTTTGTAAATGAAATCCTAATAATAGCAATCAACAATAATAATTTTTTGCAATATATTTTCTGCAGTTTTTTTTTTTCCAGTTTTTTTTGTGACTAAAATCCAACAATAAAAGTAAAGATAAGTAACTTGATAGGAACTTAGCTTTGATACCAAATGATGGACTCCACGGCACGCTTGCGTGAGGTGGTCGTCGCCCGGATCGTTTCTAACAAGTTGATAGGATGGATAGCTTGCAACATCTTAACCCCTCGCCTATATGTAGACGGTAATCTTGGTACAATTGCTTGCAAATGAATTATGCATAGGATGAACACCAACGACACCTCGACCCCTCGCTTATATTGAAGCGAAAATATTGGTACAATCGACGATTGATGCGGTAGAAGACGCCACACACAACTATGAATGGTTGTATGATAAGTCAATTATGAATCTCTCAAGAAAACTAAGGAATACTTAGGAATTCTTCAAAGAACCACAAATAGAGAAACAAACTCACAATAATATTGATAATGCTGAAAATTGGTGTTAAAACCATTACAACAATAATCCTATTTATACTAAGCTAGAGAACAATCTAGAATTACACATACCCTAAAAAACACCATTACATAAAACAAGGAACCTTGTTTTGGGAAAGGAAACAATTGATGGAAAACACCATTACTTAAAACATGGAACCTTGTTTTAGGAAAGGGAACAATTGGTGAAAAACACCATTACTCAAAACATGGAACTTTGTTTTAAGAAAGGGAACAATTGGTGAAAAACACCATTACTCAAAACATGGAACATGTTCATGAATCTAGTAATCCCAAAACACATGAATAATCTTTAAGCTTCATTTCAAGCGTCTTAGTCACCATTCCAAGCTTCCTTGAGTTAAAATCATTCCATTAACTCTTAATCATCCGTTGACTCCTCGATACTTGAGTTGAATGAATGTCATAAGATTCTGACCCCTCATGCTTGTGTCATAAAGACAGTACGGTATAGTTACTATGGAGCAGTTCTGAGTTTTTGTTGGGCATGGCATGGGCACAATGATTGATGGATTTTGAATGAAGATGGAAGGCAATTTTCCCAATACTGAGTTTTAAATTTGCAGGTTACAGCTTTGTTAGTCTTTGGTTTTAGTGGGTTTTTTGTTGATTTGATTGTGAATTAGGGAGTTGGGTTGTATCGCTGTTTTTTTTGTTTTGCAGTACTTGATTTGAAGAATCAACGCACAAGATGATGATGTATAGTTACAGAGCATGTAAAAAATTAAAATTGAATCGAGATCTTGTGAATTTAATTTTTATCTTGCAAAAATAAAACTTTTACCTTTTGCCGAGAAAAAAAAAATAGTTTACCCCATCCTTCTCTACATGTGACACTGCAAGCGTATTGTAACTGTTGAGCGTCGACTATGCTAAGGAGAGGGATCAACCATTGCCTTGAAGTTTGTTCCCTAAACTAAATCCTATAAGAGCTTAATTTTCAGGGGTGGGATGAACAATTTTTATAGGATAAAAAGAAAACGTCATCCAAAATGAACGCAATTATTCACAAAAGAAGTACCTCTGTATTCTATGGAGTTGGATCTAGTGAATAAAGAATAACATATGCCCTCCATTTTAAATCTATAAAGTTAAAAAAATATATTTTTGTTATATGTTTTCTAAATTTGGTGTCAAGTCGAGTAACATAACAAGATTGTGATTTGTAAAACACTGACATCAACACCGAGGTAGAATTTAATTTTTAATAAAACAACTTAGTTTAAAGTTCGCTCAGAGAGGCTGCGAGGAAACAAGCCAACGCTGTCACCAATTCTTAAAACTAAGTTTTGTCAGGAGCAGAACGAACAAGCCCCATCTGCCCAGGAGCTGCGCAAACACAAGACCCCACTGTCACAAATTCTTAAACCAAGTTTGGTCAGAGCTGTCCAGGGGGCATCATAAACACATGCCCCTACCGTCACAAATTATTAAACTAAGTTTTGTTAGGGGCTGCGCGAACGCAAGCCCCTGCTGTCACAAATTATGATGTAGACTCCACCACTTGGGTAGACCTTAGGTGAGCACCCCTCCAAAGTGCAATGGAGGTCACTAACCTAGGCCATGGGCCTTCTTGATCACCCATTGACCCCATCCAGGTAAGTATGTTCCAATGCACAATGTACATTCATATTTATACACTTGTTAGGGAGCCTCTATTTGCGTGCGGTCTATGTGGGACTTGTAGTTTATGGTAGTTTTTGGATCTCAAGTTGACATATCCTTGTGCAGCCTAAGTTTTACTATATAATTCAAAATTATAAGAATTGATGACGAAAACAGATACAAACATTTTTAATTGAAAGCTGTAATCTTGATTCAAAATGGAGGATATCTGCAATTCAATATATTTAACGCGTTCTAGAATTTTAACTCCTACACCACTTAAATCTTTTCTGTTAGGGAATTATAGAACCAATAAAAAGTAGGAAGTTACCTTGTGAAAGAGATGAAGACCAAAAAGTTATTAGATTTTTTCAAGGCTATTGTCTTACATTCTACCTAGTCTTGAGTTTCCCCATTATTCTCTTACTTATGTATTGTTAATAATAATTTCATTTTATCAAATAGAGGTTCATATTGCTAATGCTCTTTTGCACTTTCTGGAATGGAAGCAATGTGAAAGAAAAATACATGATTCGAACCAGATAAATGAGACTCTTATCGTTTCATCGGCGTTTGCAACTCAGATTCCGTGGAGGCCATAGTTTTTATAGGTTCATCAGTTAGTTTAGGACAATGAAAGTTCATAATAAGCAATATTTACAAATGAAAATCAAGATTACAAGGATAATCTTCTCCAAATGAGAAATGCATGTTCTGCATAACCCCGATAAGTTCACTTTATTTTACACACTACTACAAAACAGTAAATAGATAACGCTAAAACCACAACGTTTTTATAAAAAACGTTATGGTATATTTTTACACAACGTTTTTTTAACAAAACGTTGTATATATATATATGAAAAAACGTTATGTATTTAAAAGAGTATTTTTTTGGTTTTAACTAGATAACGTTTTTTTTAAAAAACGTTATCTATCTAAAAAAACACGGAGATCAAGTGATGACTTAAAATTAAAAGACATATCCTCCTTCTCTCAGTTTCGTTCTCTCTCTCTGTCGTCGTGAGTTAGGGTTCTTTTTCTCTCCACTTTCGTTCCCTCTCTTCAAGATCCTTTCTCGCTTTCGGCCATTCTCTTCATTTTTCCTTCTCTTCAAGATCCTTTCTCGAATTCGGCATGGCTCACCTTCTCGCCGAAGAGATCGATAAGTTCGAACGAGAACGCAGCGATCACGAAGAAGTGGAAGCGGAGATGAGGCGAATTCGGAACGATCTCAACCGTCGGATCCACGATCAAACTCTGATGATTGTTTTTCTTTTTGTTTCTCCCAGCAAACTCTGATGATTGTTTTTCTTTGAAGAATAAGGTGAAGTTGAAAAAAGTTTATTCTCTCTCAGTTGGGTGTAACTTGTGTACCAAAAGAATTTAAAATCCACACACGCATGAACATATCTCCTTTTCAATCCACATATGGACAGAAGCTCGGTGGTCAATATTTTGTTTGTGCTTCTTTGAAGCTAGTTTTTGTAATCCAATTCTTTTGGTGTCAAACTATCTTCTGTGTCCATTTTTAGTATAAAGTTATGCTATATTTTTCATGTATTTTGCGAATGCCAAGAAAAAGGAATGGAATTTTAGGTCCCTTACTTTTCTTGATGCCTAATAATTTTCGAGGAACTTGTTATCATGATTGCGTTTAGGATGATAAAGAAGGTGTTTGGACTAGATGTAAGCTGTTTAGTTTAGTTTCTCTCTTTTCACTGTGCTAATTATGTTACTGGTTTTCATAGGATGTTTATCGATTCTTGCAAGAGGCTGAAAATCATGAAGGGCTCTGATGCTATTGGATTAGGTGTGTACTATTTGTTAATCCATTTTACCATTTATACAAAATCTCTGCGTCAAGACTAGGAAAAAAGATTCCATGTGCTTGTATATATACTGTACCTGATTGTATCATGGAGATGTCAATTGCAGTTATACATATATGCACCTTGTAGACGTTTAAATTGTGGTAATTGATGTAGTAATACATGTTTTGGTCTCTACTTGCTAGAAACTATATTTGTTGCCAAGTAGTTTTGAGATTACCCTGCTTCTGCATTGTAACTTCAGTGTCTGAAAAATATCTATATTATGAATTTGCATTTTATTCTGTTTCTTTTGCTAAACAAGTGAAAAGCAGTTACCTCATTTTCCATCATGATGGCATGACAAAGAATTATATAAACATTGTGTTGTTGGTTTTGGTCCACAGCTCCCAGGGCCATGGAAAAATCCAAAAACAAAAACTAGCTTTTACCAGGGCATAATGAACTGCTTTCCAGCTGCTTAGTCTGAAGGATGGATCGAACAGAAGGTTAAATGGTTTGCAGAATTATTGAAGGTGACAGGACAGCTTGGGCTGGACTGCGGATCATGTGTCTTAGATGCCTTTCTTGGCCTTATTTATATGTTGATTGCATGGAGAAGTTGACATGTATCTGTGTTTGTCCTAGGTCTACAATTATTAGATTGCCTTTTTATAATGTTGAGAAGATTAATGCTTGTGAAGTTAATATTTCTTTATAGGAATCCGAAGTGTTAAGCGCGTTGTATTTTGATGAATGTGTGATAAAACCTGCTGAAAGTTGTGGTTTCTGACCTATTTACTTTTATTAACTGTACTATGATGATGGATTCTGGTGTTATCTAATATACACTCAATGCTGAATTTATAAATTGTAGTTCTATTTGCTCTTTCCAGAAGAGGATGGAACATTGCAAACGAGAATGTATCACAGACAGCGTCTCAACCTTGGCAAGGAAAGGTTGGCTTCTATATGATACCTTCCTGAAGAGCTATGATGAACGAGAGTTAAAAGGATCTCGTAAAAGATTTCCGATACCTTGTAGTTGGTAAATACTTTTTCCTGTGAATTTTATGCAACCTAGTGTTAAGTTATTCGTAAGCCGAGAGTGAAACAGAAGAGGAATGGAAAACAGGGGAGTGGGGTACAGAATTCTAACTCATTTCTTCACTCTAAAGAAGTTTCCTCTGTATTTTATAGGTACAACTTAAAAAGTGTACTCGCTCAAGTCATGACTTTTAACGTATTGATTCAGGTTCTAACACTAAACGGATTGCTGGGAGTTTTCTTGGAATTCAAACGTAGTGTAACGAGTTAGCAGTCGTTTTGTCTAAAGTTGAAAATATAAGAGTTGAATGCAAGGAAATGTTCTTCCATCTCGGTCAAGATTTGTATATGCAATTGTAGTTTCTTTCATATGGTTTTTCAGAACTGTTGGGTATAATCTTATTTTTATTTTTTTTCTATTTTTTTTGTATGGTATTTTCCATGTAGGTTTTTCAAGGAATCAAGTGAAGAAGAAAGAGAACATGCTGAAAAATTCATGGAGTATCAGGTGTTTCACAATTTTCATTATTGCTTTTCTTTTTAGTTGGCGAATTTGTTTGAAAACTTGGTGTAAATTTCCTGTTACAGATTTGAATTTCTAATTTTTGTTGCTCAATAATTTTCCAGAACAAACGCGGTGGGAAAGTTAAGCTACAGTCTATCATAATGCCGTTATCTGAGTTTGATCATGCTGAAAAAGGAGATGCATTGTATGGTAAGTTCTCTATGTTCTTGGTACATTTAAATTCTAATCTGTTGAAGCATGTTACTCATCTAGTGATGGTAAACTTTTACATCTCTTTAAGTAAAACAATTTATCATATGTTCATTAAGGAGCTGCCTGTTTTAGTGTTTTTTGTTCCCCCCTCTCTCTCCTCTCTTTGACACACGTAATATGTAAATAATTGTGAACGAAAATTCGTTTTGTCGGGTAGTCTTCTGAGAAACAAGAATCATTCATGTTGACACGAACATATGGATATCCAGAGTTCCCTATGAGGGCTTCTTAGACACGTGATCATTTTGAAAGATGGCATTTGCTTGTAGACAGCATTTGGAGGAGCATAAGTTACCTTCTTTATTAATTAGTTATATGTATTTATGTTAGCAGTGAGTCGTATCATTTTATAGTGTATGATGCGTAATCATTTTGTATAGATTTTATGAATACAAGTGTATGCCGTATTTAGTGCACGTATGCAAATTAACTAGTGGCGATATTTGTAATGTTCTGGTCTTCCTACAAGTAGGTTCATGCACGGCACTGTTTTGCAGTTTGTTCCTTTACATTATGTGTTTGCTTGCACCCATGTTTGAAGTTTTAATACAGGGCATTGATCTGAAGCATTAGTTTCTTAAATAGTAGGTCTAATTATCTCTTTTACTTGCAATACAGCAATGGAGCTTGCATTATCTTTGGAAAAATTGACGAATGAAAAACTGCTACACTTGCACGAGGTAACCATTCTTTTAGATCCATTTTGTTTTACATAGTCATATTTAGAAATGTAGTTTGTTGTGTCTATGCAGTTTAATACTACCTCCGTCCAGAAAAGACGGTCCTACTTTTGTTATAACCCAAAATGGTACTTCTTTTTACGGATAGAGGGAGTTTTTAAGCAAAATTTACAAAATAAAATAAAATTCATAATGTTAGGAATTGGTATCCAGTAGTAACAGGCAGCTCAAACTTGGTTGCTCTGCATTTGAGGTTTAGTCCTGTCTAAAACATTTTGCGATTGAATTTTTGTTGACATATTCCAACTTATGACAATAGGTGGCGAGTCGTAACAATGATGTCCAATTGGCTGATTTTGTTGAAAGCGAGTTTCTGACTGAGCAGGTAATATAAAAATTAACACATGATTCCACCTGGAAGTGGTTGTTACTTCTGTTATGCGTTTTTTGCTTTACCATAATGGGGTTTGGATGCCATAAAATTGATATTCCCAATAAGCTTGAGAAACAGTATGGTGATGGTAGGAAGTATTTAATTTGAAATTGAAACTTTTAAGTTTATATAGTAGTAGAGCTTGTTGAATACAAAATTTGTTGTTCTTTTATTTCAGTGGGATAAGGCAAATGGATTAACGTACACACAAGAACAAATTGACGAAGTACGGGATGAGTGGGCAACGTATGTGAGCAGCTACATGTAGAGCCTCGAGTTTACGGTGGATATGTACAGGGTTAGATGAATGTACGTATTTTGGGAGAACCTAGGCTTTTTTGCACATGCTTTGGTAGTAGCTTAATTTTATGGATAGTTTGGTTTATTTTGTGGATGCATGTAATCAAATTCACAATTCAATATATTTTTGGTGGATGTAGTAATTTGAAATTGTAAACGAATGGTATTATTGGGATGTATTGTTGATACATTATTTAAATGAGAATTTAGACCTTTTGTTAGCTATATAGCATGGCATTAGCAGATTGCAGGTGCACTGGTAATATAAGCGAATCACAACTTTTTTTTCTTTTTAAAAATGGTGTGTATGCAGCACAGCTACAACGTTGTTCCATGATTCCAAACATTTGCAAGTTAATCTACAACATTTTAAACACGTCGTCTTTCTATGGTTTAAAAACGTTATATAGATTTGTCTAAATAGATGATACATTATAAACGTTGTATAAATGCGGCTAAACGTTGTCTATGATATTAAACTACAACGTTTTCGAGAATCTACTAATTTATGAAAAACAAATCTACAACGTTTTTTCTTTAAAAACGTTGTATAATGTGCCTAACTACAACGTTTTAAAACGTTGTATAAGGGTGTCAAATAGATGACACCCTTAACCACGACGTTTTGCTGACAGAAACCACAACGTTTTTTACGCGTTATCTATTTACTGTTTTGTAGTAGTGACATTTAGGGTTCATAATCTCTTGAAGCAAAATAAGCAATTAGGTGCAAATGTATCATAATTAATGAGCTTATATATACTATATTACCTGCAACCTATATATTTGCATTGAAGTTTTTGAATAGTGGCAGACCATTACATTTCAGTTCAGAATCTTTTTACCCGATTCTATTCCCCTGAACTGCTAATTTTGTTACAAAATGGACTCTAAATATGACTCTCATCAAGTCAAAACAATCATTTTACCATCTGATACACCCATAAACTGGCACAACAAAAAATCGATACATAAACTGGCAACAACAAAAAATCGATACATTCGCAGGAGTAGAGGAATTGATTGATATTTATTTGCTACTAACTAGGTGTAAACAAACTTTGTAGGTTAAATTTGGAAGAGGGCTGCGCGAATTATGATGTAGGCTCTACCACACTTGGATAGACCTTAGACAAGCACCCCTCCAAAAGTGCAATGGAGGTCCCTAGGTCATGGGACTTCTTGATCACCCATTGATCCCATCCAGGCAAGTATGTTGTGACGTTTGATCTACATTCATATTTATACACTTGTCAGGGAACACCTAGTTCACATGCCGTTGATGTGGGTATTAACGCAAGAATTATTCGCAACTTAGAACTTATGGCAGTTTTTTATAAACTTGCCTAGTTAAATACAATGAGGTCAATTTTTAGTGTTTTTTGGTCATTTATTAGCTTAAGTTCAGCTGCAGCAGTAGCACAAGGTGATATTCCTTCCTGCAGCCTATGTTACAATATGATCTAAAATTGTCGATTACTCCCTCCGTTTCAAAATTGGATATACAATTTAACTTTTGAGGTCAAACGATTGTATATTAAACTTCAAAATTGGTATGACTCATAAAAGTTTAAAATGAATTAAGTTTTGTGATTAATAGTTTTTGTTATATATGACACAATTATAATAATTTTATCAACTAAAATTAAATAAATTCACATTAATTTGAAGTTTAATACGTCGTCGTTTGTCCTGAAAAGTCAAATCTATATAAATATATAATAAGACGAAACTTAATTTTTTTTTGGTCTTCGTCTTTCATTTTTGGTCTTCGTCTATCATTTTTAGTTTTTGATCTTTGGTCTTTGGTATAGGCCTAGAATTATATAAATATATAATAAAACAAAAGTTAATTTTTTGGTCTTCGTTTTTGATCTTTGGTCTTTGTTATAGGACTAAAATTTAACTATAAGTAAAACACTTTTTATACTCTTATATATTGCTATGATTAATTTAACTAGAGCTAAAACTCCCTTTATGGTTCTACAAACTTTAATATTAACTTATTATTCTGCAATAATTTTATTTTTTATAAGAGTCCTTTAATTACTTATTCATATAATAAATTTTAACTTAAAAATCATATTTAGGATTTTAATTTAAGTTTCTACTCAACTTTAGTCTCTAAATGATTATATATTAAAAATATTATGAGTACATATAATAATTAATATCAAAATTGTATTTGATATGTATATATATATATATACAAAACGGATCTTAAGCATACCCTTTTAAATGACATACCAAGCATACCCCTTTTAGTGACGGACCCGGCGACGTAGCGACAGACAACTTTTAACGACGAACCCGTCGCTAAAGGCTTTAGTGACGAACCGGACCTATGGCGACGGACCAAACCGACGCCGGGTCCGTCGCCAAAGGGGGTATGCTTTGTATGCTATTTAAGAGGGTATGCTTAAGATCCGGACTATGTATATATATATAGATATATATATATATATATATATATATATATATTAATGATTACTTTAGTTACCAATTATATTACATATAGGAGACCTTTAGTTAATTAATGTTACAAAATAATTCTAACTTATATATTACTCCATCTGTTCTAAAATTAGAGATACAATTTAATTTTTGAGATCAAATGACGGCATGTTAAACTTCAAATTGATGTGAATTTATTTAATTTTAGTTGATATAATTATTATAATTGTATAGTATATAACAAAAACTATTAATCACAAAATTAATTTCATTCTAAACTTTTATTAGTTATCCTAATTTTAAAGTTTAGTATGTCATTGTTAGACCTTAAAAGTTAAATTGTATCTCTAATTTTGGAACGAATGGGATAGTTATTAAAATTTAGTTAGCTAACTTTTAAAACTAAAATCATAATGGCAGCTCATGATTCTACAACAATTATATTCCTAAATAACTATATATTAAAAATATAAGAAAAATATTATGAGTAAATAATAATTAATATAAAAAATTGTAATGTATATTACAAAATATATTAACGATTAAAATTTAGTAAACAATTTTATTTCAAGGAGACCTTAATTAATGTTTTAAAAAAAAACCCTGACTTATATATTATTAATTAAAATTTAATTGCCTTTTAAAACTAACAATAATTTTATTTTTTATAATTTATTTAGTTAATTATTCATATAATAGAGTATGACTTAAACACTATGTTTAGGTTTTTAGGTTTCCACTTAACTTTGAACTCTAATTAAAAATGATTGATTATAAAAACTAAATATTAAAATTTGAAATTATATAAAAACTTAATATTAAATTAAAAATAACAAAAGAATCACATTGGTAACACTCTATATGTGATATGTAGTCATTCGTTTTTAAGTAAAATTTATAGTCATTCTAATAATAATAGTAAGTCAATTTAAAATTCAAAAAATATATTTTATAATCACTATATAAAATAAATTAAAAATAATTTTATATAAAAAATAACTCGTGCTTCGCACGGGGCATTTAGCTAGTTGTATATCTAATTTTGGAACATAAGGAATATGAAGGCTATGTAATAGCAGAAACTAAATACTCTTCCATTTGGAATGTAGAGTCTAAAATGAGTTTAGATCAAAAATTAAGGGAATTGATATTTTCATAAATAAAAATGATAGTTCCACAAGTTCTTCCAAATACAAATAGTAAGTAGGGTTCATTCTCATTTGAGAAAAGATCCCAATATGTCGCTTGCTCGTCCCTCTCTCATGAAAGATTGTCTCTCCTCTCCCGGCGGCTTTGACTCGTGTCTATAGCCAGTTGCTAAGACGATTCCCATTCAAGGTTGTGGAACTAACATTTTTATTTGTAAAAATATCAATTTCCTAAATTAACTATTGTTAGTGATTACTTTTCAAGTTTTCTCTACACTTCCCCAGTTTGCCATAGGTAAGATACAAAAATTTCTCATTAACAATGGTTGAACTGACGACGAACCATATTAAGAAATAACTACGCTTACAAACTTGGCAAGAATTATTATTAATTTCTTCTTTTATCTAAGACTTGTTTCCTTGAGTCTTGATTGTTTATTAATATTATAATTATAATTTTGTTCTTAATTATGAGAATTTATTATACTTTACGAGTAGACAAGTTGAGAGGGAGTTTGTGCATGTACTTGTCTGAATTTGGTGATTAAGGTGATATCTTGTACAAATGGATTGCTGTTACCCGAGTCTTATTTAGCAGCCTTAATCTGTCGCAAGTATTTTCGTGTAACACTTATGTTAGATTAAATTTCATAATGTGTATATTTGGTTACTCACTATTTGGTGCGTTTGGAGTGTTTAGAAATTCAAACGCACTTGAAAATCTTGTTCGTTTAATATCAGTTTATTTTAAACGCAGTTAATTTAACTCATAAACACAGTATTTAGGTTTCAAACGCAACGCACCAAACGCTGGTAACCCAACAAACCCAATAACTAAAGAGCACTTATTTCAAAAGGATCCCCTCTCTCTTCTCTAGTCCAAAACTCTAATCTTCAAATTTTGTCTATTTTGAAGACCCTCCCTCAAATCTCCTCTCTTTTTTTTATCATCGTTCTCTTGTATTATCGTTGTTTTTCAATTGTGCGGGTTTCTTTTTCTTTATTTATCGAATTTTATTTTCTCATTATTTGGGGTTGAATCTTTCTTTCTTCAATCTTGTGGGAGTCGTTTTTCTTCTTTTGGGAGCTCTAATTCCCTCCAAGTAGAGAAGGATTTTCGTTTATGGTGATGAATAATTGTAGATATGTTGTCTCCGACAATAATTGTTTCTCGATAATTTATTATTCTTTTACTTAGACCATAAAAGTTTGTAACAGATTTCATTTTTGAATAAAGTAAGCACCTCTTCAACTCTATTATACATGTCATTCGGATCGTTCTGATTAAATGAATTTTCCTAATATTTTTCTCAAATTTGTCATTAAAAAAACTAAAAAAAATCCATAATATATCCCCATTTATATCTTAAAAGTTGGATTCTCTTTCTCTTGAACTACCACCGTTGATAATAATATTCTATGTCCTGCAAAAATTGATTTAGTTTAACTTTTCTGATCAAATTGATTTATTTCAGATGACAGTTAGGAGTGTAAATGAACCGAGCTGAACCGACGATTGAGTTGCTCAGATTTGATTCATAAAATTTATCGAGTATGAAATAAGTTATTACTAAGACTCGTTTAGCTACCGAGTTGAGCACGATCTCGAATCGAGTCCGAGCAGTTTGGACTTTTCGAACGAATATGATCTGAGTATCAAATAGAAAATTACAATTTGAAGAAGTTCGAGTAATTTATCTGAAAGTCCAATAATAATCTAAAAGGGGGGATTGAATAGATTATTACCGTTTAAAAATTTATCTTAGGCCTTTTTGAATTTTTAGTAAATTAATTTGCAGTGTTAGAAATTAATATGCAAGATAGTAAAAATTCAATCACATAATGCACATAGATTTATCTGGTTCATGAACATACAACCCGGGTATGTCGCTACGTCCAGTCTCAAGCTCCTCTCCAGGACTTGAGATCCTATTACTCTCAGTAATAAATACTTTTTCAATAGGCGGATAAGTCTTTATAAAGTTTTAAAGACAAACTTACAACTATCCATAATTAACTATCTCGGGCAACAAGCTCCCAGCTCCTTCCTCAAGCTTAGTTGCACCTTTCCTTTTAGTTCAGTTCTATTCTATGATCTGGTCTTGAAACAAAAATCTATTCCTTACCTCACAAGTTTACTAGAAACCCAACTCCCAACTGACCTCTCTAAGACTCTAGTCTTGGTCAAAGAATTACTCGTCTTTCTCAAGGTACATAAAATAAACTAACTCTACCCTTTTCCTATTTTACAAATAATATGAAATAGATTTTTGCTTCTAAGATAAGCAGATAAAGTTTAGTACAGATATATAAAAGTTCAAATAACTTTTATATTTGTTGCTTCTCAAATAAGCAGATAAACAGTTTAAGGATCAGATATTTAAATAAAAGCTCAAGACTTTTATATTTGTGTGAAAAGCTTATGTGTAAGCAGATAAACAGATTAATGCAGTTTTATAAAGATTTTCTTTTCTTTATAAATAAAGAATGTGTTTCTATGGTTAAACATATTAGAAAAGATTTTCTTATTCTTTATGTAAATAAAAAATGTGTTTCTATGTTAAACATATATAACTTTGAGTCCAGATATAAAAGTTTAAATAACTTTTATAGTAAATGATATACTTCTTTTTAAGTAGATATAATCACTGAAGTCTGTGATATAAAAGTTTAAGCAACTTTTATATAATGCAACACGTATTTTATGAATAAATAAATTTATGTGCAAAATACATGTGATGACAGATATAATAGATCAATTAGTTAAATAATACTTGATATAACAAATCAATTTGTTTCACTCAAATATATATTATAATATATTTGATCTATTATGTGAATATTAAATAAGGTCACTTAGAACTTCAAACACCATTCGAATGATATTTTTATTTAAGGAATACCTCCAAATATCGGTATCTAAAACTGATCTTTTAATTGATAAGAATAGATGATATATATATATATATATATATATATATATAAATGTGTACCACAATTTATATTTGTATATCTATAATTATAAGTAAGTATGAGATAATGTAAATATAACAATTTAATAACTTATCTCAAATACTTTGACCAATTTTTCTCTTCTTCAAAGGATTAGAACTTTGAGTAGAAGATAGAGAGTAAGCTTCTTTATAGAGAGAAAATGTAGGCAAGGAGACAGAGCTTTTCTTTGTTTTATAAATTGGTAAAGAAAAAATGTTGAAAAGCTTTCCTATTTATAGAATTTCTTGAGCCAGGGGTAAACTTGTAATTTGAAAATTCATTTTTGAAATCAATGGCTCGAATTGCTTTGATATGAAAAGGATGGCTCGAATTGCATATGCAGCATATGAATTAATCAAAGAAGAAACAGGCTGTTTTAAGTGTTAACGTATTTTTTTTTTTGACCCATTGAAAAAGTAAACTCCCAGTTTTAAATAAGCACTTAGCTTATTCAATACTTACATGCTTAGTCACCCTTCAGTTAAAAAAAACTTCAAGCAAAATATTTCAATCTCAGCATGCATGCTGCCAGCACACGGTCAAGGCTTAGCAAAGTCTCATAAATTTATTGTTTCATGGGCCCACGATTATAAAATATATCCAAGACAATCACATGGACACATGCACTTAATTTTGCAAGTTAACAGTCAAAGGCTTTTGCTTTTATATAGGCACACGCATGCATACATGATATAAATATATATGATATATACGACACACACACACACATATATATATATATATATACAGTGTATATATATATATATACACACACACATATACGGTATATATGCATATATTTTCTTTTTGCCTTCTTTCGAAATAACTCAAAATGATTTTTTTGAAATCTTTAGTTTAATAAAATTATTTTGAGAATAAATAGGAAATCTTCTTACCTTAGGAAATGTTACTATATGAATTATTTTCATTAACACCTAATATTTAAATTATCAAGGTCAAGAAAAATAAATTCAATTTAGGATGAAAAATATTTTTGGTCAAAATAAATGGAATATTTAAAATCAATTTATATAAAATCCTATGGAGAGGATTCTACCCATTTAATTAACCCTATTTACTAAATTTGTTATCATCAAAATAAACTACAAGATTTGGAGACCTATCAATCTCCCCCTTTTTGATGATGATAAATTACTAAAAATATTTTTCTATATAATTGCTCCCTCTAATTAGTTTATGCATACATAAAATATTTAATTTTTGAAATTTTGAAAAACTTCATCACGACAGTTTATAGCAGTTTATATTTGCATCACATGCCACAACAGTTTATACATCATCACATATGTTACTGTTAATGACATAGTATCATCAGTATATACTGTCATGCATCATCAATATATACTGTCCTGTCTAGAATCATCAGTATATACTATCATGCATCATCAGTATATACTTTCCTGCCTTGTCATCAGATGATATAGTATTTTATATAACGTCACATGCATATCAGATATAGCAAATATATAGCATCACATGCATAACAATTGATATATATCATATTTTTCTTCTCTCCCTTTGTCATTATAAAAAATGAGGAAAAGAGTTACTGTTCATAACATGCAGAAAACAGTTAGCATAGAAACATTCTTTACAAAAACCTGCAGAAGAGAAAATATCAGAATAAGCAACAGTAGTAAAGATAGAAGCTGCAGAAGTATTGTAGTATTAGTTAGGTCAGAATATAGGTACAGTCATCCCAAATAGTTAGTAAATATATATATATATATAAGTACAATCCTCCCAAATAGTTAGAAGTCTTCCAAATGGACAGGGGAGAAGTGTAAGCCAAGAGATGGAAGAGTGGCATTTGGAGCCGAGCTTGTACTAGCAGAAAAGTGATAAGGGGATATTGAGACTTTCTGACGTTCCATCAACACATATAACATATCTCTGAGATGATGTACAGATAACTGTAAAGCTTCTATTTGACTCATCATATTACTTTGATTGTGCAGGGAAAATTGAGTCATGCTATTTAGAGCATCTATTTGAGATAGCAGATTCAGATGAGACTCAATAGACTCATTATCATTGGGTTTAAAGATTATCAGTGGTCTTGGAGGGAGATTTAGATGTGACACAATATTACTATTTTGCATAAGTTGGGTTTGATAATTAAGAACATTAATCCCAAGTTATTTAAAAATAGAAGTGAGAAGAAGACCATAACCCAGACAGTTATTGTGATAGCAGAACTCAAAAGAGGTCAAAAAAAAATAAGGAAGGTTGTATGGTATGCACTCAGTTAAAATACATTTCATGAGTTCTAAGTCAAAAGGATGGAGATGTTTATCATTTCTGACAGGTATAACATTTTGTTTTAAAAAA